>CAWUFW010002152.1:1200000-1800000 GCA_963921515.1 Calotriton arnoldi
AGAAACTGTCCGTTCACGTTGAGAAAGCTGCCACTCGAGTAAAAATCTACTCGAGCGGCAGAAAGGATGCAGAGCCCGCTTGCGCTGTGTATGGTGCCGTTCGCGATGATTGCACAGTGCAGACAAGCACCTGGCACTGAAAATCCCAGCAAACAGCATTTATCCAACGCACTCCGCCGCTTGCGGAGCTCCGCGTAGCACGGTGGAGTTTTTATTACACTTGACGGAGTTCCGCGTAGCAGAACTCCGCGAACTCCGCCAAGGCTTAGTTAAATACTGTAACATATAGCACAGCCCAACTCTGGAGGAGTGGGTGAAATACTGTAACATACAGCACATCCCAGGAGCCGCCACGTGGACCTACAGCGCCAGCCGGGTAGTATAGGCTTTGCTATTGGGATACAGAGAACAGACTGGGTTTTCCGTGCAAAGATACACAGCTGTTGCTAAGGTCTTGTATATCAAATATATAGCCCAGCTTGGCGTGCGGTATAGCTATCTAGAGCCCAAGGCATGAGTCACACAACCTGGTACTGCCATACACAGCACATTCCTGTGACCCAGTGTGAGGCTATACCGTTCGAGAAGGCTGGAGCTATAGGCACCAACACTGCACTATATGGCCAGCCTGAGATATGATAGCAGCCTATGGAGCCTGAATCCATAGACACACATAATATTATACATATTACAGACCAGGTCTAGGGATATACGGTCTGAGAGCTCTGGAGCTATAGGAGCCGGTACAGAACTATATGGTACAGCTCAGGGTAAGGGGTGTACAGTGTGACTAGATTCAGGACTGTGGCACTGTACAATATGGCACGATGTACAAGGTGTGCAGCCCAGGGCTTCATGCCTTGATAGTCCATCCTGGAGACGGGGGCTACTACAACATATAGCACACTCTGTGGATGTATAGCGTGGAGCTACAAGCTTCCATTCTGCAATGTATAATAGCACCTGGGGTCAGTTATGGGAATACAGAACCCTGAGCAATGGTCTTTCAAACTGCAATATTCAAGCGGACTCCTGGTCCGATACAAGGGTGTGGTGCCCAGAGCATGTCGCCATGGAGATATATTGCATACCCGGGTCTAGTATGTGGCCTGCACACTGCTCATGTGGTCTCATAGGCTGCTCTGTGTAACCGTGTACATTGATACACGGAGAACCCTCTTTGCGGGGTGCGCGGTGCAGACACATGGTTGATTATATGGCATATAGCAGGTTCCTGGTCCAGAGTGGCGCTGGGTGCCTCCATGCAATATATAACACAGCTTGGGGCTACCGCATCTCTCGCTGTGCTACATAGCCCAGCGGTGATGAAAACCACAGGCCGCAGGGTCTGCAAATGGAGACTACCGCAGAGGCCTTGTACGTACACGGGCTGTGGTATGTATTCTTCTAACAGACCCTATAAACCCAGGCTTTTCATCCCTATACTTGCCCCCCGATTTAGCGTTATATTTCAGAAAATGACCGTATGGCCCCAGTCTTTTCCTCGGCACAGCCTGGAATTATGGGCTTAGATACTGCAATGTATAGCAGAGGCCGTCCCGGCACAGGGATGTAAAGCTCGGGGCTGTAAGGGCTATCACTGCACTCTGTAGCACAGCCCGTGTTGTCACGGTGCATTGGTAATGGTTGAAAGCGCCACATACATGCAAATTACATGACACTACGCCTAGGACTATACGGGTTTATTACTGCAATGTATAGCACAGCCGGAATCCACACATATAGATAGAAAAAGATAAAAACTAGACCTGTTGCTCTCTGAAGCTACACAAGGTCTGTCCGTGGCCTTCAGGTGTCTGCTATGACGCTGCGAGATAATGCACAGCCCGAAGCTATAGGCGATGTGTGTACATCAGGTGGAACATCTAGGCTCGAAGTGATGCAGTACGGGGGTGTACAGACTGATCCTCGAAGTGTTACTCCTGTCCTGTGGTACTCCTGTGTGCAGTACATCCAGGTGTCTGGGCCCCGCACTTAATTGTATTGTTTAGAGTGTGTTGTGACGCGCTTAAAACCGAATAAATAACAAAGCTCTATATGCGTTTTCTGTTTTAGGCAGTAGCCCGTTGAGGCTACATTCGGACGAGTTGACATTAATGTGAATATTTATCCGTTTGTTTCGAAAGATCATCAAACTCCAGAGTGTGAGGACACCTAACCAGAAAGGATGAGGTCCTGGGGTGGGGGCGGGGCCATGGCGGGCTAAGAACCGAGATAGGGGGAGAAAACTACACAGCGCGTTGGATTTCTCTTTGGAGAAATTTGTGCGGACGATTCTGAAAAAGGCCAAAAGGTTGTGAACTGAAATGGCGACGCTTCAGAGACCTCTTTATTTGAAAATCTGTTAATACAAGGGGAGTGGCCAATGGGCAAGGCTACAGGGATTGATTGATATGGCAAGGAAGAAACAAATTATGCAGAAGCTCGACAAAATTATGCAGCCAAAAATGTCAAATTATATTGCAGTAATATATCGTTATTTTGGCATTTTAACAACTATTTACACTGTCTGGGCAAAGTCGCACCTCATTAGTGTCAGTTTAACACTTTAATAAGGCGTTAGCAAGTGAAAGGCCTGCTGCTAATCAGAATTGCCTACAGAGCTTCCTTTTAGTAACGTTTGAATCAATTGAACCAGAAACACGTTTTTGGTCATCTGCAAATCGTACATCAAGGAAGGATTGTGTGGCAATATGCGGCAAATTCGTACGAACAGGGAACTACTCTTGCCGCAGAATCATATCATTCCAGTGGCCCTGTCTTTGGGCCCCCAGAAATAAGCCTGGGATAGCGATGCTCTGAAGCCAGCTGGGCTGGGGAAGAATCAGAAAGGCGTCCTGCTGCTCAGCTTTGACTCGACTCACCTCGGCCAGCCTTTTAGGTCTCTGGTCTGTCGGGATTCTTCTAACTGGCCATGGACTAGTCCTACTCTTTGCTACTTAGTTAGGTGAAAGTGTGCCCAGTGCGAGGGATCCTGACACTCATTACCTGGATGGTAATGCCAGACGTGAAGAAGCCTGAAGGTGGCTGGCACAGGCCCTGGGCTCCAACATTCCAGTGTTTGTCTTCTCTTCCCTTCCCTAACCTTTAGAGCATCCTGCCCTCAGCGGGGGAAGTGTAAATACCCTCACAGCCGATCTGCCTCTGGCTTTACAGCTCTCTATATGCCCTCTCACTTGCTTACTCCCAGAGGGCGTTTAACGACCCGTAGTGGCCCCACCTTACTGGTTATAATGCTATATTAAACAAGAGTGAGTTTACTACTTGTGAAATTATGGCCTTTAGATGGGCTGTCGGTGGCTGGATAGCGTCAACATGCCAACATGTCTTCGCATCTCTAGGACAATAGGTCGGAATACGAGTGTTAAAAAAAGTGTGTATTTGCAAAGATATGGAATAACATTCAACTTTGCAGGGATGTTTGCTACTTTAAACATTCTAGCATTTGGCATTATACAATTAGATTAAAGACACATGTATCACTGCTTCAGGAGAGACCACACCAAGGGGCATATTATCAAGAACGGCGTTAAAAATTAACGCCGCTTTAGCGGCAGAAAACTGCCGCTAAAGCGGCGATAATGGGCTTGAAAATATGCCCTTGAGAATTCCAATAGAAGCCCATGTTCTGGTGTCAACATGGGCTTCTATTGGAATTCTCCAGGGCATATTAAGCTAAAGCGGCGATAATTTTATCGCCGTCCTTGATAATATGCCCCCAAGTCTTGTGGCAGAAAATAAAGTCGTTTCAGGTTTTGGTGTTTCAGGCTCTGTCCAAGCGGAGGCCTTCAGCAGGTCTTCTTTTGGTCTAATGAGTTGGTTAAGCGGGTGTTCTATCGGTAGGGCCACTGTGCTAGAAATGTCATCCTGAAACTACCCAGTCTAGCCAAAGCACATTTAGATTTATATAGAAGCCCCAGTTATTCAAGAAATGATTTGCTGGCTAATCTATTGTATCTTGAGGCTGTGCATTTCAGCAGGCTGGCCACATGGCTCAGAGTTAATTGCTGACCACCGACATTTGTTATGATAAGCAGGCCACAAATCTAAAGCTGGCAAAACTAACCTAGCCTTTTGAGATCAGTACATTGAGAAGTGGACAATAGTAAAACATTTTATTTACAGTACTTGAAGACAGCAAACTCGACCTGTAAATATGATTATTTAATCAGTGCGCACTTGGGTTCATGGTCTGACTGGTTACTGTAACCAGTTGGTTGTGCAGTTTCAAGATTTGGTCCTGAGGGGTTGCCCTTGGGACTGACATAATCTCAGATGAACAGATAATCGTTTTAATACCAGCCCTGTATTGTACCGGTCCACTCCAGCTCTCTTCACGTGGCGATCGAAGGGCAGAAATGGGTACTCCTGGCCTCAGAATATCTATGCAGAAAGAGATCAAGCAGTTTATTTTGCAGTTCACGTTTCCTAAAAATTGGCATAAAAAGCTACATGTTTTTTCATGAAACTCTAAAGAGAAACCCAAGATGTGTTCAAATTCTTCCGGATCTGTTAATTATGCCCGTCTCTTTAGGGTGATTGCTTGCTGCCCCCTTAGAACTACTGTCAGCCCATGTGGCATTGAAAGCAGACAAATACTCTGCAGCCTACAAGTGATTTCACTCACGGCGCAAGTTTGTTTTTGTGTAACTATTTGTTCCCACAGTCACTTCTTGGCTAGCTAATGTAGCCAGAAATCATTGTGTTCATGTACATTTGAGGGTTTCTGTCCATTTCCATTGTAGCCACAAGGTCTCATAACAGCATATTGATTTGTTATTTGGGGTATTCTCTGCTGGGTGTTGTGATATGAAGAACATCTTGTGTTAGGTCACGGAGGATTTCTGTTGTCTTAGCCATTTTCCTGGCCTATATTAAATTACTGTTTGTTCCTGGGGTCGCCAATGGAGGTAATGTGTTAGGTCATGAAATCCTTTAAGCATTGGTTTATGGGGGTCTTTTTTGCCTTGGCGTTTGTATCAAATACTACTGTCTTTGGTTCAGCCATTGGATACCAGATGGTGTCTGGTGGCTCCACCATTGTGTTCAAGTATCATTTGTTTGACCAATGAATTCCACCACTACCTGTCTAGTTACTTTCTGGTTCAATGTCACAGAGAGCCTTCTGTTTACTTAAATCATGTAAGGGTTTTGAAATGGTTGAATTGCAATGACCTGTGACTTCTGACTTTCGATTGGTCATTGTATCTAGGTCTTGAGTTGTCCATATTATTAGTCTAAAGATGTCTTCTGTGTGCATCATCGTTCTACCCATAAGGACTTGTGCTCCATTAATCATTGGGTCCTGTGGCTTTTGTCTTCGGCTTCTCGTTGTCTCCAGATGGTTTTGTGCCGGTTTCATCATTGTTTTTTTTGGTTTCTTTGGCATTTTACCCAGAGAGATGCATCTTGGTTTAATGGTTATTTCTGAATGGTCTTGCACTGGGTTTACCAAGGTATTCAATAGTTTTGGAGATGATTTAACCATTAATATCAAATGTCTTCTGTTGGGTTAATCTCTGATCCTCGGGTTCTGTAGTGGTTTAGCTGCTGAACTGTAAGTACCATTGTAGCCATTACCAATACATACAAAGCTAATTCTAATCCTTCCTCTTCATTAATCCTTGTGACTATGCCTCATAATTCCCTTTTATTACTTTGTTGTTTCTCTTTTGCTTCCACACTTAAGCCGTGGCAAAAGCCCCATCTGTTTTCCCACTTATTGGCTGCGGGGCATCCTCTGACCGCGTGGTGATTGGCTGCTTGGCTACAGACTTCCTCCCTGACTCAGCCACCTTCAGCTGGAATGATAAGACTAATTCCAGCTTCACCAGCGGACTTGCCAATTTCCCATCCGTGATGGCCAACAGCTTTTACACATCGAGCAGTAAGGTGGAGGTGACGTCAGAGAGCTGGAAAAACAAGGATCCCTACTACTGCAAAGTCACACACTCTGCCCTGGGACAACCTCTGACGAAAAAGCTGGAGATGCCAGGTACGTCATGTCCACATTTCCGGGTGTATTTGGGGTGCTCTGATGTCTCAATTAGACTGCATGGCCTCTGGTATCTCAAGCCGACCTTTGATGCAGCTCTGAGATTCTACCCCGACAGTATAAGATTGGCTCTGGCATGTAGCTCTCAGTACACTTCGTGATGGGGTTCAACCAAGGACTCATGCTTATAGGAATCATGCGGTACTGGGAATGGAGTGCTGAAGCCCAATCTTTCAAAACCCTCTTACTCGATTGATTGGCTGTAGATACTGACACAGTCTCATTCATGTAAAACACAATTGCTGGGAAGTTACAAGCTTCCTCAGCGAGCTATGGCAGCCCTTTGCAGAAGTGCAGATACTGACTGCACTGTTGAAATGCAGAAATGCTCTTGGACCATAAAGATATGGCAGCCTTTCCGAGAGGCTCCAGACTGTCCTACCATATTACAAGGACTTTAAGACCAAAGGAAAACACGTGACACCGATAGACGGGACAATCCAACAGGTAGAATATGTCGGTAAGAAAATAAAAGGCTTAGAAAAAACAAACATTCTAAAGCACCAAAGGACATTCTGATGAAGGTGAAGCCAGATGATTAGATAGACATGCTAAATGCAGGGCTCTCTTCAGAAGTACATTAGTTTTGGGGTTAAAGAAATTGGTCACCTAATAGATATGTTTGATAATGCCTGATTGTGTTGACGACTTTTTACCCTTTTTTTGCAGTTCGAAGGATCAGACAGCCCACCGTCACTCTGCACCCCCCAAGCAAGGAAGACATAGGCAACTACAATGCGACTATTGTGTGCATCTGCAGAGGCTTTTTCCCTCTGCCCATCAACGTCAAGTGGCTGTACAATGGAAAGGATGTCACCCTTGGCAACCACATAGAGCAGCCGGTGAGCGACAGTGAGGGTAACTTTGATGTCACTAGCTGGCTCGATGTCACCCCAGGAGAATGGAACAAGAATAGCCTCTACTCCTGCGTGGTGGACCACGAAGCCTCCAAGTTCTGGAGCACCAAGAACATCAGCAAGTCCCTGTCCTGCGATGGTATGTTTCTGTATGTAACATGATCCCATTCTCAAATATGATGTATCACAGTATTGCACACTATGAGGACACACCATACGCGCACACCACCAGTTTTCATATATGTGTAGGGATATCGTGAACCCGTTTTTTTGTTTCCAGCGCTTTGTTCATCAGAGCTAGGTTTCTGCCAAACTATGGATTGACTTGTATGAAATAATAACTCAACATGGATTCGGCCTGTAAAAGTCGAAGCTGTTGCCTGTGTTGAAAAGGCGTAACAAGTTAGAAGGGAGCTGTCAAGATAGCTTGCTGAGGGTGGGATGGCTTGTTTGCCAGCTAAGAGGCAGGTCTTGAGAGGGAATGCCTGGTTATCTGTGTGTGGAGGGCAAGGCAGAAGATGTAAGGTGTGTCAGAGCAAAGGCGAGTGAGCAAAGCTTCTGATGAGTGGTTCAGAGCTGTCAGATGATGATGGACAAGCGGGCAGAGGTCACAGGTACTATGGCTGGCTCAATCAATTGCCCAGTTTAGTTAGAGGATCTCCCTTGTACTAGACGCAAAACAAAAGAAATATTTTAAAATATGCGCTCTAATAATTGGGAGTCACCAAATTCACTTAATTTCTCATTGCCTGGGGAGAAAGGAAGACATTTTAATGTTACATCTGACTAAAGGTATATATTAGCATGGCCTTATTTACGCTTTGACAGCTCAAGCAATTGCTGATCACCTATATTGGTTTAGTTAAGTGAGTGAGCTTCTTGGCACTGTGAAGCCGCGCCACATTGTTTATGTAAAAAACCTGGATGCTGGTTCACGAGCTGTGTTTGCTGCCTATTGGCCTCTACAGGAGGCAGGTATCCAAATATATTTGGAGTTGGTGGGATAGGCTTCCTGCATGTGGGAGCACTGAGCTCCATGCCTTTAGCCTCTAGTGGAGTATACTTGTTGTCAGGAATTCTTCTTTCAACGTGTAGTTGATCTCTCTGTTGACTGAAGCACCATGTAACCTTCAACCTCATCTCCTATACCTCCCACCCAATTAAAATAGATGAAAAGTGCATGTGACAGCACTTTGCAGAAAAGTGTGAACAAGTCAGAGAGATGCATATTGAGCAGGAGCGAAAGGAAAATCAGGAAGCCTCTTAGCAAAAATCATTATTGAGACTGAGTTCTATGGCAGCGGTCCTGTTCTAGACAACAGCAGCAGTACAAGCTTCCAAAATGGCGCAGAGTATGTGCCAATGGGCAGACACTGAGGGATTTACGCAAGTGCTTCTCATTAGAGAGGACCAGAGTCATGGACTCTATGGCCAAGGGGTTTGATGCACTTTGGGATATACATAGCAATGAAAAAGAGAATGCATTTCCAAATGGTAAAGGAGTTACAAAAACCAGAAGAATCTCCTTTTCAGAATTGAAAAGAATGATTGGTCATTGCAGTATTAGTGTGTTGAATGAGTAGACGAGGCGGTGAGGTCCCAAACAAATCAAAATGATCAACTGATGTCATATGGTATGTAGACACATAAGATGAGTCCAAAGTTCTCGGTATCCAGTTAACTTTAATATTTCATTTAGTACTTTCCATATTACATTTCCTAATCAAGGTAATTATGCATTTCTATGCCATTCTATTGTATTTCAGATTCCTCTATTGGCTCGGCAACACTTACCGTGTTCACAGTCCCCCCCACCTTCCAGGAGATATTTGAGAGCAAGTCAGCGAAGCTCACATGCATTGTCACCAACATGGCGTCACTGGAGAACTTAAACATCTCATGGAGCCGAGAGGACACCAAGGAGGTTCTGAAAACTCTAGTCACGGACACGATCCTCCAGAACAACGGCACCTACTCAGCCAAGGGCGTTGCTACAGTGTGCGCTGACCAGTGGGCTGCAGGCAACAAATTCGAATGCAAAGTCCTACATCAAGATCTGGCAGGACCGAACAGAGCCTACCTCCAGAAGAAGAATGGTGAGATACTATCAGATACTTCAGATCAGCGAACAGATTTCTACCTAGCTTCCTTGCTTACATATCCATCTATGTCAGTGGCCACCACAGTATCTCCAAGGTCAATTGCTCGATTGATGTGGCTACTACATATCTTGCCACATCTGATTCGTCCGCCTTTCTGTGTCTGCACTGACCTGTCAATTCATAGCTGTCTGTCTATAACTACAAAGACACGTTGCCGGCAAGTAAAGATTATCACCATTAGCAAGCCTATCTCTCTTGCTAGTGCAACAGATAAACTCTACTTAGTAATCAGTTCTGTCTTGTCAGTCCTTTCACCCGTGTTGTGAACACACAGCCACACACACACACACATCCCCACCCCAGAAAGGTTTATCTCCAGTTTTCTTTTGCTTTTTGGACTCCTATGATTTGCTGTTTGCTCTACAGTAAAATCTATCTATCTATCTATCTATCTATCTATCTATCTATCTATATATATATAATATATAGATATATATAGATCCCGTTTAAATGATACCTCAGGCTCCCTATCTTTCAGAATCATCCTCAAAGTTCTTCTTTGCATTTTGTCAAACCGGGCCTCCAAACTGCATCTTTAGAACAAGTGTGTTGTAATTATGCACTTGAAAATAAACTCCTCAATACAATTTTCGTGGAAATTTGGCAATTGTTTGGAGACTCATTGCACAAAAAGCTTCAAGGCTGCCAACTGGCAAAAATAACACAAGCTGATCCAGCATATTCTTGTGGAAACACAACAGTGCCTGTGGCTCTTGATCAAAGCTGGCAGCCAGAAAATAATTATGTGGGCAAGACAAATAGGCAAGACTCTGTACAAATGCCCGTGGCATATGTTGGCCGCATCTACTGAGCTTGAATAGAATAGACTGGTAGAATTCCAGGAGGCCAACAAGAAATGTGTCCTGGTGTGTTAGACAGGGTTTATGCTTCAGGGGGCCCATGCTTATCTTTTAAATGGATTACATTATTGCTCCAAACACAGTACACATTATTGAAGCAGACTGCATAGCATTGAATATCACATATATTTATGGAACTTTTTTTCAATTGTGCAAATTGTTTATCAGATAGATTATTGCTGCTTTATTCAGAGGTTAATTGGAAACTAATGGCAACAAGGTGGCCAACATTAGGGGTTATTGATTCGTGGGCGGGCCGATTTCGACGAATATTGCATACTATGTTCTTAGTACATCTCTTCGATTTATTATGCCATAACACATGCATTCTGTGCTATCCTCCCCACACACAGGAAACCCACCCAAGCCACCAACGATCGTCGTCTACCCTCCAACATCAGAGGAAATTGCTTTGAAGGAGTCAGTCACCTTGACCTGCCTGGTTGAAGGATATAGTCCTTGTGATGTCTTCGTAAAGTGGCTGGTCAGCGGCACACAAGACTCGGAGTTGGAATATGTGAACACCAAGCCGGTGGAGGAAGTGGAAGCGACTGGAAGCAGTTCGTGCTTCTTATATAGCAAGTTGAAGGTCCCGGAGAGAGACTGGAGCCAGGGGACAGTCTACACCTGCGTGGTGGGCCACGAGGCGCTGACGCTTCAAGTCCTCCAGAAAAGCATTGACAAGTCCTCTGGTAAACCCACCTCCATCAACGTGTCTCTTGTAATGTCTGATGCTACCAGTAGCTGTTATTGATTGTTCTGTCCTCCTGCGTCCCCCGTCCCTATACCCTATTCCAGAAGGGCTAGGGGTCCCTGTCGATTCATGCGACTGTAACAATGCAGGCATGGAATCTCCTTTGTTTGTGTATATATTGTGTTGGAATAAAAACTGTATGTTCAAATGAAGCAATAAAAAACAATTTTACAAATCTCCCTGTCCGTCACTCTAATATTATTTGATCATGCATTTATTGCGGTGATTTCACAGAATTTAGGTTGATTTTTCTGCTTCTATCACTGTGCTTTCTCCCACTTTCCTACTTCTCTCTTTCGTCTGCTGCCACACATAGGGACTGCATGGGCCCCTTCTCTAATTCAGACATTGCCTTACTTTCATTGGCCTCGTACAGTCAGGTCCCATATATTTAATATTTCTGTACAGCCTAGAAGCAGGATAAGTGTCTTTTCGCTCAGCGTGCAGGACCCTTCACCCAACACAGACGATAATGGCTCCCCAAAGTTTGATTCTGATACTCATAACAACCAAAGAAGAACATGTGTGTGGAGACTTCCTGACAAGATCTGGACTGCAGCAATGCGGTTGGTCTAAGAGAGAAGCCCTGCGTGGCAGACAGGAGGAAGGGTCTTACAGAACGAGTATCCTATATTCAGTTTTCCAGCCAGCTCATCTTACATCCAGAGGTCCACTGGGAAATGGCCAGGGTTTTTAGCTGCTCATTTCAGACTTGCCACTCGCGCTTCCACATACCTGGGCAGTAATGCGGTAAAGCTACAGGGCAAGAGGTTTGCACCGTCAAATCAGATAACAGAAAAGCACACAGACCTCCAGGTTCTCATTTGAAATAGCCTAAAAGGAAACATAGATTAACAAACAGAGGCACGTTTTGTCAGAAAAATAAAACACTGGGGGCATATTTATCATTCTGTAACACTGTGCAGTAAGCCACCTTGTGCACTGCGTGACAGGGAAAAGGCAGGCATGTGCTGTATTTAACATAATACGGCACTGGTGCACAATGTGCTGCCTAGCGCCAACGCAGGCAACCTTGCATCATGGTGCAAGGGTGAAAGGGGGCCTGCGTTGCAGGCAGCATTGTTTTGTGCAGAAAGAGACACCTTCCTCAACAAAAACAATCCCCTGAGGCATTTTCCTCTTTCTTTGTGTTGCAGAGTTCAGCACACATAGAAAGAGGAAAAAACTAGGAGAAATAAAGCTATTTCTCCTTGTTACGCCACACCTGGGAAGGCGTAGCATTCTGACGCATTCCCGGGTCTACCACTATTGGTAAATCGGGGATTGTTTCAGAATCCATGGGTGGATGCGTGGGAACACCCAAGCTCCACCCAAGGAACGCCTTCCTAGGGCAGAGTAACACAATGCAATGCAGCGATTTGTGCTGTGCTGCGTCACTCTGGATTTATCAAGCCACTCAGGGCCACGCAAGGGGGCCTTACATAGCCTGATAAAAAGTGACGCAACCCTATGGTAGATATGCCTGCAAACATCTTCTTAAGCGTCACAATTCTCCTCCTCCACAGACAACCAAGCCATGCCATATTTACATAAGAGTATTGTGCACATTCATTTTACAAGTGTTCAGCACACATTAGAACTTTGCAGACATATCACAGAAACAGGAACCGTGGTACTCCTCCAAATACTTCCATATACTTTGAAATGAAAACTATTTCACAAAACGTATCCATTAAAAAAAAGGGAGCACAATTCCAGCAGCTCACTCCAAAATTGAATTACATTTATTACTTTTGGCTATTCACAATTTCCGAGTGAAAATATACTCCAAAATGTATACTTACATGTCTAAATCCTATGAAACCAGGACGTGAAGCGAAATTTACAAGTGTAAAGGTATTACTTGTAGCATTTCACACGTAGTTAAAGATCTCCACCACCTTGGTAGAGATCTCCACCACTGTGGTGGATATCTCGCTACGGGAAAGAAAAGGGAAAATAATGAAAGTTTATTAATTTTTATTAATTAAAAATATATATTTTAATATATTGTAAAATATAAATGTAAAATAAATTAAAATAATTACTTTTACGGTAGAGCCAATTAAATAACATTTTATATCACACTACCATAATATAAATGTTTACTAATAATCAAATAATTCAAACATATTAATATATTTTAGAAATATTAATTTTTAAACAAAATAAAATAAAAGTCATCCTTCCTGGAACTTTTAGGTTTAATTCATATTTAGTAAATTTCATTAAATGTGTTTCATCAATGTAAATTACCTTTTAATTTCTAATAAATGTTGAAAAATGTGTTTTTAATATGTTAACAATTATGCTTAACTAATAACATATCTAATTAATTTTGCATAAAAGCATAAAGAAAATATCATATAAATATATATGTATAGATAGATAGACAATTTAAAAGCCAAAATAATGTAATTATTTTAACATAATTTCCCATATTATGTCACTGCCTCCGCTATTTTCTATAGGAGTGTGTTGGAGAACTAGTGAGTGGCCTTGTGTGGTAGTAGACTTACTCCAAAGCTGGGCTGGAATACATTTACTATTGCTTTATTACCTTTAGGGCAGTACTGACTTTGAAAGTATATTTTATGAATAGCATTGGTCTTACTCTTTTGTGGGTGGTGTTTGCATTAACTTGCTCCTTCTTAAACTCCTCATTATCACTAAATAAATCCCTCCCATTTACTAATAGATATTCTCAATTTTCACACCACTCCCCTGTCCCTCCCACCTTCACTACTAAGGGGCATCGTAATCTCCTGTTTCGATTCATTTCCGACAGACCCATTTTGATGGAGTCGGTCGGAAATTAATCCAAACAGGATTTCCGCATGGCTTACGACGAGCTCGGAGAGCTTGTCTGCCATTCAGAAAGCCTCTTGTAATCCCAAGGGTGGCTCTTTTCGCCCGAGGGATTACAATGTCGGATTTCGACAGCCTTTCTGTGCCGGCCTTTCCAACACAGAAAGGAGGTTGGAAGTCGACTTTGGGGGCCCCCAGCAGGGCCCCCATAGGTGCAAGGCCTCCGGATGGCGGCCGAGGGGGCACCTATGGCTCCCCCCTGTTGATCACTGCACCCGGTGGTAACCGGGTGCAGGGATGAACTGCAAATCAGCTCTTTACAATGCGAGCATGCATTCCAGTCGGAATGCATGCTCCCATTGTAAAGTATAGGATTGCGACTGAACAGTGTTCGGTCGCATCCTAATTGCTGGTTTGGGACCGCCGACAGGAGGTCGGTCGGTCCCAGTTTCAGATCAAAGTCGGACGGACCTGACATTGAAATTGGCCCCTATGTAGTAAACTTACATGTCCAGAGCTCTTCCCATGGAAAATATAGGATATGTGGAGGTGGAGGGATCCACCTGTAGGTTTGTGAATCGCATATTGCAATAAATAGAACTACTGTAGTACCAATTTACGTACTACAAAATACAGTTTGTGAATCAGGCACAAAGATTTTTTTTCACACATTCTGTGACCCACATGTAAGCCAATACACAATGAAATATATGAACAGTAATACAGAGGATCACATGAATCAATTACAAACATTAAATTATTTATATTTTTGATCTGATAGATAAAAACATACAAGCGCACGCACATTCATGAAGGAAATAGTGAGTGCAGGAATTTAGAATATAACCAGGCCAGAAAGGTGTCAGAGTTCACCACAGCTGCTGTGTCTAACATGGTATACAATGCAGAAATAAAACTACATTAGACAGCTGCTTATACAAAACGATCTTTGATGTGCTGAGTTAGGGTGTTTGTATTAGTACTTAAGGGATTAGATTCGGGCATTTCATGCCCTAACCCATTCTATGGCAGTTCTCAGAGGGCACTCAATCTTGGGTTCATATCATGAATTTTACTGGAAGAGAAAACTAACCGGAAGTGCACTCTTTGAGAGTGAGATTGTGTTTCCTGTGCATTGTGATTTTAACTAACCAATGAGATGATCATTTGACTGGCGGGTCTCCATTGTCTTAGTCTTTGTTGGCAGCAGGGCCATTTTCATTCATATCATCCTTCCATGCCTCCAGATACACGTGCCTTATCCACATGATTCTAATGTCTGAGTGGGTTGAGGTCTTTGTTTGCAAGATATTATTTGCTGCTGTAAAGTTTGACAGCAAAGTTCACACAAAGTGGTTTATACGAAGAGTGGACGGTCGTTTGTGAACTCTTTGATCAAAAGCTCCCTGTAGAGCAGATTAAAATATTAGAGGTGGGAAATAGTCTTTTCCTAGCACCCACCAAATAATTTTTGTGTAATTTGCAGCAAGGTTGGTCACACCTCAATCCCACATCATACAAAAGGCCTCTATTGATGTGCTTTTTGTAAACGTCATTGGATTTCGGGTGTGTAACTTCAGTTCTGATTCAAAGTGCAAACTAAGCCACTCAACCCGTGGCGTGTTATACGCAGGAGAAGTGTCCCAGCACCTATACCCGAACTCATGAAGCAGCCATTGGTAGTAAGCAAGTGACCTCCCATCTCTTAAGGCAAGGTGGTTCAGTCACAAAAAAAGAGGACTGTCAGCCTCCCAAGACAATCCTATCGGAAAGTATTGGTCCACCAGAAGGGAAATAAAGAAGCTTCTTCTCCATGAAAATTGCACTGTTGAATGTTTTGTCACCGTTGCTTCCCTATGAAGAATCAGGATCCAAAAAAGGAGTCCAGTGCTGGCAAGTGAACTTGGTCTTCACTGACTGCTTCTAGCAGCGATCCAGGAGTCATCATTTGCAAGAGAACTATGCAGTGTTCATCTCTTGGCAATCCTCCTCTGCAGGGCCCAGGTGACTCCTGTAGTTACATCTTGTGCATAGAATATGCCTCACCTTCTTCTTTCTGAGCCATTTAGAGTATTTTCTGCAATACGCCTAGTAGTTTTATAGACTGCAGCCTCCTCAAGTAAAGTGAGGCTTCCTTCAAGACATTGTTGAAGGTTGGCACAGAGTAATTCATCAACCCTCATTAAGCCTCCCCGGTGGTCTTTTCTGGGGAGGTAGGTAGTGATTTCTGTCTTTGAGTGTTAGATATACCAGATACGTCATTGGAGGTGCACTCTGGCCCCCAAAGGCACCAAACATCACTATATCCAAACATTGATTCCGAGTGAAAGTCCCATAACAAATAACATCGTCATCCCTAATGTTGGGTTTGGCCAATGGTGATCGTCTTTATAAGGTTAAAGTTTGCTGAAGCAAGCAGGTTTGACATTTTAAGTATTTCCTTCTCCAGCAACAACCAAATGAGCATTAAGGTTTTCAAAAAAGAGGAAGCCGCCTTGATCATTTGAAAGAAACCAGATATCCGTGCAGAAGGATATCGAACTCTGCAGTGAACATGTGAGTTGCATGATGCATGAAGATGGAACAATACCTTTTTTGTCATTCTGCAACCTGCAATGTACCCATTATCTCATTGCGGCTGGTACGTCTTGACTCATCAGTCACTTCTTAATGCACCTGGTGGACCATGATACCCTCCACAAGAGTGCCATTCCTTCGTTCATTCCCAGATGACATGGGACAGCCTGTGTCCCAGCAGCACAGCCAGGTGCCCTTCACTGATCTGTGTGATCACCCAGTCTAGTACCAATACCTGAACAGATAACCAAGCCGTGCTTACCTCCTCTTTACCACTCTGCGCCTTGAGGTGAAGATATTTCTGGCATTATTACTGGAAACAATGTATTTAATCTGTACATTTATTCGGTAACTTCTTTGTCGAAATCGTTTTAGTCTGTGAATTACTGAAGATGCTCTGATAACCAATTCTGTGCTACTTCTGTACTAGGCGGAAATGTAAAAGTCCAGCATTAGAACATCCTGGATCTATAAAGTGTCTCATTGATACCTGGGTGATCTTTTTACATTCCATGCTTTCAGAAGGGCATGGGTTGACTTTGCTGTCCCGTAGATCACCTGTCTTGCAAACCAACCCTCAGACAGGCCACAAGAGCTCCTCTCCTGCACTGTTCAATGACTACAAATACTCTGTTCTTGCCTGAGTATTTTATCCCACCAAGGCCATTCTGGTAAGGACTGTGAGTTGTCATTTTCTCATATGAACAATCTTTCTCACAGACTACGACTGGCTCTAATAGTGGATTCTCTCCCGTCCATCCATTCAGTGGTCTTATATCTTTATGTTGTCCTAGAACACCTTTCCGTAAATTCTTGCCTTGAAGACATTCAATGCACTCTAAAGGAACCTGCCAAGTTGATATGCATCTCTGACCAGAGCATGCATCACTGCAACCATTAACAAGGCCAATTAAACCAAAGAAGGGAACTGTTTCCCATCCTGCTCCAATAAGTTATTAGTGGTCTAACCGAGGGAAGTCTAAAGAGGGTACCAGATGTAGACCTTAAGGTTGATTAAAAGAAATACTGACAATGATAAAATATATCATTAACCATCAACGTCAGAGTAGGATTCCAGAGGTAAACTGCATTGTACTCTGTTAAAGAGGTAGTGTCAGAATGCAGATTATTTTAGGAGTACAAGTCTTCCCTGCCTCTGAACCCCAGGCCATATGAATACCCACAGGGCCTTTTAGTGGGCTGGGTCCGCAGTTCTTAAAAGCAGGCGCTGAGACGGGTTCCTATCAGGCTCTCCGATGTCGCCCTCAGGGTGGAAAAAAACTTAACTGCAGCAGTGCCACCCTTCACTGCCTGGGATGTAACTTCAAAGAGACTCATTACAGTTCTTTCGCAGTCTCATCATTTCAGAACTGAAGCATTTTCAGTATTATAAACGGTGAAGCCATATTTTTTGCTTATTTATTTTATGCAACTGACAACCATTGGCAAAGCCAATAGCCCCGGCTTGTTATAGATGTAAAGTTTCTTGTTGTATTATATATCTGGATGCAATGACAGAAGCAGCAAAATACCAGATGGGCGGCACACTATGCTAAGCACAGATTTTTAGCTTATGTGTTTTAAGCCACGCCCTTAATTACATCGGCCATGCCCCTTTGAGAGACCTTCCCCCTAGCTTTTTCATCCCACTCCAAGCCCTGAATACCCAGCTCTCATTTTTCTGGAGAAAAAAACTCAGAGGGCCAGCAACGAACGAGGTGCAGAGAGTAAGCGAGCAGTGCATGGAACAATAAGAGGCAAAAACAGTCGGGGAAATGAGATGGAGGAACTGGAAAGACATAAGACCAATGAAGAGAGTGGACAGAATAAAATGGATTATTTTTTGTAGAAACAGGAGGAAGAGACACAGGAAGGAGACAAAAAGAAAAGTAGGGGAACATTGTGCGAAAGAATGATAAAAATGGGACTGCTAGGCAGAGAAACCTTAAGAGGAAAGGAACAACTAGTTTACTTGAAGAAGGGGGGTGGTGGTCAAGTCGGTACAAAAACAAGCAAGGATAATAGTGATAGAGGCCGCGCCAGTGAGCCCAGGGATGGGAAAGAGGGGGTGATTTGACGGATTAAAAGAAGTCAAGGGAAGATTACCTCGGGTAGAGTTTAAACAAGTGTGTTTTAGTCCTATTTGAAATTGGAGGATGTCCTCAGCAACTGGTGGAGAGTTTTAGATGGCACCAGCTCCATCAAGAAGGACTGCGTGGCAGCGTTGCGGGAGCTCATTCTTCTTTTTATTCCAGATTTACTCCTCAAGTTCTTGGCCCCACTTGGGATTTTAAGCGAGGCTCCGCATTAGCCCAAGTGCTGACTGTGCAAAGCCTTGCATGTGATACAGGCCACCTTAAATGTCATGCTGGCTTCTATAGGAAGTGAGCGAAGGTCTCTCAGTGTGGGTGTGATACGGTCGAACCTTCTGGTTCCAGAGTTCATCCAACCCACAGAGAGTAGGATGTTTAGGGTGAGTTTGGCAAGCCCACAAAAGTGGGGTTACCACAGTCCATATGAGTTAGAACAATAGGTTGAATCGAAGTGTAGACGTCCGTGGCAAGCAGCAAGCGTTTGAGACGTCCTGTACTAGCATTGCTTGTGGGTGTTTTTACCACATTTCGCAAACTTGAATTTTAAGCATGCACGAGATGCCACGGCCTCTGCAAGCCATGAAGGTGGCGGATTTCCATGAGGGAGGGGGGGCATCTGGCCTCTTGTTTTGTCATTGTAAGTCCATTTCTGACCAAGTCCATATTTATTGTCGTTTATTTCCACTGCTACGTGACATTTTCAGCAAACCGTAAACTTTCAAAACGTTTGTCTTCGGCCACTTCTCCCTAGCACAACCAGTTTGTTATAGGCCCTAGCAGAAAGGAAATTGGCCCCTTGGGTGTTGTTTGAACAATGAAATGTAGCAATACTCCGGATTCAGTGGGCCCTTCAATCATCTGGGTCCTGGTGCCCCTGCACCTGCTGCACCAATGGAAGCTACGCCCCTGCTACTTCAGTTAAATTGATTTTCACACTACTCAATATGGGCTTGATACCAAAATAAATGGAACAGCTTGCTGGAGTACTGGGGAAGATAAATGAATGAAAAAGCTCTGGACAACAAGTAGAAAAGGGCTATTCCGAGTTAGAAAGGGTGTAGTGTGTGTGTGAGTAAAGCACAGGCAAGAAGAGCGCAGATTGGACAGTCTCTACCTCTTCCAGGATCGCGTTCTGTGCTTCCTTCTTAAAAACAAGACTGCCAAATGCACCATTGAATGGTTTCTAAAACAGTCTGCAAACTCAACAGAGCTGGAGGAAGAGCGAGCGATTACAGAGCGAGCATGAAAGGTGGACATTCAGAGACAGCAAAGCGCAGGATACCCACGTCTTTCTAACCTAAACGGTGCATTGTAGTGGTCAGGGGCTGGTCCTCACAGGGATTGTGAGCAGGGCCTTCAATGCTCCATGCCTGTGGGCGAGGGCAGTCTGATCAATTCCAAAGCGCGCGGGCCATCTCCATTGCTTGCATTCAACTGCTTGCACGGGCCGAGGCCGGCTCCATCTATTTAATGCTACTGGGCTTATGGCTTCATGCTTTTGTTGACTAGGTTGGTTCCGTGTTAATTGTCTTGGCCTTGCACTGTTCCGTGTTAGTGGGAAGGTGGCATGTGCCACTGTTTGTACGAAAGCGAGGCTTACACCCTTCTGTGTCAGTGGATAGGGCCTGCAGGATGCTGCATTCTGCCTTAGCGGGCGGGCCAGCATCTGCTCAACAGTACATGAGGTACTGGGCTTCCTTGTAGGGCACGGCCTCCCACTGTGCTGGCCTGGTGGCTTTGGCTCTGCTCTTTTCTTTGTTTCTGGGCTGGGGCGGACACAGTTCAGTGATATCAGTCTCTTGTCTGCTCACTCAGTCCTAGCTCTTAGTCCGCTGAGGGCTGTCGGATTTCTTATTTAGTTGATTAGGGTTTGATTGGTTAAATGATAGCTGGTGTTGTGACTTTCTCTGTTTTGGATAAGGAAACTAGAATTCTGCCTGTTGTGTGTTAAATAGTCTAACCTATTTTGTTCTGTCTATTACTGGATGGGATCGGCCATTATATCAGTGAGGCAGCTAAGGATGGCCATGGCGTGTGTTAGAGGGCGAGTGACCACACAGTTCAGCCACCGGGCCGAGTTTGAAATTCACAGACCTGAGGTCAAGCCCGGGGTACTGAAGACTTAAAATCAATAACATGGGCAGTAGTTAAAGCACACACAGGATTCACAATCAGCAACGAAGACAACCCAGATATCTTGGTCCTGTTTAGTGCATATAAACAGGCACCTAACAGTTACCAGCCACATCACCACTTCCAACTCCACAACATGTCCTCCATCACTGCTATGCCTCTTTCCATGTCTGCATCAATCTCTTGATTATCTTTCCATCCACCCATCCATACATACCCTAGCTATCTATGCATACACCTGCTTATTTATATAACTATCTAAGTATCTTTCATCGATCTCTTCCTCTGTCTAGTAAACCTATTCCCTGGCTTAGGTGGTACTTTCTAGTCAAGTCGCCATCGTTCAAGACCGACAGAGTTAAAGTCTGGCGGCCTCTGATGGGACTCCTGGATCCTGGCCCAATAGTTGTTTTCAATTGGGAAGTATCTCCTTTAATTGTTTAAATTCGGATTTAAAATAAATAGTTTTATTCCAACACAAAGTTTGTTGAGAGTTGCGGTAGAATTGTGCATCTGACGGCATGTTGTGTTGCACGTCCCATTAGTGAGAGCTTTTTATATCGATGAAGAGGAAGATCTGGAGAACACCTGGAGTACCACGTCCACCTTCATCATCCTCTTCCTGTTGAGCCTTTCCTACAGCGCCACTGTGACCCTGTTTAAGGTATGTCTGCCATATGTAATATTTTGCAATTTACAGTGCCCTTACAGGGCAGAAAAACAAAAACCGGTCAAGTTTGGTCCAAAGTGCAAAATTGGTGAGAATCGACAGTGTGAGGACTATATGGTTACTCATGTTTCAGTAGTTCAGATTTTTCAATTTAACATTTAAAGCTGCAAATTCAGTGTTGCAATTACATGCAACAGCTGAATGCAGCTGAGATCTGAATGCCACCAGCATTTTACATGTTCAAATTCCGACAATACCTATAAAGACCCTCGTTTAGAGATGGCCCTGTGGGGAAAAATGCACTGAATGTGTGCAAATTGGTCTTCTGTACATTTAATGGCCTTCATTTGTAGTCAGAGAAAAGTTGTGTTAGCATATCAAAAAATGTGGCAATTCCACTTCGCCATACGGGAAATCTATGCCCATCAGCACTAGCTACAAGGAGGTGCTAACCTTACACAAATTAATTTAGGAATCAACGCAGGGACACTGTGCTAAACGTGCTATTCACAATCTGAGGGCCTGATTTCAAAAGTGACGGAGATTCCGTCCGCCAAAACATAAATCCCATTATATCTTATGGGATTTATAATTGGGCTGACGGGATATCCATCACCGTTGTGACGGAGTGACCCATCTGCCAAGATCTAAATCAGGCCCTAAATCTAAATTTGTTTTATGGTTATGATAAACAGTTGTGGAAATATAATTAACATAACAGCCCATATGGTTCTGAGTGAAGGAACAATTTTTGGGGATAAAATAGCTGAGTGGATTGCTTACCCCGTTCAAATGTCCGAAAATACAGCAATTTGAAAAAAAAACTGTGAATCTACGATTACCACTGTACGCAGATAGAGTCCTTGAGTACTTTGCATCTAGCTTACTTGTGAGGATCTTTACAAAAAGAGGTACTTTGTTATAGACTATGAAGGTGCTAAAATCTGTGCTTCGTAAGGTAGGGGTATCTAGGATTAGAAAAGTCTATGTGTCACTAAACAAGTCCTTGAAACGTTGTTGAAGGCAGGAAGGAGAATGCCATATGTTAGTGACGGGCCAATTTCTCTAAAACAGCAGAAAGGCCTACGAGGACACTACAACACGTTCGCTGTTTTTCTTAGGAGGTCATCACTGTGGTGCTTACAGTGCATTTCAGAAAATTCTCTTTGGAGCATTGTGACTGAATTCTCATTTTTAGTTCTGGCTTGACAGTGCATGCAGCTGTCACTAGACATCATGTGATCAACCTAAAAAAGGATTTAAGAAGCACTACTTGGAGAGGGGCTTTTGCTCCACTCACATGTTGGTAGTTAGGTGCACATGTTTTTATTGGGCAGAATTTGTGCGCTTTCACAAAAAAGTGCTTGCCTTCCCCGCAGCTGTGATCATTATATTTATTTATCCAGCTGCCTGAGCTTGAACTGTCAAGGGAACAAGCATGCTAGTGTAATGCTATTAAAGTGTCTTAGATAACTAGATAAGTTATGGTGTTTTTCTCTGGCTGGGAGGAGGGAAGCCATTAACTTTAGACTTTAGGGTGTAGTTTTGTGATTGAGAGCCCAGGGCCACACTAAGCTTCATGGATTGTTAGGTCTGGCCTGACAATGCAACTGTCACCTGCCCTTATATGACCAACAAAAAAGAGCTTTCATAGTCCTACTGAGAGAGAGGCTAGGCTCCACCAATATGTTTGTTCCCCTTGAGTACAGGATTTCATTGGGCTGGATTTGTGTCCTTTCACTAAAAAGACTGCTTTTATTGCACTTTTTGGCTTGTGGAAAAGTTTATACTTGATACAGAAGGACTCAGTTGGTTATGGTGGCAAGCCAATCAATGATCATGGCTATAGGCCTGATCTGTTAATTATGAAAGGCTATGATAAAGGTAGTAGGCCTGACATATATTGATTGTGAAAAGCATATGTTAAAGTCAATATGCTTTTAAAGGTGGATTGTTATTAATCTGAATTAAAGCCTACAAATAGGTATTTAGGTTTTATGTTACATGGCATCTCATAGATTACCTTAGTAGGCAACTGTTTTGGTGTTGTACCTCTTCTGACGTACCATGATTATAGAAGGAGATTTGCACTCTGGTAATGTTTGTTAAGCTCTGTTAGGAAAAATTGTATTTTGCCTTCTTTTAAGGATGGATATTTAATACACTGTGCTAAAGCCTGTAGGCAGGAATTTTGTTTCATGGACTGCTGCGAATGACTGTAGTAGGCAAGGGTTTCTGTGTTGGTGACCCACCTGAACAAACCATGGGGATGGACAATTCGCACAACTGTAATCCTTATTAGACACTCTTAGTGGGGATTTGATATCATTTTGACAACTGTATGGTATACATATTTGTTATTTTATCACATTGTACTTGATGGCTACCTTGTAGGAAGGCTTATTGACCAACACAGTAGAACTGAGTTGATTATGGTTACAAGTGAAAGCTAAAGGTCACAGGTCTGATTGTGTGCAATGAAAAGTTATGATACAGTCAGTAGGACGGAAATATTGATGGCAAGAAGCATTTGTCAAAGTCAATAGGCATTTAAAGGTAGATTGTTATTACTCTGTATTAAAGATTACAGATAATATGCAAGGGTTTTGGAGCTGGTTACCTCCTCTGACAACCTTGGGTACAGAAGATTTCTTTATTCATAATCCTTGTAGGGCCCTCACTGGAGAGATAGTATTGGGCTTTGCTAACTGTAATTTTGCATACTATGTAATGTTATGACTGTATGTCGGATGGTTGCCTTGGAGGAAAGCTTACGCGAAATACAGGAGACCTCATCTGGATATGGTGATAAGCCATTGATAACAGCTACAGGCCGGTTTGGTTCATTAGCAAAAATATTTCTGTTGCCATTGGTCTGACCAGTTTATTTTGAAAAGTTATGATAAACCCATTAGATCAGACATTTTGATTGTGAAAAGCATATATTAAAATTAATAGACATTTAAAGTTGTATTGCGATTTCTCTGTATTAAAGCCTGCAGATAGGTATTTTATTTCATGAAATGTCACAGATTAACTTGTAGGGAATGCTTCTGGTGTTGGTTACTGCCTCTGACAAATGGCATAAGGAAGAAGATTTGCACTCTAATATTTCTTGATAGAATCTCTTAGCTGTCTGCTAGGATCTTGTAGTAAAAAATCATTAAATAATATATACATCCATATACATATATATCCATGTAGACACAAAGAGGGCCTTTGAGTCCTCTCTGTTCTGCCAGTGGTCTATCTGCGTGCCATTTGCACTCTGCTTCCACCTATGACATCAAACTGCATGGGTTAATGGGTCATTCTGCATCAGTAATTGGCTGTTTTGCCTCGTGAATGACTGCATTTTCTGATCAGGTACGAACATTCACCTAAAAATGAGTGTGCTTCAGTGTCAGAGCTGGTTGGACAGTCCTATAGTTTTGAACTCTCTATTTTTATAGTTCCCCTTTCATTTCTTTGCTTCTTGTCTTTTTATTTTAATGTTTCTTTAGAGGATACTACAGCTCTTCAGGCAGTGTTAATGGGGCGCTCCTTTCATCAGCAGTGCGCTGCATCCCACGTGACCACTTCCTCTAAATCAGGAGACCATTATGGAACCATGCTGTCCATAATGTATCATTGTTTTACCATTTCAAGATCGTCAACTCGTTCTTAATGTGACGGTCATGCTTCAACTTTAAAACAATGATAGATTATTTACAGTATCTTCGCAAGACTTACACCCACAGCTATGTTTAGTTTTGTTATTGCAAGGATATGCCTATTGTGTTTAGACGGTAGCATGTTTTCTTTTTTCTCCTTGTATTCCTTTAATTTATCTTGCGTTTGTTTTTGAGCTTGTGTGTGTTTTATTGAAGTTGTGTCAGAGGGTGAGTGCTAGAGTGAGTCAGTGAATTGATGAATGAATGCAAGAGTGCAAAAATGAGTGATAGAGTATATGTATGATGACACGGTGAGTGCCTAAACCCATCAATGACTCAAAAGGCACATTCCTTCATAAGCCAAGCAAATTGGCATTGCCCATGCTTGTAGTGACAATTGGGAGGGTTGAATAAAGAGATGTAAAATGTAAAGGGTTCTGCAGCGAAGTGATAAACCCATATGTTTTTTTCTGATCAATTCTAGGTGAAATAATTCCAGGAATCGAACGCACTCCAATAATAGGAGCATGTATTCAAGACGTGTTTTGCTAGTACCTGTTTGATGCCTTGGCACTTTGCTGACAGATGATAGGATGCCAGAATGGACTAAACCCTAATAGGAGCGAACTCTTGTGTAAATAACATTCCTTTTAACATATTGCTCACAATTATTTTGCCCTCTACATTTCTCTTCCTCCTCACAACTTTGTGAGCTTGTGTTTGCCAGAACATTCTTCTTCTTTCGTGTGTTACTTTGGGGCCAACAGCTGACGTGTAAATAGTTTTGTATAAAAAATCACTGCGTTAAACGTGACAAACCCAAATTTGTGCAAAAAGGCTTTCTGGATGCACAAGGCCGCCAACAAACAACTTTGTTATTTATAGGCCTCGCATTCACAAAACCTGGTATGTCTATGCTTTTCAGTATGTTGTACTCAAATAAAAACATTGTTAACGTGAATTTGTCTTTGACGTGTTCATTGCATTGAAATTGATGTATGGATTGTGTTGTTGAAACATGACATTTGCTCGCAGTCAGGTCTCACTTGAATGGGTCCCGCTGGGTCTGTGGAGCATATGGACTGCAACAGTCTCAATTATAGTTGAAGCTTCACTGAGTAGACAGATTGAGTATGACTGTAATACACTCAACTAGCACTGACTTTGCATATGTGGTCAGCAGGACCTTGCCTCTACTCTGACAAATACCCTTTTTAGGTCTCGTCTAGCGCAGCACACATGCGCTGCTCTAGGAGAGGGCTCTTGGAATCACTTCAGACTTCCAAGAGCCTTCTCCGTGTGGGTGTGCCTCCTCCCACACATCCCATTGGCCTTTGCGTGTGGCTTTCAATAATTGAAAGCACGCAAATGGCCAAAGACGGGTGCATGTCCCGCCTTTCCTGAAAACTTTCACTCCCATGGCCTAGGGGTCTCGGGAGCGCGCAGGGTGCCATCTGTTCTGGATCAGGTTTCTAATTAGCTTTCACTTTCGCGTTCAGCGGTGGGCACGATGGCAGCTGCATTCCTTACAGCACGCGCGCACCACTTGCGGGCTTGTTTTTCTTCCAACAACTCTCCCTGTCGGAGGATGCGGTATTTCCATGAGACCATAGGAGCAGATGTCCAACTACATCCCTTTCACTGATGTGAAATACACTCACGTGCAGTCGGTAACACTGGCAGTGTAGACCTGTGTATAAGCTGGCATTTCAGATTGTTTTTAGTTTATTTGATATATTGGAGATCAACGATTCAGATCTAATATGTGCTAGCCTGAACGCATCCCTGTATTTATTTTGAATTTGTGCATAATATTTTAGCATGTCTTGCAGTATTTCTTCCTTCTTGTAAACGTGTATGTACACTATTCTTTTGCTTTCCAGTGCTTTCGACATTCTATACAAAACTTAATGTATTTTGTCGATAGTGACCTTGGTTTTCTAACACTGGGAGGGGGGAGCGCATTGCTAGGATATCGTAAATGCGCATCGCTGAATGTGACCCCCCACCCCCCCTCCCCTAACGCCAGATTGAGTGGTTATTGCTGCACAACACAATGTAAACCCCGCTCCCTCCCCAATGCCTCTGACGCAATCCTGGACTGCCCTACTCGAGTTGACACACTTGTAGGAGGCACATCGTGAGTAGTCACTACGCAGAAAGGGAGAAAGGTGAGATTGAGCCAGAGACTGGGTGAGTACCAGAATACACAGCAGGACTTTGTCCAATGCAGAGATCCCAGATAGTTCTTAAGTACAATTTGAGTGTTTTAAGCCAGAAGTTGGCTAAGACTGAAACTGTGCTTCAAGATATTAGACACGCAGACTCTGAGTAGGACTTAAAGTACTTGAGATCATGACTGTTCTCAAAGGTTTGAGGCTCTTACCCTAGCAATGCGACCTAGTGGGTTTGGCAGCAAGTCTACATCCGTAGGTGAGACTTCAGGTTGAGACTACATGCTAATTAGAGTAATAAGATCTAGGGTGTGTGAAACTGAGACAGACTGCTTAAACATGTCAGCGGGGAATCTATGTAAAAGTTGTAATTAATTAGATCGAGCTTGTTTCAAGAATAGATAAGGCCGTCGTTATTGATATTCTAATTGTGGTCGAAAGGGTCTTCTTTTCATTCGCCCCCCCCTGTTTCTCCTCATAATTTCAATGCTATTTGACTGCTACGCCAGACCCCCCTTGTATTTCCTAATATTTATAACATTTTCCTCGTTGTCTATTTATTTCACCATTTTCTCATGAAACTAGGTGTCCTAAAATGAGACACATGAAGCTGATTGTAAGATGCCCGAATGTCTGTGTTTGACAGTGCGTGCAAAGTGTCAGGCTTTCATCAAATGATGACCGTGGTTTGAGACATCTGAGTGAAACTGCGCTCCAATATTTGAAACTTGCACTCAATTTGCGCTTCTGTGCTCCACATTGGGAGAAGGGTACTCCATACAAATTTAGGCATAGATAGCTAATAGGGGTATGAGGTGGAAGCAGGGGTGTTCAAATCGGTATTCTTATCAAATGCGCACATCATATTTTAAAAACGCTGGTTAAGGAGCGGTTTGGTAGCAAAAGGAAGCCATATTTGGGGCGAGGTGGGTCTCTCAAGCTCCTGTGCCCGGTGCAACTGCACCTGCTGCTCTATCGACAGCTCCACCCTGCATTGAGTTCGGGAAATATTTTCTCAATGCCATCCACATTTCCTCACAATAGCTAAAATCATATTGTTTTCTGCAATAAAAACTTTGCTACTTTCTAAATTATTTTGAATGTGCCGCATAAAAACTACACTGACAACCATCTTACGTTTGACAATAAACTGCATGTTCTATGGAGTAGGGTAAAATGTAGGGGATATTTGTTTCACCCAACATGGACAGAAGGCACAGGAGCTTGAGAGACCCACCTCACCCCTAGTATGTTGTGTTACACAGTTTGGACACGCAGACAAGCGCCACTATGGCTGTCTGTTTTTGAGGAGACCTCAAGGAATTTAGTGTGCCCAACAAACCACTGAGGAGAGCTTTGGCCAAACCCACAACAGCATGCAAATAAATAAACACAGAAGCACAGATGGTCCCATAAACGATGAGAATGTTACTGTTTCACTTGGATCCCTCCACCTTGCATCTGGATCCACACCTTTGTTTGGAATATTATTGAGCTCTCATATGTGTCATAATATGCTTTACTTTTCAGCAGACCCTAGTGCAGAGGGTGGCTGATGCACAGCAACGTATCCTTATTGGCCTCCTTAATCCCTCTAACTTCTTTCCTTCCTTCCTACCTTCTTTACCTTCCTTTGTTCCTATCCCTCCCTCCTTTTCCCACTCTTCATTACTTCAACCATCTCTTCCCCCTCGATTCCTCCTTCCCTCAAACCCTTCCTTCCTATTTACTTCCACTGTCCCATCTGCCTATCTTCCTCTCTACCTCCCTATATTTCTTCATCACCTCCTTTCCTCCTTCTTGCCCTTCTTAATCCCTCTCTTCACTCCTTAATCCTGTACCCCCACCTTATTTCCTAAACCCTAATTTCAACTTCACTTATTTCAGTCACTCGTAACTTGCCTTTCCGCCTTTCACTAAGTCTTTTCATTGTTCTTCTTGCTTTCTCTCCTATCCTTTTTTCCTCTTTCTCTACCGCACTCACTCCGTCCCTCCCTCCCTTCCTCACATCCTCTCATCTTTCCTCCCTTCCTTCTCTTAATTCCTAACCCCTTTCTTCCCTTACTTCCCTTATCTCTCTATCACATTGCTCTTTCACTCAACGTCACACAGTTCGAGGCCACACAATTCAACTCTACACATTTCCATTCCACACCACTTAATTTGCCAACAAACCCCATAATTCAACTCAACAACACAATTACATACCACATACATAAAATCCAAACCACATAATTGCCCATCATGCTACAAAATTCAATAGCACACCACATATTTAAACTTCACTACATACCACTCCACACCACAAAATACCATTCCACATAATTACACGCCATCACACCCAGTCCCACTACACATAATTCCAATACGCTCAATACCACATAATTTCTACCCACATATTTCAAATATGTACCATGCCACATAATTCCACTACACAAATCCACTTCACACCACATAATTCCACGCCACACAATTCCTTAACAATACCAATCCAGCTCACATAATTCCACTACACACCACATACATACACTCTATAACACATAGGTAAAACACATTATCATTTAAAATGCCAATAGCTCCAACTCAAGCAAATGCGAGAGCTATTGCATTCCTTTTTCGATCACAAAAAGTAAAAAGGCGCATGCGTCATTCCGCATAGTAATGCATGCGCATGCCTACAAAATAATGTGGCCAGTCTTCTTTATTATATTTTTTAACATGCTACACAGCAGCCACACTGCTCCACAACATAGCTTAAAAACAAAGGCAAAGCCAAAACCTCTGGCTAACCACTAATAAGGTCCCAAAGGCGAGACCTATTGGCTATGCCAATGCTTGTTTGTCATTGTCATTGTAATTCTACATGCTGAACAGATCGATCGCCATAAATCAAGGAGGTGTGATGGGGAGTTATAATTATAATGGGGATTTCTTAAACCTTGTTTTTAATTTTTGATATTGTGGACAACTAAGTTTTATTTAAAATATTTTATTTGGCGTAGAAGGAGAAACATGAAAGCTGAGAAGATGTTGTTTTTCGATGTGGAAGGAAATACATGCTCAACATGTATTAACGATTTTGTGTTGTGGCAGCTATAATTTCTAAGCAATTTTTAATTACATCAGAATAAACAAAATAGCAATTTCTTTGGAAGATTGTTACAGGACAGGACGCAAGTGCCCATTTTATTGCTATGTGCGCTCATCCAGTCATATCTGCAAACATTGCTTTGTAGCACCATGTTTGCCAGCACAGCTCAGAAACAGAAAGAGGCAATCCCTGCTCACTGCGTCTTAAGTGCACTGTCTGAAAACCAAGGGCTACCTCGGTTAAGTGAACGAATAAATTCAACGACAGAATCAACTTCCACGTACCCAAAAGAAACCTCCGATCTTCCATCCTCGCACTGGCCGAACCCCCGCGCATCCACAGAGCCAGAGCAGGCGGAAGATCCTTCTCTCACATTGCAGCCAAGAACTGGAACGAGCTACCGGCAGACATCAGACGCGCCCCCTCCCTGAACACCTTCAGGAAGACCCTCAAGACCTGGCTCTTCGGCTAAACAGATCTGCTGACCCCCCTCAGCGCCTTGAGACCCTCACGGGTGAGTAGCGCGCTTACAATTCCCTGATTGATTGATTGAAATTAATAGACTTTACACACTACAGGCGCATAGAAACAGGTCCTTGGCTCTAGAAGAGCCAGTCAATCCCATCATGATATGTTCCCTGCAGAGATTTCTAATTGCTCTGAGATTATATTATTTCCTCTTTTTTTTTGAGGAGGCTGGCACTGCTGCAGCCTATGACTAGTATTCCACACACAAAAACGAAGTTCATACAACCAATCAGAAAGCTCGCATTGGCCCGGAAGCACACAAACTGAAACAATCAAATTCAACACACAGAAAGCAGGCAAAATCACACAGCATGTCATTGACTCGGAAAACACCTTTATTACTCCCTTACATTCAGACAGTAGTTTGGCAAAGAAGGCAAAGTCATTATCAGTGTCAGCTGGTAATTAGAGCATGGAGGGGACAGCAGTGCAGTCAGTCACTCGTCGCAGAGTGAGAACGTGTCAATGAGAGCTGCTGACCGCACCCCACTCTGAGATGAGGTGTCAGTGATGGACACTCGGCCTTGTGCACTTCAGGGCTTAAAACTAAAGTGCCCACATATGAGGCTATCACTGCCACTCCCCCTTGTCATGGGGGGAGGGCCTTGAGGCTCTTTGACGATCTGAGGAGATTACGCCCACAGGAGCGGACATCTCCAGCCCGGCAAAGTTCAGCTCAGGCAGCCAGGCGCCTGCACATTTAGCTCATGTTTAGTTCCTGCCTGCCTTAACCTGAAAATAAAGAGTGTCTGTAAGGCTGGCCTTCACTCAGCCTGACAGACACTCTTTATGTCCAAAAGGTGGGAGGGCGTGGCCCTTCTGGCCCTAAGGACGGGGGCTGCCATTAATTTAGAATCCCTCTTCTTAAGGCTAATATTTGTTGGTACATCACCTTTCCAGTTAGGCACTTTCCATATTGCTGGTAGCCTAAGTTCAATTTGTCCATTGCTTAAGTCAGCAAATGTTTCATTGCTTAGACAATTGTTTAATTGAAGTAAAAATGGGTGCTACCTTTTGACCTTTCAGTTGTGTGCCTATCTGCTTTTGAGTGGCAACTTGTGAATTATTCTGCATCGTTTTGCGCACAATGCGAAAAACATTCAGATGTTAGACAAGGCACCAGTGACTGTAAAAACCTGTTAACCCACATGAGAGACAACAGTCGATGCAATGGCGTCTATAAATATAGCATTGCAGCTGGAAGATGGCTAGGGCAGAAACCAGAATCATCGACACGAAGGGCAGACTCGGCAGAAGGGCCAGTGGCTACCAAGAAAACATACACAGAAAAAGCTCATGAACTGGACATTTTCTGATATGTGTGGGGCAATCTTAAAGTGTGAAGCTCTAGGTCAATGGATGCAAAGCCAGTAGGATTGGCAGTATTCGAGAGGGGTTTGACTTACTTCTGGCAAAAATGCCATATTGTCCGCACAGATCTCAATGCTAGATGTACAGTTTCACTTAATTTTCAAATGATTCCATTGGAATACTCACATTTTATTTTTGATTAAAATGTGTTTAGTTCGCTCCTGGAAACCTCAAAATAGTCAGTCTGGTACAGAAAGTCTGAATAGATAGCTCAAGCTCTTTGCCAATGTGTCAGTAAACTCCTCAATACGAGATTGAAAAGTTGCTTAGCTGTTAAGGACCCATGTCATTTGAAATGGCAAGGACAGAACCAAGAAGAGAGAAGACTGTTGGAGGGTTAGGACGTCTGCAAGTAGAAAACACAATACAGCAGCAGAGGTGGGTCCGCGAAAAGCACCTACCACCATTAAAAAGAAAAAACATGGACACCATTTTTATAGGAGGATTTCCATGCTGAAAGCACTATAATTCTCATTTTGAACAACTGTTTACTTTAAGTACTTGTGAACTACATATAAATGTACTATGTCAAGTCGTATATTTGTGTATTTTTTTCAGGATACTTTTGCAGACTAAAAAATGCTTTTTTTGATAAATAATTCCTGACAATTCTTATAGCGCGTTAAATTGCTTATCTAGATCATACTTCAATTTAGCAATTGTGATGCATGCACAATGGTTTGCTTTTAGGAGGATGAGCTTTATTTTCAATATGAGGTCTACATTCGCCAAATAATTTCTGCTACCTGCTGTTGCTCCTGAAAACAGTGCACATCAGGCATAGAAATTGAAGTAGTGCATGTGAGGCGGTGTCATACACCTAACAGTAAATTCCACGATGATGGGACTGAAATAAGGGGCTCAGCTGATCCAAGGTGTGAATGACACTGTCTCTAAACATTGGCTGAACGGAGTAGACCTAAAGCAAGCATTCTCAGAAGGACCTGGTATAAATCCTACTTCCTTTGTATCAGTTATCAGGTTTTAGCAGACATGATGTGGCTTACCAGGTAAAGCTGTCAAGGCAGGACCAACGTGCCTGTGAACCATTAATTATCCCTTCATGGGATACAACTATTGCGGAGAAAGTCAAAGTAATCGTATACATTCCGTTAGGAGCTCTCTTCCTTTGACCATGCGATTGAGAGACCACCAAACATTTATCCCACACTTCTTCACCTGTCGGTTTGAAGATGACTGTGAATACAAAGACACATAAAGAACCAAAGAGAGTGCTTTCTTCAGCCAGTAGTGGTAAAACATGCCTAGCGCCCACTTCAACGCAAGGCCAAGCTTCGGGCAATTGAGTGGATTGATGGAAGAGAATAGACCGACTATATGTGGTCCAGGGATCCCTTCACGGGCAAGATAGAAGAGGACCACAGTTGTGCCATCATACCGCCTCTGTCCTTACCCTTTCTTTACCAACAATGTCCGAAGGTATTTTTGGTAAAGGATAAGACCACTGTTGGGGAAGCCATCTTATAAAGTATCTTACTCTATTCAACACTTCTGTTGGAGAGAAAGACCGAACTATGAGTATACTGAAGCCAAGTGGCTCGTGTAGCATCTCTGTCACTACTTGACAGTGTACACAAAAGTTCTTAACTTGTGCTACCTAACTGCTCAATTTGGATGGGGTGAGTAGCAAAACATGCTCTCCTGCTTCCATAGGAAACTAATTTCAAACATGGACAGCCATTGTTGATAGGGTCATCACGAGGGGAAAATCACAGTCAGGATGCCCCATACATATCACATATGCCAGTGCTCAATCATCTATCAGAGATCCTTGGGCAGGGAGACAAAGACACTGCAAATGGAATACAAGACTCCTGGATCAAGGAAACACAACGTCAGGAAAAGAGAGATTTGGCCACTGGGAAATGGAGATGACCACCTCTGTGAGGAAGCATACACACTCTCACACATGCAAACACATAATGGGAAAGACAGACATTGCACAACACACTAGAAAAGGGAAATATTGAAGATCATTTAATGCACCATGGACATTGGACATGCCAAAATGGACCCTCGGACTGGGAAACAAAGACCAGGGCAGTTGAATGACAGATCATAATCCCATAAAAATATGGTGGCCTAAATATCCAGAACCAAACCATTGTTACTATAAGTACTTTGTCAAGCCATATATAGGTGAAGCTAAGTATAGTAAATTTATACTTACCTCTACATCCTTACCTTCACAATACTTTGGTAGTTGATTTTTGGCCACTATATTTTTTATGATGATAGTTCGCCCACAATATTACAGTACTATATCTACCAGATAGAGTGACTCACACAGGTACCCAGTGCTGAGTCCCACGTGTACTCAGAAATGAGCATTTCACGTAAGAGAGTTTGCCCAGACCTCTTAGACTGTTCTAGCATGATCAAATCTGCCTCAGCCCTGCATGCTTTCCAAAGAGACCTCAGCATGTGTCGCTTTCTCTCCCTCATCTTCCCACATCATGATCCAGTGTACGCCTTGTAGGATATTCAAAGGAAGGCTTTAGCATTCAATAGTAGGACCATGTGTTGTGAATGACGCTCAGATGATGCTGATATTTTAATTATTAATATCTTTGTTGTACACGAGAACAACGAAATGCTAAGACAAATGCAATTTTGGTATCAGAATTATGCAAAAAGGCAAAATTTGATTATAAGACAAATGCATTTGAATATCATTGAAAAAGAATGATATCCTTTGTTCACATGAGCCATATAAAATTAGATGATTAACTTCAAAGCTTCTAAATAAATGATTTTGGTGAGCACACTTAAGATATCGATTCGTTGATTTGGAAACAAGGTATCATTACAGTGCCCACTTAAATAACTAAACCACTGGGGCACAATCTATACAGTCAGCCCACGGCGGCACAAATAATGTGTTTCCTGGCCAGTGATGAATGAACATTTTATTTATCTTCTGAAGTCAAATGTGGCGATTTATCATGCGTCATGTCTTCAAAATCAATATTTGTTCTCCTGTATCGATTGGTATAAAGTAAATAACAAAAGAAAACAAATTAAAGGTGACGATTTTGAGAAAGATATTCCTAATGGAGTCGTAAAATAGGATATATTTATAATTTAATGGCATTTATCATGATTGAATATGACCAAACAATTGTCTGTGATTTTAAATGAAATTAAGATTTGTAATTTACTGAGTTGAATAACAATTATTGATACATAATCTAAATACCACTTATGAAGTCTATCTTCGCTGTTGATTGTCACAGTAAATACATTTTCTGTTGATTATCACAGTAGATAAATTTGTTTATGAAAATAAACCCAATGATGTACAAGACTCACTAGTGAAGCTAAAATGCTTTTATGATAAACATTGCTCACTGGCATCCACTGTGCATTGATCTTCACCGCAGGGGAGCAGTGGTTTGGCTGATATTGTCACAGAACCAAATTTGCACATACATGAAGGCTGAATCAGACAGTATCAGGTTCTCATGAAAGAAGAATACAAATATACATATATAAACATACATACTGAGTAACACGTATTGTAATATGGTAGTATATTTCCATTTCTCTGTTCTGTTGAAATTACTCAGCCTTTGTTCTCAAGATTTATGATGTCACTGCAGCTTTTCAATGGCGCTATTGAACCGTATATTTATATTAGGGGAGAGGATGTGGCCTAACGGCTAGGACAGTCGACCTCAAAGCCAGGGAACCGGGTTCGAGTCTCGGCGGGGATGCTCAACATCCTGTGATTCTAGGCAAATCACTAATCTCCCCGAGCCCAACAAAATAAATGTATCTCTCTGTAACGCAACTTGTGCTCATGTAAAGTGCTCTTATACCTTCGGGTCGAGTTTGCACTTTATAACACCCCCTCCCCCCCAAAAAATATATATATTGAGATAGCGAGCTTGAAAAAGCTTTTTTTCTTCAAAGTGCACCTAATAATTGGCATCGATTAGAATTAGAATGTTTAGGTTTTGTTTATTTTTTTATTGTTGTTTAAGTCTTAGATTTGTTAACACCTTTGATTCCATTACATATAACTGTGAACATTTGGCAACTACTCAGGTTATTTTACTGATTTCCAATATGTTCAATTTCTCGCGGCTCAGTTAAAGCAAGCATGGTTAAAGGGGAGAAGTATTAATTTGCAAATACCTTTGGTACTCTTTGACAAAAATGCACAAACTTCATCAGGAATGTATATGTTTAGTTTTCTGTCCATATGTCAAGTTAAATCCAATGTGGGATCCCAGGTTTTACCATCCTACACTGATCTGACATCATCCGCAACCAGCAGAGAATCCATCACAGCGTTACATTGAGAACTAAAACTAGTCTGATAACAAATGAAATTGTCCTAAAAGATGTGCTGTGGAAGGTAGGTTGTTTAACCATGCTAACGGAATTTAACCAAGTTTGGGAGCAGTGCTTAATTTGTCCTAGTGGTGGTACAGTTGATGAGCAGTAGTACTAATTTTGTGCATAAGGACATATTTTTCCTGATTTTGTACCAGATCCAGAGAGAACCAGAGAGAGGAAAGCAGAAAAAACCTGCAATAGACGGATAACAAGACAGGAAGAACAGAGTGATGAAAGATAGAGGCATGAGGTGGAATCATGGCTGCTTAATGTTGGTATTTAGAAGACCCAGAATTCAGCAGCACAGCAGCAAGTTTCTAAGAAAGCTCCAGAGCTCTTCACCTATATGTTTTTGTTTTTACAAATTGAGCACTGGTTAGAATAGTTGGAAGGGGTCTGTAGCTGGACTAATCATTATGGTTTAACATAGGTTTTTCTAGTCTTTCATGACTTGGTTAGCTGTGAAAGGATCAGGAAGAAGACACTGAGCAGGAAAAAGTTAACAATCAGAAGCCACAAATTCAAATAAGTATTGGTAAATGCATTAGGTTTTTCCTATGTGATTAATGATAAACAGTTTTTTGTTGTAAGTTGCAGCCTGCTGAGTAGTTGTACAATATAAATTACAGAAAGTCTATTAAAGTGTTATGACTTGTTTATGTACAAAAAGGCAATATATTGTGCTTTTACTAGTGGTATAATGCGGGTAAGTAATAGCAACATATAAAAAAATGAAATGAAAGAGGGAAATAATAGAATTAATTGATGCAATAGCAATATTATGGGGCTCATTTACGAGAAGTGACGCATCGCTGCGTGAAAGCAGCGATGCGCCACTTCTCAGTGCGCCCTCCTTGCGACACCAATGATGAATCATATTTACACTATGACGCATCATGTCGCAAGGAAGGACAGATACGTCAGTATAACTGACGTATCTGTCAGCGCAAAAAGTGGCGCATTGCTGGAGTTGTGTCGGACCCTGACGCAGCTCCAGCAATGTTCCTTTCACATGGGGCAAGCCCCATGTGAAAGGGCCTGCGTCACCCTTACGCCTGCCATGAGGCAGGCGTAAGGTTTGAGCGCATTGGCGTCCTAGAAGTGGCGCAGTGAAATCTCATGGATTTCGCTGCGCCACTCCTACGACCCTTTTTTGCGAGGTACGCCCACCCTGCATACATTATACCTGGCGCAGGTATAATGTAGCGCAGAGGTTTCTGAAGTGACGCATCTACCTAGATGCGTCACTTCGTAAATATGGCGCAACATGGCGCATTTTTTATGCCACTGGTGCGTCACAAAAAGTGACGCATCGGTGGCGCAAAAGTGACGCAGGGGCTCATAAATAAGCCCCTATGTGTTTAGAGGAGTTCAAACAGTGTGAGTAAAGAGGGCCACTGCACCAGGCAGGTCCAGGCCTGCCCAAGCAAGATTTCTGGCTCTTGCGAACAACGTGACAACGAGATGTGTGCTACATCCCCCCCTATATATATCTCTCTCTTTCTCTCCCTTTCTCCTGCTCTCTCCTGTCTCTCTCCCCACCTTTTTTCTTCCCTCCGCCGCCTCCTTCTTACCTCCTCGCCGCTCCCTCTGTCCCCCCCTTCTCTTAAGGGGTCCACATGTAAGCAACCATCCTGGCCCATAGACGACTTGAATCGTATAATGTGCATGAGTTAATTGAGATCGCACAGTTTGTATTTGTGTTTATGAATCGTTTGGTGAGGAATTATGAAGCTGGGAGAAAGGTGTCAATTGATTGGTTTTTTCTTTCAGTTTGTAAAGTGGTTTACATGTATAGACGTGTACAATTGTTAGACAGGATTTTCTTTGTCTTCACTCTTTCTGTCTTCAATATGAAACGCAGCCTGGTTCCCCACCAGGTGTCAAGAGTATCAACGTCACTCAGTGGCGTAGCTAGGCACTCTGCCGCCCGTGGCGGTCCCTGCCTTTGCCGCCGCCGAGCGCCTAAGAGCGGGGGGGTGCTGGCGATAAATTTACCTGCCGCCCCCAAATCTCGTGCCGCCCGGGGCGTACCGCCCCCTCCGCCCCCCCCTTGCTACGCCAGTGACGTCACTGTACTGCTTTGTATGATAATGCTGGCAGATAGTATTATGCACACATTGTGAAAAACCAATAAAGACGATTTAAAAAAAAAAAAATAGAGGAGTTCAAACAACTTTTTGGCACGTTGCCACTGAACCTGCTCCACCATTCAAATCATGCCCCTAGTGTCTGCAAGATAATTCCATTTGTAGCTGTCTGTTTAGTAGTAAAATATAGCAATATTTGGTGTTTAGAGGAGTTAAGACAACATTTTGCCCCGGTGCTACTGCACCTGCTGCTTCATTCAAATCATGACCCTATTGCCTGTAAGGTAACTGCTCTTGTGAATGCCTGTTTAGTAGTAAACTATTGCAATATTTGGTGTTTAGAGGGGTTCCTAGAGATTTAGGCCCCGGTTTCACTGCACCTGCTCCACCATTGAAATCATGACCCTAGTTCCTGCAAGGTAACTACACTTGTGACTGCTTATTTAGTAGTTAAATATAGCAATAGTGGGTGTTTAGAGGAGTTCTGACAACTTTTGGTCGGGGTGCCACTGCACCTGCAGCACCATTGAAATCATGGCTCTAGTGTCTGCTAGATAACTGCTCTTGTGACTGTTTAGTAGTAAAGTTTAGCAGTAATCTGCATTTAGTGGGGTCCCTACAGCTTTTGGCCCCGGTGCCACTGCACCTGCTGCACCATGCAAATCAAGCCCCTTTTAACAGCAAGATAACTGCAATTATGTCTGCATGTATAGTAATAGCAATACTATGTGTTTAGAGGAGTTCTGACAACTTTTGGGCCCAGTGCTGCTGCACCACTCAAATCATGATCATGCTGTCTGCAAGGTAACTGCACTTGTGGTTGCCTGTTTAGTTTTCAATTTTAGCAATAATCTGGGTTTAGTCGGGTCCCTAGAGCTTTTTGCCCCAGTGCCACTGCACCTGCTGCACCATTCAAATCAAGTCCCTTTTAACTGCACGGTAACTGCAATTGTGACTGCCTGTACAGTAGTAAAATATAGCAATATTGTGTTTAGAGGGGTTCTGACAACTATTGGGCCCAGTGCTACTGCACCTGCTGCACCATTCAAATCATGATCCTGTTGTGCAAGGTAACTGCACTTGTGGCTGCCTGTTTAGTAGTAAAATATAACATAGCTCTGGTATATTAAAGTTATTTTTAATGTGCAATGCTTTTTACAACATTTAGAATTTGATCATAATGACCAAATAGATTACGTTGAAAAAATCAATCCAATAATGCCCACAAAGTGCAAAAAAAGGTACTGAGGCATGAATAGGAAATGACAGAAACATTCTAAGGCTAAAGCATCTGCTTTACACAACAAAGTAATAAAGAGCAAGCATTTCAGCATACTGTTAGAAGCTGTCTGCCTTTTCCGTGGGAATAGATCTTATGTTGACAGTGAATGGGGCTTAAACAGTGTGAACAGCTTTAGTAGAAGTATCGTAAATGCGTGCTTTCAGGGGAAGTTAACAAAAAAAAGTTCCACACATAAGTGAATGAACACAGTAATTTGGCTATGGAAACTTGTAAGAGCTCCCTTTTAAGATATATTTAGTACAAATGATTTCACAAGCACAGCGCAAGCGCTGTGCAGGCGTAATCTAAAAAGTACATGAAATGTGCTTCAATTTTGTGGCTGGACCAATATCACCTAAGTAAGCAGCAGCATACAAAAATGAATTCCATGACAAATATTAACAATATTTTAAGTAAAATGTCCTATCAGGTAGCTGTAGGATGATAAAATGGTCAAGTTCACCCGGTACAGGTTTTGATTAGCAATATTTGACCTAATTACACTTTTAAACACAATTTATTTTGATGAGATGAATATGAATCAGGTATTGAAGAAGGAGGAGGAAAGAAGGGATTAACTAGTGAAAATAAGTTTAGAAAAATGATTCAATGGCCCTCGCTTCCCTCTTACTTAATTGAGGCATCTCTGCCTCACCAGACACTCATACCACGTGACTCAAACATGTGGAGTATATAACGCCAACCTCCTGTAATACCACATAATCCGAAACCATACCAAAAAGGTTGGCCTGGACTACCAGGGAGGGAGGGAAGGAGGGAAGTAAGGAATGGAAGCGAGGGAGTAGGACTCAGAGTAATTGATGCATCACAACACTTTGTGCTATTACTGTTCACAATGGGGATTTGCAGATTTTCCGCTCAGAAAAGCCTTAGATTATCACAAAGAAAATCAGATGTAATAAAAGCAGATAATGTTTTATGGGGGTAATTGTGGCACACATTTGAGTGAGCACTAACTCTTAGAGAGGGTTGTCTCGGCATCACTAAGTGAACTAACATCAAAGTCACAGATTGCTCTCTCAACATGTTCTAATTCTGGTGGGTGACTGGCTACAGACAGTGTTAGCTTTCTGTTACCAGAGCTCGTGTCGCCTGTACATCGAAAAGAAGCATAAAGAAGGTTGGAGGGAGAGAGTGGGCTTGGGAGTCAGACATTTTGAGTCATTAGTTTTCATGAGTTGTTCATGGTTTGTCGTTGCTTAGATACACTATCCATCGAGGCCATGGAGTTTCCAGGATGGTTACCTTGTTCCATTTCTGATCTCATTCGGTTTTAGTGATGCGATTTAACTGGAAGTGCAAAATGATATGTAGCTTGCCATTGAGGCGCTCTGTGTATTTTTGGATATATTGACTTTGCTGACACAATAGCATTTTAATTGCTGATTTATGGCCTTACTTCTGGCTGCTTGGAATGCTAACCATTTCTGCTTGCATATAAAGGCTGCCTTATTAAAATAGATCTGTGTAGAAAACAGCAATTGCTCAACAAAACTCTTCTAGCCTAAAACCAGAACCCTAATACAAGAAGTTATTCTGTGACAATCCGGCTCTTAAGCCTCCCACAACCCAGACCCCAAACCTCCAGCCACATACTTTACCTATTCCTAACTAATCTGTAGGACATCATCGTATAGCGTAAACACTCCCTGTCGCCTCTCCCTCTGTAGCTTTTGCCCCTGTTGCTCATCCTACCTTTAAGAAGCCTCATCATCCAACCACGTCTCCCGACAGCTCTCGAGCTGGAATCCATCGCCCAGAAATGATCGCACCCTCAGTCTGTGCTCCAGCAGACGGCGTCTATCAGCCCGAGCAGGAACCCACTCCATAGGGGTTTGCATGGCCCTCCATTGGTCTTAAGCCAGACTACCCAGTTGAACAGTAAACACATGAAAACTACTAACCCCATCATTCATTTCCAATTCAGAAACCAAAGGAATAGTGCTATTCATTACTTTCCATTGTGCATTCATTTCACAAAGTAAATATGTGGGGCAGGCTTTCCTAGAGACAGTACAAGCGTACTGGCCCCTTATCTGAAATATCTGCTTTGCAATACTCTTCTGTTTATGTCTTTTAAGTTAGTCACTTACAATGTATTTAGCAGAGCTGCCAACCCTTCCTACAATACCTCCCTATTATACCCACCTAACACACCTGTCAAACCTATCTGCAATACCTATCTACTTTAAGTATTATGTCTAGCATAGCTAACCTATACCTTCCAACCATACCTAACCTGTCATAGCGAACCTACCCCATGCCTAACCTGTTATACCTATCTAGCATACCTACCACACCTGCCTGCCATTCCTTCTTGCCTACCATACCTATTTATCTATGATACCTACCTATCATATCTAACCTCTCAACCATACCTACCTTATTACCTACCTATCTACACACCACACCTACAATACCTTGACTACCAACATTGACCTTGCTACTTTACAAACCTTACCTACCATTCTTACCCATCACATCCAGTAATTTACCATACCCACCTAACATGAGTACCACAGCTAGCTCACCTCTCTCGACCTCTGCAGTATGTAGGAGGTGGGGTTTTGTGAAAATTAAAAGTTATGTTTCGGGGACCTTTAAAACAGCATAGGTTACCACAGGTTCAACAGGGAGCACGTGTGTCCAAACTCTGCAACCTCTGGGATCCGTCTAGCGTACCGCATCATACACCAGGAAAGGGACAGTTACAGATTTGTAAGGGCATAAAATGGAAAATGCCATTGCTTCTCTAAAAATAAAAGGATTTTTTGGCTTTGCCATTCTTATTAACAGAAAATGTGTAGAAAGAGAGAGCAGTCACTTGCGAGGAAGGATATTTTAGTCCATTGCTGAGATTCGCCCCTCGTGGTTTGGTAATGCCCAGCCAGCAGCACAGTATGTGACATCCATGTGCAGTTAGAGCTTTTTTATAAAGGAGGTCATGCTAGCAGCCTACAACGTCCTCATTTTGTATTTACTTTGCCACAAGACTCAATTGAAGACAAGCTTTTAAACATCAATAAACAGTTGAATATTGTCATGCCAGCACTTGACATAGCCTGGCCTCTAAATGCTTCAGAGCTACCACATCCAGTCTGTTGCCATCTATTAATGCACAGCCAAGTTTGCTCGTGGTACAGGAATGCGGAGGGTGCACCGAATACTTGGGAGACGCCCAGGAAGGCCTAGGATATGAGGCGGAACCTGTGTTAGACTCTCAGAATGTTTGATAGAGAAGGAGTAGCCTGAGTGTGAGTCTAAAACATGTCACTTCCCTTTTCCAGTGACAACATCCAAGCCTGAAGTCTACCCATTGGTGAACTGCTGTGCGAGCCAGTCTGTTACCAATGTGGCCATCGGATGCCTAGCCACTGGCTATCACCCTGAGCCGGTGGAGATGACTTGGAGCAACGGCGAGCCTATCTCAAAAGGGGTCAAGAGCTACCCTTCAGCGAAGCTGCAAAGCTACAAAAACTACATCCGGGGCAGCCTGCTGTCTGTCCCAGCATCAGACTGGGAGAGCAAGAAGTACACCTGCACGGTGAAACACCAATCCACCAACATTACATTCACCCGTGAGGTGTCAAATTCAGGTAGGCTATGTATCTTCAAGACGTCAGAGCTCCTCTTGGTGTCAGTGATGTTTTTGAGGTCAGTGAGAGGTCCAGCCCTTGCTGTGAGTGATAATGTTCTGTGGTCAGTGAGACACATTGCTTTTGGTAAGTGATGGTTACCTTTAGTGATGTAAATGTGTATGTGTCTGGTCAGTGGAAGGCAACTCTCTGGATGTCAATGTATATGTATCCATGTTCAGTACGATGAACTTTTCTTGATGTAAATGTATATGTTTTTATGGTCAGTGAGAGGCGCCTTTCTTGATGAAAATATATGGTCAGTGAGAGACAACTCACTGGATGTCAGGTTGTTGTATAATGATCCATGATCACTTAGATCCATCGCTCGTGATGAACATGTTCCTGGTTATATGCTCACTGAACGGCACTTCTCTTGAAGTCAGTTCATGTTTGATGGTCAGTGAACAATCCTTCAGCTGTAAATGTATTCATTTTCTGGTATCTGAGGGGCCCTTCTTTAGCTGTCAATGTATATTTCTGTCATCAGAGTCAGGAACCATTCTTACTGGCAATGCATATGTTTCCATGTTCAGTGAGATGCTCCTCTCAGTAATTTAATGTACATGCTTCTATTCTCAGCGAGAATCCCTCTCTTGCTATCACTACCTATGTATTTGCAGTGAGGGAGCAGCACCTCTCTTGCTATCAACGAATACATTTCTAGTGTCAGTGGGAGGCAGCTATCTGTATGTCACTACATACTTTTCAATGGTCAGTGTGAGCTGCCTTTCTTCCTGGCGGTGTCCATCTTTCTTTAGCAGGATCAGACTGGAACAGAAAATTGTCCCTGGGCACTAAAATAAAAGTGCCCCAGCCCCCCTTATTAAATTAGATAGCTAAAAAATGTGCTGTGCTTGCTAATTGGGGCAGCTTTGAACTTGTGAAGGCACGCTGTATAAGTGTTCACAAGGTATGGAAGACTGCATGGATTTTAGCTTGCTGCAGGAAATGTTTCTTTTGATATCAGGGAAATCAACAGTATAAACCATGCTCAGCAGACCATAAACAGGCCCTCAAACAGCCATAAAATTGACAACACACGGACTTGTCAGACCAGCCCTTATGACACTGCCTGATTGCCCTACAGGCCACTGACCTGTCAGACCAGGCCTTCAGGCACTGCCTGATTGCCCTACAGGCCACTGACCTGTCAGACCAGGCCTTCAGGCACTGCCTGATTGCCTTACAGGCCACTGACCTGTCAGACCAGGCCTTCTGGCACTGCCTGATTGCCTTACAGGCCACTGACCTGTCAGACCAGCCCTTATGGCACTGCCTGATTGCCCTGCAGGCCAGTCCCGTCCTGTTCTTTAGTGCATGAGATGTGCGTAACTGGTGTGCATGCCTTTCTTTTTCTGTGCCCAGTCTGTGCATCGAACCAGCGCGACCCTACGGTGCAGCTCTTGCTCACATCCTGTGAGGGCGATAACATCGAATTGACGTGTCTACTCAGCAATTACACACCCAAGGGCATGAACGTGAAGTGGCTAGTAAATGGCAAACCAAACAGCGAAATGTCCAGGCTGAGCACCTTTGAGGAGTCAGAGGCCGCCAGCAAAACATTTGTGGGCAGGAGCCTCCTACGCGTGACCAAAGAGAGCTGGGAGAGAGGAGACACCTACACGTGCAACGTGATCCGAGGACCAGCAAAGCAGCCCTTCTCTGAGATGCACAACATAAGCAGATGCTCAGGTAGGAGAGCGGTGCGTGATGACGAGTCTCGTGAAGGGGGGAGGGATGCTCAGTTGTATCACCTTGGTAACACCTTGGTACTCCTCTAAAGATGGCTGCATCTGGATAACATGTAGGGCCTGTAAAGCACGAGCTGTTACTGATGGACCCAACGACCACTTCATGCCTTGTAATGGGACGTTTCAAAGTATCACAAGATAGAGAAAACACTTTCCACTTCGCTGAAAAGGTCAAATTCGAAAGGAAGACTACACATGTTTAAGTTTTGTAGTTATCCTCTTCCACCTTCTCAATTATATAGACGTAAAAATATATCATATGTTAGACTATTCGTATTTCACAATCAGAAGTGCGTTTAAATCGGGAATTCATTGACCCTAAGTAGGGATCTGAATTGCACGTATTTAACACTAGGGACTTTTTTATGCCACTTGACAGGTAACGCAGTTAGGTGGTTTGGTCCTGTAATGAATGTCACATCCTGCTCTTTAGTTGCATTTCCTAATCAGATAAACGATATATCCATAATCTTTAATTAAACACATTTAATGTGTGTATGTAAAATACGATTTTTTTTGTTGCAAAATTCCACATAAATACACAAAGTACTAATCCTTCACTTCACTCTGTATATTAGCACAAAATCTGTCTTTGTGCCAATTTGCCTGGCGGAACGCACTTAAACAAAAGCACTGCGAGCAACAGTAGTTCTGTTGTTCCCATGCATTTGTGGTAAATTTTGTACCATGACTGGTGTATTTGCGGTAAATGTTTATCACAAATAGTATGATGGCATGTAAATTTGTAAAGTGGCATAATGGCGTAATTTCTAGAATTTTGTATAGCAAGTTTAACACATTTCCCGAAATTATACAAATATTTCCTGCATAATTTAACTTGCACCCAGGCATAATATATATACAGCCTCCAAGCAGATTCCATCAAGAAAGGAGGCCATATGCACTTGAAAACTGCGGAGTAAAAAAGTTTATTGTCAATTCATAGTGGCTGCAGTGAAGTGGGTAACACGATAACAAACAAACAATGTGTTAGTAGTGTTGAAATATAAACATAGTAAAAGTATCAAAATGTCTACCATATACATTTATGACATTGGTCACCATCTTCAACATTTTGGTAAACCAACATTATACAATCTATGTCCAATTCAATAAAAATTACAAAATTCAATCCCAGGGGTTTATGTATAGCTGCAAGTCATAAGTCCTCACCACAAATGAACATTAACAGGGATAGAACATATAAAAATATGGACCCGTTTTCCAAATTAAGAGAGGGGTCCTGGGGAGCTAGTTGAAAAGGGACTGTCAACCTTTGAGTCTTCCTTGTCTATATGCCAGAAAAACCCAGTGGCGGCTGGTAGGGAACGGTGGCGGAGGGGGGATATGGGGAGGGGGTAGAAAATAAAGAAATAATAAAGGAAACTTACCTGCTGGTCGTGTCGCCCGCCACCGCCTCTCCGCTGCCTCTCCTTGTTGCAGGAAGCACCTGGGCTCCCAGGCTCTCTAAGTTAATCACAACGCTGCAATACATCATTGTGATTGGTTCCCTTAAGTTCCCCTAAGCCAATCACAGCGCTGTATTGCAGCGTTGTGATTGGTCTGAGCGCTGTTGTTTGGCGCTCAGACGGGGACAAGGAGCCTGTGCATGTTCCCCACCAGACTGTGTAATGCAGCCTGGAGGGGAACATGCAAAGTGCGCATGAATGTTTCGCCGGCCCAAATGGCTGGTCAAACATTCATGCACACTTTGAGTGTGCTCACCACTTCTCTCCTGCTCTGGCCAGCCCCGCCCCTCCCCACACCTAGGAATGGAAAAATAAAATGATATTGTTTTGTCATTCTCATTTTATTTTTCCTTTGCACTTCTCTTAAAGCAGTGGGGCAACGCTCCTCCGACTTAGCGGAGGTGCCGCCCCTGGAAAAACCAAAGGCAAACGTGACAGATTTCACAGAGACTAAATAGAGGGTCACTCACAGGGAATTGCTCATCTTCTGGAAACCCTTCTGATCAATGTCATGTTTCACAGTATGAATAGGACAAAAGAGAGTCACAAAAAATTGGAAGGTGTGGCCTCACGCAGTCCCCTGGGCTTCATGCTTCATCATTGGCCAGGCCACATTCACCAGAGAACATTCTAGTCATGAATCTGCTCCCCGTGGTTGCAGGGAGTACTTTTAAGTGTGGGTATTGGTGGGACTACGATCTAGAAAGCATGAAAATCCCTAAGCCCGAAGTGTTTCTATTTATTGAGAGTGGGGCAGAGGGATGATTACAACTTACTGAGATGCATAGGACTGCCAATTATCCCTGCATCTAAATGTGTCAACATGTTTCAGCCTGCATAACAGCCCTAAAAAGTGCTCCTGACTTTCTTCAGGACCCAGATCCTCACTTTTCTAACTCCTTACAATAATAGTACTTATGCATCCATCAGCCAGCATCCACACTATACATATAAGTACAGTATATGATCCTCTAGTTTGCCCCTGACGATATTTGTTAAGGATGGAACCATCCGAGTGTCCATGAAAGTCCTTTGTATCTGGAAATTGTAATTACTATTGACGATAAAATTGTTGGATTTAAGGATAACTCTTGGATTGTACTGTGGGACAACCGGTAGGCTTGTGCTGCACCCAACAGCTTATTGACAATGCCAGATTGTTCTTCCCTAGTGCTTGGCCAGCTTTTTTCAAATTATTTTTATGATTGTGAATCTTTAATAAGATTTGCGAATCCCAACACAAGCTTCACACCCTTATGTCTAAAATGATGGTCTTGATAACGTGGACCCTGATCATTTGAGATATCTAGGGTTCACAAGTCACAAATGATTTGTGAATCCCAAGTCTTTTTTAAAAAAAATGGTATTTGTTACTGAAAGGAGTGGCCCCTAAGGATCCCCTCCACTGAGACCTGGGGACAGGGTGTTCCTCCCTTGCTACCCTAATATGCTGCTTTTGCATTCCACTGGCCCTAAAATGGCAATCACAAGATAAAAATACTTGCATGTAGCAGCCTATCAGATTGTTTAGATCCGCAAACCAGCTTTGGATGCTTGGATCCAAATAGGAACAAAAGGCTCCCTCATCCAATGCAAATCCCTTTTTTAAATTGCTGGACTCGTGAATCCTAAACAGCAGAGATATACCAAAGTGTTAACCCTTTTAAGCCCACTTGGGAACTTTTTAAAACTTTTATACCTAAAAAATACTGAACAGATTTGCACTAAACCAAATAAAACACATTTTGTGAATAAAGTTCTACTTTCCTACCAAGTTTAGTGTACATCCCTTCAGGTGTTGGGACTGTAGAACTGAGCAAAATATCCTATGGGAGCTAAAACCCCTCTTAACTCTTTTCCTGTGAATGGAGCTTCACAAATGTAGGCATATCGAAACTTAGATCAGTAAGTAGATTACTAAGGGGTCATTACGATGTAGGGCGGATCGCCACCGCCCGCATGGCGGTGGCGATCCGCCCTACATTTTCCTCCACCCGCCACCCATTTTCCCCCCGCCATATTAGTATGGCGGGGGGAACCGCGGCGGACGGAGAGACCGTCCGCCGGTTTTCCGCCGGTCGACCAGTCGACCGGGCGGAAAAGGGGCTACATATGGTGGCGGTGTCTGCTAGACACCGCCATCCATATTAGCATGGGTGCGGGAAGCAGCCTTTCCGTGGCGGCGATGCCGCCACAAAAGGCATGCAGAGTTTGCTGTTGGGGGCCCGTTGCGGGCCCCAGGGTATTGGGGGTGGGGGGTCCACATGGGGGTACCTATGGTGCCCCTACATTGTCATGGACAAGGTGGCAGGCACCGCGCGGTGCCTGTCACCTTGTGCATGACAATGCACACAGTGCATTCCCAGCATTGTGGTGGGCGGTGCTGTGTGCACCGCCCGCCACAATGGTGGGAATGGAGGATGCCACCGCCACGGTGGCGGTGGCATCCTAATCGCTGGTGCGGGATTGCCGCACCACTGGCGGCCGGTCCCAGCACCGCTAAGGTGGCGGGCGGACAAAAGTCCGCCCGCCATCCTAATAGGCCCCTAAGTTTCATGCAAATATGTCCAACGGGTCAAAAGTTATAGGCAAAACATACCTTTCCAATATAAACACTTTCTGATCCATAATTACATAGGGGTGATTGCCATTGGGTAAATAGATAATATAGCTATAGATATATAGATACAAATAAAGAAATACATAGAGGTAGACAGAGATAGAAATGATAGAGATTGAGATATATTTCCTAGTTATGGTTAGCTCCACATGAGAACCTAGGCCTTGCAATTGGTGTGTGAGTAATGGTTTGCATGGCAGCTGTGCGCGTATGGCTTTTGGAGTTTTTCCATTTTATTCATAATTCAACCTTACTGTGATTGTAATTTTTAAAGTGAATTTCAGAGGGTTAATTAAACATGCATTAGAGTGTTATGAGCAAAGCTAATCATAACTTCATATTAGCTGTGACATTTTAGATGGAAAGGTAAAAATATTTAACTGGTGTGTGGGCGGATATATGTGGTGGGTATGCCTCTGTATCATATTACAGCTTACCCCCTGGTCTACATGGCCTTCTGCTGTGTTTAGTGGGGGATGACTGCAGGGCCTGACCACATGCCAGACTATGCACAAGCATTGCGGCTAACCACAGCTGCATGTAGATTACATTCATGTACAACAGTAGTTTGTCACAGGCAACTAATCTCTTATGTGGCCATCCAGCCGCTGCACATGCAGTTTGCAAGTAAAGCCCAATTCTGGTACCTTATCTTTCATGCATATCCATGAAATTGTGCCAAAGATATAAGCAAATCAAAGCATTTTTGGCAATTTAAACTTTAACCTCCTACTTTGAGATCTGTATGAAAACTGGGATCCCTGCACTGATTGTAATACTATCAGAAAACTAAACATGTAAATTCCTCAAAAATTGTGTGCAGATGTGTAGAAGTGTCAAGTAGTGCTTAGGTTATTATCAAATGAACACTCTTTCCTTAACCATATCCCAATATACAGTTCTGCATGGATCAGAAGCAAGCTAAAATATCCAAGTATCGGGGGCGTGGCTTGGCCGTGCAGCAAGATGGCCGCCTTCTAAATGGGCTGTGCCGGCCGGGTGCATTATCCTTCACAATCCTCCCGCAAACGAGGTGCCTGAATATCCTTCCTCACGGGACTCGACCCGGCGCAAACTGCGGAGCATGCACATGCCTCTCCTGGGCTGACTGGTGACCCTGAACGATGGCTACGAGTGGCCGCCTAGCGGAGGACTCGCGCGGCCGGAGCAGAGCTAGGCCGCGGCGCCATTGCCGGAGCTCTCCACCGTCTGCGCCCTTCCCGCTGCCCGTGATTTGGACCGCTGCAACCCCCCCCCCCCGGCGGGGCCCCCTGTGCTCCTTTCGCTGCCAAGTGGGGGTAGCGCTGGGCGGATAGGCACAGGCACTGTACTTACGGGGGCGCGCCGTCGGACTGGATTGCTGCCTGGGGCTCCATCGCGGCCCGTGTGGGGCTGGCGGTGCTTTGGACGGTGGCGGGCACTGGTCTGCCCCCGCACCAGGCCAGAGAGAACTATATTGGCTGCGGAGACTCCGCTCATCATCGGCGGCTGCTGCGTGCCCCGTGGCGGAAACAGACTGGCGCCGCTCTGAAGTTCACGAGCCCACAGGCGGCAACCATGGCTGACCCTGGTGAAGAGACGGCCGTTCTACACCGTGGCACCCGACCCCCTGGTGGAGCTGTGAGGCCCAAAAGACGCGACCTGTAATTACGTGAGTAGGCCAGTGGGTCCTTGTTCCTACTACCTGGTACGGGCTGGCGGGAGCTCTGCTGTCTGTGGGGACGGCCCGTGGCGATCCCTGGGCGCTGTGAGCTGCGTGTCTGCATTGTGCCCGGCTGGGGAACCGTAGGCCCTGGGCTATTGCGCAGCGGGGAGCGAAGCGAGGGCTTTGGAGGCGCCGGACTGGGGCGGAGTGCGGCTCTCTGGGTGGCGCTACGTTCCATCGCCCCAAGGGCTGCTGCGCGCCTGTTCTTTCTTCCTGGCAGCTCTCCGCTCGCCCTGGCTTGGCCCCCTGTGTGCTCTCCAACCCCACAAGTGGCCTAAAAACCCAGCTGAAACTGCAGCTGTCTTGGTGCCCCCTCCTATGGTCGCGATCTTTTGAAGCAGCGCCTACACAGCGTTTCTGGGTGCACCACCTTGACTGTCCTGCTCGCTACTTACATTTTACGCCATGGGGAAAAACGATCCCAAGCAGTCAAAACTGCCATTTGAGAACAAATGCCTAACCCCCGGAGCGGACATGAACTCTGAACCTGACAATGATCCCTACCAAGCTGGTGACAAACAAGATGAGGACCTACGAGCCATCATGTTGGAGGTCCGGTCTAACCGTAAGTCTATGGACACTAAACTAGACGCCCTCACAGCAGGACTAGACACTGTCAAGCGCCAAGTGAATACTCACGAGTCCAGACTGGACGCCCTTGAGAATCGCACTGAAGATGCTCATGAATATCAGGTGGACTCAAAAGAACACCTCCTTAACATGGAAAGAGTCCTCACACTGATTAAAGCAAAAAACGAAGACTTGGAAGCGCGCTCTCGGCGCAACAACTTGCGCATAGCTGGCATTCCGGAAACCACGGCTATTGCAAAAATGGAATCCTTTGTCGAGACTTTGCTTCGCAATCTCTTTCCAGCGGCGCTCTTTGCAATCTTCGTGGTGGAGCACGCGCATCGCTCGCTCGGACCCAGGTCGCCTGTCGGTGGAACACCCAGGCCCATTATAGCGCGCCTATTGAACTACCGCGACAGAGACTCAGTTTTGAAGGCAGCCAGAGAACATGGCCCCATCACCCATCAGGGCAATAACATTTCCATCTTCCCAGACTTCACTCCCACGGTGCAAGCTGCACGGAAAGAATTTCTGCCTGCAAAGCGCCTCCTCCAACGCGCTGAAATCCCCTATGCAATGCTTTATCCGGCTAAGCTGAAGATTTCCCACAACGGCCAAACACACTTCTTCACCGACGCCAAATCCGCACTTAAATTTGCCAAACATATCTGTCCAGGGCGGACATCGCCTCGAACACCTTTTCAAGTGGAGGGTGTGGACAAACTCAGTGACAATGATTAATCCAGGGACCATGTTAGACAATCCTATGCCGCTGTGCCTGGGGTCCGCTCCCCCTGCTGTTCATTGTTCGCTATCTGCCAGTAGCCCACGTTCTGCCATTTGTACAATTATTGCTCGTTGTTCACAAACTCTATTTGCTCCTCTGTGTTGATATGTACACCCGGCCACCCTGCCTCTCGTGCAGGGCAGTACGCCGGTAACCCATGCCCCCACAGGGAGATCTCCCATGGTTTATATCTTCTGTTTTTTGTTGGGGGTTGTTCGGGAGGGGGGTGGTGAGGGACTCTCAGCCTAATTGAGGGGTGGGAGGGGGTGCACGAGTTTGTGCATGCACGGTTGGATGTTTGTAGTAACTTTGAGGTCACCCAAGCTGTCCTATCCATCTAGTACAGAGAGTCATTGCTACTGCCTTCTTATGCGACATACAGGATCAGAGTGCGTCGCCCCATCTCGCCCAACCATCAGACCGCGTTACACTAGTTGGCAACCCACATGCTGCGGCACACATCATGGCCAAATGACTGAAGTATCGTTCCTAACCTGGAACATACGTGGTCTGAACAACCATAGAAAGGTGCAACTTACACACTCCTTTTTAATTAGACACAAAATAGACATATGCTTCTTGCAAGAAACGCATCTGATGCATGCCACGTACCCTAAGCTACACCATAGATACTGGGGGGAGATCCACTCAGCCACGTACTCTAACTACGCCCGAGGTACTGCCATTCTTATCCGCCGTAACATCGGCTGGACCACTACCGACTCGTGTGTCGACCCTGAAGGGCGATACGTGCTGCTGAAAGGTACACTGCACACAACCCCGATGACCCTAGCGGCCGTGTATGGCCCTAATGTAGATGACCTGGACCTATTTGAGACTGTATGGTCCAAGAGAACTCTGCTTGGGGAGGACACTATTGTTTGGGGGGGTGATTTCAATGCTGTCATGCAGGACTCCTTAGACTGCGTAGGGACCTCCAGGCAATTACACCCCAAAACTACTGAAGTACTCAACTCCATAGTGCTAGACCACAGCCTCATTGATATCTGGCGAACTTGGCATCCAGACACCCGCGAAGGCACGTGCATATCATCCTGCCATAACGCCTTGTCCCGTCTGGACTACTGGTTGATCACACAGGATGTCCTCCTGGACCACTAGCGTCAAACATACACCGCGCACGCTATCTGACCGCTCTCCGGTCCAGCTCACCTGGTCGGTACCGCTTACTAAGCCACGAGCCTTTAGCTGGCTACTACCACCACATGCACTTTACGACACAGTATTCAGGGAGGAAGTCCGGGAGGAACTCCTGCAATACTTCGATATAAATGTGAAATCTGTTGATTCCTCTTCCATGTTATGGGAAGCCTTCAAAACCGTTATACGCGGTGTCTGCATAGCCAAACAATCGGGGGTGTTAAAATCCATCCGCTCCACCCTGGAAGGGATTGAGAGGGAAATACGGCAAGCAGAGACATTATACTTTCAAACAGGTCTACGGACGCATCTCGCCACTATCCGTGAAAAAATTTCCGAATATGACGATGAAGCACTCCGCAAAACTAACTTCCTGGGGAAACATGCCAGAGCCCGTAGGTACGGGGAGGGAGATCGCCCTGGAAAAGCCCTAGCCTGCACACCCAAACAACAACTCACTTCCGCTTATATTACAGAGCTCCTGGAAGATGATTCCAGCCCCGTACGCGGGCAGTCGGCCACCCTGGACAGAATGAGGAGATTCTATGAATCCCTTTACACCGCAACCCAGGATGGCCCTCACTCGGAGTTGCAGTCCTATCTAGACTCCATCAAACTGGTCTGGTTAAGTAATGCCCACCGCAAATACTTAGACGTGCCCTTCACAAAAGAGGACGTCATCCAGGTTATTAACAGCCTACCTGGAGACAAAGCACCAGGCCTAGACGGCCTATCAGCGTCATTCTATAAAACTTACGCCACCGAACTCGCTCCCTATCTACTTGAGGTGTATCAAGAATCCCTTGATACAGGCCACCTTCCCCCAACAATGCGTGAGGCGGTGATTGTTACAATTTTGAAGCCAGACAAACCACCAAACAAATGCGATTCTTATCGCCCGCTTTCCCTTATTAACATAGCCGTGAAAATATTGGCCAAACTGATAGCCAACAGACTACAACCGCGCTCACCCCTCGTTGCAAGACTCGACCAATCCGGCTTCATACCCGGGAGGTCCACCTCACATAATCTACGCACGCTTTTTTCCATACTTCACCAATTAGACCCCAACCGCCCGCACTATCTGCGTTCTTAGATGCCACAAAGGCATTAGATTTCCTCGAGTGGCCGTTCCTTTTTACCATACTCCCCAGAATTGGTATTAGCCCAAATTTCCTGAAACTTATCAGCTTGCTGTACACTAACCCGACTGCCAGACTCAAAGTTAACGACTTGCTATCGGAACCATTCCCGGTTGCCCGAGGCACTAGACAGGGGTGCCCCTTGTCCCCTTTACTATTCATGATTGCAATGGAGCCTTTAGCGGCCAGGATGCGTCAACGCCACACAGCCAGGAGACTTGGCCTCACAGACACACTATACGTTCGCGAGCCTGAAACGAATCTTAATCTGGTGCTGCGTGAAAATCTCCTCTTCGGTGGCATGTCAGGCATACAGGTCAACTGGTCCAAATCGACCCTCCTGGCCTAAACTCCGGCTCCAATCGCATTGGACCTCGAATTTCCACTCACCTGGGTGGATACGGCGGTTACATATCTTGGGATATGGCTCTCCAGGGAGCTACAAGAGATCTGGCGCTTAAATTATGGCCAGCTTATCACCTGGCTGGAGAGCAAAATCTCTATCTGGGCAAAACTGCCACTGTCACTTGCTGGTAGGATAGCAATAGCTAAAATGATAATTCTGCCAAAATGTTTGTACCTGTTTGCCAACATCCCCCTTCCTCTCACGCAGGCCTTTTTCAGACGATTACGCTCCCTCCTTGTTTCTCTTGTCTGGGCGGGTAAACAACCACACATCTCTTGGGAAGTCCTGACACTGCCATTGACACAGGGAGGTCTTGTAGCTCTGGACTTTGAACTGTACGCACTGAGTGCTCAGGCTCAATACCTTCATTATTGGGTCCATCCCACCCCATTCCAACCCCTTGTAGCAGTTGAAAAAGATGTTGCTTTCCCTGCACCACTATCAGCCGCTATTTATTATACCTACAAACGGCCTAATGCAGAAATTAATACAGTGGAAACTCTACGTTGGGCATGGGAGGGACTCAGACGTCGCGCGAAACTTCCATTTCTCTATGCCCCGTCTACTCCACTTGCTCACCACCCCAGCTTCCCCCCACTGCAAGACACCGGCTCTATTCAAAGAGCCCGCCGAATGGGGCTATCCACTTTCGCTGACCTATATCCTGCCAATGAATTCTTACCTCGGCCACAACCTCCAGACGGAACACACACCCCTTCTAGAATTGTTCCTTTACCACCAACTCAAAGCTAATTGCCGGCAGGTACACAGCTCTTTTCCCGCTGCACCTTCGCCCTTACTCTTGTTGGAAAATATCCTAACGAATCCATCGCCCAAGAAGCTGATAACCCGCATCTACAATGCCACACAACATAACACCCCGATCATTATACCCAACGCGCAGGCGCAGTGGTCCCAGGACCTTGACCCACCGCCCACCAACAAACAATGGGGGCATATAAAATTATTGCCGGTTTAGCGGCAGAAAACTGCCGCTAAAGCGGCGATAATGGGCTTGATAATATGCCCTGGAGAATTCCAATAGAAGCCCATGTTCACACCAGAACATGGACTTCTATTGGAATTCTCAAGGGCATATTATCAAGCCCATTATTGCCGCTTTAGCGGCAGTTTTCTGCCGCTAAAGCGGCGATAATTTTTAACGCCGTTCTTGATAATATGCCCGAATGGGCCTTTTGCTGTGCTCAACTCAAATGCCTCTCCCCCAACTATAAGTTGCGGTTAATACATTTCAAATTCCTGCATAGGCTATATCGCACACCATTGCAACTATATAGAGTGGGCCTGCGATATAATGCCACATGCTGGCGCTGTACCGAAACACAAGCCTCCTGAAGTGATTACACGCAGACAGGTAAGTGTAAGAGCACTTGATTTAATGGCCATTCATCTCCACAGCTTCCAGGGAACGGTCTGGATTTCAAACAGCAACATTCCGTAACCATGGAGGTGACATCACAGCAGGGAAAAGCAGGTTAACTAATTACTACAACATTTCCCTTCTTTCCATAAAAGGAACAAAGGGATATAAGCAAGCAATACAATAGAAAGGAATTAAAGCAACAAAATAAATACCAAATAATAAAGTAAACAACAGAGAAAAAATAGGGAAAAGGTACAACAGACTTAATCACAATGTGTTAAGCAAGTAGCAACTACAAATACATACGTTTAGGTGGAACACTTCTCCTAAGACTCCTACGTGGGTTGACATTAAGAGGAGACTCCTGTAGCGAAGGGGTTTTGAGTTGGGTTTGACCCAACACACTATCACAATTCCCAGAACCACTCTCGAGTCCCAATTTGAGAACCACACTTTTGGGAATCTTGTAAATCCTGGAACAGTTCCACCAATTCTTTCCATTGACCCTTGCGGAAACAAGCATCCTGGGACCGGTTTCAGGGTATGTCACCCTTCTTCAGCCAGGCTAGCTTGAATCCAGTGGCACAGTGAGCAAGGGACCCACGTCTGGGCATACCCATCCCACTTAGGGCGAAAAGTGTTACAGCAAACAAATGATGGACGGAATGCTGACAATGCAAACATTCTCCCCCAGTCAAAAGATCTGGGTTAAATCCATCGTTCTTTTGCACACTACGCCAGCCCAGTTTGGACCCAGCCATATGCAAATCAGTCTTGACCCTGTGCCTCATGGGAACAGTCCAGACCGAACTGCCAAGCCAGGTCCTCCGTTGACCGGAAACAAGCATCCTGGGACCGGTTACAGGGTATGTCACCCTTCTTCAGCCAGGCTAGCTTGAATCCAGTGGCACAGTGAGCAAGGGACCCACGTCTGGGCATACCCATTCCACTTAGGGCGAAAAGTGTTACAGCAAACAAATGATGGACGGAATGCTGACAATGCAAACATTCTCCCCCAGTCAAAAGATCTGGGTTAAATCCATCGTTCTGTTGCCCACTACGCCACCCCAGTTTGGACCCAGCCATATGCAAATCAGTCTTGACCCTGTGCCTCATGGGAACAGTCCAGACCGAACTGCCAAGCCAGGTCCTCCCTGGACCGGAAACAAGCATCCTGGGACCAGTTTCAGGGTATGTCACCCTTCATCAGCCAGGCTAGCTTGAATCCAGTGGCACAGTGAGCAAGGGACCCACGTCTGGGCATACCCATCCCACTTAGGGCGAAAAGTGTTACAGCAAACAAATGATGGATGGATGGCAGTTCGGGCTGGACTGTTCCCATTGGGTACAGGGTCAAGACTGATTTGCATATGGCTGGGTCCAAACTGAAATGGCATGGTGAGCGAAAAAACAATGGATTTAGGCCCAGATCTCTGTACTGGGGTGAATGTATGACATTGTTCTGCATTCTGTCCATCTTCTGTTCTTTTTGCATTTGTCACCCCGAGTGGGACGGGTATGCCCAGACGTGGGTCCCGTGCTCTCCATGCCACTGGAATCAAGCTATCCTGGCTGAAGAGGGGTGAAACCCCGAAACCGGTCCTAGGATGCTTTTTTCCAGTCCAGGGAGGACCTGGCCTGGCAGTTCGGGCTGGACTGTTCCCATTGGGTACAGGGTCAAGACTGATTTGCATATGGCTGGGTCCAAACTGGAATGGCATGGTGAGCAAAAAAACGATGGACTTAGGCCCAGATCTCTGTACTGGGGTGAATGTATGACATTGTTCTGCATTCTGTCCATCTTCTGTTCTTTTTGCATTTGTCACCCCGAGTGGGACGGGTATGCCCAGACGTGGGTCCCGTGCCCTCAATGCAACTGGAGTCAAGCTATCCTGGCTGAAGAGGGGTGAAACCCCGAAACCGGTCCTTGGATGCTTTTTTCCAGTCCAGGGAGGACCTGGCCTGGCAGTTCGGGCTGGACTGTTCCCGTTGGGTACAGGGTCAAGACTGATTTGCATATGGCTGGGTCCAAACTGGAATGGCAAGGTGAGCAAAAAAACGATGGATTTAGGCCCAGATCTCTGTACTGGGGTGAATGTATGACATTGTTCTGCATTCTGTCCATCTTCTGTTCTTTTTGCATTTGTCACCCCGAGTGGGACGGGTATGCCCAGACGTGGGTCCCGTGCTCTCCATGCCACTGGAGTCAAGCTATCCTGGCTGAAGAGGGGTGAAACCCCGAAACCGGTCCTAGGATGCTTTTTTCCAGTCCAGGGAGGACCTGGCCTGGCAGTTCGGGCTGGACTGTTCCCATTGGGTACAGGGTCAAGACTGATTTGCATATGGCTGGGTCCAAACTGGAATGGCATGGTGAGTAAAAAAACGATGGATTTAGGCCCAGATCTCTGTACTGGGGTGAATGTATGACATTGTTCTGCATTTTGTCCATCTTCTGTTCTTTTTGCATTTGTCACCCCGAGTGGGCCGGGTATGCCCAGACGTGGGTCCAGTGCCCTCCATGCCACTGGAGTCAAGCTATCCTGGCTGAAGAGGGGTGAAACCCCGAAACCGGTCCTAGGATGCTTTTTTCCAGTCCAGGGAGGACCTGGCCTGTCAGTTCGGGCTGGACTGTTCCCATTGGGTACAGGGTCAAGACTGATTTGCATATGGCTGGGTCCAAACTGGAATGGCATGGTGAGCAAAAAACCGATGTATTTAGGCCCAGATCTCTGTACTGGGGTGAATGTATGACATTGTTCTGCATTCTGTCCATCTTCTGTTCTTTTTGCATTGACCACCAATAGACAGCACGAATTCTTCTCTTAGTGCTGGTTTGTCCCAAATGTCCGTCGTGACCCAACGTAATAATGCGTGACCTCAAGGATTCCGGTAGAATAAATTTGTCACCATGCACAATTAACTCTCCCCCTCCAAAGTAAGTCCAACAGCAATCTTGGAAAAGGGTTGAAGTTCAGCATCAAGATGCTTCTCTTTAGGCCAACCTAAAACAATGTGTTCTTTTACTTTCTTGAGGACAATGTCTGACTGCATGGCATCAAACCACTCCTTCTCGGAGAAACCTCCCACACCACAAACATCAACTGCAGCAATCAAGCATTCCTCATCTTCATCGCAGCCAACAGACTCCTCATCTCCCAGAGGAAGTGGTGATCTGGACAGAAAATCCGCCCTAGTGTTTTTTCCCTCCTGGAATGTGTGCGACGTTGAAATTGTACTGCAACAATTTTGAACTCAATCTTGCTATCCTCTGTGTTTGCTCCTTGACAATGTGACCATTAAGAATAGGAATAAGTGGCTTGTGGTCTGTTAATAACTTGAAAGACTTTCCCCAAAGTAAACTCTTAAATCTTTCAACTGCCCAGCAGTATGCCAATAACTCTCTTTCTATAACCGAGTAGTTCTTTTCACTAGGACGTAAAGCTCGAGAAGCAAATCCAATTGAATGCTCCTTACCGTGTCTTACCTGAGTAATCATACCACCCAAACCATCCAAACTCGCATCCACAGACACAATACATTGTAAAAAAGGATCAAAAGGAGTAAGAATCTTACATGTACCCAGTTCTTCTTTTATGCGAACAAACTCATCTTGGCACGCCTGGTCCCACACAAAAACAACCTTTCTCTTGAGAAGCTCACGCAAATGGACCGTTTTAGCTGCAAAATTGGGAATGAATTTGGAGTAGAACTCACACACACCCAAGAATGAAGAAACCTGTTCCTTTGATTTGGGATAAGGAGCACTACGAATGGCCTCAATCAAACCTTCTCTTGGTTGAATACCTTCACCAGAAATCCGATGCCCCAGATACTCGATCGACTTCTGTCCAAACACACATTTAAGCTTGTTGGCTACAATACCTCTTTCCTGTAACTTACGTAGAATTTTGGAAACCTGTCTGTCATGTGATCTTTTGCACCTTCCAGCAACCAGAATGTCATGCTGGAAGACAACAGTATCCTCCAAACCCTCCAAAACACTTTCCATAATACGCTGAAAAGCTGACGCCGCCGAAGTAAGCCCAAAAGGCATTTTCCTAAACTGAAAAGTGCCAATAGGTGAAACAAAAGCAGTCACATGCTTACAGCTTGGGTCCAATTCCACCTGATGGTAGGCGGATGAGAGATCTATTTTTGAAAAAAAACTTGCATCCTGCAAATTTGGCAAGAATGTCATCAATTCGGGGAAGAGGATGGGAGTCAACCCAAATCTCTTTATTAAGACTGCGCAAATCAATGCACACTCTCAGACTTACATTCTTCTTACGGGCTACAACCAATAAAGACAACCATAAGGAAGACTCCACAGGTTCGATAACACCAGACTCACATAACCTTTTAAGTTCATCAGACAGATCATCTCTCACACTATAAGGTACATTACGCAGTTTGTGCTTGATCGGGATAGCCTGATCCTTCACTTTGATACAGTGTTTAAATTCTTAATGCACCCCAAAATGTCAGCGAACACACTCTTGAACTTGTCACTCCACTCTGTCAGACACTCGCCCTGATCACACTCATCCACAACCGACACTTGTTCTTTTCGTTCCTGGTCTAAGAGTCATACCAAATAGTCCCTGGTGATACCACCACAAAATGTTTAGTCCTTTCTTTGCCACATACACCTTCCTAGAAATACATCTCCCTTTGAAAATCAAGTTAGTTTCAAAAAACCCTTTTAGCTCAATTTTCCTGCCCTCATAGGATACAGGATTTCTGTCAGGAGCTTCCAAAGGCTTGTCCAGCCAAACACTTTCAAACAATTCTTCGGTGATCATGGTCATACATGCCCTGGAATCGACAAAAATTTGAATAGACTTTCCATCCACAATCACATCCACGACAGGATCGACACAATCATCAGCATCATCTTTAACAACGACAATTAAGTCCCTCAACGAACTCACCATATCACTCATCTGTTCACCTTTGTCTTCATCATCATGAACTGAATTGACAACATTGCCCTTAGAAATGCACATCTTAGCAAAATGTCCAAACTTACCACATTTGCGACACAACGCATTTTTAGCTGGACAAATGCGAGAATTGGGATAGTGTGAGGAAAAACCACATTTCATGCACACATTCTTTTGTTGGCTCACCCTCTTCTCAGGTCTATGAGAAGTGTTCTTGTTACCACGCATCTCATTGTTTTGTTTTTCCACTTACTCTTTGCGTTCTTTTACCGCCCCAACACATGTTTTATCAGGTTTCAATTCTTTAGAAACTATCTGAGACAATTCTATACTTTTAACAATAGTAATAGTCTCTTGTAAAGATGGATTCTTTAAAGTCAACAACTTCTCTTGTACTTTCTTGTCTCTGCAATGAGCAACCACCTGATCCCTTATAAGTTGCGAAGTGAACTGTTCAAACTCACATTCAGATGCGAGAATGCGTAACGCAGCGACATAGGACACAATACTTTCATCAGTTTCTTGTTCCCTAGTAAAAAATGTGTGTCTCGCTACAACAAGACTACCCTCTACATCAAATTGCTTCTCCAACATTGCTACCGCTTGATCATACTCATTAAGGGGTTCTTCACCCTCAGGAACTTCTAAAGGGGGTAAATGTTCTAAAACAGCTTGTCCCTCTAGTCCTAGATTGTGTTCAAGAATATACTTCCTTCGTTCTGCACTGAACCTAATGCCCCCTATGGCTCCTAAATACTTGGTAAAGGCTCTATACCAAACCTTCCATCTCACCGGAGGGTCTCCTGGAAGCTGTAAAAACGGAGGGGGTGCTTGGACACTCTGCATATTGAATTAGACCGTAAAATAAATAGCACAATACCTAACAGTATTGAATAAAAACAGCAAATTAGCCAAAATAAATGAGCACCAGTGTTGACCTGTAAGAAAATGCACAAAACACTGATAAACATGTATAAAAAGGCTGATTAGTCACTTTCAGGCAGGTAAATGCTGATAGCAAACAGAAAACAGAACGAAGAAACACTCTTGAGTCACACGGTGTAAGGAAGAACAAAAAAAACAAAAAAAGTTAAAATATCTCTAAATAGTCATACACTGCGTAGTTCTTAGAAGAAACCAATGTTTGAAGTCAACAGCTGACCTTGAACTCTCAGACGGAATAGACGCTCCGAAGCAAATGCTGAAACAAAAATACTTGGAAACTGCTGCACCTGTAAATCTTCTTTAAAACAGCCGCATCCGTCATCCCAAAACGAACGCATCAATTTGTTCTGCCTCACGCTCTTTACCAGCGCAACATGACAGGCATAGGCGCATCCGCATACAATTGTTGCCAGGCGAAGACTCTTCTCCAATGCCGCACGTCAGACGTTACAGAATGTGGCACGTCGCACCGTCGTTTCCCTTCACGCTCTACTCGAAAGGCGCACGCTGCACGTCAGACGTTCAACATTCTAGCATGTCATCATTCAGAGTTGGCTGCCGGAGGGGAAAGATTGAGGAATCACGGCCTCGCACAGAAACACTCCAGACACCAAGAAACAATAGATGAAAGTACCTCAGTGGTGTGACTTGTTTCTCCTGGCTCCTGCTACACAAACTTGTAGACACCGACGATGCTCAAGTTGGGCGTCAACAAAACTGCAACTGCAAATTTCTTGGATGTGCAGGAGGGTCCGAGTTGGAAGGACTTTTCCAAATGCACAGGAGAAAGCTTCAATAGTGCCACGATGATAAGATTCACCTCAATGTCACCAGGACCGACATCCCACTGGTGACAATGCGAGGGTGACCCTATGAAGACGCCTCTTAAGGAAACTGGAAAGAGCAGTGAACTGTCAGCTCCACACCGACTGGAACCACACAAGGGTGCTGCACGTGTGGATGGAGATGTTGAACGGTCAAACTCGTCGCCAAATTTGAAGTGATTACACGCAGACAGGTAAGTGTAAGAGCACTTGATTTAATGACCGTTCATCTCCACAGCTTCCAGGGAACAGTCACAGCTGACCCTGGATTTCAAACAGCAACATTCCGTAACCATGGAGGTGACATCACAGCAGGGAAAAGCAGGTTAACTAATTACTACACCTCCTTCCTACATTTAGCATGGCTTTGCGACTCCATTTCATTGTTCTGGGTAAAGGTGTTCGATATCATTCACGAAGTGACTGGCTTCCAATATGCCCGCACTCCCCTGACGGCCCTTTTGGGTCATGCAGCTGACGCCCCCCCAGGAGTGGGCCGCTTGACAGCCATGATGCTTCTCCTTGCCAAGCGCCTCATCGCAATACATTGGGGATCACCAAGCGCGCCAAGCGTCAACACGTGGATAAAGGACGTCACATACTGCCAGGAGATGCTAGCTGCATACTGGGCAGTAGCGGTCCGTGGTAGGAGTGCCGGCCGGGCGGTGACGTGGGGCGGGGGAGGGGCAGGGTGGGGGGTAGTAAACCACGGATTACGGCCGAATACAGGTAAGTAAACATTTAAATAAATAAAACGAATTTCGTTGCGCGCACTGCATCGCATTTGGCGATGCAGCGCTCACAACGAAATTCGTTTTATTTATTAAAATGTTTACTTACCTGTATTCGGCCGTAATCCGTGGTTTACTACCCCCCACCCTACCCTCCCCCGCCCCACGTCACCGCCCGGCCGGCACTCCTACCACGGACCGCTACTGATACTGGGATCTGATGCCCACTGCATCACGACCCAAGGACATCTGGGCCCTGTTCACAGCTTGGGCGGCTGCCCGGACCGAAACAACAGCTCACACTACTCCACCGCGTACACCTTCTCAGCCTCACCCAGACAAATAGTTCCCACTACCCCTCTTGCCACCAATTCTATTCATTTAGCCACCGGGTCTCTATCCCACCGTGCCATAACCTGCATATCTGTACTCTTGACCTCCATACCGTAGCACCTGTGAGAAAGGGACATAGCATTTTCTCTCCTCTATGCGGCCAAATTTAACGTTCCACTGTCTGTATGTGCCTCGCAGCTGTAATGTAGTGCCCGCCCTGATTGACCAAGACTGTTGTAATTTGTCGCTACCATCTTGACGCTCGAATGTACTTACCTCGGTTCAATATCCGATTCTGTTGTGACCGCAATGTGACCTATATGTAATCTTTTTTGGTTTTGCTTCAAAATGATCAATAAAATAAAAAAAAAATTTAAATATCCAAGTATCTGTCAATTTGTATGCAGATCTAATTTATTAGCACCAATGCTATTAGGAAATCGAAGCTGTTTAACCTCCCCCATTTTGCTACACCTTATCATATATTGTTGAAATCTTTCCATTTTGCTTACCTTATTCTCTGTCAGTGCACTCAGATCCAGTGCTTCTCCAGAAGGAATACTGACAGTGCTTCGGAAGGAGAATTGCTCATGCCTATTCAAGGCTTAATCCATTTAGGCAATTCTAGAAGTCAGGAATGTCAGATTACATACCCAATCTCTCTTTGACCTCTCCATCTGTCAGATAAATCCCATACTTGTGGTCAGGATGTTATACAGCTCATAGACACCTGCCATGGGCAACTCCTGAACATAAGCTTCTATATGGCAACATTGTCCTGACAGAAAGTGAACAGAATAGTGAGCTGGCACCTTACAGTACTCTCTTACAGCATGTCAAAGTGGTAGTTTGGACATAATCCTGCACCAACTGAAAACAACTATGTGCCACGTGCAGATTACATAATTTTTTTTTTTTATTGAGCTAGCCAAAATAGATGACCAAATATGTTTGCTGCGAGACATTGGGTTGTTAGTTGAAGGAGTAGTGGGTGATCCCTGTTCAAGAAACAGCCACAGTCTCTGTCACTAATCTAACATGTGCGTAACCCTCTGGTATCTTGGCACAAAAGCAGTCAGGCTTAATTTAGAGGCTAAGTGTAAGGTATTTATGCAGACAGTAGTATAGTGAAAACAGAACACAAGAAAAACCCCACAGCAATTTAGAAAAATAGAGTACATTTTAAGAAAGTATTTGACACCAAAATAACAAAAAAACAATCAGTAGAATGGGAGTTATGAATTTTAAAGTTTAAAGTGAAAAATAGCAGGAAAAAGAACAAACGCCAACCGCAGATATCTGGTCAAATGAGACCTGGACAAAGTCAAATGTTTAGGCCAACCGTGATGGAGCATGGTTCAGATAGACGGTGTGGATTGGGCCTGGTCTTGGCTTACCTTCGGACCAAGAAGAAATTTTGAAGAAAAATTTTCTGAGAAGGTAAAGTTCAGCAGGGCAAGACTGCTGGCGCTGTCTGAGGAGGGAGCGTTGTCATCTGGGAGTGGCTGGACGAACTTGCTGTGTAGGATTTTCTATGATCAGACTTAGGGCCTGATTTAGATCTTGGCGGATGGGTTACTCCGTCACAATGGTGACCGATATCCCGTCCACTGAAATATAAATCCCATTATATCCTACAGGACTTTTATTCTGGTGGATGGGATATCCGTCACCGTTGTGATGGAGTAACCCATCCACCAATATCTAAATCAGGCCCTAAGTCTCTTTTTTGTAAGTCGGAAATCTCCTGCAGGATGAGGCAGGAAGCTGGAGCCAACAAGTGTTCCATGAGGCCTAATACCCCTTTGACGAGGGGGCCGCTTAACAGGAATTGCTGCTGCAGAGAAGAATTAGCTGTAGCTGCCGCGAAATCAGTCTGACCGGCGATGCAGGTCCCGTCTCCTCTCAGTTCTCTGAGCACTTTTTAGCTAAAAATGTTCAATGTTCCTAGTTTTGAACTTTGGCTATCTGGTCACCTTTAACACTACTAAGGGTCCAGGACTGGAGGGGCACCACTTGGAGGGTCAGGACTCACTCAGGCTGGGACCAGGTGTGGGTCCAAGGTGGAGGGAGCCTTTTATGTCCCTGAGGGTATGATTAGGAGGCCAGCAAACTAGCACTTTGGAATCACTTTGGAAGTCCTGGGTTCAAGGTTAAGGTCCTGAGTGAGTGAAAGGACGAATGGATGTACAAGTGCAAAGATGAGATGACTTATTGAGTGCCTAAATCCATCGGCGACATGAAAGGCACATTCATTCATAAGGCAGACCGATTAGCATTGCCATTACTTGTTTTGAAATGCATTTTGTGCTAAAGTTTCAAACTTTCAACCAAGATTTGTTGGCCTGATTCACAAATCAAGGTCTTGTACATTTATGGGGTAACATCTGCCCCTCCCCCCACCAAAGTGCAGATACAGCTTCTGGGCACAGGTCGCAATTGATGATTATGTACAGCTGTCCTGCTCTCGAACTATCCATTCTTGCCCTTCAAAGACATTACGTTTGCTTCTGCCATGTACGTAACGTTGCTTCCTGTTTCTCGCCCCTTCAGCTTGTGCTAAGACTACGCCTGCGCTATCGGTGTATCCTGTCAGACCATCCTATCAGGACATACTGAACTCCCAGGCCTCTGTCGCCTGTCTGGTGCTAGGCCAAGACTTGAAAAATGCACGTATCAGCTGGGAGATTGATGGGAAGATCGCCTTACCTTCTCAACTCGAAAGCATCAACGAACATGAAAACAGAACACAGAGCGGGTGGATGACGCACGCAGTGACACCTGATGAATGGGAAAAATCGACGACCTACCAATGCAAAGTAACTAACGTCTGCGGCGTGGAAACCAAGGGGGGACTCATCACCACAAGGGACTCAAGTGAGTGTCAACAAAGGCCCGTGGGGAGGCGAGGGCGGTTCTGGCACCAAGAGTACAAACTTGGTAGAAACTGTGCTGGGTCTGACCACGTGGCTGAAAGAGTGGCTCAGTGTACAATGTCATGTCCTCATTCCTCATTTAAAGACTCGTATTATTGCATTACCATCATGAGTGTGTCTGTTTTACCGGAATATGACATTCTCACACCTTGTTTCACAACCGCACTCAGGGTACCTTCCAGCTGAGGCAGTAACATAACAAACAAGCATTTGCAATGCAATCGGTCTCGCATTTGCGAGAGTTTAAGCTATTAGCAGTGTAAATGACAAAGCCTTTTATTTATGTTTCAAAAACCAAAACATAAATAAAAGGTATTGTCATTGACAATGTCACAGTAGCTCAAACTCACGTAAATGCGAGACTTATTGCACTGCAAACCCTTGTTCATTATGTAGCACGCTACTCCGGAGCCAAAGATTAGTAGTTAGTACAATTTGTATTTATTTATTTATTTTTATGGTTTATTTTGTGCATTAATCGTGTTAGGTTTGTGCTCTTGATTTGATGTCTGTTTTGAAGAGTTTGGAGTAGGGGTAGAATGATATGAATTGATTTGAAAAGGGGAGTTTGGAGGAGACAGAAGGAGGAGCAATTGTTCGAATCATTTTGTAGGCCCATGTATGTGTGTTGCTGTGCACTCAACAAATGACTCAGCGGCCACCTCACAGTATTATTTTTTTTTTAGGCCTGCTGCACAGCAGCCACGGTGCTGTACAGCATGACTAAAAATCATTGGCAAATCCTATAGGTCTTCTAGGCGACACCGATTGGCTTTGTCAAAGTATGTTTTATATTGTGCCATGGCTACCTGAGATCTATGACGCATAGCATGCATTTCTTTTTGAGTTGCACACCACAAAGTGTGCACATAGCTAAAACAATGCATTTAGAATTTATGATTTTAACACGGCGTGCTGCATGCTGTTTCAAGCACTTCACGACAGTATGCAATCAGTCAGTATACGCAGGAAATGAACATGAAAGTTTGAACAAACGGCGTGTTCTGAAAGTGGAAAAGAGAATGTCAAATACTTCAGAACTTTCCTTCGCCCTCGGGGCTCTGTAACTTCTGATGAAATTAAAGCATTTGTCAGCGACTCTTGAAGCAGCGCAGGGAGGTTCCGTTCTTATTGTTGTAAATATGTATTCCTCCCAGATAGGAATGTTTGGGAGGCCCAGAGCTCTTTAAAACCCGCCACATTGAGGCGGAGGTAGACTTGTTGCTGGTGACTGCCTCAACCTATGTTCGGGACAAACCGCAGGAGCTCACCAGAGGCGAGACAAGCTGCCGGGCAAGCAGGTGGGAAATTAATACTTCCTTCCAGTGTTATCCAGGTGAGCTTCCTGGCACCAGAGGTTGACGTGTCTGTCCGCAGTGCCTGAGTTCGCCCCAACCAGCCTGAGTGCAAAACGTGTGCTGCCTCGAGGCGCTTGAACGGGCCCAGCATAAACCTTGGGAATCGGCCACTTTCAAGATGCAGTCGACAAGGGTAAAAAGGGGTCGTAGTACATCTATAATGAAGCCCTGACATGCCGCAGTGCCTGAGCGCAGCCAGAACATACTGTATGGGCTAGACAGACCATTGGCCCTGTGCTTGGCAAATTGCCATTTTTCCCAGACGGCACTAAAAAAGTGGCGTTACCAGGGTTGAGACTGAGAGAAAGGCAGCGATGTGAAAACAAGCACTGGTATACAGGAGGGGGCGTCGCAATGTGCATGTAATGAGCAGCACTTTGGTCCTCACTTAGTGTAAGTACAAAGCTGCCAACTTTGGAACTCAGGAACAGGGTACGGGTCTTGGTGTGGCTTTCGCGTGTGTACCAAAAATGTCCATTTGAACTAATATAAATAAATAAATAAACAATGGCGTGCAGAGTGCAATTAATAACATAAATAAACAATGCGAATTGTAAAAAAATGTATATGAGGATGTTTACGAAAAAATCACAACATTAAAGAACGAGCAGCAGTAGGATATAAAAGAAGTAGTTCCACAGCGTAATGAAACTGTAGTTGGCTGGTGCTCCTGAATGAAAAACGGAAGTGAGGTATCGGGAGCACCAACCAATAAGGAGCCATTAAAGAAGACCGACATAGGAGAGAACCAATGGTAAGCAGCAGGCGGAATTTCCCCTTAGTAGAGTGATTACAACAGGTCTTGCATACAGCGCATGCGCGCTGTTTCTCGACCTAAAAATAATATGGTTAATATATGTAGCAATCGATGCCGTATATTGCCAATGCCCAGTGTGTAACTGCCTATCATAAATGTGTTATCACAACCTCAAAATTGCCCTGATTTTTCATAATGGGGTCAGACCTGCTACTGTATTTGTCTATAGCCCGGACATGGGATTGGCGTGTGTGGGCCCCCAAATGAGAGTGGGTCGGGCTTCTAGTGCAAGGACTGCAGGGTCTTGTGTGGACATCACCTTCCCAATCGTAACTTCTGACCGGATCCCTACTGCTTCACTAGATTTTAGGAGGTGGCCGGGCTTCCTTCCATAGGGTGTTCTCAGAGCTCTCCATAGTGCTACTGAGCTCTGGGCCCAGGGTCACAGCCATGGGTCATATAGGCAAAGAATGTGCTCTGAACTTTCAGACAGATGTCTATTGTTGAAATGGGAATGGCCATAAGGTTTTTTGTGATTTGGAGTTTAGACTGTGAGAGGGTATTGCTCAATACAACACCAAGATTCAACACATCATCCCAGTGAGTAAAACACACAGATTGTGCAGGGCAGCAATTTGTAGCAAGCTTTGTTAAGCAAAACCTGCCATACATTTATTCCCACAAACATATGTGCCTGTGCCATTCTAGGGTTCACTACCATGTCAGAGAGGATTGAAGATCTATTGGGAGCAAAGCCCCTTGGACCCACTGACATTAGCCAGGGCCACAGACTATCTGCTTGGAGATTGAATGTTTGATGTTTGAGTCCAGATGGAAAGGAACCATAAGAGCTGTGCCACAGTTGCAGACCTATGAAACTGACCCTGTGCACGGGCTACCCTTTCAAATATAGGCCAACTCTGGGGACCTCTAATACCAACTCCTAACGGGTATTACTTTTCGCTAGAGCTATCAATGTACAATAGAAGTGATATTTGAGAATCTTTATCAGAAAGCAAATAGTTTCTGCCTTTGACACTTGTTGAAATTTAACCCAAGCTGCAGAAAGATGCCAATATTGAGCAGTGGTCATAGGATTACATCTAAAGCTCTAAGTGAAGCAATAGTTGTCCGCTTCAACTCAGCTGAGCTCCTAACTATTGTCCTCGAAAGAGCGTATGCAAATCAACCTGCCAATCACAAAGCAGGCATGTTTCAGTAGCCTACAGTCCCGTGCAGTACCGTCAATCAAGATGGTTCATAGCCACCAACACATGATTTTCTTTCTGATGCACTCTGTGGCCACCCCTGCTTGCCCTCCTATATGTATGGGTCCAGGTGGTACTTACTTACCAGAGTAAGCTTACATCCTGGTCTGCACAAATAACATGAACTTTAGGGACATGCCACTTTACAGTAAAACAGTTCCAGTGCCTTCATCATGGCTTCAGTTCCAGGAAAACCTTGCATGTGATGCTTGTTCAGTAAAGAATACCTTACAGTGGGGGCTGAGCACCATACCCTGGAAAGTTGCAAGCCCCTGATGGAGGAGAACAACTTTAACTATAAACAGCTATTGCTCTGTGCAGACCAACACTCACACAAGGAAACGTGAACATCTCTTCTGTATCTAAAAAATGGTTAAAAGCACAGTGGTGAGGTAAGAAGTCTTCTCCTCCAGAACTCCTGGGCTGGAGCTCAATAAATGGTCTTGCCCCACTACAATGTAGGAATTGGTGTGTGGTTAGTTTTCCCAAGTCTCTTTCGGGTCCAGTTAAAGGCTTGAACTTACTGTTTGGAAAAAGTGACTAGTGTGGACTAAAGTTGGATGTACAGGTCTCTTTTGTTCTGCACTGCAAACCCTATAACAAAATCTGATGTGCCCAACATATACAAGGGTTTGATGGACATTAACAGTGACTTGATGGGCATCGCCTGCTTACTGACTACTGACTTTCCATCCTCTGCACCTTGGTGTACCTCGCAATTATGGGCATGGTGGGCTCTTTGATTCTGCCCACCGACCTTGTGCCTGCCTGTCCAGCAGTTGACCACTGTGCCAGTCAGGCACCCTGTGGCAAAGGGTAATACGCATCTCCTGCCACCCATGTTAGGATTGGCAAGGCTGTGGACCTGCAAGGCGGCCCATAGTTTATGTTTATGAGGGCTTCCCCCTCACTTCAGAGATGAGCTCACAAGTAAACTCCACACACAACATGCATTCGAGTACTCACAAAAGCCAATCAGATAACAACAATCACCATCAATCATCCTGTTACCACTGCTTGCATCCTCCCTTTCTTCCGAGAAGGCTTCAACTCATGTCGCTGTCCTTGTGCACTGCTGGGCACAGAACGTGCTGCAGTCTCAGAACGCCTCTATTCATTCCATACTACTTTATAAGAAATTGGCTAAGCTGCCCAACTCGCTTCTCCCGCTGGATGAACCTGCCAGAGCAGGCCAGTTGAAGGCCACCAGCTTAGTTCAATGGCTGGCCCCTCACTAACTGTAGGGACAGCCTTAGCTTCATCTGACAAGCCACGAGGGAACAACTGTAGACATAAAGGATAAGGCTATGCAAGAATAATGTCTCGGCACCAGAAAATCCAGACTTTTATGTAAACTGCTCTGAACGCCAAAAAAGTAGACAAGTAGGTTTTTGTTTCATGGTATGTTTGCACAGCAACTCCAGCTGCAGGATAGACGACAATCAAAGTGATAGAGCCACAGTCTTTTCAGCTGTTCATGCCATTAATTATTCGGAGCGCAAAACTCTGTTATTGTCTTGAGGATGTCAAAGATAAAGGCCCTGCTTGATAAAACATTTTCCTATTCTGCACGAACCTCTACCTGGCATATTGTTTTTCTTTTTATTGATTTTTCAACCGACGGGATACACCCACTATTATCATTTAATTTTACAATACAATAACAAGTGTACGTTACAGAATGCTCAAAAAGTGGCATCCAGAATTCGAGAATACAACAGCCTACTAAGTACTACCGCCCCCCCCTGTTTCCTAGCAACGTATACTTTTCCTTTTGTCATTTTCCATATTTCTTTGTTCTTTAGTTTTTTTTCCTTTACCTATCCAATCCTTTCTGTGTTTAGGTGTTGGGTTCGATCTTCAGGTGTGATTAAGGACTGTCGGATATTTCGGATATGAGAGGCCCCTAAATTGTGAGGAAAGTAGCCAATAAATGGGCCCACTCCATTTCAGCGTTGCTGTCAGGAGTCATTATTTTTTAACTTGTCTTTTCCATGCTTAATATTTCCCATACACGGTATTGCCAATCTTTAATGCCAGGAACCTTGGTTGTGCACCATAATGTAGCAGTCTATGTTTCTCAGCATTCAGTCCTAAAGCCATTTGTTTTCCCCCCTTTGAGCGCAATGGAAATATTTATTTATTTGAAAGTCCTAGTTTTGTGTATGTCGGAAATCTCCATAGTATTGCACTGAATATTTTATCTATGGTGTCTAACATTCACTACCAGTATTTATGCATTTGGGGAAATCCCAGACCAAGTGTGTGTCAGCGGTGACTCCACACCATCTCCAACGCTTATCCGTTCTAGCTTGGTCCAGTTTGTGTAATTTCGCTAGTGTATAATACCAATGTCATGTCAATTTTACCATGATTTCTCTGGCCACTGTTCTTTTTACCATACTAGGTGTCCTTCCGAATATCTCAGCCTGCTCCTGTTCCTTGGAGGGCCTGCCTATCTCAGTCTCCCATAATTTTATTTTTATAGGGTTCAAGGGATGTATTGTGTGAGTCTAATATCTTGTATGTAGCCGAGATGAGTTTCTGATCGTCATGTTGTAAGTGGTCGAGAAGTGTTAGGTTTTAGAGGTGGTTGAAGTACCCAGTGTCTAATCTGATAATATTTGAACCTTTCGGTATAGGGGAGGTTAATATATCGGTTTAAGTGTTTAGAATGGTTGTGAACCTTGTGTGTCTAATAATTCTCCTACTTTGTGGCATCTTCTCTAAGCCCATTAGTGGAAGTCCTCTCATATATTGTTGGCCTGGATTGTGGGTTTCCAAGGATAGGAGTTATCACGGTGGAGAACAGTGTGAGCCCCTGTGTTTTAGAGGTTCTAAGTTCTATAGCATACCACAATAAGGACTGTGTAACTGGTAAAGAGCATAAAACCCAGCTATTATGTTTCTTCTCCAGCCGAGGGCATTTTCACTGATGCATTCCTGCAATCATTGGATCTGAAAAGCAACATTGTTTTTTGGGTTACTTACTATTCCGTTCTGCAAGGTATCTGAGCTGGGTTGCCTAAAAATGTCTATTTAAAATTTAAGTCGATCAGTCCCAAACCTCTCTCTCATAGCGTCTTGGTCACCACATGTTGTGATACTCTAGGCTTTTTCTTCACCCATACAAATTTGTTGACTATTTTCTGAGATTGCCTGATCCATTCATGTGGCATAGTGATTGGGGCTGTTTTAAAAAGGAATGACGTTTTTTGAGAGGATATTCACTTTAACTGCTGGTACGCTTCCCAGCCAAGGCAGTCCATTAGTGTGCCTTTGATTCTGATGCATACAGATTTGGGCCAGTATTGTAGAATAGTTTATCTTTAATCATTTGTTATACTCTCGGGGTACCATGGATACTTAGATATTTAAATGCTATTTTTGCCTATTAAAATGAAAATTGTGATTGTAGCATCGATCTTTGATCTGCTGGAATTGATGCGTTTGAGATATAACACTTAGACATGTTAACTTAAGGTATTGATATTAATATATTGTCTGCATATTTGGACATTTTAAAATTCTCTCTCTGTCTTAATACAATGGATATTCTAATCTTTCTGTACTCTTCCAGCTAACGACTCCAGTGCCATGGCAAAAAGCAGCTGGGAGAGTAGGCAGCCTTGTCTTGTACCTCTGCATATCTAAAATAATTGTGATAGGCCTCCATTGATCCTCACTGAGATGGAGGGAGGGACACAGACTGCTGAAATCCACTTTTTGAATTCCCCACAGGCCAAATGTATCCAGATTTACTTCTAGGAATTACCACTCAACATAGTCAAATACTTTTTCTGCGTCAAGTTAAACTAATAGGGATTGTTTGTGTGCTCTGTGTATATTATCTATTATGTGCAGAATTGTTTTGTGTTGTCACTGCATTGCCTATTGTATATGAACTTTGAATGAATCCGGTCTATTAATACGGTAGTAGTGTGCTCAGTCTAGATGCTAATATACCTGTAAGAATCTTTGCATCTGAATTCCACTGCAATCTGTTTTTCATCGCGCCTTATTTGTCACCACATTTCCTCTATCACGGTTACTTTCTCCCTCTATATTTTTTGCTCTTAATTGGCATACTTATACCCATACTGCCTATTTCCTCAATAAACCATATTCTATTTTTTTTCTGCAAATAAAGCCCTAACTTGGGCATGCATGGCTAAGAGTTTATGCCATATTTTTGGTTATCCTTTTTGTTGGTGCTCCTTTGTAATCCTTAATGGTGTCTTCTCAATATTGCCTTAAATTCGCTCTTTTCTTGTTAATTGTGGCCACCACTGAGCATCTCATCACCATTTTAAGGGAGTCCCGTGGGACTTCTTCTATGACTTACCCATCAGTCAGTCAATAAACCTTTATTCGGTTTAAAACCATAAAAGAGTACAAATTAATTTATACATAATACTTCAATAAATAACAACCACATAAAAAAACATGAAACCCAAATCTCAACTTGATTTATTTTATACATAACAATCATTCCAACAATCTGTGTGCAACTATGCATAGAGCAGCAGATAAGTCGTAAAGTGATTTGTGCATAACATGTATAACAAACTTCCTTTTTAAAATGGGTCTAAAAACATATCTTATCATACATAAAAACGACTCCAACAATCTGTGTGCAACTAAGCATGGTGCAGCAGATAGTAACAGTGTTATAGGAACCTACAGCCAGATCATAAAGTTATTTGTGCATAACATATAAAAAACAATCTTCCGTTTTAAACATAGGTCTAAAAATATATCATATCCGCACTGTATTACTTGCCCACAATCTCAATGCAACCCCGATAAAGCTGTACACCATAAGGTGAACTAGTTTGGACTACAGTAATTGTAAATGGAATAGGGCTGGTCTGCATCTTCTTTGTTAAGTGACCCAAGTAGGGAATTAGAAAACGGTTAATTGGTTCTGGATATAATGCAGACAAAAAAGAAAAAAGGTAACATGGATTGTGCAGACTCTGAGTCGCAAGGACATGACACAAAGTCCGTTTTACAGAACACATCTCTTGGAAAGGAAACCAATAAGTGGGCGAAGTTAAGGCGAAACCTAACCACATAACACCTTTGTTGATGGTGTGATACAAAGTATGAATCAGGCTCCTTATAGTTTGTGGTGCTTAGTGATTGATAAGCCCCCACCCTTGTCTTGCCACACTCTAAGGCTTCTCTTTTCTTCATCAGCAAGATTGCAATTCAATTTTGATACAGACTTTGACTGAGGGATTGTTATTCTGTGGGTTATCAAGAAGTTCCAGGCATCCTATCTAATAGAGGTGGGCCTTCACATAGGTTAACCATTGAATGTTACAGGCTTTAACATATTTCAGACTATCATTAATCACAGCTTGGTTGAGTAAAGCTTCCGGTCTTGACCAGATTGACAGCCACAACATTAAAGGAGCAGTTTTTATACAGTCTCTTACATACGATAAACCCAGTTCCACATGGCACACAAAAGTAGGTGCACTTGTGGGGACAGAGAACAGCCTTCGCAAAAAAATATTTACACTGATCTGTATTTCTGCAGTGTCGCAGAAACCCCAGATGCCCGCGCGATACGTATTCACTGAGAGGCATCTTGCCTTATATATTTTAATCATCACATTCAGGAGGGAGGAACCCAATTTGGCAGCAAACGTAAAGATTGCAGCTATCAACTGTTCAAATTGAGTCCTCCTTGTTTTTACCAGATCTCTCCAAGTGCCTTTGGTTTTAAAAGGGACCCCAAATTCGTAAAGGTTGGTACACATGGCAATTTGGTTTTATTTATACAGGACGCCCTCAATTTGATAAGCTGCTGACCACAGACCATTGTGTAAGATTTAGATTTGTTAATAGAGAGTCCAAATTGATCCATGAACAAGGCAACGTTACCCAATAACTTTTGCAGTCCTACCCCAGTTCTGGATAATAAGACGCATTCATCTGCATATAACAGAGCTGGTAATCTTTTAGTTCCCGCCCTTGGTACATCTACCTCTGCATTGACTGCATTGTGGACTATTGAATACAATGCATAATCTATTTTGTCAGGTTGCTCTTTTCGCCTTGGGTCCTCCAGCTTCATTGACGTTATCCAATGCCTGTCTTCAGGATTAGGAGTCCCTGTGTGTTCTAGTCTTGCTGTGGCTCTATCCTAGTAGTTGTCCATACCTTTGCTTAGGCCTACTCCGATCAATACATGCCCTTAAGGAACTGTCATAATTCAGCTATTGTGGAGCAGATAAGATGTTCTAGTCCTGAGTTGAGTGTATAAACTCTACCTGTTGTATATTTATAGTCTTCTAGTTTCACTTTGATGGTCAGCTACCTGCCATTTGGGCCATTACATTCCCTCAGCACCTCATGGTGGCTTTTATAAGAAATAAAAGAATCACCATGAGCACTGATTTTGTGTTCCTTGATGAAAAGTGTTCTTGCGGGTACAATTTCGCTTTCATCCTGCCCCAGTGTTTTTTAGGTCAAGCCTGAGCCAGCGCACAAGCGCTGCTCTGGCGATCTGCTGTAGTACAGTACGGAGGAGAAGCTCCGCCCACTCCCCGCCGAAATTTTTTATTGGCTTGCGTCTTTGTCCTTCGTAAATACTGGTTTCTGGTTAATAGGCTTGTTAGTCCCTCCTTAGTACCGCCTTTTTTTCATTTGTAACATCTCATGGCTACTGGCCCCTTTACTTCGGTTGTTACACAGCAGGCGCGCAACACCCATTGGGCTCACCGGGCTTCGGCCCCCCCCGTCGTGTGTCAGCCCGGGCTGAGACAGCTTCGCGGGCTGGCGACCCTCTAATTGCAGTCGCACCCGAGTACTTACCAGGTCATTAAAAGACCATTTACTTGTTAATGAGCCTTTTGTTGTGTTTTCACCCCTTCTTAGAGCCACTCTGTCTATGGCTGGAAGAATTAGCCCCTCCCCCCCCCCGAAATCTTATTCAGCCCCCCCCCCCGAAATTTGGCTCTAGTTGCCCGCCTGTTACACAGTATGTATTATTTAGACTGTGAGCACTATTTTCTTTATCAAGTTTCTCTTACTGAAGGCATGATGTGCTTTGGTTACATGGTGCCTTCTTTACAACCCCTTCCTCCCTCCCGTTGTCCGTGCCTTCTTAATGCTCCCCGCTCCCTCCCATTGTCTGTGATGCCTACCTTACCTTATCTCTGCTACAATCTCTTTGTTAGGGAAAGGAGTCGATGTGGGGGGGGGGACTGTAAACTTTAAGATCGGACCACCCCCACCCGACTCATTTGTAGTGTCAGGGCTAGGGGAGCGAGATGAGAAAAGTGCTCCATTTTAAAGTGCAGGCTGTGCCGTGACGTCACGAGCAGACGGGCACACATGTGCCCATTGTGCGAGCGGGCCGATCCACGCTGGAATGCAGGGGGTGTTTTTGTTTTCTTTCGGTTCACCACTGGAATCCGTTTGGAACACTCTCAATCCAGGCACGGGAGCTGGGGGGCTGCTGAACTTTCAGTATTTTTTATTTCAAGCCCCTGTACATGTTTATATCTCTCTCACCTTTGCTGCCAAAGAAAAATAACAGACTTTCCAACGATAATCTCTCACTGGCAAATAGAAAGCTGCCTTGTTGTGTATTTATTTCAGTTTGATCTCTTGTATCATGTCTCATTCCTCAGCTGCGAAGCGGTCTCTTTCCACACGTGACATCTCCTGCCAGCCCAGGAGCACAGTCGCATATGTTTGCTGATGGTTAAAAAAGTAGGGGCTGGCAGAAGGTGCCACGCGTGGCATGGGGCACTTAGCAGCCGCAAGTGCGTTTTTAAATATTGTAAGCTGTCACATGCCTGTGTAAGTACCCCCTAGAGACCTGTATTTTTTCTTTGCATGCTGGCACTTTGGTTTATAATAGAGAAATCACCAAACTATAATTGAAGCAAAAACAGGCTTAGATGAACTGCCCACATTTTTATTGCTGTCTACTTGCCCTAGATCGTGAGTATCGTTAAAGTGGCTAGTAGTAACGCCGGGTGGCGAGCATCACTTGGCTTGGCACTCCAAAGCTCTCCTTGTGCAGTTCCTGGTGAACTCTGAGGGGTCTGCGCCTAAATATACATAGGAGTGGGAATTATTGCAGCGTCAGCACATTTTATTTACTGCAATGACGTCATCGGGCAGGGATGCTGATCCAGTCTCAGGGTCTAAGGGACTAGACTGAGGGTAGTCTGCCGAAAGGCTGCCTTAACAGCTTTGTCTACCAGCTACAGTAGGGGCGTGTCTCACCACTTACATACCTATGGGATAAGTAAACCTGGACTACAAGACCCAGAATGCATTTGTTGTCACACTGAATCTCAGGTCTGGAAACACCATGTGTATGATGATAGTGACTGAGTAAGAAGTGTTCACGTTAGCCAATAAACACCCACACTTATTTCAGCGCCCTGAAATAACAGTGAGGGATGCATAGTACTGTACAAAACTCCCAAATAAATACACCTGGGGACCCTAATTTAAATATTTTGTAATGAGCTGCTGATAATTCCACACAACCAGGAGAAAAATGGTCTGAAATCAATTAGTGTTCAATTGAAGTGAACTAGGAACACAACTCCTAGGGTGCATATGATATTTAAATCCAAGTGGAATTCATCATCTGGAAAAACTTCTCTTAATAATGTGACAGCAGGAAAGAAAAATGCTATTCATCTTGGGTGTCCAGCATTGGCCCCGGAGGCAGGATCTATATCATATTTTCAGAATAACCACTATGTAAATAATTCCAGATGAGAATCCATGTATGTGAATTTCTCTCATATTGTATCCTAAAAACCTAGCAAGACCTCAAACAGCTACAACTCTTCCAGACCTCTGGACACCCCTAAATTACTTCTGCATTTACTTTTTCTGTGAGATAGTCTCAGAAATATTTTAATAGGGGAAATGATGTTTTGAAGTGATGTGGATGCTCAAGCTTGTGGCCTGAGAGAAGCACATCGGTATTAGAACTTCTTGTACCCTCCTGCAATTCAGAAAGAAACTGAAGACACTGCCTTAACTTAAATATATATGTACCCCAGGATTCTCGCCATTCTGTTCCATTACTCCCCTACTTAGTTTGTGCTACGTAAGTACCTTCACACATGCTTGCATACATCACTGTAGATTTTAAGGAAGAGAACACCTTCCTATAAAATGTTCTGCTGAGTACATGATGGTTGAATGACATCAATAAGGAAGTTCCCATCCTCTTCTGTGAAGCAGTGTGTGCATTTAAGATCTGAGAACTGGACCAATTGGTCGTACCACATGGGCTTCGAAAATTCCCAGAAGAACAATCTTTTTCATGCTGTACTGATCCTCTTTGGCCCTCTCTTAGCCTCTATTGATCCATTTTGCATCCTGCAGACATGTCTAGAGGCATGTAACTCTGCAGTGCTGTGCTATATAGATGGCAAGTCCAACCTTCAGTGCTATCACCCCTTTCAGATGTGCAGCTTTATCACGTGTTGAGGAGCCTCTGCTGCCTCTGAATAACATCGGTATCCCCTCCCGGGATATCCACTCCCGATACCTGAGATAGAGGGTCACCGGATATACCCTACCGCTGAAGTTTCCGGTGCTATTGTGTGAAAAGTCTGCAAAACTGCTGCTGGTAGACAAACGTTTGAAGACTTGGAGCCTACAACCTGAAACCGCCTCATACCTATGGTTCCATTTGTTCTATATCACCTTAGAACCCCTCATCCTGACCAATCGTTACTATCCAAGCAGCAATCCCTCTCAAGTGCCTGAATACCTCTATGTTTTAGTATTTTATAGAGGAAGGGTATCACATGTCCTTGCTGTCCCCATTAACCATCATAGTCTCTGTTTGTGATACATATTTAGTTATTCGCCTTTTTTATTGTACGTGAACAAGGCCAGTTCAGCTGCCCGAACACTCTACAATAGTTGGATGTATGTCTTGCTCTATGACGTGCTTTACCAGTTTGGTTGAAGTGTATGTCTTCTGGACAACACTAAATGCAGATAATCAACAACTCCTCCAGGGTAAGTAAAAGCGCATCCAACGTGTTTCGCCCTATCACGTACATAAATAAAAAACATTGCCATTCACAATGCCAATAGCTCCAACTCTAACAAATGCGAGTCCTATTGCATTGCAAGTGCTTGTTTTACTAGATATGCTTCCTGTAGAAAGTAAATGTCACTTTAGGATTCATTCAGCAGGTTCGGGTTTGCCCTGCTTTTTTACTGACAAATTTGACCATTTTATTAATTTTGTCATCCTTACTTTTGGGTAGTCTTTCTATTCTGCGTTTGTTCTATGAGTGGTAACTCTGATTACTGTGCAGTTGGATAGACTATGACCTGTTGTATAACTTCCTGTCACCCCCTTGCCTTCGATAAATTCCCTTAACATAAAACTACTCAGTTCTAGATTAAGCTGAAGGTTGTTCTCTACATGGTTTGAGTCTCTGCTTTCCTTTGTTCCCTTCTGCTCCTGTGAAAGAGTAAAATCAATAGTTGTTTGTGTCGTAGCATCTTGGCTCTACCTGCTGGTACATTTCCTGGAGCTGGCTTATCTCTTCATTGACGTGACGTCACACTACATCATAGTGGAATCCGTGGTTATTGCTTTCCTGGTTTTGAGCCCATGTTGTTCTATCTCCGTCCCCCAGAAGATTCTAAGCTTAAGTTAGGGATCATCACATGTCCATGTCAATCAAAGGTTATACAGAAGGGATGACCTCATTGGTAGGAGGTATTTTGCTGTCACAGCTTGTGAGATTCAATGTGAAGGCCTCTACGTCCTTTAAATGTGGTGGGTGCTAAGTCTTGACAAAGTTAGATCTTGTGGTCTTCATATCTGAGTTATCATTTCTTCCTTGGTTGCACAATAATCTTTTCCTAAAAAAGTGTGCTCTAGTGAGTATATCATCCGGCCAGTGTGTGTTCGTGGGCCCATTCTGCTCTGTGTGCTATGTCTAGTCTGAGTTACCTTTCTTCTGGCCAGTCTCCAACATTTTTCATGTCTCCATTTTTGTTTGTTGACATTCTCCACTCTATTGCAGAAAACAGGAGTGTGTCAGATAAGGGGGATGCAGATTTTATCCATAAACCTCCTGAGTCTTTTTACTCCTCTAGTACAGTGTCTGTTTGTTCTTTAATAGACCTCCAGCAGAAGACCCCTACGGTGACCCTCCAGACCCCTAACGTAGAGGACCCCTCTGAGGCAGAATCTCTTACACTCTTCTGTGATGTCACCAACTTCTACCCAGAAGACATCAGCATCGAGTGGAAGAACAATAAGGTGCTGGTGGAAAAGGCTCGCTACACCAATGGGCCAGTCTCTTGCTCGGGCCCAGCATGTTCCACCTACAGCATATTAAGGGTGGGGAAGAATGAAGGCGGTGGAGACTATACCTGCGAGGTGCGCCATGTGACCCTAAAAATAAGCCCTGAAACTGCAACCGTGTATGATGTCTTTGGTAAGTAGTTCTTCTATTTAATGATTTTGTTTCTTTTCTGAACCTAGTTTGCTGCAGTTTCCTCTTTTTGTGAACGTTGCTGTGATCAATTTTGGATCAGCAATATATGGTCTCTCCCCGTCCCTCCTGCCCTCCTATGGATCTCTCTCAGTGATGCTCTCTACCAACTATTGCCAAGGTAGACGAGGTCACCCATACATTGAATGATAACAACTATATCCCCCAATGCCCTTGACTTGAATATTTCACGCATTTCGTGTTTTTTGCTCCGAATGTGCCCTTTAACTCCCTGTTGCTTTTTCTTATTTGAGGTATCACATCCTGCCATTCCTTCCTGCATGAAGTATCACTTCCTGTTATAGATTCCTTAAGTGATACACCCCCATTTGCCTTTCCCTTTCACCTGCTGTGTTTTTTCCTTGCATTCTGGTGGGGCATGCCACTTTCTGCCACTGGAAATTGGGCTGTCACCTTTGGCCTTACATTGTCAATTGGTTATTTCCTAATGAGGCATCTATCCACAGTTGTATTAAAACAGTGTATTGTCACAGTTACCGCATCGTCTATTAGAATGCTTTCTATTAATTCATTCGAAAACGTTTGTTATTGAATACATTTTGAAGGTAAGGAAAAGTAACCTCATGCACATATAATTCGCGTCAGCAGGAGCTCTCCTTATCATTGGGATTTTGTGCTGATGAGCCATACTTTTAAACTGTGTGCGACACATTAAGGCCAGGTCTGGGCATGTTTCAGAAACTACACCTAGGAACTTTACAGCTAAGACAGAAAGCGCGCGAAATATGAGCCGTAATTCAGTGCCATGGGAATGACTGCATGAATGAATGGATGTGTGCCTGATGAAGAACGAGCTGCCAACCGAAGATGAGCGCCTGCTCCTTCATGTTGACACTTCTATGTTCTATCCATTTCATGTCGTTGTTTCTTCATTCCATTCCGGCATGTTGTACTTCTACGTGCTATGCTCACGATGTGTTGTAAAACGTAGACGGGAACAGATCGATTAAAAGTATGTCCATGTTTGTCCTGCATTCTGCCAATTTCTCGATGTAACACTGCGCAGAAAATGACACAATTAGAATCTTGGGACCTTGGATAATCTGAGAATTCTCTAGCAATGTCAATGTCAAGGTTCATGGAGGAGGCAGGTTAGATTCTTGGGTGAAACGCGGCAATCTGACATGTCCACAGCGGCCGGTCACGAGAGAGATCGCCGGAGAGTCGAGCGGTTGAGACAAAACTTTCGATCAAGTGTTACATTTTCTGGCTGTTCAGCCAATGAAGTAGTGGAAGAGATTCAAGTGCCATTGTACCACCCATTGACCGAACAGAGGATCCGGGTATCAGAATCCAGAAACAAGTCAACAGTGGAAATTCTTCAGGTACAGTAACAGCACCCTACTGAAGAAATGTTTTGCAATAGTTTCGAGCATGCAATTTAATCCTAGTGGTGCGTTAGACCAACAGCACCGTCTTCGGGAAAAAAAGTTCGAAATATCGTGAATGCAGGGGAAACAGTAGCGTTCTGCAAAAATCTACGGGTCCTCGGAATTAACAGTTGCAGGTTGGCCAAGCTTACAAACTAAACATTCAATGTACAGAGGATGGAGCAATGCTGTGACACTATTTCCGGTAAGTTGTGACTTCAGGGTGCACTGGGACATTTTTATGAACCTGGACTACCATGTGCCCAAACATTCCCAAAAGAAGTCTCAATGGGACTTCAGGAGTTTTGCGGGGCACAGAGGCACAGCTATCAATACTGCAGCAAATGCAGGGTCCCAGGCGTCGAGGGGCCCACTGTGCCACACATATGGTTGTTTTTCACTAGGAAAATAGGGGAATGGTGGCGCACCTCATCTCTTACAGTGAACGAAATGCCTCTGGTGAACCCTAGGCTAGCACATCAGTAAGGCAGCAAGGGTGCTTCTGGTCATCTAAACATAAAATTCCTTACAAGATCCTGAGTGGCGAGAAAGACCGTTTGTAAGTGTGCCATCGAGACTTCTCCCCTTTGGTTCTCCCTGATAAAATGCCTCTTCGAAGAGACTAGGATTTGTCTGGAAATATGATGCCATCTGAAGAGTCATCTCTGAACCCAACCTTTCCTCCGCTCCCTACGAAACATCCTTTCAGGGAGGCGTCTTATCTCCACTGTTGACTTCATCTCTGGTAAGGACTCTAGCCATCGAGGGTGAGTGTTCTTTCCATTACAGTACTTATAATTACCTATTCCTTTTTCCATCTGGAGCTGCCTGTATAAGAACATTTGCTTTATATTGCAGTTTTTGTTACGCACCCTAGCCGCCCATCACACTGATGAAGACCATGAACAGAACTGGCAGCTCTTATCTGAAAGGGGATGGACATGATAACATCTGCTCCTGGCAGTCTTATGCTTTAAGAGGATTTTATGGATCTAGAGGGTGTTGGGAAACACAGCATGATGGTCCAAAACATTCTCTCACTAAGCGAATGGAACTAATCCATAGCATCCAGTTAAATACAAGTGAATCAGGTATGGTATACAAATCTGGTACTTTTTCTCAGAGAAAGACTTAGTAGTAAGACATTGTGAGTCATGATACAATGATGTTCTAAAAGGCAGGAGGAGGTGGGATGAGCATGTTGGCATCATGTGTGAGATCATCAGGAGGAACGTCTGCTTACATCGAAGCTAGATTTACTAGACATGGTGGATCTTCTCACTAATGCAAAGGGGCTGGTCTATCTGATTGAAAGGAGAACAACACATTCATCTTGATAGTATTTCATTCAAATAACACTTTAATTGGTGTCAACTGTTGTCTCATAACTAGAATTTGGAACAGAAGACGCTGGGAAGATATCTGAAAATGCATCCTCTCAACAACAAGACAGTTTTAAGGCAGTTGTACATTCAACTCTAGATATGTATATATATATTTAGAGAGAGAGAAATGTATGCTCGACTATAAATGTCTTGATTAAGGAGGAGCATTTTTTACATCTCTACTCAACCTCTCGTTTTCCAACTGAAGCTCAGTTTTCCACAGCAAACACTAAATTCGACTGCATTTCTTTGTAACACACAGTTCTATTAAGACACTGATATCTTTGCCTAGGGTGTGGTCTTCAAACCATCTCATCAGCATGTTCTGACATTGTCCTTTGGAAACAAGTGTTTATTAAATTTCCATGTCGATAATTCAGAGCAAAAGGCAAGAGGATATTGTCATCATACAGTAGGTACTATGTTGTCATAATGTTTTTGAAAGATGTCGTTTTTCAAAGACTATGCCCAATTGCAGGAAAGAACAAACCACACAAAATACACCAACAGAACCATGGGATCCGGTTTCTTGTTGATTATGCAGGCGTCCCTAGAACCTAAGTGTCCATAGTAAATGACAAGCAAATAAGCAAATGTATTTCAGTAAAATCCCAAGTGTATAACTTTATCTTTTTTTTAGCCACATGTCATCAATGGTAGGTATCCGGAAATGGCATTCCTGTATCTGGTTTCCATGCTTCATTGTGTAGAGATCGTGTCCATCTGGTTAAAATAATGGATAGATGAAAGAGGAGCTGAAGCTGGCAGTATCAAGGGACTTGACGAGTGATATGGAACCCACCAAGGAACTGATGGCGATCGGTAAGGACATCATCGACAGTAAATCATGGCCTGTCTAACCCAAGGCAAACATCAGCAAATGTGCAGGTTATTCCTCTTTAAAATTGCTTCATATTCCCCTCTCTCTCCCTTGTTGCTGTCAAAAAGGCAAAACATACAAAGACCATGACAAAAGTACTTGTGTTTTGAGTGCAATCATCTTATGGCATGCTGGACTATTTAGCAAATGTAAGGTGTCAAACATTTCTCTTTTTATCCTTAAAGAGCTCTAAAATACCCGGAAAATAACTTGCCAGATCTATGCAATTTGGTACTTGAATTCCAAAAAGGCTTTTCAAACACACCTTAGTAGGGGCTTGCAGGACCCTCTGCCCTCTACTCTAATTCACGTAAAAACACCTCAGTATTTACCTGCACCTTACACTGCTATTGAAGTGATAGGACAAAGAAACAACCATTCCAGCAGACCTAACCTTAATCTGTGTTGTCCACTGCTATTCACAAGCAAAGCTATGTAAATGTACATGCATTCATCCCTTCTTCAAACCCTGCTATTTCTATACTGAAACATCCAAGTGTAGTTTGACCTACTTTCTTCAACTCTGCACTATAACGAACCTGTTATTCCAGTACTAGTACCAACAGACATCACCCCGACAAGATGCCTCTTGCTAAAGTCCAGCTGCCACTCTCATTCAGTGCTTAGGGAAACACATAACATGAAAAGTGCACAGTCTCAACCTTTTACTCTTACATAACCTTCCTTAATTATTCAATAGACTGTGGCCCCTGTTGTGCCACATAGAATGCTTTTCTGATCTTGTCCATAAAATATAGTCTATTTGTGTAGCCTAAACTACTTCAGTTATGTTACCAGAATAGTCCAAACATATTGTGTTAGTATTTTCTAACATGAAAACTTCCATGACTGCATCGATTGGTTATGTTCCATCACCTAGAACACACCTTCTGACAATAGGCCATTTAGTGTTGCCTAAACAATGATTTACTGGTTACCTGTGCCACCATTTTAGGTCAATGTACAAGGTGAATATTTGTTCTAGGCATATGGGCAGGGTAATATTCCATGGCTAATGACTTTTGAATGGATTTCTTGCAGCACGCCTGCATTTTCTGAAGCCACTCAAAAAGTGTCTGAGCAACAAACCACAGTCATTCTGAAATCATTAGTGGGGAGCCAATTGACGATCACTGTGGTTGCTGAGAAATTTCCCAGCACAATACGTTCTTTTTTTGGGGGGCAGGGGGTGAATTAAAGATTTTTTTTAATGCAGGATAAAAATCTGGAAAAAATTACTTGACATAAGCTTTGTAGGAATTATTTCTCTAAAATGTCCTGCTAAAATGTGTTTCTGTAAAATTTCTGCCACAGTAAAAATGACCTACTTTGTTAGTAGAATTTTCATATTTTATACCGCTACCACTATCTAAAAATTATCTATGCAGTTTGATCTTTGGGCTTCCATGTGTAGTTGTGCATGGGGGACTAGTAGAAAATCGAAGAGTTCAAGGGAAACAGATTGATAGTCTGATTTTATGATGAGATCAGCCCAGATTTGATTGGTTTGTTTTACTGAAATAGATGGACTGAATTAGTCACACCTTTCATATAGAACACCACTTTGGTCAGTTTTCCAGTATGTCGATTTGTCAATGGGTTATTTGGCTAGATTGCAGAATGGTTGTCAAGTTGGTCTTTAAGTTTGTTAATGAGTTGCGTGGTTGATGTTTTGTTCTCATTTGATCTAGAGAAAAAAGATAAGCTGGTGGGTTGACCTTAGCTTGGATTTTCCAAAGTCAGAAAGCTATCAACAGACACTCATTATAAGCTTCATCTATATGGTTTTTTAGAAGACACATACTTTTCTGGCACTACAAAACCTTAATCTAGTCCAGTACAGTCCAATATAAAATTATGGATTAACTAGTAATTCAGTATACAATACCTGACTGCTACTTCACAACAATAGCTGCACTGACTACACATGTACTGAACCTTGCTATGGCACCAGAGGTACTGCGAGCGGTTTAAGAAATTATGTATTTATTAATTTCAAGTACAGAATTTTCATCATTTAAACAAATGACTTCAAGGTCACTTTTCCAGGTGTAATTTTAATTTTTGGTCTTACTATTATAATTGCTGATTCTTCCTATAGAAACAATCCCTAAAACCATTTTGCCATCTTGACTTTATCTTCCAGTGAAATGTTGAATCCGATGGTAGCGCTTGCTCTTGTGTGTATCGCCAGCGACTCTTCGAGCAACATCCTGGTGTCCTTGAAGAAGAAATCTGTCATTTTAGATAATTCTTCCCAAATTGATGACTGTCTTACAGAGAACTGTGAGACTAGCTCAGGGACCAGTCTCCTGCGTGACTGAACATTCGTAAAGGTGAGCAGGAGTGTTCTCCATGCATATGTGGTGCGGCAGAACTTGCAGAAACTTGTAAAAGAACAAACACCTTTTGTAAGTTGAATGCTTTGTGAGTTTACAACTGTTAAATGTAGCCTCTTGATTTCATGTTCCTCTTATCAATTGTACTTCGTGTTTCATTGCCGCATTCCCTCATCACTTCCTGTATCATCCTCTTCATGTGACACTCTCTTTGTCTACCTTTGTCTTTTTGGCTATCTGCTTTGTTTGTTATCACCCTCATCACTGATTGTGTCCTTCCTTTCAGTCAACATCAATGAATATCTCCTTTATTTCCATTGACATGGTTATATTTTGTGACAGAAGTGCTTGAATAGTATCATTCTGTTTATAAAATTTCCTTCCCTTCATGTCCATCTGCATTGCTGATTGAGGACCTGATTTAAACTTTGGCAGACAGCAATTTACTCCATCAGGCAAAGGAGTAAAGTACTTTGTCATACTGAGGAAGTACCAGCACGCCAAATTTAGGGATGTCTGCCAGTCCAGCAGACATGTTTTGCATGTACAGGAACCACCATCACGGTAATTCCTGTAAATGGTTTGAAAGTTTGACTGTCAACATAATGGAGCCATTTATCAAACTTTCACAATTTTTTTAGTTTAAAAAATAAAATCCCAAAGCGGGATTTTGTTGAAAATTAAAAGAATCAGTGACCCCCTCACTATGAGAGTTTTCTCCCATGGCGAGGGGGTCATTTTACAGTTTTCACTGTCCCTTACCACTAGGTTTTATCTGGCAGTGATGGACAGTGAAAACTTGCCATTTGTCCACCCCCTCTAAATAAGGGGGAGGTCAAATGGCAAAACCTCAGACGGCCATTACTCTTTTGGCTGTCAGAGGTGTATATCAACAGCCAAGACAGCGTAGTCTTCGTTGTCAAAATACTGGAAGTCCACCCGACTCTAAATGAGGCGGACGTATCTTAAGTATGGTGCAAAGGGTACTCCATCACGACAAAGTACCCTCTCCGCTGAACTCTATATTGGGCCAATTCTTTCAAATCCCCTTTTGCAAAAATCCCCACATTCACATTCATTCCAGTATTATACCTCTCTCCATCTTTTTTTCACATTTATTGATTTTAATTGTAATACAGAACAAAACCTTGAGACCAAGGGCAAGGAACAAAGGGGGCCAGACCAGTCGTTACAAACACCAAATCTCATACATATATTTGATAAAGTGCACAGTTGACCTAGCGGGCTCTAGAGGGAGTTTCATGATGCTGTGACAAGAAGTACTTGGACCCCAGATTTTCTTGTAATTCTTCTCACAGCCCCTCCACATATACACCGTCCACTGCAGCTGCACTCTAATCCATTTTGCTTTGCCACTCACTCAATGAGGAGGGTTCTGCCTGACACCAATGGTGTGCAATATTGCGCTTCACTGTCAGAAATCCTACCCCTTTATAAGTCCACTGTTCCCCAGAGGAGGGTCAGCCCTTCATTATGCCCAGTAGAGCAACGTTGGTGTTGGGGATCCCGGAAGTATGTACGATCTCTGTCATTAGGTTGTGAATCTGTCGACAGTATATCTGGATGTTTGGACAATTCCATAACACGTGGTAGAACATGGCCAGGGAAGCCCCACACCAGTACCTTCATAGCCTATGGCCTTTCCCATCCTCCAAATCCAATCTGGGCTGTAGTATACCTTGTGTAGATAAGTAAACTGGATTGGCCTGAAATTCGAGGTGGTGGCCAGAACCCACGGCACCATCATTGCCTCCCACTAATCCTTATAATCTAGTTCACATATTCTTGCTCCCAAGATGTCCTTATCTTACCCAGCGAGTGTGGGGAACAAATTAGCATTGATCTATGCAATCGAGAAATACCCTTGCATCCCATGGCTTTCAGCACTAATTTTGCTTCTAAGGGGTTAAGTTCGGGAACATCTAGCAGTATATCTTTATGCACCAAAAGAGCATGACAGACTTGGAGATATCTGAAGAATTGGGATTTATTTTGGTCAAAGTTTACAGTGAGTTGTTCATACTATTTAAGTCTTCTTCCAACATGTCTCCCAACGGAGATATCCTAGGTACCACAATATAAAATCCTGACAAAAACGTGATATGTGAGGCAACCACATCCCACACCACAGGAAGGCTATATTAGCTGGCTTATCCAGCCTTTTGATATGTTTCAGCTCCTCAAACCTGCACAATAGAGGACGTTGAGTTATTTGGGAAGGGAATATGGGGAGAACCTCTGTATAGTGAGTGCAGGGTACTGTGGCACTCTAGAGAGTCAAGTTACAGGCATATCACTGGATCGCTCCTGTCGCCCAACAGCCAGTCTCCTATGGTGAACATGTGCACAACCCAGCAGAATTAGCAAAAGTCTGTGACACCTGACCCTCCATGAAATGCTGTCATAGTGCACTTGAAATAGGAAGCTCTCTGGAGTTTTCCCTCCCATATATATCTAGTGACCTTGTTCTGTAAGTCAGAGAAAAAGGTTTGCGGGGAATGAAGGGGTTGTTCATAGGGGAAACCAGTAATGCAGTATTTATATATAGCACTACCCTTCCTGCTGCAGAAGTAGGCACGTTGGTCCATATCTCCATATCTCTGTGACAATGCTGCAACACAGAGGCAATATTAAAGTTGCAGTACCCTCTTTGGCTTAGGGTCACCATGATGCCCAGATGCCTAAAGTGAGCCTCTGTCATCTGGACGGGTGTGCGACGGGGATACTCAAGTTTCTCACCATGTACCTGTACGTAGGTGTATTTCTTTCTTTTTTTTTTGTTGCACAGCCCCAACACAAAATAATTTTTGGCATTTACTAAGCCACGCAAAGTCACTATGCCTGGCTTTGCAACACAGGGCATAGCACTGCCTTGTGTTACTTTGCATTTGGTAGGCTTTACATGGGTAGAGCATGGTGTTCCCATGCATCCACCTATGTATTTTGACTCAAAACCAGATCTACAAAAGACTTGTAAACCTGGGTTTGCTCCAAAATAGTGCACCTACTAGACAGAGGCATAATGAAGACAAATATTTTTATTTCTCCTTGTTTCTTCCTCTTTTTATATGTACTGCTTTCTGCAGCATACATGGAAAGAGTAATATGCCTCTTTGGATTGTTTTTGTGCAGGAAGGAACTCCTTCCTGCACAAAACCGACCCTGCCTGTAAAGCAGGCGCCCTTGCGCTATGGGTCAAGGGTGCCAGCATTGCCTCTAGGCTGTATACAGTGAGGCCAGAGAGAGCAAAAATGCTCAATATCTTTGTAAATATGGAGCATTTTTGTTATCTCACTTTTAGGCAGCATAGTAAGGTTCCTTGCTGCGCTGCATTAAATAATAGTAAATATGCCCCCAAGTCTCTAGTTCGGTCTCAATCCCTCCCCGCACCCATGTGAAGGCTGTCCAATGGATAACTGCCACAAATGCCTCCCACAATATACTTGGGAGGAGACTGAAAGGACATTGCATAAAAAATATTCATTAATAGCCTTTCAGAAGTAATCCGCTAGTGTCCCTCGGAACCTTCCTATCTGTGGAACGCACCATCGCAACAGGAGTACCTCAGGGCTCCTCGCTAAGCCCACTGTTATTTAACATTTACATGACTCCACTTATTTCACTTATAACATCATTTGGGATCGAAGTTACTTCTTACGCAGATGATACCCAAATGATCCTATCCCTAGATCAAAATTCGAAAGAGGCCGAACTTAACTTCAAAAGATGCTTCACAAAGGTCCTCCAGTGGATGAAGGATAACCACCTCAGGTGCAACACCGATAAAACAGAGATCCTACCAATAGGTAAAGAGGTCTCTTTTTCACCAGGCGAGTGGTGGTCAGAAGATACATCATCTCCACCTGATACGGTAACGGTGGCAAGAAATCTGGGAGTACAGTTTGACTCCGCCCTCAGCTTCAAACCACACGCTCTGACGGTAGCTGGGACCTGCTTCAGCCTTATAAAATCCATGATTTTTTTTTTCGATCTACTTCCACTCGCAGCAAGGAAAACAGTAGCAGTTGCCCTGATCCTGGCACGACTTGACTACTGCAACAGCCTCCTGGCAGGAGCCAACAAACAAACATTAAAAAGACTCCAAGTAGCCCAACACGCAGCGGCACGGCTGGTCTTGAAATTACCACGTAGGTCCTCCGCATCGGCAGCCCTAGAAACTCTTCATTGGCTCCCACTACATAAAAGAATACTCTTTAAGATTCTCCTTATCACCTTCAGAGCCTCACTCAAACTAGGGCCAAAATACCTCGTAGCACGATTCACCCCCTATAGTACAACCAGATCTCTCAGATCATCGTCAGCCAACCTACTCAAACCTCCTAGCTTTAGATGCAAAACAAGGGGAGGGAAAACTATGGCTGTATTAGGTACCAAAGCTTGGAACCTACTGCCAATGCATCTGAGAATGCATAAATCTGAAACACAATATAGGAAAGCACTAAAAACTTGGATTTTCGGAGCTTCAGATGAACTCTGCCTCTCACTCATCTAAGAAACTCAGAGAAGCCGCTCACCTCCACACCAGCGCCAGGATGCTCCTTTGGGAGTGGCAGTCAGCTCTTTATAAATACTACTTTTCATTTCATTTCATTTCTTGCTGCAGCCACCATGCATTTAGGTGCCAACAATCCTTGGGACCCTGCCCAAGGTAACCCAACACTATTTTCACTGGGATCTGATTGGATAGGCATCTGTGCAGGATGTGGTCCCCCGGACAGCTACCAAGTTGAACGCCAGCACAAACAAGAAATCAAGCCAAGAGGCACAGTGATGGGACACTGAGAAGTGTGTTTATTGCTTGTGGGTAGGGTTCCATCTTCAACATGTGTTTCCTACTCCAAAGATCATCACCCAAAGAACTTCAGGGAACACACTTGGTTGTGTTTCACTTTCCTGACTATACCGCTGCATTGCGTCCATCATCTCCTGGTCGCTGAGGCGATCAGCTCAAGGTGGGGGCCGGGTCTTTTAGCAGCTCCCCCAGCCCTTGTATCTACACTGCTTTGACCCGTGGGCCATGCAGAATATCCAGCTCAGGCTGAGGATCCTCAATACTGTTACTCCTCCCAGGAGAGAGAGGGCGGGCAACACCCTGGGTCTTCACACCGGGGTTGGCTCAGTGGGCTATGCCTTCTGCTTCACCCCTGCTCCGCATGTGCAGCACATTTTAATCCAAGGCCTTCCAAAGGGGGGACGGCACAGTGGGCATGGTTCCCAGACCATCTATCTTCTTTGGGTCTCAGCATGGCCACTGCTGCAGGATAGGCCCCAGTACAGGCCATTTTTGATCATTCAGCACCGTCCTTCACAGATGACAGCACCCACCTCAAGGAGGTAGCACTCTAGTCCCTCGCATACGCCAACAGCCACGAATCAGACAACTAGGTGGTAGGGTTCCTTCTCTCTTCATCTTTACATTATGTAACCTCCCTTTTACGTTAATTCCTGCATTATACTCGTTATTTACGTGCCTACTTCTGTTAATATCTAGAGCAGTCTTACAGTGACGCCATTCTTTGCTGTATAACCAGCAGCTACTCAATCAGAATTGTCTGAGACTCTAACACAGGGAACAGATAGTACTTTGGGCATTGGCTGATTAACCACCCTTCGCCGTCCCTTAGATTTAGTCTCAGTATGTGGACAACATCAATCTTAGCTCTGATTTGACCATGTTTTTATCTATGGGTTAGACAGTTGTAACGACATAAACTAGGTAGCTGGAAAACAGAGAAAACAGTAAGACAGCACTCTACATTTGCGTGCCTAACATACAATTATTCATCATTAACTACGTGTAAAACTTGCCATTCATCATTTGTGGTACTCATGCTATATTTCATTTGCAAGATAGATGAAGTTCATGAATTCATCCATCATTCTGCTAATTTTGTCTTATTTTATGAAACCTAAAAGAAAAACTTTTTGTATCACAATGTGGCTGGCCAATGAATCTGCTGTGCAAGGTCAGCACTCTTTAAAACAGGTTAATTGTTTTTATGTGAAAAAATCGGCTCCCGCTGCCATAAGTTGTTTGTGTCTCCAAACAAAATAATAAAGTTGAATCATTCCATTCCTGCCACCTTGAAGGCATTAAAATATTACCCATATCACTTCTTATGATGTTTCTTTGAAGGTGACAGCGGAAGCAATCTCTGAAATAAAAACAATGTGCATACAAATAATCTTAAACAAGCATCTTTAAATGTAACGTTGGAGGATCGGTGTTGGGGTCTGATTACAACATGTTTGATACTGAACATGGCTGGGTTCGGTTCAGCCATTATATAGTTAGACACCTCGTAATGACTGATGTCCACTATATGTCTTAAAATGGCTGACCGTACTTACAAAGCCTGGAGAATCGACTCCGGAGTTTGTAGGGGTGTCCTGCTCATGCAGGGACACCCTCACACTTATAACCAAGCGCCCTGCCTTCAGCACTGAAGGGCCTACTATAGGGGTGACGTATAGGTTTTAAGTGCAGTGACCTCAGATGTAAGAAAACCTATATCTCTCGTAAGAGGTGCAAGCGCCATCCTACACAGGCTGCAATTACAAGCATGTAGTCAGAGGTTAAGTGGACTCCCATGGGTGGCACAATACATTCCGCAGCCCATTGGAAATGCCTGGAGTACCTATGAGCCAGGTACCTCAGTACCATGAACTAGGGACTTATAAGGGTGCACCAGTAGCCAATTGTTGAGGTACCAAAGTACTTACCAAAGCCATTTTGGGAGAGGGAACGCAGATGCTGTGGTCCTGGTTAGCAGGATCCCAGCAAACTACAGTCAAAACATACTGCCACCAGGCAAAAAGTGGGGGTATTTACACACAGAAGGGGGGCCCGAGGAGATTTTTAAGACCAGCGAGGGCGAACTCCCCGATTCTAATAACAAAACACACAAGAACCCTCAGGTCTATCAAGAGATACTGGGGGACAAAGAAGGCTGACTAGGAAGAAGGCGTCCTTTAAAGGACGGTTTCCCTCACCCACCAGAGGTGGCATGCTTCATCACTGGGAATCCTCCTCGCATCATAAAGCCTAGTCATGATGCAGTCTGCAACCCCCTCGCTGCAAGGGAGGAGCTCAGGGATGTTTTTTGTGGGAGGGGTTGTTACTAAAAACCCAATGTGAGCTAACAGAGTGTTGTGAGTGGTGCAGTGCTGGTAGTAAAGTGGTGTAAATCTAGCTACAGGGTTTACCACATAATTTTATTCTGGCTACCTTGTGCTAGGATTAAAAACAGAAGGTACGACAGAAACCATTAGATCCTATTGTATTGTACTCAGATGGACATGTTTCAGCCAATGACCTAGAGAGTGTTGTGGCTTTCTTCAGGATCTCAAGTTAGCTACTGTTGTGAAAGTGATATTGTTTCAAGTATATAGGATTTGGAACAAAACCAGTGACCCAAGGAGAGCAAGATGACGGATTCACCGGTAGTACCTGTAAGGGGACAGAAAAAACATACACAGCAATTTATGAATTGATAACAGCTTGAAACAGACCAGCCAATATGTCAATTTGTAAGTCACCCAGATTGTCAAGTAAGAATATTACAAAGCATGTGTTGAACAAAGGAAAGGAATTCCCAACTCACAACCCCAAAGGGCCCTGTCCTAAAGGGTGGTGCACAATTGTTAGGAAAGAATATGACACAGTAAGTAAGTGTTGTCATAGATAGGAGGCACTCACCTGCAGACGTCAGGCATAGTACCCCAACTGTCCTTAGCATAGATGCTTAAGGTGCAAATGCGTCTCCAACCTGTCTGAACAAAGTTGTGGTGTTAAGGTCAAAACTAGGTACAAGTTTGGAGCAACAAGCATAATGGAAGCAGTGACCAAGTCAACACAGATATATGATAAAAACTTCTTAAGTAAAGGAAGGCAGAACTCCCTCTGTGCTCATTTGGCTGCTGACAGAGAGAATATGCCTACGTGTGTCTAATGTTAATGATGCAAGAGTATAATAAAGTTTGTTGAACAGAGCTGTAAACCACCCAAAAGGAGTTATGAATCACTCTTAGCATACGAAATGCCCCGTGCTTTTCTCACAGGAGTGAATGACTAGGCTTCATGATGCGAGGAGGTTTCCCAATGATGAAGCATGCCACCACTGGTGGGTGAGGGAAACCGTCCTTTAAAGGGATGCCTTCTTCCTAGTCAGCCTTTTTTGTTCCCAGCAGACCCGAGGATTCTTGTGTGTTTTGTTTTGTTAAAAAGTGGGCGTACCCAAAAAAGAAAGATCCTACATTCCTACACCTGTGCTCTGCCTTCACATAAAGGGCCTAGTGACCCTGCATTGTTGCTTCAGTCAGCTTGGAGCCAGGACATGGGAGGCTGGAAATTCATTCAATGCCCTTGAAAGATACTGTCTAGAATATTCTCCCACCTTCCAGAACCAGGGCGCTAGGGTATAAAACGGGACCATAGACACCAACTCTTCAGTACACTTCTGGACCTGTGGATACTCTGCCAGGAAAAAGGACTGCTGTGCTGCCACTTTGCTGGACTGCTGCTCTAAAGGAACTGTTGCCCTGATGTGCTGGCCTGCTGCCCTCTTGCCTGGAGAAGAAGAACTGAACCTGCAACTTCACCATAAACACAGGACCCAAGAGTGACCCAAAGGGCTAGTCTGCTGGCCTCCTGATCTCTGTATCCAGCTCCTGGACCAAACTGTAGCAAGTTCCTGAACCCCAACTAGTGCCTCTCATGTCCTGGACCCTTGGTGTGGTTCACTGGCTCTTTAAATCAAGCTTTAGGGCTGTTTGCCTCTGAGTACGGGCCTGTTGCACCAACGTTCTGCAAGAGCAGCCACCAGACCGTTTCCTCGCACAGCAAGGATTGATCGCCCTTGGAGGACTGCCAACGCAAAGCTCCAGCCCACCTGTCGGCGACGCCTGGCCTGCTTTTCACGCCGCGCCAACTACCGCCTGTGACGCCCTCCTTGCACCCTGCAGCTCTCTCTAACATAAACGGGACTCTTGGTACAAAAATTGAGAAGGTAACATTTGAGCAGGACTAATCTGGGACTGTATCCGACCTCCGCTCCACCGCGTTCGGCCTAAACTTTTGACTTTGACCTGGTCCAGCACATCCAGATATCCCCGGTTGGCACTTCATGCTTTTAGGAGCTATTTTTCACTTTATTCTTTAAACTTTCCTAACTCTGGTTTTACTGATTGGATTTTTGGAGTTTTGGTCTTGCTTTATTTATTAAAAGCAGCTCTATTTTTACTTAACTTGGCGTGGGATCGTTTTGTGTGGTGTTTTCACTGTTGTTTCAGATGTTGCACAAATAATTTACACACTGCCTCTAAGTTAAGCCTGACTGCTTTGTGCCAAGCTACCAGGGGGATGAGCACAGGTTAATTTGGGGTGTGCTTGTGCTCTACCCTGACTAGGATTCTGGTTGCTGCTTGACCATGGCTCACACCCCATTCAACCAGTAACCCAATTTTTTTAACAACAATCATTTAATTGCACATGCATTAAGCACATAAACTCTCACTCAAACTCACTAAATACAACCCCACATTTGCTGCAGATTTCAACATGAATTTGGGTAACGTGAAAGGTAGCTCATCCTCCCTTTTGGCCTCGACCCTGCCTGAAACCCAGTCAAATCAAGGGCTGCATTAGATCTCATCATTGCTTAGGAGAGCTCCCTAATGGTGGACTGCTCCGATCATCATCCATTCCCTTTCTCCTTAAGCTTCACTATAACTACCACTGTAGGATTATCCAAGAATCCTAAAAGTTGGTCAGATATTTTAGAAATGTAAACGTCAATGATCTAACCTCGAACCTGACTTTTAACCTTTCATTACCCTTAAATAACCTGCTCATGAATTTAGAAAATGGCTTATTCAATGAGGCCTTGTCTGCGGCATACTTCCCATTTAGAAAAAGAAACAGAAATAAAAAGTCTGCACTCTCGTACACAAACGTTCCCGACAATGAAAGAAATCCTCAGAATGAATGCGCCTGATGCGGCAATGCTTCAAGGTCAAGGTCAATCTGGATCATCAGCGCACAGCCAGATTGCACAAAAACATATTTGTGAATCAAAATCCTCTTTCATTAAATCACAAATTGTTTCGGCCAACAACAGCCCCAAGAACCTATTTGACATACGCAAATCTGCCACCAATATTTCAGTCAAGCTGGAAAAGACATGTAAAGAAATCAGATCTTTCTGTGACCCTAACATCAAAGCAATTAAAGCATCCCTCCCTTCCCAGCTATTCCGCTTCTAACTCATACGGAAAATCCCTCAAGCTTCAAATTGATCTCTCATATTCATATTCTCTATATTATTTCAAACTGCAAACCTTTCAATCATGACTAATACACTACCAGCTCACTTTGCCAAAGAGACGTATACTGCCCTGATTCCTTACAGTACACTCTTGATCAACTTCTCGTTTTCCCAAGTAGTATTCCCCGACTATAGTCATGCCACTTCTAAAGAAACAGCTGCTAACCCAATCTCAGTCTTGCCTTTCCTATTGAAACTCCCTTAAAATTGTGATAATAATCAAATGAAACACTTTGGCAAGGACAGTGGTCTCCTGGGTGTTTGCTAATTCGGCTTTAGTCCTGGATGTAGTACTGAAATCATTATTTTGCAATCGAAAACCTCTTGTAAAAAGTGTGTTCCTGCCTGTTGGTTTTGCTTGATCTTTCTGTGGCTTTTGAAACTCACATTCTTGGCTTCCGAAATAAAACTTTAAAGGAATGCATAAGCTTCAAAGTCACTGCTTTCGTTCCAAAGGTTTCCTTCAAGGGGTCAGTGCCATTTCTCTTAAATCTCTTCCCTGAACGCTTGGGTGATACTATCAGAAACTCTTGCCTCTCATACCGCTAGCATGATGACAACACTCAACTTTTCATGTAGCTCACCATGTCCGATGACATCCCTCTGAAAGCATTGATTCGTAATTACATTCAAACATGAATGAGAGCCCACCATTTCAAATTCATTCTCAACAATTTGAAGTCTTCTGCATGTCTTCTCAACCCTCTTCGATCCCAATTAAAGAATTCCTACCCTCTCTCATTTCCTCTATCCTGTACGAAAGACATCGACCTCAACACTGCCTGAAACCCAATCACATCAAATGAGCCTCATGAGACCTCGTCTTTGCTGATATCAGCTGATAACCCCATCTTACTGTGCTGGGTCAATCCCCAAGTATAGGTATGTCATTATTGTTTCCTAGGATGCCACCTATTGATAGTGTTGAATCTATGGGGTCAGCCTGGAGACCTGCCTAAACGTTGAGAAGCACATTAACACCATAACCATCAGCTTTAAAGTAAAATCCCATTTTCAACCAATCTTTGACCAACGAGCTCCCAGGGTTTGGGTCGGGTCTACTGACCCCTTTCTAGATGTTTGGCTTCTGGGTGACCATTTTTCTGCAAACTATCTCTTGTTGTTTGTCAGCTTACAGACCCTGGCCTCTGTGGCTCATCATTCCACCCGCCCTTCTCTCTACTTGCCCATTTTCTTACATGTGTATATAACCGTGTCAGGTTCTATCCCTCTTCTACTCAAACACTTGTGACTGTTTGCGCCATTTTATAATATATGTACACACCTTTTCTTTGTGAAGTGTTCTGTTGCTCACAGGCGTTGTACGTGCTATATAAAAACTTCAAGTAAATTATAGATAATTAAATTGGAGGGATGAGCTATAGAAATATCTGTGAACCATTGGAAAACATGTTATTGTTCTTATTTACTGAGGGTTCCCTTCTTTCTAAGTACTCAAAGATATTTGGTTTCAAGGGGAACTGAGGATCAGGAAAAATTATTTAGTTATTTAATTTAGAGATGTTTAGACAGTAGAAAGTTATTTAATTCACTTCTACATTGTCTTTTATACTGATTTGGAATTGTATGCCACATCTTTGCATGGGGTGGGGGAAGAGTCAAGCTCCGGGTGTAGAGTGGTTACTTATGGAATGGATATACCAAGACGGCACAATTTATTCATGTTGGGAAGTCATATTTACAGGTTCCACAGCCAGAAAAGTGACCAAACCTATATCTCCCCTAAGAGAGTGGAACGCAGTGAGCATTCTAGCCTACAGAATTCAGTGACCTTGTTTACCTCTAACCCTTGACTGATAATCATGCCGATAAATCTGTTTCCGGAGTAGTGTCTGTCTGTCTGTCTGTCTGTCTGTGGATGTGTTTTCCACTGTAAGAGTTGGTGCTGTGACAGTCTGTTATATAACTTGATCCTGAATGTTTGTGGATCACATATAATCAAGGTTAAGCCACCTGTGTTTGAGCTGTGTAGTGTACATGGTTATGTATCTCCTACTTTTAACGATAAATTATGTTTTTTTTGTTTCTGTCCCACATATAGATTTCTGTACATTTGCACTATTTTTTCCCAATCGCCAGTGCAACCAAAGCTTCATCGATAATGGTGCTATCTAACTCTTTGAAGCCAAAACCTTCTTTTCAAGTTATACCGACAGTATATACCGGGAAATCTGGCCCTGAAATGAGCACCCTCGATTCACTTCCCACAGTGAGAAAGGGGGACCTTTCCACACCACCTGTATCCTTTAAACATCACAGAGTACACTTTTTCTCTTAATTACAATGTATTATGAAGTCTTATGACCTTCCTCGAAGGTGTACTTGGCAGAACGGATCACACTAGCCCTTTGGAAAGTCAACAAGATGTAACAATGGAGACGCTGTAGTGGTATGCATACACCCTCCAGAATCCCCAGTGAAGAGAGAGACGCATCCTTTAGCGCAATTAAGGTTATTACACAAATATAAGTTAGCTTACAAGCAATCAACCTTCATTAATTAACATTACTTAAAGTTACCTGAAAGGTATGCCCATTTGCTTCCAGGTGGGTAAAAGGCAATGTGAATTATTCCCGGTGAACGTATTCAGTTGCAGAACTTATAAGTTCGCGAGTCAGGTGTGTGTTTGCTGCAGACTTACATCCATGTCGAAGTTCACGTCGGTAGCCTTAAAAAAAGTTTTAGTCTTGACAATTACAGGCAACTACAGAGGTCACTGGTGTAAGATTGTACCATTACTATATAAGGACCTACAGCAATACACCAAATGTAGCCCTGCAAAAATTCAATACACCTATTTTTAGGTCTGGCCTATAGACAGCTCTAGTTTCCTGCCAGAGCTCATGTTAGCAACACCCATCTTCATACTTACAGAGCTTGCTTTAATCTCTGTATGATTGAAATGTCTCTCACCTTTCGGTGAGCGACTTGTAGGATTGCACCGTGTTTCATTTTGGGGCAGAAGTTATAGATTCCAGCTGTGAGGCACACGAAGAAACCATTGCCAGAAGATAGCCCTTCCAAATCCCAATATGTGTTCTGTGTTTCTTTAAGTATGTTTGTGTGAGGGGTGCCCCTAGTCTTTCCAAATGGTTAGAAACGCAAAAACATCATGAGAGTAGGCCCGGGTTTTAACATTTTTGCATAATTTAAACTGTCCTCAGTCGTTGCATAATTAAAACTGTCCCCAGTCATTGCATGATTTAAACTGTCCCCAGTGTAAATATCTCACTTGTACCGTTAGCTGTACGAGCAGAAAGATGGCTCTGGCATCGTAGCTCCAGGACGCTCTTCTATGCAGCTGTTACTCTTTAGAAATCATTACATTCACTCATTTATTTACCTGATGAGCGCTGCAGTTGGCACTCAAGGAAAAATCTCGACCTTGTGGCAAGCAGATGTATTAATCAGTCACATCACAGAATAGGTATTGTAGAGGGGGGCTTCTCCTTTAGAAATGGTCAACTCACTAACCTGAGTGTTTGTAACTCATCAATGGTCTATGACTGCAAATGAGGTCGCTAACCATTGACACATTCCTTTAATACTCACAAATAGGAGAGAACACTCCTTTCCCACCCTCCTAGTTTTAATTCAAAAAACCCTTTTTGTGAGTCTGGCTGATTTATCCAATTCGCACAATGAGATTTGTTTATTTGCAATTTGCAAGCTTTGCAACCTGTAAAAAAACTTTGCAGATGAAGACGGAGAATATATTCAACCAGCATGCCCCCGTATACCATGGGAGAGGGTTTCAAGACCCAAGAAAATATACTCAGAATCCATGACCCATATTACATAAAGTGCCTTGGAGTTCAACGGATCTGGATGCTCACTTTCTACGCTCCTGGAGAACGTTGGTATTACAGAAGAGGCTAAAGATGTGTGTGCAGATGCGTGTGCATCTCCTTCTGTACTACAGAGAGCAAGAGCATGCTGATGTGACTCGGTCATTATCCTAAAGGGGTACTTCCTCCTTTGCATGGGAGTGTGGCCCTATGCAAATGAGAGAAATCCTTTTCCTCTGTGCCTGTGCCATATTATGAGCATGGGCTTAGAGCTAAAGAGGTCATCGAGAGGTGCACTGATTGTGCAACAGTCAGTGCTGTCTCTAAGAGCGACACCTGCAAGAGGGGGAAAGGTTGAAGCATGGACCCCCTCAGACATCCCGTGCTGGTGGATCCAGGCAATTGTTTGCAGGGAGATCTCTCTTCCTCTTTAAATTGCAGGTTGGGTACCACCTGCACTATGAATGGGGGTGCTCTGCCTTTTAATGATGTGCTGCACCCAGGGCGAGTTCATGCCTGCCCTTTGGAGAGTGTATTATCAGTAATAGGGGCCACAGTCCTTGTTTGCTCGCGGTGCCCGTGGATAAAGGTGCACTGCACCACAAATAAGGACAGCATGCTGCATTTCAAATATGGACCCTAGTGAGCAGACCATAAAGTTTCAGAAATCTACAGTTAATCACAGTTATGATTACAAATTATTCCTGACAAAAAGGATTCACCAGTAATGAGTATTATCTATTGGTTTGGGTATGTGCTGATATACAATGAGGTGGTGCTTTAGGTATTGATTCATATATTGGTATACATTTTATGATGACATAATTATTGCATTAGGTTATGGATACCTGGCACTGAAACAAAGAGGTCGAAAGTGGACAATGTAGATTAAGTGCTTGTTTCAGCATATTGTTTAAATGAACAAATATGTGTTGTTGGAGTGAAGTGCAGTGGTTATGAGTCTGGTGTGTGACTGCAGAGAGGGCATGTGGGGAGTATTTCCTTTTCTCTGGATGGCAGGAATGCTATTTGGGTGGAGTGCAGGGAAATGTTGTCTAACGTGTATTAAATCATAATCTAGTGGGGATGGATACATATTGCATCTGAAGTGGGATAATAACATTGTATCTAGACATATAACGTTAATGAGGTTTTCCATGGCTATGTGTGGCTAGAAGGAATGTGTTGATTCGTGCTCAGACAGAAGTTGCGAGAATCAGATGCGTTGCAGTTGATTACTAAGTGTCGAGTTAAAATCTCTGAGGAGTGTGATCGTGGTGGCATGTGTATGAGAGTCAAAGGTGGTATCAGCCTGTCAAAGAATAATCCTTAAAGGATGAAATAATTTATAGATGGCCAGATTCAAGGACGATGTGAGGGTGGTGGTTAGGCAGTAGGGATGGTTGTGAACAACTTGTATATTTCTGCGTGTGTATGAGTGTGTTTGTGTGTGTGCACATGAAAATGTGGCAAGGTGACTGTGGAGGGCTGCTGGTGTCAATCCATGTCCCTGTGATGGCAGTGAAAAGTAATACAGAGTTGTTAGTGTCAAAATGGTCAGTGGCAAAGGCTGTTTTGCTGCTGGATGGGAGAGCGCTTCATTGGTGGAAAGAGACAGTGAGTTTCTTTTGGATTAAGGGAGAACTTGGCGATTTGTTTAGAGCTTAGTGTCAGTGGGTAGAGAACGTAGCTTGTCTTTGAACTGAAAATACATTTCTGTGCGTACTTATGAAGTGAGATAGAGATATGGAGTGTAGATGTTATGGAAGGTGATAGTGAGAAGGCCTAAGGTTCCTGGGAGTACTAAATTTAAGAGAATTAGGGATAGGATGATGGGAAGAACATGGTGGTAAAAGATGCGGTATTGCACAGTCGAGAAAGTAGGACGAGAGTGGGGTAGAGAGTGTGTGCAAATAAATTTGCACCATATGCCATTCAGCATTGTATTTGAGATGTAGCTCTATGAGCTTTTTCTCTTTTCTGAAGAGCATAGGCAGATTATTGAGTATCTGCTCACCCAGGCTACTAGATTAAAGGATGCTTTGTGGAGCTATCTGACATTAAGACCTTAGCATCTTGCTAAATACGGAAACCTGCAATTTAATCCTTGATAATGCTATGTGGTCGCTACAACTTTAGAATCAGGAAAAATCTCTGAATACAATGATTTCTTATCTGAAAACAAGCTGTACTCTTTCTACAATTTGCCAAGGATCCTGAGAAAGGGAATCTCCCAGAAGCTGACTCAACACTTGTCAGTAGGGTCATATCTACTAACAAGTCCCCCCCACCCCCCAAAAAGAACATTTTACAGATTGGTCAATTACTAAACCATAAACCACGTTTCTTTTATGCACAATGCTCCATTAACCTGCACTTTGCAAAACTTATGGTACATTATAACGAGCTCGACTATTGATATGGGAAGTGGCTTTTCTACAAAGATCTGCCACGGACTATTGTCCAATGTAGACAGTGACCAGAATGCTTCATATTAGCACTGTATGTGTTTGTACATTCCACCGTTCATGGATTACAATTCTTTCTTAACTTATCCTTAGAAATATAATTAAAGTAATTTAGCTACCTGGGCCCTTTAAGGCCTCTACAAGTAAATGCAGTTTGAGATGTCATGTGAGTGAAAGGTCCAGAGGATGCTGACATCATAGTACAGCACCAGACTTGCTTCCCTGGTCTTTTGACACCTTCTAATTTCTAGAGACAAATACTATTGTTCAATTACCATTGCCCTTGTACTCAAAGAATCCATATAAATAGCCTTGCTTGTGCACTGTCATTTATGTACAACAGAGCCCTCCATACAGTATTCACGCCACAAAATTTCACAGTTAAGCAATGCTTGTGGTTGTATCCGAAAAAGCTCCATGCAAGTTATGAAGTGAAAATGTGATGCATAGGTTCAGGCACCCCTTGTGCAGTATCCTGTGTCCCCCTGGATCCCCTGGAAGGCCTTTTACATGAGTTTGGTAATGATGCCCTCCAATGGAACCCTGAACTCTGCTGAATATCTGCCCATATGCGCGCTGTATCCAGGCTGTGGCACAACTGATGGCTTGTGGTGGCTGAATGAGAGTAGTGAGAGCTATTGAGCTTTATTTAGACGTCCTTTTTTGGAGAACCCTTCAACTGGCCTTCACTGTTAAATCTGTCCAGTATGTCATGGTGAAGGGCCTCCCTTGCCTCCAAGTTTGAGACATTCATATGTGGGGTATTTGGTGTAGGGATGGGTGACTGAATATTTCATGAAAAACACTTGACCGGTATCTCGCAAGAACATTTTATGTAAGGGCATACCACGTATACAAATGCCATGCAAGATACTGGCAGGAGACTCCTTTGAGTAGAACATTTCCTGCAAACTCTTTTCTACTCGAATCCGTCCTCTATGGGAGACAATAATGCAGATAAGCATAGCCGATAAAAAACATACTAAATACACAAAAGCCTATACTATGGGATTTGACAATTGCAGAATAAAAATTTCGCACAGGCCTATTTTCTGTAAATGGTGCATTCTAATACCCATGATTGTGGGTCACCATACATTTGGGCTGACATGGAGACAGCTGTGGAGTTTATTGCTAGTTGAGCGTTATGGTGTGTGTGTGTGTGTTTTAGATCAGAACCAGGCTAGGGTAAACACCAAGAGCTGAGGGGCTCAGCTCTTTGTGTTTTATCCACTTTGACTGAATGACAGGTTTGTCTGTCCTGTATGATGAAACAACTGCACAAAAGGAATTACCATTGAGACAGACTCATACTGTGAGTATAATGAAAAACATGCTAACATCCTACAGGACTGTACACCTAGATGGATGCATTCGCATTTTGATTGGTTCTGTACAATTTTTCTACGGTGGTCACTTTTCTGAGTGGCTGCTTGTCTTAGCGTTAACTGTTAATAACTCTGCACAACTGGCACTTTGAGCTAGGAATATAGCTCGTCTTTTGATAATGTGAAAACTTTGTCCATCGCACAGAAGAATGGTCTGGACCAGGAGAAGTAATGTTATAAATCATTAATTGTGATCAAGACAAATGGCATACGAAATTCAAGTCAAGCGTAATTATGTGCAATTCTGCAAAAACCAAACAAAATTACGTGAAATACAAAATCAGTAGTTAGTGCTATATTGTAGTGCAAAACGTGTCCATGCCGCCATTTTTGACGGGAGGACATATTTTGCACCAAAAATAATGAAAAACAGAAGTGCTTCAAACAACAGCCACTCACATTCTCGTCCTTTGCATTGTTCGCATGCTTCTGTGCTAAAATTTCGTTGCGAACGCCAGGTGATAAAGGGGCACGATTTCAGGAAAATCATGTAACAAGTGTAACATGAAATTTCCAAAATTAGGCGTTGTTATGACAAGATAACAGAAATTGTGCTCGAGCCTAGTCAAGACCAGACTCTAAAAAGGATGAAGAAAATACTTGTGTTGCCTGCACCCAGGGAAGAGGTGAACCATGAACTGAGCATCTCCTATAGCTAACTTCAAATACATCTAAGCCTTAGTGGCTGCTGCAAGAGATGCAGTGAGGACATGCTGACAGAAGTCAAGGAGACTGCTACATTTTTGGACCAGTCTACCCTTAGAAGAAGCATACTATGAATAAGATCAGCGCTTTCCCCTGTGACGGACAATCCCCTGTTGTGTGATCCTCCTAAGTGAAAAGCTTCCGTTTTGTGAATTTCCAAGGCACCTTTCTGACCTGCAACCGTCATTTCTCTTTCTTTCCTTGACCAGTGATGCTGCAGACACACAATCAAATTCAACCTCTACGTTCTCTGTTTCAAATGCAAGGCATTTGACAAAATGGGACCTAAATAACTTCATCCTCTAACTTGTTATCAGAAATTGCACAAATGTGGTTTAAGTGTATCTTGCATAGAAGTTTTCACACGAGGGCCTGCCTCACGTAAAAAAGTCAAGCTGGATAAGGTCTCATCCCTGGATGACATCACTCTCCTAGCTAGTACACTGACAAAGATGCATTCCTGGAATTCAAATCACGACCACAAACTAAATCTGGCAAAAAATAATTTCTTCTGCTATCTCCAAAGAAAGCCATTCCTTGAGATCAAGAGTGGCTCGCTATCTGCCCTGGAGGGCCATCCCTCCATTGTTCAGAATGCCAAGTCACTTGGTTTCACTCTTGACAGCCATTTCAACCTCCAGAGCCACATCTCAGCCGTGGCCAAGAGCACCCGGTTTCAGCTTAAGCTACTATGGGGAATCAGGCAAGTGATCCTAGAACAGGGCCTAAAATCAGTTTTCCAGGCACTGGTTCTCTCAGGACTGGACTACGGGATAATACTCCTATAAGGCATTTTCAAAGCTCATCTAGGCTAGACCAGTCCTTCATGAGGCAGCATGCTTTGTGATGGGTCACGGGAAATTAGACCACATAACTCCTATCCTGCTAACCTTCCAGTGGCTTCCTATAGAGATGAGATCCCACTTCAAAACCACATGCATCACTCACAAAGAGATTCACTCATCTCCTGCTTCCCTATCAGAGAAAGTGAAAATTTCAGGCGCTAACCAAAGCTCGAGAAACACTCAATTTCTTCTCCTTGAGCCTTCCACCTTTGAGCGGAAGCGATTCATGAGCCAATCTTTTTCCAGAAGTGCCACAAGAATTTGGAACTCCCTCCTTCTGTTCCTCCTCCTGACCACATACCACGCCACCTTCAAAAAAGACCTCAAAGCCCTTCTCTTCAATAGACACTTGAGCTAATTCCTCTGGTCCTCACATGTGATGTTTTTGTTCCTATTGTAGTTGGAATTCACAATATGAATATTTTGTTCTGGTCCTTTTGTAAAGCGCTCTGATGCCCACAGGTCAAGTCAACACTATATGAGATCACAAAAATAAAACCATATAAAAAAAGTAGATGGTTCTGAGCAGAAAATGTCTCTTGGCAAGATATTTTCTCTTCAAACAAGTCCCATGAGCAAAAAGTAAAGTGAAGATTTGTTAATTTCTGGTTATGAGACATTTGCAAATTTTGCATGCATAGTTAAAGTTAGACTCAAGACCAAAGAAGACATATATTTATTTCATTTTATTTATGAATTTGATGTTGCATTGCCATTACAAATGAGCAGTGGCGTGCTTTACAGTAGACATATTTTATTGCAACAGGAGCACGTCAGACTTATTAAAAGTACGTTATTGAAGCAGCATTTAGAATAGAAGAATATGAGAAAAAAACGGACAAAATAAATTACAACATTCACGAAAGTTAAATACAAAGCAGATTACAAGAGAAGAATAAAAAAAGCAACTCTAACTCCAGATGGCGGGGCGGGGGGATGCTGGTGGGGGAGGATATATATGTGTGTGTGTGTGTGCACGAGTGCGTGCGCACATTTTGATGGGGGATGGGATTATGCAAACTGGGTTATTTTTTTTACTGCACATATTTATATAGTAGACAATAATAGGCAAGTTTATGACATTTTTTTTACAGCTTGAGGAATGTGAGTTACCAGAATCACAAGAGTTTTGGTGAATATAGATGTACAGCTGTGGGTCCTTTCACAGCATTGCAGGTCTGCCTAGCAGATGGCATATTTAATGTGCCCTCTAATCAAACACTTTTGTTATGTGAAAACAAACTCTTAAAGTGGGAGGTTGTTTTGTCTAAACAAAAAAAACAAGATGTCTTAATGTCCAGGGAGTTCTCTCCCTTCTTGTGCGGAGCCATTTTCCCTACAACTATCAGAACAGTGAAAATGAGTGATGTTTACCCTGCACTCTAGGGTGCCACAATTTTCATTGTGACCTGGTGGACTCCTGCCATACGAGACTCCAGGTCAGACATTTACACTGCTCAGCTGAGTTAGTGGAGTCTTTGCCTAAGTAAACCTGGCACTTCTATTAATTTTGAGTACAGGGAGAGAGCTCTACTGATTTATGTCCCTTAGTGGGACACAAAGATGGCGATATTGAGTTAGCACACTAATCTCTGCAACAGGTGTTGTGCCCACTCAGGGCCAGCTTTAGGGCAGTGCGACTGGTGCGGCCGCACTGAGCACTGACCTGTGGAGGGGGTGCCGACCTCATGGGGTGGGCGTTGTGTTTAGCAGTAACTTAGGATTGGAGAGATGAGGGGTACTTATGCTTTGTGGTAGTGAGAGAATCAGAGGAGGCAGTCGTGGGGTGTGGGGGCGCCAAAAATGATTCTCGCACTGGGCGCCACCAGCGCTAAAGCCGACCCTGTGCCCACTAAACTTTCAACTAAGCAGTACCATATACGAAGGATCCTTGCAGTATTCTTCGACAAACCTGCAAACCTTTCACCAACCTGCAACATTATAATTAAATGCCAAGCACAAACAGAACAGTGTTAACAACTAGGCTTCAAACATCAACATAGTGCATGTTCACTGAATTATTTTTAATTCCCAAAAATTATGTTCATGGCACTTTTGACTGAGATTTTTATTAATTGCAACAACGCTGCATATTACTCAAATTATAATTTCTTTAAATTAGAAGTCAAGTCATGTTTCATGATCTTATAAACTTTGATTGTAGATGTAATTTTAAGTATGTTGCTATTAATGGGAATGCATTCATAATACAACTCTTATAGGAGAGAGGGCCTCATTGCGATGTCAGTCGGATTGCAACTGACAGGCCGTTGGTTGCGGTCCAACCGACTTTTGCTGCCGCAGTCCGACCGCCGCATTAAGATGCGCAGTAGTCGGAGGCAGGGCGGAGGGACCGACTGACGCTTCCGATGAGCTCAAGGAGCCCGTCTGACCGTCGGTCGGAATGTAATTCCCTACAATGAGGGCGGTGCCTTCTCAGGCACCACCATAGGGATTACGATGTCCCTTTCAGACAGCCTTTCAATGGCAGTCCGACCTCCATTGAAAAGCTGTCAGAAACAGACTTTGGGGGTCCAAAGCACAGCCCCCGCCCCTATGCGGCCTCCACTATGAGGCCTGGGGGGCAACTGGGGTGTCCCTCCGAATATCCATACCCCGCATGCCAGACACCACATGGTACCTGGCACACGGTGCATGGATGTTTGAAAATATCCATTCTACCAATGCGGCTTCTGCTGCGCCCCTTTTCCAACTGCAGCACAAGCTGCAATGGAAAAATTGATGTTTCTGACCGCCTCATGGGTGGTTGCATCTTAATTTGTCAGATGGAACCTCTGACTACTAGTAGGGCGGTTTCCATTCCGACACAATGCCGGTCTGATGCGCGTCTGACCCGCATTGTAATAAGCCCCATAGTTGAATTCTGCATCAGCTCTATTGTCACACTAGTCAACATTTACTGTTCAGACTCACTTCTACCAGGTAAAATGACGTTCTGAAGGAGGATACCATCTGCTTTGTGCAACCCCAGCTGTAGCACATCAAATGTAAATGATTCAAACTCTGATATTTCACATGGTTCTATTACTAATATTTACATTAATATTCGTTTTCTTTCCTTCAACTTAACATTGTGTAAAGAAGTGAGATTTGTCATGTGGTGACGTTCATCTTTCCACTAGTCTCTTTTGAAACTTAGTTTCCAAATTCAAAGTCAGAAGTCAAATATTTTTCTCCTATACGATTTTCAAAGCCAACAATTTGCTTGAGATTTTGGTTTCTTGGTGAAGTCCTGTGTCATCATTCAATCCATGGTACGGGTGTCATGTTTGCCCAAAGTAAAGAGTCCTTAAAAATAATTACATAAAAACACTAAACTTGTGAATATTCATCCCAGTGTGCACTCCGTAATTTTGAGGAAAAGAATTGTTTCACAGCTACATTTCATCTATGATTCTGAAACAGGCTAAGACCCAGACATGTTTGACCCGAAAATGAATGTCCAGAAGGCATGCTTATTCCTGGTGTAAAATAAATGTGAGATATATTTAAAACTTTCCACAATATATCAAAGATCAGTGTTTGCTTGCATGCAAACATACATCTAGATGCTTCTTGCAAGTGAAGTCATCAGGATTTTTAAAACCAAAGTGAGTAAAGAAGAATATATTATGATCTACAGACAAAGGGACGGTTGCTCCTGCTGGCAAGCAGACTCACTAATGTGTTAGACTAGTGCTACCCGACCTATTTTGATAATCCAGGTGTCCTTGTTCTCTGTAAAATAAACATGAATTTTGTAACTTCTAAAATAAAATATGTTGGCCTGTTACACCTCGACAGGTCTTTAGTTTTAATCCCAGTGGTGCCTCCAGTTAAGCAACACTTTTGATCTACACAAGAAATTAGTATTCACCTTCAGTGCGTGCCAGTTACCATTTTCTTCAAATCATACTATTATAAAATGATGAGAAGCTGCACAAAACAATGCTATCTCTCACCCATGAGAAACGTGCTGTCCTGAGCAGTGGCAGAAATAGTCACCTGTCGATAAGTAACACATAGGTACAAATTGACCCTCATTACGATGTCGGGCCTCCATTGCGGGGAAGGAACTGCCCGACCATAGGTTAGCGGTTCCGACACCCTAATTTGGATGCGACCGCACATAGTACGGATTTTTAAACATACTAAGGGAACCTCACCTGACGCTCCTCTGCTGCTCTTCACTTATATTCTTTTAGCGCTTTTACGTGTAAGGGCTTGTTCTTGTGTTTTTAACTGTTGTGGGCTAATCTCCGTCCCGCTTTCCGGCACGGCCAGGCACAGCGCTGATTGGTGGTCGTCATCCAATCAGGAGCTTGACCAGGAGGAGCCAGTTGTGCCCCGTGATTACTTAATGCCGGCCGTGGCGTGGACGCGGTGATTTTAAACATACTAAGGGCACCTCACCTGACGCTCCTCTGCTGCTCTTAACTTATATTCTTTTAGCGCTTTTACGTGTAAGGGCTTGTTCTTGTGTTTTTAACTGTTGTGGGCTAATCTCCGTCCACTTTCCGGCACTGCCAGGCACAGCGCTGATCGGTGGTCGTCATCCAATCAGGAGCTTGACCGGGAGGAGCCAGTCGTGCCCCCCGGTTACTTAATGCCGGCCGTGGCGTGGACGTGCAGCGGACGTGCAGCGGACGCGCGCAGCGCCGAAGGCGGGCCAGGGCAAGCCCGTCTGCGCCTGTCTGCGCCTGGACGACGTCGGACGCAGACATGCTGCTGGTTCGACCCCCTTAAAACGGTCGTATTCACGGGACGACCTAGTTGCTATCAGAACTGGGATTAGTCAATGTGCACACCAGCCGTGTGTCCCTTTAGAAGGTCTCTTTCTTTGCACACACTGCGGTTTCAATTCATTAGCAGCCGCAACTTCTATACACCCTTCCCCGCCCGCCATCAAGTTCCTTAGTCTAAATTGCCATTTGCTCGTTAAACACTTCGCTGAAGTGTTTGACTTAATTCAGGATGAGGTTCCTGACATCCTCTTCCTTACTGAGACATGGCTTACTGCAAATACGGAGGCAGATCCAAGTATGGTCCTGCCCCAGGGTATACTATTAGGACACTGAACAGAGGGGGCCGGGGTGGTGGCATTGCAATTATTGTTAAAACTTGCGATACCTGCACCTTGACTAAGGAGGTAATTGTGGACTGTGAATGTGCACTTTTTAAAATCTCCCTCAACGCTAACTTCACTCTGTCTGGCCTTTTGATCTACTGCCCCCCAGGGCCCTCCAAAGACTTTAGGGTAGCCCTAATCACTGCGTCCGGCCTATTAGCTACCAGGTCGGCTAATTTCAACATTATTGGGGACCTCAATCTGCACTTAGAAGCGAGCCAAGACAGTGAGGTTGGCAATTTCCTAGCGGCCCTTGCTGCCTTCCAACTAACGCAACGCGTCCCGAATAGTACACACTCAGCAGGGCATTTGTTGGACCCTATTTTTTCCAATCTACCTGCCCTCATAGTTAGCCAGCCCCTCCCTTTGAGCTGGTCTGACCACTATCTGGTATCTATTACACTACAGGGAGTAGGTCCTCCTCAGGATGTCCCACGGAAACCCGTCCTAAAGCGCCCCTGGCAGAAATTGGATGCTGATCACTTTTGTGACCTCCTCCTCAGTCAAACACCTAGTCTTCCAGATAATCCTGACAGGTCAGATAGCATCCTGTCTGACTGGCTCACACATTCCCTTGACACTCTAATACCCGCCAAGTTGTCTCACAGTCGCAGAACTCAGTCGAGCCCGTGGTTCAATGATAATCTGGCCCAGGCCAGGAAAATGCAAAGCCCTGTAACGGGCTTGGAGACAGCAATATGAGCCAGCCCTGAAAGTACAATGTCAGGTGGCCATCAAAATGTACCATAAGTCCATTCAGAAAGAAAAAGCAGATTATTTTGCAGATAAAATTAAAAATAGCAGCAATCTTGCAAAATGTATCTTCTCCTTACTTAAGGACATCAAATCTTCGTGGGAAACCTAACACATCCCCCTCTCCTCCAATCAGCAATGTGAGGCACTGGCCGCATTCTTTATTAAGAAGGTTGAGGACATTTACAAAACCTTTCCCCACACTGCGATCAAATCAGGCCCCCCATCTCTGTCTAGCGCTGCCCCTTCACTCTCCGCTTTTCCTGCCCTTTCCCAAGAAGTCATGTGCACCATTTGCAATAAGCTTAAATCTGGATCCCCAGCGGATCTCCTTAAACCTGATCAGTTTCAGAAATTCCTACCTCAGCTCCTTCCCCCTTTTTGTGATCTTATAAATCTGTCTATGTCCTCTGCTGTAGTTCCCATCGCCTGGAAACACGCTAATGCGATTCCACTACTCAAAACACCCAATTTGGACGATTCCAAGCCAGAGAATTTTCGCCCTATCTCTCTCCTCCCTCTGGTATCTAAGGTCACTGAAGCTTATATCAACTCCATTCTCACCACCTTCATTGAAGCCAACAATCTGCTAGACCCCACTTAAAATGGCTTCCGTCCACGACCCAGCACTGAAGCTGCCCTTCTGGCTGTTACGGAACATCTGCGGAGCTCACTGGATGCAGGGAGAGCCTCGGCATTGATCCTTCCAAACCTGAGCGCTGCATTTGATACGGTGTCCCATCAGATCCTTTTGCAGCGCTTAGAGGATATTGGCATCAGTGGCTCAGCCCTGGGTTGGCTCTCCTCCTTTCTATCTGAGAGATCCTTTCAAGTGGTTGCCCCCCCTTTCTGTTTTCAGACGCACGCTGTGCGCCAAGGGGTTCCTCAAGGCTCTGCTTTGAGCCCTACTCTTTTTAATATCTATATTCAACCCCTGGCTGCAGTCAGTAAGTACAGGGGCCTAACTGTGGTCTCCTATGCAGACGACACACAGTTAGTGGTCGCGTTATCTGACAACTCCGCACAGGACGCATTCAAATTTAAAGATGATTTAACAGCCATTGCGGCCGGATGAGATCTAACTGTCTTCAATTAAATTCTAGCAAATCTGAGATCCTGTTGGTGGGCAAAAACACTCATCTGTGGAGTGAGCTCTGGTGGCCGTCCACCCTAGGCCTCCCGCCTGCCCCCAAACAGAGGTTAAAAACCTGGGCGTATGGGTTGACTCTGCTTTGACCTTCCACAAAGGCGGTAGCTGGAGTCTGCTTTGGGCTCCTACGTGGTCTTAAACCCCTGCTGGGTTTTTTCGATGCTAACACCGTCAGGTTATTATCCAGCCCACTGTACTATCCTTTTGTATCGCTTTGTTCGCCCTAAGTTGGCGGGGGTATGCCCAGACGTGGGTCCCTTGCTCACTTTGCCACTGGATTCAAGCAAGCCTGGCTGATGACGGCTGGAATGCCAGAAACCGGTCCTAGGATGCTTGTTTCCGGTCCAGGGAAGACATGGCTTGGCAGTTCATGCTGGACTGTTCCCATGAGGCACAGGGTCAGACTGATTTGCATATGGCCATGTCTGAACTGGGGTGGTGGAGTGAGCTAAAGAATGATGATGGATTAAACCCAGATCAGTTGACTGGGGGTGAGTGTTTGATTGGCTCAAACGTTCCATCCATCATCCCCTTTTGTATCGCACTGTACTATCTAGGCTGGACTACGCAAGCTCTTTGTACCTAGGGGTTAATAGAGCAGAGATACACCGCCTACAAAGGGCACAAAACGCTGCCATCCGGATGCTCTTCGGCCTGCCTAGAACCTGCTCTACCTCTAACTTCATCAGCAGATTACACTGGCTTCCGGTGGAGAAACAAATCAATTTCAAAGTCCTCTGTATCTCCCATAGAATCCTGAACGCCCAATCCCCCGTTATTTTAGCTGATCTTCTCCCTCTCCTTTGCTCCCACCCACCAGCTGCGCTCTTCTGGTCAGCATCTGGCATCTGTTCCTCCGGTTAAGAGAACCAGGGCAGCAGGGTGCTCCTTTCGTGTTCTTGCCCCAAAACTCTGGAATTCTCTCCTGTGAGCATCAGAAGCATCCAAAATCATGTGGCATTCCGTAAGGCCATAAAAACATATCTCTTTCCTAAGTAATCTGCTTCCCTTTCCTGCTACCCTCCCCGCTCCTCTGTCTGTTTGAGATCAGCGCTGGGACGCCCCTTTGCTGGAGCAGCCATGCGCTTTACAAAAACTATAACATAACAAAAAAAACTATAACATAACAGTACGATCGGAAACATCCATTTTCCAATGGGAGCTTGTGCGGCGGGCTAAAAACACCTGTAGCAGAAGCTCCCATTGAAAAATTAATGTTTGTAGACATCCCTGCACCGTGTGGCAGGCACGGTGCAGAGATGTTGAGGGGGGCACCATTGGTGCCCTCCAGGCCCAAATGCGGAGGGCCCCAAAAGTTAGTTTCTGACAGCCAATCCATGTCAGAAAGGCCGACATGGATTAGATGTCGGAAACCAACATCATAATCCCGACGGCGGAAACGCAGTCCTTAAGGCATTATGAATTTCCAACCGACCGATGGGCTCTTTGAGCTCGTCGGTCCCTCCGACTGCCACCTCCGACCGCACGCGTCCTAATGCATCGGTCAGACTGCAACTGATGGCTTGTCAGTTGCGGTCCGACCGCTATCGTAATTAGGCCCATCGTTGTCTATTCCAGTTACAATCCACACCACTAGATTTGACTATGAAGCTAGCATTTTACTTTTGTTCTGACCTGCTAGGGATACCCCTAAACTGAATGTTGGCAGTGGTTCAAAACATTGCAAGCAGCAGAGGGGCAAGCCATAAATATCTGATGCTAAAGAAGCTTTTTTAAGAACAAGTGTGAAACATTACATTTGCTCGGAGGGGAATCAAAAATGGTTCATAAGGCTCAGCTAGGATTGTTTGTTAACTCAGCGTTGCAACATGAGGTTTCTGTTCTGAAGTACAACTTGTAGAGAAAGATCCACTACTGCAGTGATGACAGGAATCTGCACAGAAAAGGCATTCAGCAAGTTCAATTTAGAATTTCTTCCCACAACACGTTAACAGTATTTTATTAATTCTATAGTCCAATACCCAACAAACTCTCCCCTGCATCTATTTCACATTAGTTTTAAAGAAAAATGTGCTCCATGTCTCCACTGAATTGTAATTTAGCCAAACAACCTCTTCCTGCTTTTCGGGTGAAAAAATACAAACGTATTCAAAATACATGGCAGGCAGCTTAAGTCGCAGTTGATTTCTGATGAAGTTTGTGAATGATTCAGGAGCATCAATACCAGAAATAAATATCTGATGCAATAGCAGGATGCAAAGTCAACTAGTGTAGCTCAAAAACTTTGTGCCTTACGAAAAAAGCTAAAACAAATTCAGTTAAAAAATAGCCTTTTGAAGTGGTAGATATATAATATAGTCCACTTTTAAACACTAGTCATTAAAAACTGGAATAATGCCCTGAGTGCGTCTCTTTTTCCAACATACTCGGAATTCTAATGGCGCTCAAGGTTTGTGGATTCCCCTGGAAATGACTGAGAAAATAGGCAAAATATAGCTACATTTTGAGTTTTTGGGTAAAATAGGAAAAAAGTGCTCCTTATAAAAGTGTCTGGTTTTTTCCCCGAAAAATGGTATCAACAAATAGTTTGCAGTGCTAAAGTCACACATCTTCTCAGCTTTCAGGAACATGCAGAGCTGAATAAAAAAACTATTTTTAATGACAGTTATGGCATTTTTCAGAGGTAGCCCATTTTTCCCATTTTTTGTGCCATTAACCTCCGTACAGTTTGTGGTGGAAACCAGTGTGAAACCCATGGGTGATCCAGGAAAGCTATAGATTTATGAAAAGAAGACACAATTCCAAATTCAGCAAGGGTTCCTATGTGTAGATCCCTCATGGTTTATCCAAAGAAACTGAGGGGGCGATTACGATGCGGTTTGGAAGGCCTCCTAACGGCATTTGCTCCGTCCGGATCGGGAACGTGTATTTCCGACCGAATCGGAAAGGTTTCTGACCGACCGATTACAATGCGAGTTAGGCGTTAGGAATATCCTAATCCGAACCTGACGGCATTCGGAATAACCGAGCCATAAGGAGCAGACTCCTACGTCTCTACGGGCCGCGTTTCCGACCGACTGATTACAATGCTGGATTCGGACAGCCTTTCCGAATCGTGCCGTCCGACTCAAATCAGCAGCCGGAATCAGACTTTGGGGGCCCGTAGCGGGCCCCCCTGCACCCGGAGCCTTCCCAATCGGGCCCGTGGGGGTACCCATGGGTCCCCCATTACCAGCCATGCACAGTGTGGCAGGCACCAGTGGGTGCCCGCCACAGGGTGCCCGATTTTCCCCAGCCACCCCTTTCTTCAATGGGAGCCTATGCATTCGGTCGGAACATAGGGTCCCATTGAAGTCAATGGGAGTCCAACAGAATCGTATCTGGAAGCATCCGGATGCATCGTAATCGGTTGGTCGAACTCTCCCGATCCAAGTCGGTCGGAAACCATTCCCAAACCGATTAGGTCGGAATGATTTCCGAACCGCATCGTTATCGGGCCCTAAATGTTGAAATAAAGAAATATTTAAAAAATGAGTAGGACAGTGGTCGATTTACAAAACCATTATACCAATACTTTTTCTGGACCCTTCTGGTTGCAGGGATATAAAGGGTTTGTCGTTTCTACAAGAACCCAAGGTACCCAGAAACAACAACTGAGGTACACTGTACAATGGTTTATTTTTGTATACCAAGTAGGCCAACTCATATGGTGAAATATGTAGAGTGAAAAATGGGTATCTAGGAAACCTATGTATTTCTGAAATGGACACAAGATATGGAGGCATATTATCAAGCCCTTTATCGCCGCTTTAGCGGCACTTTTCTGCCGCTAATGCGGCGATATTTTTATCACACTATTAACAAGCTGCAGCTAACGGGCCTTAGCGTGAGTTTTTTGGCGATGGACGTTTTTTTATCTCTAAGCATGTCAGCGATATATATCGCTAATGACATGCAAAGTAGGCGTTCCTGACTTAAACTCCATTGAAACAGTCGCAAACACAACTTCCCTCTATTATCAATGCCCGCGAAGCGATAAGAAAAGTTGCGCTAACCGCGCTGATCGCTGGAATTTAACGCCTGAAAAAAACTTGCCTTAACCATCTTGTCAATGGGGGGTGGATTGTTAGGTTAAGTACATACTTGCCTATTAGCAAGCTTTTCATTAGCGCAGTTAATTTAGCGCTGGAATTCTCACGCTATTGCTGGTTTTACTCGCTATCGCTGGATTTCCTATCGCCTTTGTGATACGCGTTGATAATACCGCGCTATCACGGTGAGGAAATCCAGCGATGGCCGGCGATAAAAAATACAGCGCTAAGCGCGCTTTGCGATAATTATCGCAGATCCTTGATAATATGCCCCATGGAGTTTAGGAGCAGTGGCTATTTGTACATCTCTGAGTTTGTTGGTATCCGTTCTAGCATAAGATTTACAGGGTATTTTTCAAAATATCTTATTTCTTACACGCTGGCTTACATTTGGAAGGCACAAATGCAGCAGAATCCAATTGGTAATAACAAATGTTCTTCTATCCTATGCTCCCACATGGCCTCCGATAAAATGATACTTTACTTGTGTGAGTAGGCCTAGTGCCCACGAGAAGGAAACAGCCCAAAACTCAACATGAATACATCACATTTTTCCACTCAAATCTGACCCTTTTTTGCAAAGTGGGTAGCTGTGGATTTTGGGCCATAGCTCAGCCTGCACTTAGGGAAACCTTGTAAACTTACACATTTTTAAAAACTTGACACCTTGTGAAATCCATGGTGGGGTGTCTTGCATGGCTCTCACCATGTTTTTGTACCCAGAATCCCTTGCAAATCTCAAACTTTGACTAAAAAAACACATTTTTCTCACATTTTTGTGATGGAAAGTTCTGGAATCTGCGGGGAGCCACAAACTTCCTTCAACCCAGCATTCCCCCAAGTTTCCTGATAACAATGGTACCCACAGCAGGAAATGGCCCAAAACACAACATGGATACATCACATTTTTCCACTCAAAACTGACACTTTTTTTACAAAGTGGGTAGCTGTGGATTTTTTGCATAGCTCAGTCGGAAGCTAGGGAAACCTAGCAAACTTGTACATTTTTGAAAACTAGAAAACTAGGAGAGTCCAGGGGTGTATGACCTGTGTGACTCTCTCTAGGTAATCTTACCCAGAAGCTCTTGCAAACATCAAATTTTGATAAAAACCCACATTTTTCTCACATTTCTGTGACGGAAAGTTCTAGAATCTGTGGGTAGCTACAAATTTCCTGCCACCCTGAGTTCCTACATGTCCCCTTGGCTTACCCACACAAGAGGGGTACTGTTTTTAGTACCCCTCTTTTGTGGGTAAGCCAAGAGAGCATGACACAAAAGGCCCTAAAGTGCTACATTTGTAGATCATCAATAGGGTTAGTTGCAGGATTTGGGACCGTGCTGTGGCGCCACCCATGTATACCTACAAACCACAGAAATTTTTGAAAACTAGACAACCAGGGGATTCCAGGATGGTGTGCCTTGCATGGATCCCATGAGGTTTTCTTACCCACAATGCCCTTCAAACCTCAAAGTTTGCTAAAATCACGCATTTCCATTACATTTCTGTGATGGAAACTTCAGGAGTCCACAAAATTCCTACCACCCAGCGTTACCTCACTTGAGTCTGTGCCACTTGTATGGCTGGGGCTAGTGGTCGTGATAGGAACACAGATCAAACCGAGGTCAATGGGAGTCCCCTCACAAGGGCTAAAAGACTGATGCTGCACTGTTGGTGTGGCACATGGCATGGCCAGGCACATGGTGGGCAGCCCTCAACCCTACATTTTTTTTTTTTTTTTCTAGGGTCCAGTGGGCTTTCTGCCCCCTAGAGGAGCAGATCAGAGGTATTCACCCCCATCTGCCCCATGGAGGGCAGAAAGACTTTTGCTGCTTTTTTGGGGTTGGGGGCATGGCCATGCACATGGTGGGCAGCCCCCACTCCTACATTTTCTTTTATCTTTTCCCTGGTGTCTAGTGGCCTTTCTGCTGCCCCCAGGGGGGAAGATTCGGAGTAATCACCCCCAGTGGGGACAGAAATACTAGTGCTGCTTTTTTGGGGTGGGGGCACGGCCATGCCCATGGTTGGCAGCCCCAATCCCTGTACATTTTTTTTGCTAAACTTTCTCTAGTGTCTAGTGGGTTTTATGCCCCCTGAGGGGGGTAGATAGGGGTAATCACCCTGATTGGCCCCCAGGGGGACAGAAAGACTGATGCTGCAGCCCCCACCCATAATTTATTTTTTCAGTTTTTCCCTGGAGTCTAGTAGGCTTTCCACCTTCCTCCCCAGGGGGCAGATCGGCGGTAATCACCCCCATCCACCCCCACGGTGGACAGAAAGACTGAACTTATTGGGGTTGGTGGTGGGAGCACAATCCCTTGCCTAAGGGGCCGCTCCTCCATTTACCTGGGCCTAGTGGCCAGATCCCTGTTTGGAGATCGCTCTCCTGTGGCTATCCCCAAGCAGGGATCCACTGGGCTAGGATATCATTGGATAGGAGAGATTCTTGCATTTCCAGCAATATCTCTCCCGAAGCAATCAGTGCTCGGGGCTAAGATATGCCCCCCGAACACTGATGCAGTGAAAGTAAAACAAACCATCGGCTCATTTTACTTTCACTTGGCTGTAATGACATCAGCACGCCCTGCACGTTGCAGCAATAAAAAAACACTTAGGCTGCTCGAGAAGTTCTGCCCGAGAACCCAAAGTTTAAAATAAAATAAAGACTCCCTCTGGTGCAGAGCACCAGAGGAGCCTTTACATGCCTCCCCAGTGTCTGCCAATGGCTGACAGGAGCACTGGGGAGGTAGTGTGGGTGTTTGACCATTGACCGTCACCTGAACCGAAAGGGGTTAAGGGAATGGAAATGGAATCAAGAAAATAAAAATTGTTGAATGGATATTTTATTCCACCACAGCAACACCAGCATGAGCCAATTAGTGACTTAGAGGAAAGGAGGAAGCATTTAGAAGCATTTAGAAGCATCCAAGAGTATTTTCCAAACAGTTTAAGTAATGTGTATGATATTTTATTGCAGAATGTACTTGCTGGTTTATCCCACCTTATTAACTTACTTTAGTTTAATTTTCTTTTTTTCTAGGTGACCTAATGATTACACCTATCAGGTTAACTACAAATTTATATTGGATTAGATAATTTACCATCAGATGTGGATGGGGATAACGATACCACTTGATTGTTTAATTTGATGCATTTTAAGAGTTATTATTATTACACAGGTGAAAATATGTAATTCTGTAATTATAGCCATAGCTCATTCGCATTGAATAAAAAACACATAAATAATGAGCATTTCAATGCCAATAGGTCTGACTTATGATTGAAAGTATCTCTGTGTCACATGTATCTGTCACTCATTTTTGCATTTGTGCATCCATTTGTCCACCTACTGACTCATTTTTGCATTTGCCCTCTGACACAATCACAATAAAACACACACCAATTCAACAACATATGCATGATGAATTAAAAGAATAAAAGTAGAAAAAGGAAAGCCTGCTGCAGTCTAAAAAGACAGGCATATGCTTCCAATAACAAAACTAACCATTGCAGTGGGTTTAGTCTTGCAAAGGAATTGCAAATAGTTTATCATTGATTTAAAGTTCCAGCATGGCTGCCACATTTAGAACCAATAGGTTGGCCATCTTGGGATGGTAAAACAATGATGAACTATGAACAATAGCATTCCATCATGGTCTCCTGGTTTAGAGATGGTGGCCACATGGGATGCAGCATACTTGAGATGAATTGAGCAAGTGATCCGTTAGGACTGTATGCAGAGTTGTAGTATCGTCTTAAGATATATTAAAATAAAAAGATGAGAAACAAAGAAATGAAAGAGGAACTATATAAGGAGAAAAATGTAAACCAAAAGGCCTGGTAACCAGCCCTGACACTGAAGCACACTAATTTTCAGGTGGATGTAAATATGTTATGAGAAAATGCCTTAATTCATAGGGCATGCGAGCCAATGACTGTTGCGGACTTAACCATTACCTCATGCAGTACTGTCATACCCCGATCTACCTCTGCTGTTAGTTCTCCTTTACCTTCACCTTTTTCCGGGAAGGCTGGTGCCACATACTCTGTTATGCACTGTTTAAAGATCTATTAACCTAAATGCAAATGCTTGGAATTTTTGTTTGAACAAACATTTAGTGCTGATCAGTTAAAAGCCTCAGTTGCCGGCTAATCTCAAGGTTTCCTGATATGCTTGCTTGTTGTTTCTTTGTTCAACTGCCCTTCCATCTAATTAATGGCCTTCATTTACTCCCTCAGTTTCCTGCCAGAGATAGCCTTCTAATTGAAAGGAAACACTTTGTTTCCCTGTCTCAGACTCCTGCTGGAGGCAACCTTCTAATTGACAGTAGACGCTCAGTAATCTTCTAGAAGATTCCAAATTAACACTTGTAGGGTAGTCTATAAATGCTGTTTTCAAACACAGCCCCCTGCTTGGCTTTGTTGATCTATCTGAAGAGAGAGCTGTGTCTCATGCCAGTGCCATCTTTGGGTTCTGAACCCCTCCGCCGGCAACAAGAATAACCCGGACACCTTCAGTTGGAAGCTGGGGGCAGCAACCCCACTTGGAATTCCATCCGTTCATGATAGCTCCTAACAATCTTGAACCATGCAACCTGGTCGTTCAGTCAGCACCGCTGTGCCCTGATCGCCTTGACTACAATCATCATTCTCTCACCGCAGTTTAATGCTCCAGCATTTGCATCCCATTACATGGACCTCAGGTTAGTGTACTAACCAGGCGCTTCTAGTTTTGGTATCCCTTTTTTCTTCAAGGACACCCTAGCAATTTGAGTTTGAATAAGAAAGCCTTGGCTAAAGGAAAAGGACTAGTTGTGAGAAGTACCACAAGATTAGGACAAATAAAGATTTCAGAATCATCTGAGAAGAGGCTAAAGAATACGTGCGCAGGATTCATCGCAGGAGGTCAGTGCTCAAGGGCCCTTCAAATGGACTCAAATTTCATACAGTAATTCTTGTTTGGTATGTTTCATTAAGGACTCACATCTCAGACTGCTTGTAAAGCATTTTTGTATGGTTGTCTGAAGTCATTCGTTCTTGTTGCAGATTACCTCTCCTGATTGAATGTTTGCGCCTTGCTAATAGAACTTGAAAGGTGCTGCTCAGGAAGATTAACACCCACCCACCATCCCTTTCACAAAGGTTCCAGGTGCACGAGAACCATCACCACTCTCTGTCTCTTTCAACAACCCCCCCTTCCCTCCAGGGTTAGTCACCAGTATGAGTCATCTCTTCTGATACTAAGGATTAACCTCAAGGGGAAGCGGTGGAAGATCTTTGCTTTTGCAGTAGTCCTGGGAATGCAGGTGAGTGGCCCTTGTTGTGATAAGTACGCTGTCATGGATGGAAGCAGAGTGTAAATGACACTCAGACAGACCAATGGCAGAACAGAGCTGACTCAAAGGCCCTGTATGTATCTATAGGGATATATATTTATATATATGGATATGTGCATTATCTAACAAATTTATTTAATACAAGAGCCTGGGAGATAGATAAGAAAAGATTCTTGCAAAAATTTGAAAAGTGCAAATCTTCTCCCCCCAGGGTTTGTCAGAGGTGGTAACAAACATCAAAATTCTTCCCTACAAAGGTAATTGGTGACATTTCATTTAACAAAATACCTACCTGTAGGCGTTATAGAGAACTAACAATCCACCCTAAAATACCTGTTGACTAACATACACATTTCATAATCAATATGTCAGTCCTACTGCGTTTATCATACCTTTTCATAATAATCAGATCAGATCTTTAGCATCCGAAATATTTGTTTTCCCAGTGAACCAACCAGCCCTCTAGCAGTTATCACTGGCTTGTTACCATAACCAGCTCAGACCTACTATGTTGGTTATAAGCCTTCCCAGATGGCAGCCATCAGGATTGCCATAATAAAATTACAAATATGAGCAAAATACAGTTGTCAAAATGATATAAATTCCCTCCTAGATGAGCCTAATAAAGATTATCATAGTGCAAATCGTCTAGCCCCATGGTTTTCCCAGTGAACCGATAAGGCCTCTAGCCATTACCAATTGCTTGACACTATATACAACACAGGCCTACTGACGTGTGCATAAACTGGCAACCGTCATGCATACAGTTGGACATTACAAACGTACAAAATTACTGTAGGAAAAGCAATATACAACCCCTCTCAATAGGGCCTGACCAGAATTAGCACAGTGAAATTCTGCTCCCTCGGTTTGTCAGAATTGGTGACCAACACCAAACCCCTTGCCCAATATGGTAATCTGTGAGATTACATGTACCCAAATACCATTCTACAGACTGTGACATAATGTGAAAACAATCTACTGTTAGAGGCCTATTGAATTTACTATATGCTTTTCACAGCAAATAAGCCAAGCCTACTGTTTTGTAATAATGTTTCATAATACAAAGGCCCAACCTATGGCATCTGGCATAACATTTCCCTGTACACAAATTAAGCCTATTTCTATTTTCATTGGCTTGTCACCATAACCAATAAAGCTTTCTCCAAGGCAACTATTCGGCATACAGTCATACAATTACATATGTATACAAAGTTAAAGTTGGCAAAGCTAAATCCTTTTTCTCCAAAGACAGCCTAACAAGGATTATTGTACTGCATATCTTCTATCACCATGGTTTGTCCAGGTGAATCGCCAATACCCTTATCTTGTATGGTAATTTGTGAAATTCCATATAACAAAATACCTGTCAATAAAGGCTTTAGCAGAGTGTAATATCGATTTATCCTTAAAAGCCTGTTGTCTTTAACACATGTTTTTCATAATAAGTAGGTCAGGCCTACTGACTTGTTATAATGTTTCATAATAAGCAGTTCAAACCTATATAATGTGACATGAGTTATCCCAATGAACCGATGAAGCCTTTACCCTTTACCATTAGCTTTACACCTTACCCAACACTGGCCTATTCAAGTGCACATAAACTAGCAACCATAACAAAGACAGTTCAAATATGTAGAAAAATACAGCTTGCAAAACAATGTACAACTCCTCTCAATAGGGCCTAACAAGAATCATCACAGTGAAAACCTCCAGGGTTTGTCTGAGTGGGAGGCTGAATCCAAAATCCTTGCTTACTACGGTAATCTGTGAGAGTACATGTAACAATCTATCTGTCTAACACAAAATGATAACAACGCAGCATCAGTCAGCCGAGTGGGTGATTTGACTTGGTTGCTGGGGGCGAACTGTGTTTTTCTTTTTAAAACTTCGCTACAATCTTTTTTTAAATTGAAATATTTGCACTACTATTGTGATTTACCTGTACCCTGACCCGCACTGCTCCCCGGTCCACCACGGGTCTTTATCCCGGATTGCGTGGAGGGAGTACCGGCTACGACCTCATTCAATTTCCCTCTTCCGGGTTGGAGACCGGAGAGGGCGGAGTCCCGCACTTATACTTAAACCAATGCTCTCCCTCCCACGCAGCGGACACGCGCAGCATCAGTCAGCCGAGTGGGTGATTTGACTTGGTTGCTGGGGGCGAACTGTGTTTTTCTTTTTAAAACTTCGCTACAATCTTTTTTAAAATTGAAATATTTGCACTACTATTGTGATTTACCTGTACCCTGACCCGCACTGCTCCCCGGTCCACCACGGGTCTTTATCTCGGTTGCGTGGAGGGAGTACCGGCTACGACCTCATTCAATTTCCCTCTTCCGGGTTGGAGACCGGAGAGGGCGGAGTCCTGCACTTATACTTAAACCAATGCTCTCCCTCCCGCGCAGAGGACGTGCGCAGCATCAGTCAGCCGAGTGGGTGATTTGACTTGGTTGCTGGGAGCGAACTGTGTTTTTCTTTTTAAAACTTCGCTACAATCTTTTTTAAAATTGAAATATTTGCACTACTATTGTGATTTACCTGTACCCTGACCCGCACTGCTCCCCGGTCCACCACGAGTCTTTATCTCGGTTGCGTGGAGGGAGTACCGGCTACGACCTCATTCAATTTCCCTCTTCCGGGTTGGAGACCGGAGAGGGCGGAGTCCCGCACTTATACTTAAACCAATGCTCTCCCTCACGCGCAGCGGACGCGCGCAGCATCAGTCAGCCGAGTGGGTGATTTGACTTGGTTGCTGGGGGCGAACTGTGTTTTTCTTTTTAAAAATTCGCTACAATCTTTTTTTAAATTGAAATATTTGCACTACTATTGTGATTTACCTGTACCCTGACCCGCACTGCTCCCCGGTCCACCACGGGTCTTTATCTCGGTTGCGTGGTGGCAGTACCGGCTACGACCTCATTCAATTTCCCTCTTCCGGGTTGGAGACCGGAGAGGGCGGAGTCCCGCACTTATACTTAAACCAATGCTCTCCCTCCCGCGCAGCGGGGGCACCGGCGGCGCGCCAAAGGCAAGCCCGTCAGCGCCAGTCCGAGCACGTCCGGGGCCAGGGGCTATACGATATGCCTGTTTTTTAACGTACTCCTCATCAGAACTAAAGCTACTGCAAGGAGCTGCGGTCATTAGTCCTCATATTAAGGACAAACTAAAATCACTTGGGATTTACTCTCAGGGGAACCCTTCTCCTGTTAACCCTTTGAAAGCTATTGACCAAAAGTCTCCCCTAAATTACAAAGGTTCAACAGCTCCATCTAGCCCTGCACACCAGGGGCAAAAAGGACTTCTAGTATGCTACTTGAATACACGCTCTATGGCAAAACACTAGCACGAGATATTCTATCTGCTGGATACTGTCAAGCCAGACATCCTCCTTCTCTCTGAAACAAGGCTAACTGAGGAATCGGGCCCTGACATTCTTGCGGCACTCCCCGATAACTACCACATTCTTCAGGCAGATCGACCTGCAGGGAAGGCTGGAGGAGGAGTGGCAGCCATAATCAACCAGAAACACAAATTCACCTCCGTGGCCTCTTTAGGCATCCCCCTAGTCGACAGCCTCTCCTTAAAATTTGAATCCCATAACCTCTCATTCATCTGTGTTTTACTCTACAGACCCCCATTTCATATGCCCACATTTCCCCAGTTGGTGGCTGACAGGATAGCCGAATTAGTGGTCAATAACTCTCGAATCTTAATCGTGGGGGACATCAACTACTGGCCCAATGATGCACATGAAAGCCCCTATTCTCTCAAATTTACAGAACTCTTAATGGGAATGAATTGTAGTCAACATATAAAGGTCACCACTCATGTCAAAGGGCATACCTTAGACCAGGTCTGGAGCGCCAATTTGGATATTTTCCACCTACAAGTGGCCCCGTGTACATGGTCGGACCACCATCTGGTCACCTTTTTCATCCCCTCTGTCCATCCCGATACCACCCCTTCTTTAGGCAATTTTTTAGCCAGAAACTGGAGCAGAGTGGATATGGAGGACTTTTGTTCCTCGCTAATTGCCTCGGCCCCTTCTGTTTTGGAGGAGTCCCCTCATTTTCAAGCGGCAAATATCGACACCTGGTTGGACAAGGCCAGAGATAGCATAGCACCTTTGAAGAAAGTGAAAATAAAGAGGCCCCATGATGCACAACGCTGGTTCTCAACAGAGTTAAAGGCAAAGAAACTAACTTTGAGGCAAGCGGAACGCAAGTGGCGACGCAATTACTGCCCTAATCTTAAAGTCATTTTTATGTCTCTTTTTAAAGATTATAAAACATCGATTCTTCAGACCAAGGCTGAGTACTTCTCGTCCAAAATACTAAACTCAGCCAATAAAGCCAAAGAAATCTTTTCGATAGTGGATGAACTTTCTAAACTAGACCGAGTGATTGCAAAACCTACTCCTTCTCAATCTCTGTGTGACTCACTCAATCACTTTTTTATTGAGAAAATTGATACAATTAAGGCTAGTATTCCTAAACTTATTGACCATCTGCCTTATTTATGTTGCGACACAAACACTGCTTCTTTGGATCACTTTCCCCTTGTTACTAAGCAAGCTTTCTTTGGCCTACTTAAGAAAGTCAGTTCTGGTTCCCCTCTGGACAGCTGTCCCCCTCATATTCTCCATGAAGTTTTCCTACGCTGTCCGGATCCTCCTCTATCGCTTATTAACAACTCCCTCGCTCAAGGGATTGTCCCAGATCTATTTAAGATGGCTGAAGTCGTTCCTATCCTCAAAAAACCTAGCTTAGATCCGCAGGTACCTGGCAACTACCGCCCCATCTCTCTGCTACCTTACTTGAGCAAGGTCATGGAAGCCCATGTTGCCAATAGTCTCAGCTCCTTTGTAGAGCAGACTCACTATCTGGACTCTCACCAAGCAGGGTTTCGACCTGAACACTCCACCGAAACCGTTGTCCTGGCAGTCCTGGACGAGTTAAGAAAGGGGGCGGACCAGGGCACCACCCAGGCCCTGATGCTCCTTGACTTGTCGGCTGCCTTTGACACGGTCGACCACCAGCTCTTGGTCGACCGTGCCGGCAGCGCTGGGCTCCAGGGTCTGCCACTGAAATGGATTGTCTCCTTTCTGAGTAATCGCTCCCAATCTGTCCGCCTTGCTGGCTTTAGGGCAGAACAAATGAATCTGACCTGTGGGGTCCCACAGGGCTCCTCCCTCTCACCTCTACTCTTCAACCTGTATATTCTTCCCCTGATCTCAGCCTTGCGTAAGAGAAAGGTCGTTGTGTACAACTATGCCGACGACCTCCAGCTGATCTTTAACATCGACCCATCAGCCTCATCTATCACAAACTTTCAATCCATAATGAACTTCATCAGGGATTGGATGAATGCTAATCAACTTAAACTAAACCCAGATAAAACAGAGTTGATCCTCACTGGTGGCTTGGTTAACCCATGGAATTCCAGCTTTTGGCCACTATCTTTAGGGAGCCCCCCAGCCCCGGTCTCGTCAGTAAAAAGCTTGGGAATCATGATCAGCAATGATCTTACCATGAAGGCCCAGGTCAGTTCAGTGGTCTCAGCATGCTTTTTCCATCTTCGCAGAATCCGAAAAATCAGCAGATTCCTCTCCACCGAAGCCCTGACCCAAGTGGTTCTCGCCCTGGTTATTTCGCGTATTGATTACGCCAATTCCCTGTACGTTGGTATACCTGCGTACCAAGTCCATCGCTTGCAACGGGTCCAGAACCAGGCAGCCAGACTCATTCTTGGACAGCCAAAGCACTCCCATGTGAAACCACTGCTGAAAAGCCTCCATTGGCTTCCCATACCCCAACGCTGCCTGTTTAAGCTGGCCTGCACCATCCATAAAGCCCTGTCAGGACGTGGTCCCGCCTTTATTGCTCTAAACATTCAGCGGTATCTCCCCTCTCGCGATCTACGTTCCTCCAATAAGAACTTGCTGGTCTCCCATTCTTTTAAACGGAAGAAACATGGTGGCCTTAGATACACGTCCCTGGCCCCTCAATTTTGGAACGCCCTCCCTCTCTATTTGCGCATGGCGGACTCCTACACTCAATTTAGGAAATCACTCAAAACCTGGCTCTTCTCCCACGCTTATAATTGACACCCACTTACTGTTTGTAATTGCTACCGTTCTGCCCATAGCGCCAAGAAACCGTTCGGTGAACGTGCGCTCTAAAAATGAATTTTAACATAACATAACAACTAAATATTAAAGGCTTACTGGCCTTAACAAATGATTTTTACCATTAATAAGCTGGACCAACTGCCTTTGTCATAATAGTTCATAATTAGCAAACCAGACCTATGGCAGTGGACATAACCCAATGCACCTATAAGGCCTATAGCTTGTCACCAAAACCAAGTTACAGTTTTGAGCAAGGCATGTCCCACAAGGCAACCACCGGAGACACAATCATAAAGTTACAAAGGAATACAAAATTACAGTTGGCTAAGCAAATACTATCTCTCCTATGAGGGCCTAACAAGGATTGTCAAAGCAAACCTTCTACATCCATGGTTTGTCACATGGGGTAACCAACACCACAATCCTTGCTTACGACAGAAATTTGTGAGAGTACATGTAACAAAATGCCTGTCTATAGCCTGTCTCACAATGTGATAACAACTAACCATTAAAGGCTTACTGGCGTTAACAATTGTTTTTCACAATTAATAAGCTAAACCAACTGCCTTTGTCATAACGGGTCATAAGAGGCACACCAGACCTATGGCATTGGATATAACCTTTCCCAATGCACCAATCAGGTCTATAGCTTGTCAGTATAACCAACGTACAGTTACTCAATCCTGTAACAAGTATAAGCTTTAACACAAACTAAAAAGTGCAATACAAGCTGTATTTTTAGTGAAAGCACACAAATTAGACCCAAATAAATCCTGTACTCAGAGGAACTAATGTGGATGGAGTCTAAGCTCTTCTCTCAGTAGTACTGTGAAAGTTATTTTGTGCCGATCTATAAGTTCAGCTGACAGTTGCACTGTCAAGCCAGACTTAAAAAGTAATGTATATTAGTGTAGCCCTGGGTATCCCATACTGCTCTCAAACACAAATCTACCATATGGAGTCTAAAGTTAGTAATGTAAGGGGAGGGTGATTGAACTACAGTACTTTCTTCATGGCTGCTCTCTTTCCATCGCTGCTGCAAATGCAAATACCATAAATTATCTAAGACACTTTTATAGCATTTCAGTATAATGTTTGTGACCCTAAACACTGAAGTTTGGGCAGCTGTATAAATAAACAAAATGATCACAGCTGCCTGGAGGGCAAGCACTTTTTTGTGGAAGCACACAACTTCTGCCCAATCAAGACATACTCCTGGCTACCAACATGCCGGCAAAGCCAAAACACATCTCTTGCGATTATCACATAATGATGGCCCTCGGGGAGAGCAGGACGCAGTCTAGTCTCTCCCCGGGGAGCTTCGCGCCGGAAGGAAAGGCTGCAGGGGAAGGGGAGGGTGTAGGTGGGGGGTATAAGGGAGCAGGAGGGGAAGGGGACTTCCTCTTCCTGTTTTCCCAGCGCCAGAGGGAGGGTAGGAGGAATCTTTGGACCACCCGCCCACCCTACAGTAAAAAGGGATGGGAACTTTGAGTTGGTTGGAGCAAGCCAGTTTAGGACAGGTTGTGGGGCGGAAGGCAGTACTTTGGAGGGGTGGGGGGAGTCCTGGATGGGCCCACCCATCTCTCGGGGGGGGAAGAGTGATGGACGAGGGTGCGGGATGCAGGAATGGGATGGCAGGTGATGAAAAAGAGGATGTCAGGAGACAAATGAAGAAATGGATGGAGAACGGAAAGGGGTTGGTGTGAAAGGTGAAGAGAGATAGGGTGCAAGAGAAAAGAACGGAGGGAGTGAAAATGGAGTGGGGGGGGATTTGTTGTTATGTTATTGTTAAAGAAGTTATTGTGATTAAAGTTATGTTTACAGCCTGTCCTAATAAATGGCCTTTTACGCTTCACCGGCAGCGTGGACTGGTTATTTGGCGCGATTGTCTGGTGACAGCTGCGCTGTCAAGCCAGACCATAAAAATGAATGGATTGTGTGTTATCTATTAAGTACACTAAGTATATAATTAGACAAACCATATTTGTGTTTATTTCCAGTGATTGTCATTGTGAAAGAATTGCTGCATTGCTTGAATAATATGCCTTCCCGAGACAAGCCGTTGTCCCTTTTTTCGGTCGTGGCCGTCTTAAGCTGCGATTTTTTAAATTGTTCTTATGCATTCTCAGAGACATAAAAGAAATGAAACACTTTTGTTTTCCTCTTTGATTTCGTGTCATACTAATGTTGCCTTTTCTCCTCCAGCTGGTCAGAAGTCAATCCCTCCTAAAGTGACTGTGCTCTACACACTTGAAGGAGTACGCAATAAAACACTTCTCTGTATAGCTGAGGGCTATGTCGCACGAAAGATCGCCATGACTTGGCTAGTGGACAAAGAGAAGCGTTCATGCTCAGCCACCTCAACAACAGTTGTGCAACCTGGCAAATTTCATTGCACCTGCAGCCTGCACCTCACACAGGAGGAATGGGCGAAAGATCGCACGTACACTTGCCGTGTGTACTACCGAAATGGAACCAGTCTGACCCTGGCTGAGGAATCTGTCCATTCTATAGGTGAGACTTTTAATCCTTAGAACATATAGTGTTTTAAAGAAGGCAATGACTAGCAAATTTATGAAGACCCAGCTAAATAGGCATGTTCTTGCAAACCATCTGTATTTCCAATTTTTTTAAATAATTCTTTTGGTTGCTAAATTTGTCGTCATAGTTGAATTGTTCTAGTGGTAGATACCTGAGGGCTAATCACAGCTTCAAATTCCACCAAATTATGCGTTTCTAGACTAATCTTTCTTACTGCTATATGCCTCGATTTCCTTTTCTGCCTAGACTAAGACACTAACAAGCATTGGCATAGCCATAGGTCTCGCCTTTGGGACCTTATAAGTGTTTAGCCATGCAGCATATTACCTTGGGTGCTGTGCCGTCAGGGATTAAAGAGCTAAACAATTTCTATACACTGGGACATGCAGTCTGATTCAGGAATACATGCTTGCCTCAGGAAACAGATGTGCACTAGTATATGAGATGATGAAAGTGCTATGTGGATATTCTCACACTACCCATGATTGAGTTAATGCTCCTTTGCAGTTAAACAAAACTGTCAAACATTGAACTACACTGATGATCTATACATAACCTCAAATCAGAGAAATGCATGTAGAGGGAAGCAGAGCTCAGAGCTAAGGGGTGCAAATTAACAACCCAATGTTCATCATTTTAAATAAGAACAATTTTACATTAAACTTCACTTGAAGAGGTTTCCTACTTTTCCTACCTGGGCATAAACTTTTCGCACAAGGTAAGTGGAGGCAGTACTTGAACCGTTCAGGAAATGTGGTGGCCCAGAAAATTGGGTGCACTCCACTTTGCTCATAATAAAGGTAGTCTTGTGATCTGCACGTGTTCAAGCTGCAGTGCCAATGCACTTCTCCATATGATGAGCAGTTTGGGATTTTAATTGCCTCTGATTTATCATGCTGTGAACTAGAATTTGTTTTTAACTCTACTAAAATTGGCATCAAGTACACCAAAGCTTTTCTATCTTGGTTTAATGGCTAATGGGTCCATAGCAAGACTGCGACCATCATTATATCGGGCAAGACTGTAGTGTACCGCAGAACTTGAGATATTCAGGGACCTCTAGAACATGTAGAGCTTGCTGTGAGATGTCCAAAAATTGTATTAAAAAATAATTTACAGAATTAAAAATTATTGTCTGTGCCCGAGCAGAGTTTGTAACGTAGGGACCACGCTTCCATGCATCCCCTTATGGGTAAGTTAATAAACTGTGCAGTGGTGATTTAAACAGGCTTACACTCCGGGACGTAGTGCTGCATGGTTTTATGACAATGGGTGCATGCCTAATATCCCAGTGCTTTTGATGGAGCAACACTGCTGTATCCCAATTACTTACACCTTTTACAAATTAATAGGTGGCCATGTGCGTAGAGTGTGCACTTTTACTTATTACAATTACACTTACTATCATATGCACTGTAGGGAGTACAGATTGTGACCACCCAAAGGACTATGGTGGTCGATCTGCCTGGACTTGCCAACCGCTAACCATGTAATAATGACAGACTGTGGCCACTTCGTACGTGTGTGTTGTAGTTCTAAAAAGCCACTAGTTAAACGTAGACTATCGGACGGCTGGGTGGCTGGACATTATGTTCTATAAAAATAAAGTAAACAATGCTTGTAGAGAGGATGCACAAGAGGTGCAGGCACCTTAGAGTTTGAGAAGGGCGCACGAAAAAATTACTAAAAGCGCTATTAACAAAGGGACAGCTGCTTGGCTAAGGCAGAAGGGCATCTTTCGGAGCAGGATAGGACTTCAAGGAAGAAAGTTTGCTAAAGAAAAACTAGGTGAATCGAAATGGACTGAAAAAGCTGTCTGTCTGTTAAAGCGGGCATAGCTGGGGCAGCAGGCTAAACGTTAAACCATTCCCTCAAACCAAGGGCTCATTAACTAACAAATTCCAGTTTGGGCACACTAGTATAGCCGTCGGCTGGTCTAGGCACAGTATACATGTAGTAACACATTGCGTTACATAAGTAAAGGCAAACAGAACCCTGTCATGCAAGGTTAATATGACTATGGCGATCGGTGCCTATGACGGCTTAAGCCGAAAGTTGAGCATTAAATGATTGGCTGTACTTACACAGGATGAAAGTAATAAAAGCAAGGTCGGATCAAAAACTTCCCTTGCGTGCAAAGTGCACGGACACCGTGGAAATGGAAATTTCTCAGGGAGACGATACAATCTGAACGAGGGAAAACACATGTTTTGCATGTGATTAGGAGGGCAAGAAAAAGGCCCCCGTGAAAACACAGAGCATCAGAGAATGCCTCACATACCTTTTACTGGGCAGCTAAAAAGGCTGGGCAAGTCGGCAGGAACTAAACAGAATACGTTCCGCAGTAAACGGAAGTGTGGCAAGGGTCCAGCCTAAATAGAGGGGGCGTGGCAACCATGTGATATGGTATTGGAAGAAACTGTGTCGGCCATATTGGAAAAGCGCAGCGGGTCAAGTAGTTGTTTAATTAAACAATGCTTGTTCGTAATATCCATAATCAATTAGACCAGCTGTGAGTGCGAGGGAAACCAGGTGCCTATCTATTATTAATCGTGCTTGTGAAGTATGGCACCAGTTACGCTTGTTACAAACCAGCTTGGGACACAATACATTTTTGGGGTATGCATTACATATGCATAGTGCGGTATCATGCACCTAGAACACGGGGGAAAGGAACAACAGATATACAGTTGGCCAACAGACGGGAGGAGGGGCTATCGCGCGCTGGGCCAGGAGGAAGCATGGACGCGTTGATGAACAACCAGGAGGATCACTTAGTGAAATCGCCTGGGAGGGAACCAAGCACCCAAAGGAGGGACAAATACAACAAATGCACCAATCAAAAGGCAGCATTTGTGAATGGCATAACAAAGAAACGAATGGCAATCGATGGCCATCATTTAAGCCCATAATGTAGATTACAGTATGTCTTGCATACAACGCATGCACGCTGCCTAGGCTCGACCTAAAAATGAGTAATATATAAAAAAGTGACATTCCCTATTGGATGCCTCCACTATAACTAACGGCATAGTCAATCTTGTCAATATTTAAACCATCTATTTTTTGCCAAACTTTTTTTTATTGTTTATAAACACATAATCATTTTTTGAGCAACTGTAAAATTGGCCTGTCTTTATCTATAATGCATTTTGTCCACGGGTGCTGTCCCAAACTGAAAACAGCTCGACCTTCATCGAGACTAAATACACTCTTGTCGAGCTACTCAGAAAGTGGTTGCTGAAATCGAGAAATACTGATCCGCCGTTCAACATTTTTTATGGTGTCAGAATTATATTACCAAAGTAAACAAGCATTTGCAATGCAATAGGTCTCGCATTTCCAAGACTTAAAGCTATTGCTTTTTTAAACATAAAAGTGGGCGCCGTGCTAAAACATAAAGTGCGGCGCCCATGCACATTATTTAAAAATCAATGATGGAAGTTGACACCGTGCTAAAATATAAAGTGCGGTGCTTGTGCATATTTAACTTATGTGCATGTCGGCCCGTGAAGAGGGCGCCATGGTGATAAAAAAAACAGGGAACTGGGCACCGTGGTGATAGAATATCACTAAGACAAAATAAAAGTAGTCTCTAAACAAAGCACATAAACACTTACAGCATAAAAAATCTATAGTTGGTTGGGGCGCCTTGCAATAAAACGAAAGTGATGTTTTGGGAGCATCAACCAATAAGGAGACAGGAAACGAGAGCAATGCAGGAGTTAACCAATGGCAAGCAGCAGGCGGGATTACAATCCGTATACTGCCTACAGCAGGCCTTGCAGACAGCGCATGCAACAAAAACAAATTGACACCAATTACAGTCTATGGGCATAACAAGACAAACAGGCAAAAAAAGAAGAAGATACTCAACAGCTTACCATTAAGCAACCCATTTCAGAAGGTCATGTACATCCAAGCACTCCTTTAGTGACAACAGGCCGCTGCAGGTAGTAAGCAATATTGGATTTTTAGGTCTTTCATTTCGGTACTGGGGCTTTAACAAATGGTCCTTTTTATCATGGTTTCCTTTGATAAATCTGTTTTTAATTAACATGGACCTTTAGATAAAGGTTTTGTATTATTTGTATAGTGCTTATTAGCCCCTTGTGAAGTTCTGAAGCGCTTACCCACAATGACAGCAAGCTGCACCATGTAGGTCGTGTGATTGGAAAGGTGTTGTTTTTGTTTTTTGCTGATGCGGGAACTGTTTTCATCTTTTGTGTGATGACAACTAAGGTGCGGTTATCATGTTATTGGGTACAGCACCAGGTGGCTTGATGGGTGAGGGTATGTGACAGTTATGCAAATTATAATTGTGATAAAAACATATAGGCAGCTACACAGCACCAGCTTGGCCATAAGGGCAGTGGGATGCTCAAAGGGAGCACACCAATAAAGATGGGTTAATCAGAGAAGGTCCAGTAATCAATATGGAAACATGCCACAGGCAGAGATGATGTTGATTGAATAAAAGGATGGCAAAAGCCAAGAACTTGAATTGGTGAATGGTGACATGAGCAGTTGCCATGGTCATACTTAAAGGCAATGATACTGCCTACTGCTAAATATTATATACCCCATAAAAGAGGAAGGAAGTGGAAAAGCAATCAAGGCTGGCAAACTATAAAGAAACTTCACAGTCTTTGATAGGCCCAGATTCCATCTACTTCTGCTAGGTTAAAAGAAGGCAAACTTTAGAGCAGAGGCTTGCACCTTTTGGAGACCCCCAAAGGCAGATGAGCACTTGAGATGGGCGACCCAACAACTTAGCAGAGAGAGCCAAGCCAAGGGTTTGGCTTGAATCTTAGAGCCTGTGCACAAGCAGAGTCTTGAAAACATTTGCTAATTTATACCAAGTAAAATATGCTAAAGTGTTTTCAAAATTTTAAAAAAGTGTATTTTTGTAACATGTGAAACTCTGACATTAATAAGGCTTATTATAGCACTGCTTTGAGAGGTACTTATTAAAAGTGATAGTTTTGTACAACTGGTAGTCTGAACTTACATGTTTGAAAGTGTTTTTATATGTGATAATGAAGAAATGTATATGTGCTAATGAAAAAAAAAAGACTTTTGATGAAATATAATATTTGCCTAAGATCATACAATTTAAGCAGGAAGCCCCGATTTATCCTGGTTTTCTGGTTTCAGTTTGGACAAATCAGCAGGAAATTTGTAACTATTTGTCTTTTCTTATGTTAAGGCTTTTTTTACCTCATAATTTTTCTGCAATTTTTGAATACAGCACAAACTTGACCCAAATGCAGAGCACTTTACATGAACACCAGTTATATTACACAATGTCACATGCACTGCTTATAAGTACGGGGAGATTAAGTGATTTGCCCAGAATTACAGGATGTTGAGCCAACACAGAGACTCAAACCTGGTTCCACAGCCAGCAGTTCTGACCATAATGCCAGATACTAGGTTCTGTGAGGGAGGGAAGGGAGGCAGAAGCCATATAAACGTTCGGCTTGTTATGGGTTCAAAATGCCAACAGGACCTCGAGCAGAGTCAGGGTCAACTTTCATGCTCGAGCTTTCAGTGGCTCACTTGCCTCTAATAAGCGCCATTAGAGCCGTGGCTCTGACCCTAGCCAGAGTGGATCCTGCACATCTGGGGGTGAGAGACAAAGCGATTGATTGACTACTGCCCTGACACTGCAAAAACTAATCAGCCTGCCTCCATGTGAGCCCAATACTTTGACAAACCCAGTAAGTATTTCATTTGTAAATGCAGTCTGTTTTGTGACTAATTCTGTGACGGGGATGTATTTTTCCATGTTTCCGGCTCTGGTCATCGAAGATGCATGGTGAAGTGGAAGCTTTAGCTTCGCTTGCCCAAGCACAGTCACCAGGGCCGGCCTGGTAATTCTGGGCACCGGGCAATCCCCCGGTAGGCTGGATGGCCCCCTTCAATGGAGGAAGGGGAAGGATGGGCAATACCCTCAGAAAACTCCTGTAAGTACGGCGTAGGCATCCCTTACAGAAAACACTGGTGGTTACTTGCAGAGGCGCAGGAGGTGACTCGCGCCTTAGGTTAAGGTCTCGCACTTTGGGTGGGGGGAGTTCCACGGATTGGCACATCACTCTCAGAGGGTGTGAATCTCACACGCACCCTGGTCCCTGGAGCACAGATTCACTCTGCTCGTGCCAGACGTGGTGCAAGTCTCGCACCTTGGAGCCATGTTTTGCTCACTGGTGCGAGCCTCAGTAGCGAGCACCGTCTCCTTCACCAAGTGGGTGTCGCATCTTGGAACACAATCTACTCTTTAAGAGCTCTCAAATCTCCCTGGTTCTGGCGTGAGTAGCTCTCTGCGGAAAGGCTCATAGCTGCACTTTCTGTCACTATCAGGGGGGAAATCCATTTTGGCACTCCCAGCACTTTTCCCTTCTCTGGCCCTTCCCAGTTTTCCCCATCCCCAAAATGACTTCCCCATATATTTTCCTACTAGTACTTTCCCTTTCTGCATTACACTGTCTCACTTTTCTTCGTCAGTGTCTTATTGTTTTATTGATTGTATCCATGAAAGGCCCTGGGCCGAAAGTCTAAAATAAAATTTCTTGACTTGAGTCCTCCAGTCCAGATATATTTTCCATTGTAGTCCTGTTTATCTGATTGTTAAATCAGGACTCCAGATCCAGAATGCATATAAAACTGGGTGATCTACGCGCACACAGACCTAGCAAACGTAAGAGTGCTGCTTTTTGGGTGTGAGTTTCGCAGCTTAGCACTGTTTCACAATTTTTGAGTTTCACGGGATGGCACAAGACATCACTTACTAAGCGCGAATCTCATTCCTTGGAACACATTGTCCCTCTTTGGTTGTGAGTTTTACTGCATGTCACACCATCACAGTGATTGGATCTGAATCAGTTACCGTGAAGCAGGTCTCATTGGGTGTGATTTACATGTTTAGGATCAGTGTCTCACTTAATGGGTGCGATACATATCACACACGTTGAGCAAGCATAGTCTCACTCAATGGGTGCAAGTCACGCACCTTGAGGACGGTCTCATTCAATAGTTGTGAGTCTCAGGCCTCTGGAGGACGGACTTGCTTATAAGGTGATAACCAATACCCGCCTGTTTGGGAATATGCGTCTAAGGGGTGACGTCTTACCCTTAGGGCACATGTTGCACGCTTTGGGGCACTATCAGTCTCACAGCTTGGCACATGGTATCCCTCTCTCTGAATGAGTTCCACTTATTGGTGCTAAGTCTCTCAATGGGCATTATTCTAGCCCCCCTGTCTGCCGCCCGCAGGTGAGTCTAGTGTCCGTCCAGCTGTTTGCAATCATCATGGCACTGTCTTCTGGGCGGGCGTCGCGACCGGGCCGGGATTAAAAGCAAAAGGTATAGGCCCCGGCCCGGTTCTGCGCAGCGGAGTCAATTTGTGAGCCGGGCGGAGCGAGGTGGTGGCTTGAGTTGCGCACCGTTGCGGGCCGTGGTGGTGTCTGGCTGCAGCCTGCAGGCACTAAATCAAAAATGTTAATCATAATGATTGTCACCGTCAGGGACCGTGACAATCATCATAATTAAAATTTTTGATTCGGTGCGTGCAGGCGCAGCATTGTGTCCGCCCTGTGCCATTGTAAGGTTTAGTGACATGAGAGTGGTCGTGGGGGTTTATAGCTAATATTCTGAGAACTGTGAATGTAATAATTTTGTGGAAAAATATTCTTGTTATTGCTTGTGGACTTGTAAACTAAATGTAGGTACAGTGCCTGGACGCGCAGCGTCACTTCTATTTGACTTTAAGTTGTTTGAACAATAATGCCCTCTGCAGAGGGCAGGTTTCCGCCTAATCTGCCGCCAAAGGCAGATACTGTGCAGGTTACGTGAGGAGTTTATTCTGAATATGTGCAGGTGAAATTCTGCAGCCTGGCTTTTGGTCTGGACTCTAGACTACCCCAGAATGGGGCGCAAGGAGGCCTGTTCCCAGAAAGCATAGAGTATACGGGATGTAGTCCATGTGGGATTCTCACTTGGAAGTTCCCCGTTCTGGGGGCGTTGGGGGGGTGGGGTCAAAGATTGTTTGTCCAACTAATGTTTTATGTGGCACGATCTATAGAACTATTGTAATGTTATTATTAGCATTATTAGTATTAATAATAATAAACACCAGGATCGATATTGAAAAAAAGAGCCATAGTGTATTGGACCATTTCATGCGTGTGCCTCGGTGTCACTACACCTGCTGCATCACTGATATATGCTCCTTAATGACCTCGTATACTGGCCTCGCATCTGAAACGTTACTAAGCCCAAATACAGGTCCCCAAAGAGATAAGGACTGCTTTCTAGCAGAATGGCATTATATGAAAATATATCTCCGCACTAAGGGCCACATGTGATTGCTATGTGATTAGTTTCATCCAATTTTTTGGCGTCTACAAAAAAAGGTATTCTTTTCTATTTCAAGCAAAACCCTCTTCATTAAGGCTGTCTCCAAAAATTGGAAGCATTCTAGGTTTGAAACTTGCACATTTTGATACCTCTTATTGAAAAAAGTAAAAAATAAAGTGCAGATTTCAAGACTAGAGTATCAGAGTTTTTCAGACTGCTTGACAGGGCTCATTACTTTTCTTTACACCATTTTCTTAACAAGGTGTACTTGACTGGAACTCCGATTATGCGTTTTGCCCAAATATATAATTTTCAAAGGTTTTCCTTAAGCTGATAGTCCCTATTTGGCAGCAGGTAGAGGAGAACTGGAATGAAAAATAATGAGTTAAGGGGGCTGGTCTCGCTTTTACTTGTTCTCTCTGATTCACTACTCGTGTCTATTTTTGGTGCTCTCTGTAAGAATGTCTATGGGTACATATGACTGGGTGGGTAACCTGGTGCTCTTTAAGGTCATCATCTACTATTTACTGTGCTTTGAAAGTTGATACAATAGAATATGTAATGAAAAATGTGCTGTAAAATTCACCATTTTGGTCTGTCTTTTTCCAAAATTTTCTTGGGGGGAGAACCCCCCCAAACCCCCCTAGTAGTGGTCGGGGTCGGGAGAACCCCCCCAAACCCCCCTAGTAGTGGTCGGGGTCGCACGCTGCGCGCGCTCGCTACGCACCCGACGGGGGCTGGTCTGGCTAAATTTGCCAGGGCTGCTTTCAGTTCCCAGTCCGGCCCTAACAGTCACCACAACAGATGACTCTTTCATAAATCTCTGAGGATCAATGTGCTGAAAATCGCCGTCTCTCAACTGGGCTCCTCTGAATTTCAGTTCAACTGCAGGGTTGTAGATCACTCCTCGCTGTTGGCTGCAGCAGGTAACTTTGTAACTAGCGGGGTGCATAAACTGAACAGCAGCGAGTGGGCAAATGGCTGAATCAAATCTCCTAAACCCAGTAGTATTTACCCTGAAAAGAAGTGGCATAAAAGTGAGCCAAAGTTTACCCTGAAAAGAAGTGGCAAAAAGTGAGCCAAATTCTTTCTAACATAACTTCCCTGAAAAAGTTGCAGCAAGTTTTAGTTATCATGCACATTTTTGAGGTGATAAATATTTCAAAAACCCTAGAGCATATCTCTCCCACCCAAAAAAATGGGTATACCCCGGGCTTAACGCACAGTTCTAGGCTGTTATTCAGGAAATATTTAGAGGGTTGCATCTGTAATAGTAGGCATCAAGCGAGTGTCACTTCGGCTAACAAATTGTTTTGCTTAATGTTCTCCCTGAACACTAAGTCAATTTCTTTGCACTAAACCACTCTCACCATTCACGTTTTGTAGAAGAACTCCGCCTTTCAAAGGGCAGGAATGTGCAATATGGTTCTCTTCCACTGAACCAATTAAAGCTGGTGCCAAAAAGCAGACATGACGCTTGCCAATGGGAGTTAATGATGCCTCATGATTCTACTGCCACTTAGGTTTACAATAGCATTTCTCTGCAGTTACAGAAGCTACCGACCCATCAAATGGTACGGATCCTAAGCAGCAGCGATGCAAAATAAAGACTGAGGGCAATGTGGGGGTTGGGGGGAGGAGGAGGTCGGATATGATCAGTTCGATATTCAGCTTGGCATTTCTATTGCAACTCAATTTCACACAAAAAATGCCACAAAATATGCAAATTCTTGAAAAACAAAACTCAGCAGAATTTTAAACTGTCAAATTCACATTGCAATTTTTTACCGACTTAGAACAGCGCACGGATAGCAGTGCAAGCTGCACATGATATTAAACGGTATCTTTTGCTGAATGGTTTCCCACGCGCATCCTTGCATAAGGAAGACTTCGCTTACCTAAAGGGTTCTTACGGCAGAGATGATCACTACGGGCTAGGAACCATGTCATGACTGTCCGCTTCCACACTCCTTCAAGCAAGAGACTGCACCACAAGAAATCACAGATGCCGATCAGCAGCGCATAAGGCACTACAATAAACAGACTGTTCAGGCTAGAAAAGAGACTCCTCCCAGCCACTGCTGGGGAAGAGAGGAAAGAACGGCGTATGGATTTTAAAGAAAGACTGCACCGTTCGCGCCATTCGCCTTTTCTAAAAGTAAAGTATGCAGTGGCGTAATGAAAGTTTAAGGGGCCCCCCTGCAATGTACATGGAGGAGCCCCCGCCCCGGATTTAATCCGGAGTGCTCAGGCCTGAGTACTGTGCTGAGGGGGCCCCCTCCAGCTCGGGGGCCCCCCCGCACCGCGGGGGATGCGGGGGCCTGTGTTACGCCCCTGAAAGTATGCCAACTCCTTAAAGGAGGTATAGACCCCCTTTGTTCGGAAAGAAGCATTACTCGAAATAAAATACAATTAAGCAATTGCAAAGCAATAGGTATCGGATTTGGGAGATTTAAAGCTATTGCTTTTTTAAATCTAAAAGCAGGTGCCGTTCTCAAACAAAGCGCGGTGCCCTGCACAGTGATTTAAAAAAATTAAAATGAAAGGGGCGCCATGCTAAAACACAAAGCGCTGCGCCGTGCATATATACACATATACAAAAGTTATGTGCATCTATATATATATATTCCAATCGAACTTCCTCACACAATTGAAGACACCACTCACAACGCTGCTTTTTACCATCTTTATTCGGCCGGCAGTAGCAAGCTGACACCAGTTCACACAGCGTCTTCAATTGTGTGAGCAAGTTCGATTGGATATATATATATATATATATATATATATATATATATATATATATATAATGTCTTCCCCGTCTCATCTCCCACCAGCCCTTACAAGGCAGAGGGCATAGTGAACATGGGTAATCCCGCTATGGCATCTCAAACTAGCTGTTGCTCCACAGCAAAAAAGGACTCACTTCTAGCAGTTTATGCAGGTAAAAATATTTTCTTTATGGCCTGATGTGCTGCCACTGCCCCTACCGTTTGCCCTTCACTGTTGGCTTGTTGTATCTGGCCCCTCCTGTCTGCCCTGCTCGATGTCTTGTGAAATAACTGCCTTTCCAGTTTGCCCAGCATGGTCAGCTTGCTTCCCCTATACTTGCTCCTCCCCCTGCCTTCCATCATCTGAGTCCATGTCCCTATCCCCTCCCACCTGCTCACCATGGTCGATTGTGCGTCTCCTCCTTCCTGCCCTCCATGAACCATTGCCCCTCCTGTCTGCCCTCCTGCTGGTCTGCGTGGGCTGTTGTGCTGTCACTGCTCCTCTTGCCCTGGAATGTCAGCTTGCTGTGCCTACTGCTGCCACTTTTTCATTGCCCTTTGTTTACTGAATCAAGCCCCTATCACCTCCCTGTATCCCGCCATGGTCAACTGTGCTGCCACTAACACTCCCACCTGTCATACTTTGTCCAGTGTGCTGCCACTCCCCCCTGGACCAGGTGGTCAGCTTGCTGCTTTGCCCCTCACTCTCTCCTACCTTCCCTCCATTGTCTGTGTGTATGCCCGTCCACTCCGTCCTGCCCTCCATGGTGCTTTGTGCTTCCACTGCCATACCCAGGAGCCCTACATGATAAGCTTGCTGCTCTAGCCCATGCCCCCTCCCCTCTGTTGTCCATGTCCAGGCCCCTGGCCCCTCCCTCGTGCTCTCCATGGTTTGTTGTTCTGCCACTGCCCCTTCTGGATGCCCTGTGTAATCAGGCTGCTGCCTTTGCCTCCCTCTGATGCCCTTCATTGCCCATGTGCATGCCCCTGCTCTCTCCTTGCTGCACTTCATGGTTTGTTGTCCTGCCACTGCCCGCCCTACTGCCCTGCATGGTCTGTTGAGCTATGACTGCCCCTCCCACCTGTCCTGTGTGGTCAGCTTCTTGCCCTCTGGTGTCCGAGTCCGTGCCCCTATCCCTTCCCTCCTGCCTTCTATGGTCTATTGGCTTGCCCCTGCCGCCTCCATCATACACTCCATTGTCAATTATGCTGCCACTACACCCTCTGGCCTGTGCTGCATGGTCAGCTTGCTGCCTTTCTCTCCCTTCCCATGCCCTCTGTTGTCCATATGCGTGCCCCTGTCCCCTCCCTCCTGCTCTACATGGTTTTATGTGGTGCCACTACTGGTCAGTAGGCTGCCCCTGCCCCTCTCTGCCATTCATTGTGCATGCCCATGCCCCTGTCAGCATGCCAATCTCTTCTCTCTTTTCCTTACCAAGACCGCGCCAATGGCTCAGACTTGGATGGGTGCAGCCCCTATATGGGCCTGGATGCTCCCCGATTGGACCCATGTCTAATATAAGTAAGCCCCAGCATAGAAGAAGGCTGTAACATTCTCAATAAGAATGACAGACACGGACCAAAGTTTTAAAGGTTTATATAAAGAACTATTAAGGCAGGATACATAAAATAGATCATCAATAAGGGTAGCATCAAGGCAAATTAAGCATACGTCCAAAGAACTCAGTAAAGTTCAATAGTAAATCCAGCATAGATTAACTTTCAAAGATTGGGAAATGGTGTTCCTCCAAACAAAGGAAAAGCACGTCCTTTTATAGGACTTCAAACAAAGGATTTCATGCATTACGACACAAGTACATAGCTCTCAGGGAATGCACTGATGAGAAACAAGCAAGAAGAAATATTTGCTACAGAATACATTCAATGATTTTCTCATAATACTATTACATTGAATTCAGAGGTGTATAGAGTCTATTAAGGTAACATGAATTGAAACACTGTATATAATACAATTTGGGACAGCTAGGTTGTCCTTGGTTAGGTACAGCATGATTAGAGGATTGGGAAAAGTTCCAGTCTCTTAATGAAAAGCTCACAATTCTTTAATAAAGTAGGAAAATCACAACAGCAATGATCATTATGTGTTTTGCAATGTCATTCCAAAATAGAAGAAAACACAAATTTGGTTCCTGTTTGCGCAAAGTCAATTTCTAATACATTAGAAAATAAGAAAACGTTAAAACAGCACCCACAGCTTCATCGATGATTTCTAAATCATCACATCTACAACTTTATTACAACACAGTTTTCACCATATTGGGTTTCTTTTCTTTGGTTTCTCCCAAATCCTTCATGGTATCATAGAGTTTGTTTTGCTTCTCTTCAAATTTTACATCAATTCTCTTTCTCTTCCTTCCCTTTGTTGCTGACAGCTTCTTAATCCCACAATTTAACCCATTGCTTGATGAAATTCATTTACAAAAGTGTAGGAATAAAAGCACACATGCAATACAATTAGTATGATCAAAAGAGTGGTTAAAATCAATTTCAGTATTTCTCCGCCTATGCTCCCTAACCATTCACCTATCTTAGAAAAACCCTTTCTGATACATCCAAATACTGAACCTCTTAGGCACCTGTCTCTTCCAATCAAGTTAGTACTTGCATGATATTTGTCATGTTAGCGATGTAACTGTTAAGCTGGTTATCTACTTTCGGAATGTACGCACAACATTTTCTAGTATGGATTACCTGGCAGACTCTGCCTTCCTTGGTGATAAGCAAATCTAACGCAAGGCGATTGTGCATGATCATAGTTCTCATATCAATCAATTCTTTATTAACACTGTTAGGGCTCCTGCAGTATTTGTAGCAATCCTGTCTACTAAAGTTGATAGGTTTCAAATCTTAACATCATTTAATGTGACCCCCTACTGTGGGTATGAATGCTACTAAGGTCCTGATTACAAGTTTGGCGGTCCTCCTGTTGGCCCACCACGGCCACACCGATAGGAGGACCGCCAAGCCCATTGTGCGCCCGCCCACCAGATTACGACTTTAATCAATGGCGCTGTGGTGGTCTCACGGCAGAGGCTGCTTAAGGCTCGCAGCAGAACCTTTACAGCAGGCCGCCGTTGTGTCCGTGCCTGCAGCACGGTGTGGCATGCACCATGTCGGGCATGCCATACTGTGCAGGAACGGGGGTGCAATTCCACATGCAACCCCAACCATGTTAGTGCTCCATTACTTCCATGTCCGCCACCCTTTTTATGGCGGGCTCAACGCCATGAAAAGGGCGGTGGAAATGAAAGTCGAAATATGCTCGGCGGTGCCGCAGTGGCACTGTCAGCAGATTTTTCGCTCTTTCCGCTGTGCCACCGCTATGGGATCCTGGCAGAGGCGGTGGTCCTGTGGCTGTCCGACTGCTACACTCAGAATACTGTGGGCGGACCACCAATTATTATGAGTACGGTGGTCCTGTGGACTGCCGTACTCGTAATAAGGCCCTAAGTAGATGCTTAAAGTCATGCTTAGACCATCTTATATAGCAGACAAGGGGTGAATCTAGCTCATTAGTGTGATAAATTCTTGGAAAGACTGAAGTTGCATAACAAGTACTTACCAGATTGTGTGGTAACTAGAAAAAAGCATTCAACAAAGGCTCTACCTTTTACTAAATACCTATGCTCACATTCACTCCAACCCAGTCCTCAGCAGTCCCATTTCCTACTTGTTTCCTTATCACACACAAGGTCCCCTTCTTGGTAACATCAATTCACAACCTTGGGGAAGGCTCCTTCAGAATATCCGTGCCCTTACCTATGATGTGTTCTGTATTAACGTTCTAAATCACTTTCTCTTCATCTAGTCCTATTCTTTCGTTCAGCTTGTCTATAAAAACTCTCTCATCCTTTCTAATTTTGCAAGTTAAATCATGCATGCTTTGATAAGTAGCACTCACGTTAGTCACGGGAATATAGAATTTCATCATCTGCTTACACCGATCCCTCAGTTTAAATGCCTCAGAGAAAGATTAAGTGCCGTGTCTGGTGGCTCAGTGGACTAATGCATCCACTGCAGGGGCCTGTGTTCAACCTCATGGTCACAGGTTCGCATCCTGGCGGGTCCACTCAGCCTTTCATCCATTTGAGGTCGATAAAATGAGTACCATTGAGTTGGGTAACAATAAACATCTGTTATTCAGCGCCAAGATGCCCCGTTGCTGGGGTGAACGTGCGCTTTACAAATATGTTATGTTATGTTTTGTAGACCGCAAATACATATTTGAATCAGTCACAATTGGCACATCTTTTAAAGGTTTTCATAATCAGTGTAGCACAGTTTCATAGGCTTTTGCTGATAGAACAGGTTAGGGAAAACAGCCCATGAGAAGAAGAAAGACAAAAGGTAAATGAAAATGGCTGGCCTAAGGCTCTAACATCTTCTGACCATAAATCTAGCTCTCTGTTTGCCCATTTCGACTTTTGTCAGCAGTTGGTGAATCCCCATAAAGATTACTCCTTATTCTCATAAAGTCGTAAAGCAATCCACGAGGACACTCATTTGCAACCTGTAGACCAGACACCAGCTGGAGCATTATCTCAGGTCTCCTCAGTACTAATGATTCTCTCACAGCGAGTTAAGCGGCTGTTGGTCAAATGTTGAGTGCGGGTGCAAGTCATGAGAATGTCAATTGAGTATGGGGCCATTACAATAAGTAGATAACCCATCACTATCCCCTCAGTCTGCTGAATGCTAAGACTTCCCACTTTTACTGCTTTGAGATATCTAGGTAATGCTGTGGCTACTGGATCAAGGATTGATGAAAAAGTAGTCTATGGGATGCTTAGACTTCCCATGCGTTACGTGGTAACGGGGTAAACCCAGAAACACTGAACCTGGGTAAATAGTAGTATAGAAAGGGTGGTCACAGTGAAAACATGTAACAAATCACATCACCATGAACGAATCACAAAAATCCTGATGAAGACCCTGATCTAAGGATTAGATGCACCTTTATCTCTTAGGGTCGAAACGTCGACTTTTACCTACCTACCTGTACTGGCATTTGCACTTACAGTTGGATAACAGTGATTATTTTTTGGCTGTATCACACTAATATCATGTATTTTGATCTTGATTACTGGATTGACCAGACAGGTCTTTGTAAATAGATTGTACATATGCACAATTCTTTTTTTTACCTTCACATGAGCACATCTCCCTGCACAACCCCATCACTCTGTCCGCGGAGCACCTGAGATATAAATATTTTTGACGGTTTGCTTTCATGCTAAATAATGATAAAATTCTTTTGAAATCGAAATTCTCAATTTATGTGATTCGTTCATGGTGATGTTATTTGTTACATGTTTTCACTGTGACCACCCTTTCTGTACTAGTCTTCCCATGCATCTGTGTCAACATGGACAAAGCACACCCATCTCTCTCATGGCAAAAGAGCACAAACTCTTTGGTGTAGTCTGGTATTCCAAGAGCGGGTGCACTACAGAGTAGATTTTTGAGCTCTTGGAAGGCTTCCATCATACTTTGATACCGGCTCATTGACATCAGTGTGCATCAGTCTCAGTAAAGGCTTTGCCACAAAGGAAATGTTTGGGATCCACTGTCAGCAGTAGCCAACCATGTCCAAGAACATTCATACTTCTCTCTATGTGGTTGGAAACTTCATTTTAAGGACTGTTTCAATGTGTTCGTGGGACACTCATCTGACTCCCTTCTCTAACTGATGTTCCAGGTACATGACTTCCTTCTGACAATACTGAAACTTTTCAGGGGGAAAATTGTGCCCGTTCTAAGCCAAATGGGTGAGCAGAGAAATGGTGTGTTGTCTACAAGCTTACTTTGTCATCGATTAAATGAGTAAATCATTGATGTACTGAGTCAGGGTTTAGGTACACGGTAACTGCAGAATCTCTAAATTATTTTTAAGTATCTGATTGAAATAAGATGGACTCTCTGTATACCCTTGAGGAGCATGACACCACACAAAAGTCTTTTCTTGGAACCAAAACACAAAGAGAAACTGGCTCTCTTTGTGAAGGGAAACAGAGAAGAAGTCAATCGCTGTGAACCACTCAGCTTCTGGGGGAATTTGGAACAGGATCACAGCAGGGTTCGGTACCACAGAATAGCTTTGAATGACAATTTGGTTTATCTTTCCTAAATCCTTCACTATTCTCCACTGTTTATTGGCTTTTTGCAAGGCCATAATCAGAGAATTACATTAATTCCTAATGACCTCCTTTAGAATGTCCTGTTCTATCATATTCTCGATGATGGGGGTGATTCCTGCTAAGGCTTCTGGGATCATCTTGTAAGGATGTGTTTGAGGAAATACTGGATTGGGCCAAAGGGTTATCTTTGGAAGTTTGGCACCCCTAATGAACCCAATCTCTTTCTCGGCGAAATCCCAAGCATCTTCTCTGACTGTCTCTTTCAATCGATGGGTTACTCTTTTTCAGTAATGACTTATACAACCTGTTGGAAGCCGGAGTCCCAGTCACGCGACACTGTCACAAATGCGAGACCCGGGACTCCCCACTCAACGTTAGGCCAAGTAAGGACACCGTTTGAGATAGCCCTGCTCACCCCCTTAGTAGCTAGGCACGAGCAGCCAGGCCTATCTCCAAGGCACGAGTGTACAGTATGTGCAACCACACCCACAGCAACCCCCTGGTGACACCACAAATGGACTCCACACGAGTTTGATAAAAACGAGTATAAACTTTATATAGAATGATATACGATCAGACCACACGATACAAAAGCCAACATATAATAAAGGGTAATATTCGTTCCGGCTGGCTGGTAGGTTCAAATCCCAACCACCGCTTTCAAAATGCTATGCTGGTCGTAATGCTAAAATCACACACGTTGCAATAGACAAACAATAGTGCGCTGCGTAACGATACAATCCTGTGCTGGGCACAGGAGAAATAATACAATGCGTAACGATACACCCCGGTACCTGCAATGGGAGAAATAATGCAATACGTACCGCTAAAATTATGTACTGCGCAATGAAGGAATAATGCAATGCGTCACACCCCAATCACGTACTTTGCAATGAAGAGATAATGCAATGCGCACCGCCACAATCATGTACTTTGCAATCAAGGAATAATGCAATGCGTAGCTACAATCATGTACTTTGCAATGACGAAATAATGCGATGCGGGCCGCTACAATCCTGTACTTTGCAAGGGAGAAATAATGCAATGCGTAGCGCTACAATCGTGTACTTCGTTAGGCAGAAATAATGTCAGGCGTCATAAGACAGTCCGGCAGTTCATTAGCAGCAATATTGGCAATGTGTATTACGACAGTCAGCCTCTTCGATAACAGTTGCCCCACACACATATCCACGATGACATAAAGTACAGCTTCGCACTCTGGCCCCAGTACCGCCACTCCTTTGGTCAGTACGGGCCCCCAATTTGAGCCGAAGCAAAGGCTCACGTCGCCAGAAGGACTGAGAGGCCAAGAGAGTGTCCCTCCGAGCCCGCACCCGCGCAGGCAGTGATCCACGTTACCTGGGGGGCGCGACCCCACTCTCCTCTCCTCCTTCAATGAACTAGGCCTTCCGTGCAGAACTTTCTCAATGGGCCTCAGTGGCTCGGCCTGGCAGCTCAGCTCCTCCGGGGCTGCCGGTCCGGGCCGCGACTGTTAGGAAGGCCTCAGGCGGCCGCAGATTACGTTACTCCGGGTGCACGTACACCACAGCACCCTCCGGGTCTCTTCTGGCACGAAGCCACACACACAACGCTGATGAGACTTCACGTCGCCTCCGAGTGCACATTCGCCAGGCACTCCTTCCTGCGGTCTCAGTTGGCACCGAGACACGCACACCACGCTGCAGAGTCTCACTTTCTTCCGGTGCACACGATGATCAGCCGATCACCTCCACAGTCCCAGGTTGCACCAAAGCACGCACACTGCTTCACTGAGACTTACTCCAATTCCGGTGCCCCGATATCCAGGCGCTCCTCACCAATGCCTCCGGCCGCACCTCGACACGCTCACCGTGTCCGAGCCTCACTTCTCCTCCGGTGCACTCGATCACCAGGTGCTTTTCACCAACGCCTCCGGTGCACCCCGACACCCACCCTGAGCGTCCGAGACTCACTCCACTTCCGATGCACGCGTTGACCAGGCACTCCTCGCCAACGCCTCCAGTGCACCACGACACGCACCCTGCGCGTCCGAGACTCTCTTCTCCTTCGATGCACATGTTCACCAGGCGCTCCTCACCAGCGCCTGCGGTGCACCATGACACGCACCCAGCGCGTCCGAGACTCACTTCACCTTCGGTGCACACGTTCACCAGGCGCTCCTCACCAACGCCTCCTGTGACCCCGACACGCACCCTGCGCGTCCGAGACTCACTTCACCTTTGGTGCACACGTTCACCAGGCGCTCCTCACCAACGCCTCCAGTGCACCATGACACGCACCCTGCGCGTCCGAGACTCACTTCACCTTCGGTGCACACGTTCACCAGGCGCTCCTCACCAACGCCTCCTGTGCACCCCGACACGCACCCAGCGCGTCCGAGTCTCACTTCTCCTCCGTGTGTCCAAGATCACAGGGCACACCTTCCGAGGGTCTCAAGCTGCCACAACACGCGCCCACCACGTCGCTTGAAACTTCTCCGGAAACTTTTATGTTCCTGTGTTTCCAAACAGGGAGCCAGCTCACCTCGGGCCCTTGGGGTTACAAGACACAGCACAAAGCACAGTCTTCTTCAAGCAGGGGGACCCAGCGCACACAGCACAGTCCCAACAGCCTCTTCCTTGGTTAAAACAGCAAACTGCAGACCAGCCCCAGATCATGAAGCAAGGGTTGGTCCTTCCCAGCAGTCTCTTCATTTGTTCCTTCCTTAGCAGAGGTTCCTCTTGACCACGAAATGGGTTCAAGCCTTTTCAGTCTCAATCCATTTCTATTCGAACGTTCAGGGGTTTCAGCTCTCATAGATATACCCCTAAATGTCTTTGAAGTTTGTTGTGCTCAGGGCTCCCTGACCCCTTCCTAAATCAGTTCTGGGTGTCTCCCTCCCAGTGTCACCTTTCTCCCTTAGATACTGAGGGTCTGGACCCTTAATCACTCAGCAGGAGATGGGTCAATTGTTTTATAGCCGCAACCCAGGCCTCTTCACCTCCCGGGGTTTCTCCTCGCATACTCTCCAGATGCAGGTCAGCCTGGTGCCATCTCATCCCCTCCCTGGGTCAAGACCTCCCCCGGCTCCTCTCCCCTCTCAGATCCAGACAGTCAATCCACATTCAGCAGAGACACACAGAAATGCTTAAAGCACAAATTTAGCCACTTTCTAGAAGAGCGGCTTCTGAACACACAGTGACAAAACCACTTTCATAGAAAGATGTGTTATGACGCTATGAGTTCATACATACCAAACTTCACCTCTCCATTTTAAACTTATGGGAAACTAGGCTAACAAACACAATACCCAGCCTCCCCCATTCTGTCCTATGGGCAGAATGGCCTTTCACCAGTGAAAAACGAAATGGAGGGTTTTTCACTGTCAGGACATAACACACACCTCAGTATATGTCCTGCCTTTTACTTACACGGCACCCAGCCCAAGGGTTACCTGGGACCTACCACAGGGGTGCCCACTGTGTACGGAAAAGGGAAAGTAAGGCCTGACAAGTGGTTGCACTTGTCAGGACAACATGCTAACTTAGCAAACTGCGCGCAGGCCCTACACTGCAGGCCTGAGTTCCCTTCTCCGCGCACCTTTGCATTACTAGCCCTGGCACACACAGTGCACATCACTAAGGAATTTACTAGTAAGGCAAACATACCAATCATGGCCAACCAATTACCATTACACTTTACACAGGGAACCTTTGTACTTTGACACTGATTAGCAGTGGCAAAGTACCCAAAGCATCTAAATTGGCAACTCTATGTCAGGAAAACGGTCTAGGGGGAAAGCAAAAAGTTTTAGGAAACTTTAGCCAAAAAGGCCAAGTCCTACACAACCCCCTCCCAGCCAAAAGCCAGGGTAGACCAATCATTACCTTGATGGACTTCCCAGCTTCGGGCGATAGAACCAGGACGCAGGCCCTCTACCACAGGGACACCCTCCTGTTCCACGCCTTCCTGACCCCAGGGGGTCTTCTTGATCACTACTCCCTGAGCCAACAATGCTGTTCCATGGATCCCTCCCGGCCGGGGGGACCCCTCCAGGGGTGCTGGACCCGTGCCCACCCCACCCTGGAGTGGTACCCTGGGAAGGCCCATCGGTCAGGATACTACCTCTAGTCATCCTGCCCTCCAAGTTAAAAGCGGGTTCACCCTGGTCATTTCTCGGGGACCCAGCCCCACTGGCTGGACACTGTCCCACTGGTGTTCCCCCTAGGGAACACAACCCTCTTTTAACCTTCCATTTATTTTTCTGGGCCAGCCACTTAGGAATGGCACCCACAGACTTCAGGACGGCAAGAGCTCTGGCTACAGACTCCCCATGCCCTCCTGACGCTAGGTGTCCTTCCTCACACCTCTGGCAAGTAGGCACTCGGCCTCCACCCGGGGGCTCTCCTACGCCCCCACCCCCAGTTTCCTGGGTGGTGCTGCTGATCCCTGGGGGTGCTGCTTACTCTTCCTCTCCCTCTTTTGAGACAAGGGGCTAGCCAGCAACCGCTCCTCACTACTCTGAGATCTCCTTGCGCCACTTGGCCCTTCTTCCCTCTCTGGGGCCTCTTCAGGCCCCTGGACCCATGACCAGGGGTTCGGTTCTCGTGCAGGTTCCCGGGAATCAAGGAGCCCACACCTTAACCCGGGTTGGCGCAATCCTGGAAAATAATTTCTGAGCCTATGCTCCCCTGGGGCCAAACTGGACAACCCCTCCAAATCATTTACCATGCTAACCACTACCCAATCTTCCAGTGCACTCTTGTACTCATCCGCACTTGGCACTGGCGGTGCGCTTCCACCATACGAACTGGACTCTACTTGTTTACCCTTAATGTCCAGTTCCCTCATGCTTAACTCATGAGCGAAGAGAATCCGCTTCTCTTCCAACGCGAGAGCGTTCCTGCTCTCCTCTACTTGAGTTTTAAGTTTTAACACCTCCAACTCATGCAGTCTGACCCTTTGGTTTTCCTCCAACTCCTCTGGTGAAAAACTCCTCCCTGAATGGCTACTACCAGCCCCTGCGGCTGGTCCCTCCACTGGCAAATCCTGTGGAACAAATCCATTCCCTGGGTCATCCTCATCCACCTCAACATCACCCGTCTCCTGAGCCTCCTTGGCTTCCCACCAGGCCCTCAAGGCCACTTTCAGCTCCTCCTTCTTGGCGCTACCCTTCATGGGACATCCCAAAGCTCTGCAGAATTTCCTCAACTGATCAACCTTGTAGGTAAACAATGCCTCAATGTTAAACTCTAATTCTGCAGCCGCAGCCTCACCGGCTATCTGGCTCCGTTCCTCAGACCTGATGTGTGGTTTAAAGGTTACTCAACAATAGAACCAATCAATTCAAAACAATATGTTGTTGCGTCGTGGTCTGCGATCAATTTATGATGTACACCAATTACTGTGAGTGGTTTTGCACACACGCGTTTCAATTACGTTAGGATCGTATCCCACCGCTCTGCCGCCAAATGTTGGAAGCCGGAGTCCCAGTCACGCGACACTGTCACAAATGCGAGACCCGGGACTCCCCACTCAACGTTAGGCCAAGTAAGGACACTGTTTGAGATAGCCCTGCTCACCCCCTTAGTAGCTTGGCACGAGCAGCCAGGACTATCTCCAAGGCATGAGTGTACAGTATGTGCAACCACACCCACAGCAACCCCCTGGTGACACCACAAATGGACTCCACACGAGTTTGATAAAAACGAGTATGAACTTTATATAGAAAGATATACGATCAGACCACACAATACAAAAGCCAACATATAATAAAGGGTAATATTCGTTCCGGCTGGCTGGTAGGTTCAAATCCCAGCCACCGCTTTCAAAATGCTATGCTGGTCGTAATGCTAGAATCACACACGTTGCAATAGACAAACAATAGTGCGCTGCGTAACGATACAATCCTGTGCTGGGCACAGGAGAAATAATACAATGCATAACGACACACCCCGGTACCTGCAATGGTAGAAATAATGCAATGCGTACCGCTACAACCATGTACTGCGCAATGAAGGAATAATGCAATGCGTCACACCCCAATCACGTACTTTGCAATGAAGAGATAATGCAATGCGCGCCGCCACAATCATGTACTTTGCAATCAAGGAATAATGCAATGTGTAGATACAATCATGTACTTTGCAATGATGAAATAATGCGATGCGGGCCGCTACAATCCTGTACTTTGCAAACTAGAAATAATGCAATGCATAGCACTACAATCGTGTACTTCGTTAGGCAGAAATAATGTCAGGCGTCATAAGACAGTCCGGCAGTTCGTTAGCAGCAATATTGGCAATGTGTATTACGACAGTCAGCCTCTTCGATAACAGTTGCCCCCCACATGTATCCACGATGACATAAAGTACAACTTCGCACTCTGGCCCCAGTACCGCCACTCCTTTGGTCAGTACGGGCCCCCAATCTGAGCCGAAGCAAAGGCTCACGTCGCCAGAAGGACTGAGAGGCCGAGAGAGTGTCCCTCCGAGCCCGCACCCCGCCCAGGCAGTGATCCATGTTACCTGGGGGGCGCGACCCCACTCTCCTCTCCTCCTTCAATGAACTAGGACTTCCGTGCAGAACTTTCTCAATGGGCCTCAGCGGCGCGGCCTGGCAGCTCAGCTCCTCCGGGGCTGCCGGTCCGGGCCACGTCTGTTAGGAAGGTCTCAGGCGGCCGCAGGGCACACATACCCCACGCCGCTTAGATTACGTTACTCTGGGTGCACGTTCACCACAGCACCCTCCGGGTCTCTTCTGGCATGAAGCCACACACACAACGCTGAAGAGACTTCACGTCGGCTCCGAGTGCATGTTCGTCAGGCACTCCTTCCTGCGGTCTCAGTTGGCACCGAGACACGCACACCACGCTGCAGAGACTCACTTTCTTCCGGTGCACACGATGATCAGCCGATCACCTCCACAGTCCCAGGTTGCACCAAAGCACACACACTGCTTCACTGAGACTTACTCCAATTCCGGTGTCCCGATATCCAGGCGCTCCTCACCAACGCCTCCGGCCGCACCTCGACACGCTCACCGTGTCCGAGCCTCATTTCTCCTCCGGTGTACTCGATCACCAGGAGCTCTTCACCAACGCCTCTGGTGCACCTCGACATGCACCCTGCACGTCCGAGACTCACTCCACTTCCGATGCACGCGTTGACCAGGCGCTCCTCGCCAACGCCTCCAGTGCACCACGACACGCACCCTGCGCGTCCGAGACTCTCTTCTCCTTCGATGCACACGTTCACCAGGCGCTCCTCACCAACGCCTCCTGTGCACCACGACACGCACCCAGCGCGTCCGAGTCTCACTTCTCCTTCGGTGCACACGCTGACCAGGCGCTCTTCACCAGCACCTGCGGTGCACCACGACACGCACCCAGCGTGTCCGAGACTCACTTCACCTTCGGTGCACACGTTCACCAGGCGCTCCTCACCAATGCCTCCTGTGCACCCCGACATGCACCCAGCGCGTCCGAGTCTCACTTCTCCTCCGTGTGTCCAAGATCACAGGGCACACCTTCCGAGGGTCTCAAGCTGCCACAACACGCGCCCACCGCGTCGCTTGAAACTTCTCCGGAAACTTTTATGTTCCTGTGTTTCCAAACAGGGAGCCAGCTCACCTCGGGCCCTTGGGGTTACAAGACACAGCACAAAGCACAGTCTTCTTCAAGCAGGGGGAACCAGCGCACACAGCACAGTCCCAACAGCCAGTTCCTTGGTTAAAACAGCAAACTGCAGACCAGCCCCAGATCACGAAGCAATGGTTGGTCCTTCCCAGCAGTCTCTTCCGTTGTTCCTTCCTTAGCAGAGGTTCCTCTTGACCACGAAATGGGTCCAAGCCTTTTCAGTCTCAATCCATTTCTATTCCAACGTTCAGGGGTTTCAGCTCTCATAGATATACCCCTAAATGTCTTTGAAGTTCGTTGTGCTCAGGGATCCCTGACCCATTCCTAAATCAGTTCTGGGTGTCTCCCTCCCAGTGTCACCTTTCTCCTTTGATACTGGGGGTCTGGACCCTTAATCACTCAGCAGGAGATGGGTTAATTGTTTTATAGCCGCAATCCAGGCCTCTTCACCTCCCGGGGTTTCTCCTCGCATACTCTCCAGATGCAGGTCAGCCTGGTGCCATCTCAACCCCTCCCTGGGTCAAGACCTCCCCAGGCTCCTCTCCCCTCTCAGATCCAGACAGTCAATCCACATTCAGCAGAGACACACAGAAATGCTTAAAGCACAAATTCAGCCACTTTCTAGAACAGCGGCTTCTGACCATACAGTGACAAAACCACTTTCATAGAAAGATGTATTATGACGCTGAGTTCATACATACCAAACTTCACCTCTCCATTTTAAACTTATGGGAAACTAGGCTAACAAACACAATACCCAGCCTCCCCATTCTGTCCTATGGGCAGAATGGCCTTTCACCAGTGAAAAACGAAATGGAGGGTTTTTCACTGTCAGGACATAACACACACCTCAGTATATGTCCTGCCTTTTACTTACACGGCACCCTGCCCAGGGGTTACCTGGGACCTACCACAGGGGTGCCCACTGTGTACGCAAAAGGGAAAGTAAGGCCTGACAAGTGGTTGCACTTGCCAGGACAACATGCTAACTTAGCAAACTGCACGCAGGCCCTACACTGCAGGCCTGAGTGCCCTTCTCTGCGCACCTTTGCATTACTAGCCCTGGCACACACAGTGCACATCACTAGGGACTTTACTAGTAAGGCAAACATACCAATCATGGCCAACCAATTACCATTACACTTTACACAGGGAACCTTTGTACTTTGACACTGATTAGCAGTGGCAAAGTACCCAAAGCATCTAAATTGGCAACTCTATGTCAGGAAAATGGTCTAGGGGGAAAGCAAAAAGTTTTAGGGAACTTTAGTCAAAAAGGCCAAGTCCTACACAACCTGACTACAAGTTCTGGTGCCTCTAATTAAAACTCTGCATCTGCCGCATGGGTCTCTATCCCTGCTCTGTCATCCGTACAGTATATGAAGCAATTGAGCTTACAGAGAAGATACCTTCCTAGCAAATTTACAGGACTCGAATCACACACGATAAACTGGTATGGTTCTCTGATGCCTCTGAGTTTTACTTGAACAGGGGCAGAAATCTGATTCATACACTGCTGATTTGTAATGCCAACAAATTTAACTTCTTTTCCCATGAGGCGTAGGTTCAGGACCTCAACTGTTCTAACAGTCAAACTAGTGGCTCCTGTGTCTATCAAGAAGGACATGAGGTGTCTGTTAACATCTCCATCTATGTATGGGCCACTCTGATCCACTTCTAGGACTGCGCCAAGTACGCACTACACCTCCCACCTCAGGCACCGTCATTGGGCCTGTCCAAAATCTGTGGAGCTCTCAAACATAATGGGAATCGAGGCAGTGTGGGATATGAATGGGTTATGGGGAACTTCTGTTGCTCAGTTGGAAATGGGGATTCCCTTCTTGCATCTGCATAGATCCAGGGGAATTTTGTGATATGCCTGATTTCGGGATCTTTGAGGTTGTCATAGGAGGTCTGGGTACTGTGGGACACTCTCCCTACACTGCAAAATTTGCGGCTTGGGCATCAATCATTGCTCGATCAGGATTGCCGCCGGGACACTCTGTCGAGTAGCTGCGTGCTCTACAAATACCCTGATAACATAACATAACATTGTAGCAACATTCCTGCTTCCAATGCCCGATCTTGTTACAAATGTGACTTGGGGTAACTTTCTTTAAGGCACTTGTACTGTTTCTGGACATACTTCCATGACCTCTTCCTACTCCCAGGGCATTTCCTCCATATGCCATGCAGACTGCTTGCATGTTTATACCTGCACTGGGGTCAATTTCAAGTCCTTAAATGGGTAATTCAGATCCTTTCACACCTCCATTCTGTGCCAACTGGGTCTGGGCGATCATGAACTTGTCTTTCAGTCCCTTGCATTTAGCCACTAGCATATCACTGCAATATTTTGCCTACTGCAGGATCTCATCAATGGGTTTACTTTGCCACCAAAGAACACCTTTAATAATCTGATTGCTAATTTCAAGTCGCAGCCCGTGCACAGAGGAGGCAAGAAACCTTCCCATAGTGTCTCCAAGTCATTTAGACCCCTATGTTTCCTGTACATCTGCATTAACATTTCTAAATATGCATGTACAGACTCCTTGGGTTCTTGGGACAGTCGGAAGATCTTGGGCCAATTCATTTCCTTTTGAAGAACCTTTGGGGCATATTAGCAACGCTTTGCGATAACTATCGCAAAGCGTGCTTAGCGCTCATTTTACTAACGCCGGCTATCGCAGGTTTTTATTGTGGAGATATCGCGTTATTAGCAACGCGTATCTCCAAGGCGATAAAGATTCCTGCGATAGCGGGGAAATCGCCGTTTTGCATAGAACATCGCTGGTTTTCCAGCGATGTTCCCTGCAAAACGGCGATAACCTTGCTGATACGACCCTGTGGTCGTATCAGCAGAATCCACCCCTTATGTTAGGGATGGCTAAGTCAGGATTTTAGCAGACGTTAGATTTTGGCAAAAACGGCCGTTTTCGCCAAAATCTAACCTCTGCTAAAATCATGTGGGCTGCCTTGTAAATATTGCGATGTGAACATCAGCGATATTTGCAACGTAGTCCATCCGGGTACGCCCAGTAACGCCCACTTTGCATCTCATTGGAGATGCAAAGGGAGGCGTTGGGAAAAGGGTGCTAACATGCGATTATGCATGTTAGCACCCTCTTGTTGATAGGGCGATAGTTTTATCTCCGTTTTTCTGGCTTTTAAAGCCAGAAAAACGGAGATAAAGCCCTTGCTGATATGCCCCTTAGTTTTTAGGTGGTTAATGACTGCATTGCATTTGGTCTTGACTGGGGCGAAGTTGGTTCTTGACCGGGGCGAAGTGAGTTCCTGTGTCAGCCATTCCAGTGCTCTTTTACATTCTGCCCATAGGCCCTTTGGGACCACCACTTCAAACAACACATCCAAATCCTCCCACAGAACCTTTGAAATAGCCACAATCTGCTCTATCTGTGTGTACCACTTTTCAGAATTTTCCCTCAACCTGAGGAGAAAATATGTTAAGTGGAAGAGATGTGTCCGGGACAACGGGACATGTACATATGTTCCTCCCTGTACTTTCCTTAAAGGGTATTCCTTTACAACCCCCCTGTAACTTCTTCCTCATCTTCTTTGGCAACTTCCTTCTTTCATTTTACCTTGACCTTTTCCTTCTAAGACGACAACTCTCTAAATTTCTCGGTCTCACTCCAGTCCCTAATATTCTCAATCAGCTCTCTTACACGCGTTTTTGATTCTCTCAGTTTCAACAGCTTCAATTCCTTGCCACCCATCATCATCCTGACATTCTTTTGAAACTTCTTTCTATGAGTCAAATCAATTCCACATTCGTCCGGCACTCTCTCCATTTTCTCATATGTCTTTTCCACCACTTTTGCAGCTTCCTTGCTCTTGTAAAGCAACTTGCTCTCGTTGTAGTGTCCTAGCAAGTCCATCCTTACATTACCCTAAATGATTTCTTCAAATTCAGCTTTCGATTGGGCAACATTAAGTCTCTAATGAGTCTGTCCTTTGCCTTGTGGGTTAATTGGTAGAGTTACATTGTTTATCTGACCTGCAGCGACAGGGGTTGTCAAAACCTCTCCCTGAGAAGGGCCTGGCACTACTGTGCTAGATATCTCTGTGGGATCCTGGGAGACGCTCAGAAGGGTATGGCTTGGTGGCATGCTAATGACTGTCACAATAGGGGAAATGTTGGGTGTACCTGATGAGTATGCTGTACCTATTGCCATGAGTGTCGAGGTCTGAGCAAGGGGTCAAACAGTAGTTTATGTGTAACTTGGGGGTGTACTAGCTTCCAAAGGGGTTGCGGCATATGCTCCAGTCTTGGTTGCTGCCTGAGCTGTATTGATGAGTGCGGATGCTGCCTTATATGGGGGCGGTCTTCTTTGGAGGAACTCATCTATGAAGGTGTCCTCCTCCTCACACTCTGCTTCTACTTCACCTATTCTTGCTAGGCTTTCCCTTTTTTGCTTCCTCACTCTCTATCAGTGGGCAAGCTCCAACTGTCTCAATGACTTCCTCCCTCCATCTCTTCTGCCTCTCATCGTCTTGTGTGCTTATCAACGATATAAGCCTTATTGCGGACTTTCAATGCAAACTTCTTCATTTTCGTCTCATTTGCAACTTGTTCCCAAAGGTTCAGAGACTCAAACTTTGTGGTCCCAGGCTGAGGTCTCCAATCATACATTCTCCTTTTCAAATTTTCTATTCTGGGAATGTGGAAAGTCCCACTCAGTGGGAACTGTAATTCTCCATCTTTGGACTTATATTTGTGCCATTGACTAAGATAACATACATGTGAATAATCCTTTCTTTGCAGCTGTTTCTCATGCTGGAGTGCATTCAGATAGGAATTTCTCTTCCTTATTTACATGTTTCTCTCTTTTCGAAAAAAGATTTTCCATTCTGACAGTGGTTTCAGTCACTCCTTGTCCCAATTTCACACACTTTTTCTACTCTTGTGTTCACGATCTGCCTGACAGTACCAGCGCCTCTTAGTCAAAGGTTACCCTTTTGCAGTTCTGCTTCAGCGTTTGCCAGCAAATCCCTGCATGGCACCAAATGATGTAAGCACCTGTATACTGCCAGGATCTCCTGAACTACTTAACGCCTTGTCTGCTTCTTCTAACCAGAAATCTATACAGTACCAAGATGACTGCCTACTCTCACACAGCAGTAGACTCTCCACCTGTGGTAGTAACTGTACTCAGCTTGCTCACTCCTGTGCACCGAGGAATGACCCACCACTGAGGAGCTTGGTTAATACTCTCACACAAGTAGAAGGATTATGTCCCTGTCTTGGTGTGACTGATAGCTCCTCACACTACACCTCACCTTATCAGGCAATTCAACGACTCTAAAGATTGCTCTGAGGTAACTTTCTTTGACCTTATATCATACATGTAATAATTCAAAAATCAAAAAATGATGTCAAGAATACAATAACTGCCATTCCCACAAGTCTAAGAGCTAGTGCCGCATAATAATTCAGCTCAAAGCCCGTCCACTGAATTCCACCACAATACACCTACTACAACTCCCAGCATGCACTGTATTGTAGCTCACATCCTACTCATCCTTCGCATGTGCATGGGTCCCTATTGATGCTCTTGTCGTTCTTCTCTAGGTTGCTGCTACAGCCAACTAGTCTTCAGGAAACAGGATTGAGATTTGTGGCTGGGTCAATTTGAATCTCGAGGCAAGACTGCCTGAACCATGAAGGTTCAGTAATTGGTTCTATAGCCAAATAGGTTCATTCAGTGCTGAGCAGATCTAGTCGGAACCATCAGCTTTGCTACCAAATCAATATCTCTTTTCCTTACCAAGAGCGTGCCAATGGCTCAGACTGGGAGCTGTGTAGTCCCTATATGGACTTTGGTGCTCCCCAATTAGATCTGTCTCTAACTGTATCATTTTCTATAAGAATGACAGACATGGGTCGAAGTTTTAAAGGTTTATATAAAGAATTATTGAGGCAAGATACGTAAAACAGACAATCGAATAAGGTTAGCATCAAGACATTTGAATCATAAGTACAAAGTACTCAGTAAAGTTCAATAGTAAATCCAACATAGATGTGCCTTCTAGGAATGGGAAATAATGTTCCTCCAAACAAAGAAAAAGTCTGTCCTTTTATAGGACTTCAGACAAAGGATTTCATACATTACTACACACATACACACGTATAATGGTCTCAGGATATGCACCAATGAGAAACAAGCAAGAAGCAACATTTTACTACAGAATACATTTGAAGATTCTCTTATAACAATATTACATTGAATTCAAAGGTTCTTAGAGTCTATGCAGGTAACATGAATTGAAACATCTTATAGAATACGATCTGTGACAGCTAAGTTGTCCTTGGTTAGGTACAGCATGATTAGAGGACTGGGAAAAGTTCCTGCCTCTCAATGCAAAGCTCACAATTCTTTATTAAAGTAGGAAAACAACAACAGCTAAAATCACATGGTGTGTTGTAACATCATTCCAAAGTGGAAGAAAGCCTAAATTTGGTTCACATTAGCAGAAGCTCAATTTCTAATACATTAGAGGCTAAGAAAAAGTAAAACAGTGCCCATATCCCCTCCCTCTTGCCCTTCATGGTCCGTTGTACTGCCACTGCTCTCTCGCCTGCCCTGTGTGGTCTAAAGTTCTGCCACTAGCCCTGCAGCATGCACTGTATGTTGGCTTGCTGCCCCTGCTACCGGCCCTTCATTGTCCAAGTCTGTACCCCTAACCAATCCCTTCTGCCCTCCACAGTCTGTTATGTTGCCACTGCACCTCTCTGCAGCCCTCCATGGTTTGTTGTACTGACACTTATGCCTGTCCTACATGTTTGGCTTGCTGCTCTCCCCCCTGTTCCCTGCCCTCCACAGTTCTATGTTCTGCCACTGCCCCTCTCACCTTCCCTGCATGGTCTGTTGTGCTCTCACTGCCTTTCCTGCCTACCCAGCGTGGTCAGTTTGCTGCCTGTTCCCTCCCTCCACACAGAGTTCTAATGAACAACTAGAGCACCTACATTTTGCATTTATGATAAAAGTTTGGCACACCTGAAGTCTTCTTGATAAAAATAAGAGGGTTCTTTTTTCATAGAAATGAAAGTTAGTGCTCTAGGAAGCTAAAGTGGAGACCCGGATTTTAAAATACCTGCACTATTAAATTGGTTTTCATGTGCTATGCACAAATATCCTCATACCCAGGTCGTCCATAAACATTTAAGCATATGTCACACTGGAGCCTCCAAGGAATTGTAGAATGCGAAAGAAGAAAGTTAAGACTCTTTTGTGACCCCCATTTGAATAGCTAGTGGGCCTTGGAAATACTCAGCTCTGAGTTTGTCACATATCAGGCATAAGTACGAATGGCAGGATGTTTAATGGTAGAGCCAGCCACATGTTATTTATCCCTCTCAGAAGTCAAAATGGATGGGGAAGAGACAGTCATATGTCTTTCAGGTGTGTTTGAAAGGCTTTTAATATTAGATCAAAGCTGATCACATGGCTGGTTAATGTTTCTGAAATGCCACCAGGGCAGTGACCCAGTCTGTTAGAAGTCAGGACATTACCTCTAATATGCTAGTATATCTGGGGCAGAGCATAACATTTCTAAATAGTTGGCGCAGAGGTGTTAATCAAAATATATTATCATTAAACATAGTAGTTATTTTTAATATATATATGTTTTATTTTTGTATTCAATTTAATTTATATTTATATATATTTTAAAAGGCTGAAATACATTATTTGGATTGAGCAGTATTTCCTATGGGGTTCCACTTCCCTGGTTCCATTATTTTTTCTGGGAGAGTGCTGAAGTATCAGTAGTTGGCCAAGTGGTGCTAAAGTTACTACTGCTACTTTTTGGCTGTAGTAACTTTACACTCGTAACTTATGCTCCACACCCTGATTCAGGGGCTGGAGACATGTAAGTCAACACCTCTGAGTAACTTTACAGTCGGAAATGGTGAATTGCCCAGGTTTACCTTTGTGTTGAGGTTCCAATGTGTCTAGATAGCTACAGATGTCACGCATTTAGCATCATATATCACACTGGAAGCATTAGTGTCATGCATCGATAAAGTCAATTCAATATGAAGGCATTGCTTCTTGAAGGTCAGTTGGGCTGAATGAGTCAGCCCTGTGCTGATGGGGGACTTGTAGGGATGGGGCACTGTCAATCTCATGCTAAACAAGTGAGTTGGTCACATGTAAAGTCTGTGTTTCTGCTTGACTGGTATGCCCCGGTCAGGTGAGAGATATGTTTTGTTGATGCCTCTAGATAGTGAGCAAATCAGGGAAATGTCATCTACCTGTCCTCCCATTGCTTCTGCAAGCCAATTAGGCTTAGGGCCCAGTCAGTCACCTGTTAAGATTGTCATTCCATAAAGCTAGTGAGGTCAGAGCACACTAAGTCGTATCCCATTAATGCTGGCAGGGTGGGCTTGATCACAGCTAATACATGTTGCTCCCTTGCATCTGGAAAGATTTGTTCTTGTCACAGGAAAAGCAACAGAGTTGTAATAATAAACATGTTACAAGAATAGGTGTCCCATGCTACATCCGCAAAATAAATGTAAGGTTAAGCTAGATGCTGGAAGAGAACGAGTTACATCGATTTATAAACTGGTTTTAACAGTTAAAGAACAATGCAGAATACATATTGACATATTCCTCCATGTGTTTCCTTGCAGGACACCAGACAGCTATGCCATTCACAAACATCACCAGGCCCTCTTTTGAGGAACTCTTTAAACACAACAAGTCTGTTGCCATCTGCCTGTCTGAAGTGAGAAATGCCAGTGTGAATTGGGAACTGAACGGCAAAGGTGTGCCATCAAATTCTTCCACTATTGGAACATTGACAAAGAGTACTCTGCCCATTACTCTTAAACAATGGAGAGAAACAAGGAATTTGTCATGCCAGCTGCAACATCCTTCTGTCATGTTTCCAAAACAAACAATCATCCTGAAATCGGGTAAGCACTCAGGGACAAAAGTAAATGGTAGAGATTGTGAGGACAGTGGCATCTTGTAAAACTGAAACGCAGTTACTACTCACTTTCACAAATACCCAGAAACAAATTCTCGCCTTCTCCCATTTATAAGCTCTTTTTAGCATTTTTGATGGCATCCTAAGCCTCGTGAATCTGCAAGAATTCACTTCTTGTTGCCTAATCTGTGATCTCATGCAGTCCCTTCGTTAGCACAGCCAGAGGAAAATGAAAAATACTCCATGCATTCAAAAGGATTTCACTGGCTAAACTGAATAATTCATTGTCAGTTTCTGTCTCTCTTGAGTAAATCTAAGCTTGGGAAGACCAATTCATTGAGATGACCTTCTGGAGTTGGCAGTTTTCTAGATTTAACTTCAAGGAGGTATCATAGACTTAATAGCCATTTGTTACAAGAGATCTAACATTGAGTGAAGTGTTCTAAAGTCTAATATGAATGTCAGTAGTAAGATCTGCTTTACTGGCTTCACTACATTCAACCTATAGATCCTTTTTGTATCTGAGAAACACTTTGCTCTGCTATTGTAATGCCTAAGTGTTAGGTTTCTGCAGAGGTATCTATAGTGAAGCAATCCACACAGTTTGCTTAGTAAAACCACTTTATTCCCAAGGTACAGAGCCACAGCAGGAGTCGTCTACCTAGCTCCTCAATCTATCACATACCACGGTTAGAACGTCTGTGACATTGTAGGTCACATCATTAGACTCAGGAGATACATTAGAAAGATAACAAACCCAAAGCACACAACCATCCTTTGTAACTATTTATAACAATACAGAACACATACCCATCCTCATACAAAGGAATATAAAAGGTTCACAACAATAGCTGTAGAATAAAAAATATAACATAAAATTAAAGAATACCCTGCTATACCTCACTAGAATAAAACATTTCATAAAAAGAAAGGATACTTTACAAACGTACGTACTACCCTCACAAATTTAATCTTCTAACCATTTAGGTGGCTTCCTGTCTCTTTTATTAGCACCCTGTTCTCCATCTGCACATTCAATATTCCCTAATTTGGTTCCAGAGGGCATAACACTTCCATCCCAACCTCCTTAAGTACAACATCCTCAGTGTTCAACCCCACACAATCACTAGTATTCCCTGAGGAATTAAGTGATTGAGTCACTCCTTGTGATTCAATGTCTTTTTCCGTGCATCTTATATCCACTTCCCCCACTGCACATACACCAGTAGTAGTACCTTTCTTATCCAACCAATCAAAATCATGTTCATTGGTACTATGATGAAAATCCTTCCACATTTCCCTCGTACCAGTCACTGCACACTTGAGATTCCACACTTTGCCATGTCCCAAACAGACAGCATTATGTTACACCTCCACCACTTCTTCTGGGTTATAGAACTTGCTTTCTCCCTTGTCCATGAAACCCAGTTTCCTTATGCAAACCAAATTACCTACACTTATGTTCACAGGTTTAATGCTGTTTTTGTTGTCATAGTACTTCTTACTCTTCTGATGATTCCATGCTATAGTCTCCCTGACTGTTTTAATGGACCATGACTCAACATTGGTACTAAATAACCAGCCAGGATTGAACTTAGTTCTGGGATTCCTTCCTTCCATGATTGAAAAAGGCGATAACTAACTAGCTTAATTCTTTGTGACTCTATAAGCCCACACAGCTTTCTTTAGCTGAACAGCCCAATCCAGATTGTTGGCACATGCAGGTTGAATCACACTTTTAATGACACAGTTGAAACTCTCAACCATACCATTTCCACTGGGATTGTACAAGGAAGTGGTTTTGAGTTTCACACCAATTCTTTCAATGTATTGCTTATACACATGAGACCTAAATTGCACACCATTATCACTCAACACATTAGTGAGAATACACTCAGAACAAAAAGCTTGGTCAAGGAAGACTAGCACAGATTCAGTGTCTGCTTACTCCACCACTTTTACAATCGGCCATCTTGAAAACAAATCCATAATCACTATAACATATTTTTGAAGTGATCCTAAAGGCCCCATTATGTCAATGGCAATGGATTCCCAAGGATTTCTGGGGCTATGACCTTCACTCATCAGGGACCTAAGGGTCTGAAGGGATTTATCAGCTCTTGAACACTCCACACGTTCCACAGCAGTGTCAATACCAGGCCAACAAAACAGTTTCTTGACTACAAATTTAGTCCGCACAATACCAAAATGGCCCTCAAGTCATAGTTGTATAATCGTGCCTCGTAAGTTAAATGGAATAACAATCCTATCACCCATCAAGATTACACCATCTTCAAAGGACAGTTCCAATCCCACTTCCCAAAAAGGCTTAATGGTTTCCGTCAACTACTCGCTTGCTTTTTAGCCTTCTGTCCACAATGAATTTAGACACCTACTGTAATACAACATCCTTCCTGTATTCCTCCTCCCACTCCTCCTTCTTCACAGCAGGCAATCCATTATCATGTACAAGAGCCATGTGGAAATTATTCCATCTGTTGTCCTCACACTCTTCTAACTGTATTGGCATTCTAGATAAGAAATCAACTCCTGTATTATCTTTCCCTGGAAAGTACACAATCCTGTAAGTATAATCCTGCCTATGCTAGGAAATTTTATCTATTCTTGCAGATGCACTCACCGTACTCTCCATTGTCAACAATTTCACTAGTGGTTTATGATCACAATTGATGGTGATCTGTTTACCTCACACAAACACTCTGAATTGTTCCAGGGCCAAAGCGCAGGCCACAGCTTCTTTTTCTATGGTGGGATACTTTTCTTCAGTAGGTGTTAAGTATCTGGACGCAAAAGTTATAACATACTTTTCACCCTTGCCATTCACTCGTGTAAGCATTGTGCCTAGCCCCTTATTACTAGCATCTGTTGGTATGACATAGTTTGCATTATGATCAAAACTATGCAACATAATCGCATTTGTAATCGAATCTTTTATCTTGGAAAAATCTTCCTCACACTGTTGTGACTATTCAAATTTGTTACTGTTCTTCAACAACTGTCTGATGTTAAAACACCTCTCAGCAAACCTAGGAATGAACATAGCGTAGTATTCAGCAAGACTTGAAAATGACCTAACATCATCCTTGTTTCTTGGAGTAGGTGTGCTCTTAATAGCTTGCACTAATGATGGTTTGGATTTAACCCCATATTCATCAATCACATGACCTAAGTATGTTACACTTTTTTCTGCAAATCTACATTTCGTAAATTCAACCTTCAATCCTTTGGACTCAAGAATACGAAACACCTTTGCCAATTTGGAATCATGTACGCTTCTGCTCTCCCGAATATCACAATGTCATCCTGAAAAACATTATGCCTTGCACTTTGCCAAACAAATTAAACATCAATCACTGAAAGACAATCGCAGCTGATGCTAAACCAAAGGGAATGAGTTTATAATGAAAACAATCATCAAGAGTAATAAATGCTGCGAGTTTAATCGAATCAGGCATTAACGAGATTTGATGGTACACAGATGACAAGTCAATGGTTGGGAGCCATTTTGCACCCTTGAGACATGTAACCATTTTGTTGATTTTTAGGTAAGGGAAATTTGTAAATGATCATGTTATTGTTCAAATGACGTAAATCAATGCATAGTCTTATTTTGTCTTTGCTGCACTGGGCCACCACCTATGGAGAAACCCATTCAGATGATTCCATCGGTTCAATTACACCTGAAGACACTAACTTCTCTAACTCTTTTGAAACTTCTTCCCTTACTGCCATAGGCACATTCCTGACCTTATGCACCTTTGGGCATGCATCACCCATGCCGTCCCTTCCTCATGTCTCTCACTGCCGTCCCTTTGTCAACTATTAAAACTTGTTCTTTGCTATTGGAATCCAGGATAATGTGCAGATTCTTCTGATCATAACATGCCAGCATGGATGACCCCTTTTTAGCTATGTATAGTATTTCTTGTGTAAGCCTATGTTTGAATTTGAAAGTCAGCCATCAAAATCCAAGGATATCAATATTTTCTCCACCATACCCTTCTGGATGTATATCAGACTCAAGCAAAGACTCTCCTATTTTATCCACAAACATTTACTTCCACACTTCCTCATTAACAATGGTGTAGGGTAAGCTGGAATCAGCATAAATGCTCAGCAACCCACCGGCCAACTGTCATCCAGCATTCTGGCTTACCCTTACAAGTATTACTGTTTATATTTACTATCAGTTTTTCTTTAACATTATGATCATATTAAATTCCTCATTATCTGACCATTTGTTCATCCCATTTCTCTCTGCATTCCCAGATTCTTCACAAATACATTTAACGCATTTCTTCCTTTTACGCATTTTTGTGTAGTGGCCTTTAATTTCACAGTTACTACACTTCTGCTTAAGGGCAGGGTTGTTTTGCTGCAAGCAAGATGTTCATTACTATCACACAGATGTTTTTTCCTTCAATTTTGATTTGTCCCTACTCTGAACACTACTAGGTTTGTTACTAAAGCTGTTCAAAATTCTGTTAATTGAGTCAGTTTCTTTCTTCCCTTTCTTCAATCCCACTGCACATTTTTCAGAAATGTCAACTTTCCTGACAATTGCTAATATATCATCTAGTGATGACCCACCATGTACCCATAATCTTTCCTGTATAGCTGGATTACTAGCACGCATGACAACCTGGTCCCTAATAAGTCCTCCTGTAAGGTACCAAATTTACAATCACTAGCTAGTTTCAGTAGTTCAGCGACATACTCAACAATCATTCCGAGTTTATTCTGTTTGCATGGGAAGAATTTGTATCTTGTAATACGCATACATACCTTAGGCACACAATGCTTACCTAAATCATTAATTGCATCCTCAAATACATTGATGCCCCCAGCAACAGGTATTTTGGACATGCGACTATACATTTCCAACCCCAATGTAGCAAAATCCTTTCCTTTTGCTCAGCTGACATCCTTCCTGCATCATCGATGACCATAATGTAAATGTAGTTTATAAGGCAATCCTTCCATTCTGGCCACCTTAAGGACGGTTCAGAACCAGATGACCAGAATGCCATTGGGGGTTGATGGTGAAGTTCTGTGCACTCATATTTTCAAATCGACTAGTTCAGCGAGTACCACACTGTCCACTCTTCACCATTTAGCACTGCAGAAACCTTGAAATAAGTTCAAGAAGGTAACTTACTTATCATACAATCTGTTCAATTATGTTTCATCTGCTGTGTCAGTCACAGGGAATAAAAAACACTCCCTTTTAACTCGGTTCCAACTTGACTGATAGTGTCAAACTTGTACCTCGGTTCTGATGTAACAAATGCCTCCGAATCCGCACTACTACCAAGATGACGCTTGCGTGGGGTCACACAGTGTGACCTCGTAGAAAATGTAGGAACATGTCTTGCTTCGTCTTCATCTGTGCTTAGAATCACCATTTGTGCTTAGATTTACCAGTAGTCAGCACCAACATGATATACCTCGCGGGATCAACTGGAGGAGTGTGCGCTACCTAGCATGGAAACGGTAGGTATATATTCAAATACCTGGCACATGACCTTCACTTCATCTGCTATTGCCATTCGACGAAGGATCCGACAAACAAAAAACCAATTGCTTAAAGATACCCCGTGTTGAAAACGTAGCTGAGAAGGCGCCTATTCTTGATCTGCACTTTTCTATAAAAATAAAAGCGTTGTAGTCATGAGGATTCAACAGTCTCTGATAATTTCCACAATAAAGTCACCAGTAGCCATCCAGTGGGTCCACAACTGTACCTCAGGCTTCTCGTCACCAATTTGTAGTGAAGCAATCCACACAATTTGCTTAGTAAACACCACTTTATTCCCAAGGTACAGAGCCACAGCAGGAGTTGTCTAACCCGCTCCTCAGTGCATCGCATTACCCGGTTAGAACATCAGTGACATCGTAGATCACATCATTAGAATCAGAACATAAATTAGAAAGATGGCAAACCCACAACACATCCCCACCCTTTATATCTACTTATAACAATACAGAACAGTATCTTCTTTACCTGGGACCTTACCAATAGCACCTAGTGTAGAACAAGACTGCTAATTCCGTCAAAGGCCACAAGATATTCAACATTTGAGTGTCACTAAATTCACATCTTTCAGCTTCCAGCAATAAATGTGGTTGTGTTAGAGCTCTGTAAGAAGTGTATGAGTCAGTAGAAGCCTATTTGAGTGATGGCTCGCCCTGGTAGCTGCATTTGTGTTCACTGACATCATTCCCTAGACTTTCTACAGAAGCTGTAATCTTTGGGAGATCCCTACTTTGCTTACAATCTGCTTTTTGATTTATCGATTTTCCCGATAGAAAAACACAAAATTGCATTAGTAGCAAAGTGACTATTACACTGATCTGGAAAAACTTGTATAGGCCCATTTACACTGACTAAACAAATTAACTTACTCCACTATCTCTATTTATCTTGATTTAATGATATCCAACAGTGCACCTTTTCTTACTAGCACTCTTTTGTAGGTGGCACTTTTATTTTAGCTATACATTCTGGTAGCCTCGAGCTCTGGCGCTTTAAAGTCTAGTCTCCTTTTATAATCCAGTGTCAAAGAAAAAGTGCACTACCGCTACTGAAGGCCTAAAATATTTATTAAGAAAAAAAATGCATCGGAGGATCACAGAATCATCTAACAATGAGCGCTCCCTGCAAAGGTATAAAAGTTAATGCTGCTAAGCGAAGGCCACACAAAAATATACAGTATTTTCGAAACAGGCTTTCCAGGAGAATCACATGGTTTCAGGAAAAAAAGGACATACTCAGATGCCATAGATTGAGATCATGGAAAAAGAAGAGAACAGCCTGGAGTTGTTCCAAGATTGTAAGCTTTTTGTCTGAGCAAGATAATCAACATATTCATGCGTCAAGAGCCAAGCTAGGAAAGAGAGGGTTTAAGCGTCACTGATGGCCATATCCTTTAGGCATAGTTAGCATTAGAAAGAAAATATGACTACAGAGGTGTAGTAACACAAAGGCAATTATTTCATTAAAAAGTCTTCCATTGTGAACTTTCACTCATGCTCTCTTCATCCATCTCACACTATGATCACTTGACTCTGGTCTTCCCATCCAGTTTTTATGTTGGGCCCTCTTCAAGATTGCCACCTTCAAGTTATTTTGCATCATCTCACTCATAACCATCTCACCCTCCAGTCTGACATTCGTAACCCCTAGTTCAAGGAGCATTCATCCCCATGAACTTGTTGCGACTTGTTCTGTGTTCATTGCCTTCATTATTTGAAATATCTTGTTTTTTTTGTTTCGATTCCGTATAAATATTTAATATGTCCATCTTTCTGTGCTGCTTCTCTCTATTGTGTGTCTCTGCATTTCCTTTTCTCTAGCATATTAAGGATTTACTTTGTGAGCATCCAATCCTAGCAGCAGTGATTTCAACATTTACTATCTTAACTGCTCATTCTTGACTGTCTCTATTCTAGCCCCTTGATTTTGGAGATGCGGCCTCAATTCCATATAAGATCTTCAAAACATAGTAGTAGAAGTGTGATCTTCAAATAGAAATATTATTCAAGATGTGGCTTCAAGAACTGAACTCAATGCTCTACAACAGAACATGAAATCATGTACTGAGTGAGCCTTTCTGAACTGCTTAAATGTCCCAATAAGTGGTCCTGAGAAACGCATGGAACCCGAGACATGACCAGAATTGAACACTATTTCATTACAGAATCCTCACCAGTCCACATCTGCTGGTCATCTCTTCCTCTATCAACCGTTCAGTTGCTCTTCTCATAGCATTGTCGTATGTTCATGCTCTCTGATGCCATATGAAAGTAACAACAAACAATAATTCTCTTGTTTGGAGACTTGTAAAACAAAACACAGGGCTACCTCTTGGGAAGTCTCTGCCACCAGTGCATAACTTTATGTTCCTCTGTTGAGCATGATCAGTGTGCCCTATTAGACCACTCTCAAGACCAATAAAAGCGCCCCTTGTGCATCAAATAAATCTCATAGTCAATTTAGCATTACAAGTTATACGATTCACAAACAGAGAAGAGAAATATTTGATTATTCAATACTTTAATGTAGAACAACGTTTTAGTATACAAGTACCCTATTAATGTCCCCTTTTTAAAAGATATGTTTCAAAACAAAGCTTGCTCCCAAGGGTGTCCTGCTTGGCAATTATTCCATCCAGAACAGACAATATTTGACAGAACAACTTTTCACTTCTTAGTCTAATTCACAATCCCAGCTCCCTTTGTAAGGAGGTAACACTAGTTTACAAATCTCTTGTGTTTAACATTATGGAATACTAAAATCCATTCAGGATTAGAAACCAATGGGTGTGGTTCATACCGATGTGTTTTTCTTCTGAATGGAAGGTCCTATTTGATAATTTTTGGCCAGATGTACTATTTACTGACCACAAAATACTGGTCACAGTTTGCGACCAGTAAATAATTTTCCGAACAAACGTATCTACAGATGGGCTACTTTGGAAAATTTATATTAGGAGTCCATTACAATTCGACCTACCTCATTAATGTACACAAAGTAGGTTGCAGATTGCAACTCACTATGATTGTAAGCCATCACAGGGATGGTAGCCAACCAGGGTAAGAAGAACACCAGGTCTGTAATTCCCTTTCAATAAAGTAATTTGTCTTATTTTTTAAATGTAGCTTTCTTTCTTTAAAGGAGAAGTGGCTGCATTTAAAAAGAAAAGTTTAATGTTTTTGTTTGTTTAAGAGTTGACAGTGGTCCTGTGGACCACTTCCTACCCCCCAACATGCTTTAAAAAAATCACAAATGGGAGGGGCACTAAAGGGACCCTTTTCCTTTTGCGTTACCACCACATCATGGGGGTTGGTAAAATTTAAATGTTTGCTACCAGATTTCAGTCGCGAAACATGAATACATATGACACTAATGATCTAGAATTTGGAAGGGAATTTGGGAGGGACTCCTACAGCACACCCCTTCCAGATATCTAATCGGTATCCATTTGCAATTTCATTTTAAGAGTCAGAAAAACTTTTCTGATTCCTAAAATGGCACTCGTACTCGAAAAGAGAATTGTAATGGTCACAAACACTGAATCAGAGCATTTCCAACCATTAAAATGCTTCATACATTAGGTCATTTGTGCTGCAAAAGAACTGTGGGAAAATAATCCCTTCTTGGGACTTAGCTTACTGATTGCTGGGGCGTTTTAGGTCTAACACCACCCCTAAACCATCCTGCTTGCACTAAATTGGCCAAATTCATTTTGATCTGATGTTTCTCTGTTTCTCAGAATTGAAGCCCATACCACAAACATAGGATTTCATTCTATGGGTAAAGCAAGCAAAGTAGCTTGATTCCTGAGGTAAATGCTGAACTGGTACTGAACAATATAATTTAAGTCCATGGGTAGTGCATTTCTTTTTCGATGCACACACTAGGCAAGCAAGTAACTGTCAACTTCATGAAGCTCCTCACCTGCTTCTTCCCACTCTTCATAACTAAGTCTGCCACTTTCCTCATCATCTACAGGACTTCATAGTCAAATTCTCCAACTTCCTCACCCTCATCCATCGAGCATTTCCAAATCAACCTCCTTGGTGACTTCATTCTCCCAGACAAAGCAAGTTTCAAGGAAACACAGGAGACACACTCCTTAACTTTGTTGTCATACTCAACTTGGTAGAATATGTCACCCAACCAATACACTCTAGAGGATAAATCTTTGACTTTGTCTTCTTGACATAATCAGCAATTCAGTGCAAGTCTCCTATTCCCCTGGACTGGACCAACCACCTTGTCATCACCATAATTTTCTCAGTGTCCAGCCTATGCTAAAAGGCCATCTCTAAACAGTACATGCCACCAAATCCTTCAAACATTTCTCCATCAACAACCTAAAGCTCAAACTCATCCCTAGCCACATCCAACATCCACGCCACATCAAATATCAATACCATTCTGCACGACAGGAAAACCATGTACACATGCAAGCTCCAACTAAGACACAAGTGCTACTTAAACTCTTAAGCGCCATGGTACTCCATAGACCAGTACAACATCAAATGCTCTATCCGCAGACAGGAAAGAAAATGGAAGAAAACCAGAACCTAACAATGACCTCGCACAATGGAAGTCCTTCTGCATGACAATCCATCATTTCAACCACAGCCAGTGAGAAAACCAACCTCATCAATGTAGCTTCCAACAGAAGCACAATGCTCTTCTAGTGAATAAAGCACTGCATCAGCACCTTGCTTGACCCTCTAATCCCACTCACCTCTGACAAATGCAATGCCTCCAATCTCTGCTTCAGAAACAAAATACAGAAGATACAACACATCAAAATGAAGCCTACTTCTACTCTGCCACCCACCTCTCTGTGCTGCATCCCTTAATTGTCGTAATTCATAATGCAGTCTATCACAAACTGCAGATACCTGCCAGTTCTTATGAAGAAGTCTTACACTACTTGCCATCATTAATGGCTCCCTCACTCTAGCCATCTTTTCAGGAGTACTCAAGATAGGTCAGATCCTCCGAACCCTAAAGAAACTCTCACTAGACCCTGATGACCTTGCCAATTACTGGCCCATCATGCACCTATAAAGCAGCAGGCCAAGAAACGATACAACACATCCAAATCCATTTTTTACATAGGTGCACCCCCAAACAGTATCCGCTGCTACCGATACTACTGCCGAAGCGGAAACAGACATCTAAAAGATCAATCACGGAGTACTCTATTGGAGAGATATGAAATAAAAAATAAATTTCTAAAGCGCGCTTAACCTGAAGGTATCAAGAGAGATAAATGATGTAGTTCAATATTGTAAAAAATGAAGATAAAATGTCTCAATGTTATCGGTAAAGTCTCTTTATTTCCATTCCAAAAATGAGCTTCATACAGCCTTTAATTACATTCCAAGGGTGAACCACACAGCCAACGCTTTTTGTTCAAGCGAAAGTCTTCAGGGCAAGCTAATACAGAGAGGGTCAGATCCTAATAAATCTGGCTTATTATGATTATCAGAACAGTTTGCTTGATAGTTCATCCACATTGACACCCAAGTCAGTATTTATATCGCGTGTTAGCGGTATAGATACTGAATCATTTTACTATGGATCACAAATGTGACGGATATTCCATCCGCTGTATTACAAGTGCCAGTGGATATGGTGCACTTGTAATACTGCAGATGGAATATTTGTCATATTTTTGTAACAATATTTAGGCCATGATATTTATATTAAACAGTATTTTTATTATTGGTTTTCTGCCATGCAATGGAACTGCTTTCTTATCCAAAAGCTTTCTCAAAACAGTTGTCTTGGCTCTGTGCTACGGTATATCGGTTTATCCTTATATGTAGATTCATCTCCCAAGCCCCTAATTCAGCTGATGAGTTCATTTTGCATCTATGAAGATATATAAAATGTCTGCTTTCTTTTAATTTCAGAAGCAACAAGTCAAATGAAACCCCCAGTCATCACCCTTTTGCCTCCAACCGCTGAAGAGGTCTATTCTGCTAAACTACTGACCCTCGTCTGCTTGGTCAAGGATTTTTACCCTGAAGACATCTTTGTGGAGTGGGAGAATGGCAACAGTACAAGGCTCTCCATCCCAATTGGCAGTGCAATCCAGTGCAACCACAGCATCCAGCTCTGTTCCCTGACCAGCCTGCTGACTGTTCCACAGGCTGAGTGGCTGACGGGTACTGTCTACATCTGTGTGGTGGGCCACATATCCTCAGAGCTGAGTGTCAGAAAAAACATCAGCCTTCACACTGGTACATACAATTTTGTCTATTTTTGTGCCATACTGATTTCATGTTTCTCTCACCTCTGGCAAGTGACCCGCCAGACTGCAAGGGCATTTCCCAGCAGTGCATAATGCACTAGATTAGAAGTGAAACATCAAAAATGCCAGTTCGGTTTACTCTAGTTGTGACACCTGGAAATTCTAGTGTGAATCTGTAAAATACCTCATAATGGCAAATGTTGCTGACAGGGAAGTACACTGGATTTCTAGGGGTGGTAGTTAAGTATTAATCCAGGTAGCAATTATCTTTTTTTCAAGATATTCTGAACTGTGAGACCATTTTCTTCAGATCAAAGGAAATCATGGAGTCCGTTTCAGTTCAGTACCCATTTGGAGGTCACACAGCAGCCAGGGGTGACCGGGCCCCAACAGTTGTGGCTGGGATCGTTTTCCTCTGGTAGTCTGGGGTCCATTGTGCTATTTCTATGTAAAGTGGGCCAAGTACATTTCTACTGCACTTGACTTTCAGGATAGCAAGGGCAAATAGACTAAGGCGTCTGCAGGATCTAGTGTGGGTGTGGAAACTCAGAACTCAAGCAATCAAATAATAAACATAATAAATGAATGTTCAGTCAAGATCTTTTCTTTTAAGAAAAAGAGAAGTACTTATAAATAACAACTCAATATTCTGCATAAGGAATATGTAGCACTACAGTGAAGACCTTTAGGATGCTGCAAGGGTAACTACACAGACAAACAGAATTGTTAGATGCAAGTACAGGTGCAGGCTCACTATGGTGAAACGGAGCAGATTTCTTGATGTCTCTGATTTGTAGTTCAGTCTGTGTGCTTTGACTATGGAGTTCTCTTAAGCAAGTTGCAATAATCTTAAGAAAGTTCTACCATAATCTATTAATAAAGTTCTCAGTAAAGGTTCTTTTCAGGCAATAACGTTACCTGATGTGAAGCCTACTCAGTATATCCAACCGTAGATGTGCAGTCTTCAACTGAGCGGTGCGAAAAATCTCACTTCCAGTTCCAGGTGTTCTTTTAGACTGGCCATCCTCCTTCTCTCTGCATCAGGCCGATGCAAGATGCATCATCAAGAGTGAAGGCACTTCGATTGGGCTGGTGCAGCACTTGCAGCTTGGGGATTTCCTTCCTACGGTCCATGGTGTAGGGATGCAGCAAGGCTAGAGCCAACACTAGTCTTATTCTCTTCCTGTGTGGTGATAGGTGGAATGGGCACACTGGTGAGTCACATTGACTTAGCCTGGTTATGCAGCTATATAAGGGGACCCCTAATACCACTTGGGTCAACTCTGTGCACAATCTTACAGCAGTCTGCTTTTTCCTTGGTTGCCGCACTCTATGGAGTTGGCAGCTGGTCTTCCACTTGGGAAGACAGCTCCTCTAGGACAAGCAGCCCTTTTACCCTCCTGGCATGCAAAAAGGCTCCCAGGTCTCATACAGACCCACAGCCCTCCAGAGCGATGCACAGATTTGAGGTGAGGTTCCCTCACCTCAAGTAGACTGGCGCTGCCCATAAACTCTTCTCCCTGTAATAAGTGAATCTTGTGACTAATTCTCCCACCATCAACCAAATGGCAGTGCTCAGGAAGGACTAATCAGAAAAAAACCTGCTAAAAAGGGTACCACAACAATTCTACAGACAGCCTTGTATCAATTCCTTCACACTTATCTAGAGTTTTTCCCGCTAGAGCAGGAATTCAGGCAATACACTTCCACTATTGTGGAGGCTGTATTACAGCCGCCATCTTGTGCCATCTCAAACCAGGAGCTATCCAAAATTGAGACCACTGGTTTCAGCAGTCACACACTCAAAAACAACAAGACGTTCTGCTGTCACTCACTATACACACTTAACATGAATGCAGGGATGTCAGCACAGGGTCTGGACGTGATATGTAAGCGGAACCTTACACGAGCAGGCCTGTAGGCCTTGCGCTCTCACTTTGGATCAGGTAAGATGCCTGTCCAGTACTATGGATTCACAAACAGTATGCTGCTACCACAGCTCCCGGTAAATGTCCCAGATGTCCTAGATGGTACTCATGTGTCACAGAGTATGCTTTTGACACCCCTCCTGATCGCAGAGGAAGGCCCTGGGTCTTGTGGTCGAATTTGTGCCTAATCCTCAGCACACATGAAGGATTACATTTGTGCTGGGACCAAAAAAAACAATAATACCAGGTTTACATGCAGTTGGGTTAAGTAGATCAAGGTTGCACATCAGTTTTCCTAGTAGGAGGCATTCCCGATCAACACTATCCCTTCAGTTGAACTTGCACATATTATTTGGAGGCCCCTGACTATTCTGGGTTGCTACCTGTTTTATTGGCCTTCATTTTTGCTGAAACATCCTGTTCACTGTGGGAGTGGAAGTGTGGAAACATTGTCTTTGTCCCTTTCAACTTTACAAGGTTTCCAAGAACTTCTGCATAACTGCTAATCTCAATAACAGCTTTTGGAACATGGTACATGGCTGCCAAAGATATGTATGTGTTAATATGGCTGTATTAACAAACAGGTGACATGGTATATCCACACCCAAACTGTGTACGCCATTCACTTATATATATAAATATATATATATATATATATATATATATATATATATATATATATATTTTCTACAAAAAGATGCCACTGCACTTCAGAAGTCGTGAAAATCCAAGCTTTTAATAAAGCATAATAGCCACCACCATCACCACCGCCAAACGTTTCGACCAAGAGATGGTCTTTGTCACGGTTATCTCTTGGTCGAAACGTTTGGTGGTGGTAATGGTGGTGGCTATTATGCTTTATTAAAAGCTTGGATTTTCACGACTTCTGGAGTGCAGTGGCATCTTTTTGTGGAAAATAACTGAGCGAGGTATGGTCTGACCTCGACACGAGCACCAGCGGACACAGCGCGCACCGATTACGGACCGTTTGTTTTTTGATATATATATATATATATATATATATATATTCACTTAAAAAAATAATGGTTACAGAGATGTTATAGTTAGGATCACATTTTAAACGTGCAAAATCATAGCAATTCACCTGTTAGAGTTTTAACTCGTACCCTAAGGTAATTACAACTCATGCCCTGCCATGCTGCACAGCTTTCTCATCAATAAAGTTACTGCAAATGTTATAGTGATATTATCATGATGTTATCAACGATGTCATGAGTGTTGTAATATGTGGGGTAATTAGCTGTGCATGGCGAGGGCGCGAGTTATAATTACCTTAGGGCACAAGTTATAACTACTTGATATAACTCTAACTATAACAGATGAATTTCTAAGGTTTTGTACGTTTAAAATGTGAGCCTAACTATAACATCCCTGTAACCTTTGGTTTTTTAGGTGAATTTCTATGTTTTTTTAAAATTCTATTTCCTAACTATAACGTCCCTGTAACCTTTGTTTTTTTCAGTGCATTTCTAGGGTTTTTGTAACATAAGTAATTTTAGTTACTTTATGTTAATACAACCTCTGCTGTGCACAGTCTATGGCCGTGCGCAGCGGGGGTTAGCCGCAGGGCCTGACCTGTGGTCAGGCCCTGTGGCCAACACCCTATAACCACATGGCTGTGCGTGGTGGGGGTTGGCCGCCCCGGGGCCCTGCCTTAAACAAATAGGGGAGGGGGTCATGCAGCCCCCCTCCCCGGGCCAAATTTGGCCCCAGGGACCCCATCCCCCAGGGCAAGGTCTTAATTTAGTGGGGAGGGGGGCCGCACGGCCCACTTCCCCAATTTCGGCCCTGGGGATCCCATACCCCGTGGCCCGGACATAAACATATGGGGGTTGGAGGCCACGCAGCCCCCCTCTCCAGGCTGATCTCAGCCCCAGGGACTCTATCCCCAGGGCCCATCGTTAAAATGTATTATTTCTAAAAGGAAGGGGAACCGTGCGAACCCCCTCCATGGGCCAATTTCAGACCCGGGCGCGGCCATATCTCCTGGTTTCCCCCAGGCCACCCAGTGTGCTATGGGACCGCGGGGGAGCCTCAAGGTCCCACAAGTCCCAGCCGACTCATACGGGGGCCGGCATTGCTCCCACAAGAAGGGAGCTGCTTGAAATAGCAGCTCCCTGCTTGTGGGAGCAATGTTTTCATCTGTTTCCCTGCACGCATATTTGCATGCAGGGAAACAGATGAAAACTTCACTTTCTGCAAGCTAGAGATGTTTGACAGCTCTGGCTTGCAGAAAGAGGAGTTATGTTTGCTCTTGCTTGCTCCCACCAAGCAAACAGCTACCTCCCAAGGGTGGGCACCTCGGAAGGTAGCAGGAGCCGGCCCTGGGGGTTGGCAGTCACCAGGGCCATAAATGGCTTCACAAGGGGGGCCAAGTGGCTCCCTCCATCATAAAACATTGCCCCAGGGAGGTGGTGGCCCCTGGGAACAGGGGTCAGTGCCGGACCTCCTACATTAATTTATTTCAGCCCCTGTGGAGGTGGCAGTCCCCGGGACTGCACAGGGTCCACGCTGCCCCCCCTTAAATTCATTGAATTGCCCCAGGGAGGTGGTGGTCCCCGGGGCTGCGGAGGACTGTGCGTGGCCCCCACATTAATTTTATATGTTTGCTCTGGGGAGTTGCCGGTCCCCAGGGCGTAGGCGGGCCCAGTGGGCGCAGCCACATACATATTTTAAAGTGCTCCGGGGAGGTGGCTGTCCCCAGGACTTTCATAATCTCTAGGAGTGGGGCACTGTGCACCACCCCTCCTTTATATAATTACTCATGTCCCCGGGACCGGGCCCACTGAGGTCTAAACATTACGGAAGCACAGGAGTCTGAGCTTCTTTTTTTAAATTTGAGGTGGGAGCCGTGGATCCTGCGCTTCTCTCACCGAAATGTTTTTTTAAAATGCTTTTTTTGTCCTGTGGGATCCCTGCGGGACCGCCCCCCCTGTCCCCCTCACCCGCTCCCAAGTGTCCTAGGGAGTCAGGCTATTCCTACCTTGTCCCCTTCTCTTTTTTCTATGTTTTTTGGGGGGGACTTGGCGAAAGCTGAGTCCCAGAATACCTGCCAACACTTCCTGGTTGAACTGTTGGTAGCTAATCACATTTCAGGACGGGGTCAGTCGGATCTTTGGAGGATCCACGTCCCTATATATTCAAATTTGGATTTTCCTTAATATTTTAAAAACTACTGAATGAATTTACACCAAATTAGAAAAAGGCACTTCTCTGGACCAATATCTACCTTTCTGCCAATTTTGGTGTGATTCTGTTCAACGGTTCGGGCTATAGCTGTGTCTAAAATCCCTACGGGAAATTGCATGGGGAACATGCGTTTTGGGACCTCCCCTTTTTCTCAGCCCCCGCTTGACGGATCACCCAGAAACTTTCAAGACAGCAGCTGAAGTGAGTGGCAAACTAGTTTCAAATATTTTGTGAGGATTCATCAAACGGCGTCAAAGTTTTTGGCAAAACAAAAAACGCTTTTCCTATGGAAACTAGGTCCTAACTGTAACTACCTACTGGTGACCGCCAGTAGGTAATATATATATATATATATGTGTGGATATATATATATATCCACACTCAATGTCTCCACTCTGCGGCAAGACACGCACGCGGGTGCTATTAATCCACCTGAACATTAATCATTACCTGTACAGCAGTATTTTATTCGGGTGCAATTATGTGAAACCAAACCCAATGCGTTTACGCGTAACACATGCCTTGGTCATGGATGGGCTAGCCATATTTACAGCACTTTTTCAAGACAGACAAAATTGGGTGTAAACATAGAAAATGTGTTGGGGCAAACATCAAATAGATAAGACTGTTTTGGCCATCTTAGAACCGTTTGTATGCCAAACTAACATTATTAATATTATTACCTTATGTCCATTTTCTCAATAAAGAGCTGCTACGCAGTCCATGATTAGACTATATTAATGAGTTATTAACAGCTAGTTCTCATGTATGCTGACAATTGTATTGTGCATGTTGGCCAAATAAGATAAAATAAATTAAATTGTGCCAACACAAAAAATCCCAATAAATATCTTGCATGGCAAAGTGTTCTGTGATGATTTTCAACATGCATGGCAACTGTTAGCTAAGTTGTTCATCTAGATCTGCACATTATGTAATTGAGCCCGAGAGGGCTAATGAGCTGAAACTGCCAGTCCTATGATGACAATGGCATTGCATACATATCCACAATAGCCATGCTCATATGTGAGTATAAATCAAAACAAATAAGTCATCATGCCCAAGTGGGCTTAATAATACATTATCAACATTGGTATGGCTGGTAGTGATAGGGATCATAAACATGCTCTCCTCTATGGTCACACTAATACATAACGCCCCAGTGGGCACATTCTAAGGTCCAAAATTAATACAAACAGTAGCACAGACCTAATCTGCTAATAACACTTTGCAATATTCTACAACACCATAACAAGAAAACCCACAGAAGGTACAATTTCCGCCAATATAAAACAAATAGGATTCAATTTCATTGGAATAAACTTCCAACTTGTAAGCATAGACAGGGCAGGAGAAATAAGGAGAACTTGGGAAAGAATAAAATATATATTAGCTCTTTTGTGTTTTCGACTGTTCCTAGGAAGCTTGACAGAAGAAATAGTCCACCCCAAGGCTAGCCTCATGCGGCAGTGTTTCAGGTGGCCAAACTGTGATGAACCGGAGGGCCCAACCCTGTGTAAGCATAAAAACAAAAGTTAAAGTGACGTTATAGTTAGGCAAGGTACTTAGATTTTAGCTTACATTACAAAACTCTAGAAATGCACTAAAGAAAGCAATGGTAAAATTGTTGTTAGGCCTTGTAATAGTACAAAATCTTTTTCTGGTTTTTTTAACATAAAGTGAGATCTTATTATTGAGCATTTAATTATAATAAAATCTATTTAACATAAAGTAAGGTCTTATAACCATACCTATCTATAATGTCACATTAACCTTTGGTTAAGGTGGGGGCTTTTTTTCCCCAAGGTATTTTTGGCTTTTTGGGGGGGGCATATATTAACCCAACTCTCTCATTGAGCATAGCTGTTGACCATGCACAATAAGAGATTGGATGCAGGCCAGGCCCTGCGACCAACCCCACAGGGATGGCCAACCTCGCAAGTTACATAGTCAGGCCCTACACCCAAATCCACATGAACAACCAACACCCAGCTGCGCAAAGCCTTTGGCGTGCAGCAAGACCCTGCGCCCACCCCCCCATTGCTGCCTAACCCCCCACTGACACCCACTCCACTCCTGCAGTACTGTTGCAAAAGCGGCACACCAAGGAACCACAGGAGAGAGCAAGCTTTACTCTTTAATGCTTGCACAGCCTCTCAGTACTCCCGTGGGAACCCACAGGGGCTGCGCTAAGTCCAAGGGGAGTACCGCGGGTCCTCGAGAGCTCGGTCCTGCAAGACTAGTTGCACTAAAACATCTTATTTTTTAGTCTGGTCCCTGGGAGGAATCTTTCTGGGACCCCCCAATAACGGCCTACCCTACCGTCTTGTACCTTATTTTTATGTAAAACTCAAGACACAGGGATGGCCCCTTGTATCTTATTTTTTCTAAAACTCTGGGAACATTTCCTAAAATGGCAGCTTCAACATTTCTGTTGATGTTGTGGCTAGCCAATCAGATTGTGTATGGCTTGGATGATATTTTACCAGTCAAAAGCTGTAATACTACTTCTGGAATGGTAAAAGATTTTTGTAATTTTTCAGCTCGGCGTGAATGGCACTAGCTAATACTATTACTAAATACTTTGATGCATTAATGGCAAAAGGCTTTTTCGTTTTTCTAGCTTGACATGGATGGCACTGTGCTATTCCTATACTTAAAACGCATGGCTAGAAGGACAGACTTGTGAGGTGAGCAGTTTTGGAGTGTCAGTGGTGTTGTAGAGTGCTCTATATGAAAGAGCTGCTCCACACCTAAAACCCTAAAACGTGGGAACAACCCATGGTTTATTTATATATTACATTCCACAGGCAGAAATAGCACCAGTGTAGCATAGGAAAGGAATGTTTTGTTTTCTTAATAACTTTCTTTGACCAATCTGCACAAATCTTTAAAAGAAAGTACAATCACTTTGGATTCCTCATGGCAGGTTTCATGCAGATCCATCAAGTGGAGGCTAGTGAGGTTCCCAAACGTGCCATTCAGGGCCGGACTGAGAACCAAAACCGGCCCTGGCAAACTGCTCGGCCGGCACCCTTAGGGGTGGGGGGGCGGGAGGTGCGGCCGAGCTGTTTGCTAGGGCCGGTGTTGGTGAAGGTGTTGGCCGAATGAGGAGAGTTGGGCGCAGTGGCTGGTCAATGGCAATGTCCTGCAGCCAGTCCTGCTACACATGGATGAAGACTGTCAGCAGTGGGTGGGGGCAGCTTGCGGTAGGTTGGGTGCAGGACTGGAGGCCAGGACCTGAACCAAGCCTCGCTACACCCAGCCGAAGGCCACAGCTGGGAATGATGGCCACCCATGGAAATGTGGGCACATGGGCTGGCAAAAGGCCATGCGGAATAACATTGACTGCTAGTCGAGGGTTGACAGTATGACTAGAGGCCAGACCATTTGGCCAACCTCTATTGTGCACAGCCAAAGATTTTACGCTGTGCTTGTTGGTCACCTGGGAAGAGTTGGACAAAGGTGCTGGCGAAAGGCCAGGCCCTGCAGCCAACCCCAGTGCACAAGGCCAAAAGCCCATTGGACAACCCAACTGGACTTAGTCATGCACAGTGGGGTTGGCTGTCCATGGAGATTTGTGCGCTGCGCCTAGGCAGAGGCCAGTACTCAAAGGCCATGCACTGTAGGGGTTGGCCACCGGTGGAAATTTGTGCATAAGGGATAGCTAGAAGCTAGTCTGTGCAACCATTCCCATGGCACAGCTCCAAATGTAGTGATGACTCGGATGCAGGGGCTGGCTGGAGGCCACGCAAAGTGGTGGTTGGTCACCTGCATAGTGTGGGGCCAGGTCCAGAGGCCACGCCCTCTGGCCAACACTACTGCACACAGCCTTCAGCCATGCACAGAAAGAGTCTTTTCCATCTTTCCTTAGTCTGTTGGTCTGTCAAATTACTCAGGGCTATAACCTGTCCTCTTTACTTTTTAATATTGACATGATTCCTTTAGCGTACCTCATACAGTCTTTTAGTTTCTCCATGTTCATGTATGCTGACATCATACAGATTATCGTTAAAATCTTTGGTGATCCTGAACAGTATGCTGTTGACTTACACGATTGTTTGGTGAAGGTTAGTATATGGATGTATCGATTCAAGTAAAGTTAAATGGGGTCAAGACTGAGATACACTTTCCTTACAGATATTAGATATTTCCCATTATGAGACCTTCCTTTCTGGCGACGATGTTTAGGGTACAAACCTTTGTAGTAACCTGGGTGAAACAAACTGGGAGTGAAATTTTATTCCCAGTTACTTTATTGAATCAAATAAGTTCCTCTGTAAGTTATATGTTTCAACTCGAGATGAATCATCTTTTCTCTTCCCCTCATTAGGAACACATTTTGTTTGCTTTTCTCAAAGCTCTTATTGACTATTGCAATGCATCATACCTTGAACTACCTGTCTATGTCTTAATCAAATAGAAGCTTGTCCAAACCTCAGCAACTAGGTTGCTTTTTAAACTGAAAAGATCTCATCATGTTTCCCCAGCTTTGACTTCTCTGCTTTTGCTACTTATGAAGGAAAGAGTGCTATTTAAATCTCCCCGTTTGTTAAACAAAGCTTCCTTTGACCCACACGAAACTCCTCTGTCACAACTCTTTTGTTGGTACAAAAGCAATCGCTACCTACCTGCTAAGAATATTTTTCTCGTGCGAGTCCTAAGTCTTGTTGTGCCACCATCGGTGGAAGAGCTTTTTCATTTGCTGCAGCTATTCATTAGAATTTCCTCATGGTACATCTCTGGTCTAAGATTGCTCTTTTAAACTTCAGGTAGCATCATTTATTTGATTTTAGGTGCTATGATACCTCTTTGGTGAATGACTACGCATTATAAACAAAATAATAAAATAAAATATAATACAATTTGCAGTGTCAAAAAAATGTAAACTCTTTCGTACACTATGGTGCTTTAGCCCAGTTGAAAATAGTGATGTTGGATGCATGGTAAATCAGGTTAAACTAAACCCAACAGATGCATTAGTCCAAAACGAATCTGATGCAGATTTTGGTGTTTAATGCGCCAAAATCTGTTTGATATGGTAAATACCATATGCTTTTCCCTTGTTAAATTTTAGCAGGTTTGACCTGCCGACATTTAACAAATGGTTGGGTTATTGAACTCATCCGATAATTACCAGATGTTTTAAATAAAACCAAACATGTAATTCCCACCCAGGCGTAAACAGGGGTTTACACATTAATTGGATTTTAACAAGCAACTCTTAATCATGGCCTAGGAGTTTATGATGCTCTATCTTGGAATATATGCAGATATTCCTGTTTTGAAGATGCAATTAACATGTTTCTCTAGCCTTGGTGGGCTGAAATCCTTTTTAATATGTGGAACAAAGCAAATACTTTGCAAACTCTCCTGCTATTTGTAACCACAGATTATTGACAAAATGTTTGTCATTCACTACGTCAGTAGCTTCATATAACTTTGAGGTATAAGGTAAGTTTAGTAACTGGCATTCAGGAAACTACTTGGATATGCCAAGAACAATTTATCCATTTTGGAAACAGATTGTTGAATAAAATTTGATTTGATTTCTCATTTTGTCTTTAGTAGTAGTTTAGTTTATCTTTGTTATCATAGTGGTGGTGGGATCAAAGGCTTCCAAGCACTCTAGTATGACTTGTCTATGCATTTTATTGAGTCAGACATACATGTGATGCCTCTTAGCCACACAAAGAGTGTTTTAAAGATTTTCTTTAAATAAACACATTTCAAGGTTTCGTCAAATTCCCAGGCAAAGTGTTGTGATCTTCTTCCTCTAATGGTTGACTTCTTGAAACGAGGAGTCTTGATTCCGATTATTACATTACAAAAGGCTATGCATTGGGGGGGGCGTGGCTTGGCCGGAGACGATGGCGAATGCGTGAGCAGAGAGCTCCGCACCAGCCGCTCATTTCTCCTTTAAAAATTGTATAGCCGGGGCCGATTTACAGACGACCACCACCCGCCGGGAGCTTGAAATTGCGGGGAGAACATCTGAAATAACTTTCATGCCTGCCGGAGGCCGAAACGGTGAGCGGCGCACAGCGCTGAAATACGGGTGGACGAGGCCCCACAAAATGGCGACGGAGGCGATCCCTGAAATATTGATGCCCTGGCCTGCACACTGACGGGGGCACAGACTGGACTGCTGTGGTTCCCTCTGAGAGCTGCAACAGGCTGAGCTGATCGAGGGAGCGGATGGCTAGAAAACCCACTGCGGGAGCTACCAACGGCGCTGAAGCCGCGACCGCTCTCGAGCCCGAGGCTGCAGTGATACGAGTTGAGCGGCTCTACGCCCCTACCGAGCGGGCACTGCTGGGACCGACGAGACGGCACATCCGTGAAGACCCAACCTGAACACCGACCTGGAGGAGCTTGCCGGTGACTGGGAAGCCCCCCTGTAACAGGTTGCCCATGGCTGATGCTTGCGGGCTGGGATGTGCTCTTTGGGACTACGGACAGTGGATGAGAGCGGTGCACGGTGGGACCCTGTAGCGAGTGGGGCCCCGCCGGAGTGAACATGAGGGCCGAGACCCGTTGGTGATTGATGGGAGTGGACCTGAGAGCATCGGAAGTAGGGCCGCTTCCCCCCCGGGCTCCGGACAAGAGTAGTGGCCAGAATACACAAGTCCTGCTGCAGAAGCCCGAGATCGGCCGACGGCGGCTGGGAAACAGAAATCGCGCATGAGGCAAGGTCAGTGGAAACGGGTTCCCGACCCGGGAAATAGTGAGAGGTGCTGACTATCGCTCCTGCATGGAGTTCGAGAGCAAACTGGGTAATGAGCCCTGACTGTGGGGAAGCTGTGAGCAGCCCATCGGTCGCACTGTACCTTGCAAGGCTGATCCAGAGCAACAAGGTGGTGGGTCTATGAGGCACAACTGGCACTCGATACCGGGACCTGTAGCTGGCAGCGGAGTTTCGTCCTGGAAGTGACCTAGGCTTTAATTTTGAAGGGTGATTTGCGCACGAGACTGCTGCAAGTGGGCCCACAATTGAAAAGTGGAAACTTTATCCTGCTGTGAGTTCAGAGATGCCTGGGGAGCTGTGAGGGGGCCCTGCCGGTGAAATAACCTGTGGGGCGCATAGCTGTAACCCCTGCTCTTCTGAGGCTTTGCCCCCTGCTGGGGCACTGTGTGCAGGGTTGGTCTGCCTAGCGGGGCGCTGCACTGCCACAGTTGGCTGGACTGGGAGTAGATTGGCGACATGCCTGGCTGGTCGGTGGGGTGCTGTCGGGCGGACCCTGAGGATCTTGGCACTCTGTGCTGGTGCACCTGCTTCCATACCAGCGCATGCCCGGGAAAACTTCTCGGCGGTGGGCCAGTCACACTGGTGGGGCCCCCCTGGATCGTGGGGTTGGACAGCCTGGAATCTGTTTGGTCAATTCATGAACTTGTCAATCCAGCGGGAGGGCGACGGACTGGGCCCGAGGCACGCGGCATGACCTTTAGATAGATTGGAGGCCTGGGGATTTTATACACACATAATGAGGCCCCGCTGGCGGCTCTTGTGAGCAGGGGGAGCTGAGCGAGCCGGCCCTGTGGACGGAGGTGAAAGTTCCATTGCGGTGGGCAGCCCTTGCTGTCCCGGATCTCCACAACTGTTGACCGTAGGGGGCCCTGATCCTGCCTTGGGATTTTGCATCATCATCATGGGCAAGCCTAGAGGTCGCCAGACTGGTGCCCCTCCGGATCAAGAGGACAGTGCTCAGGAGCAGTCACAATCTATCCCAGACGACCCAGTCCAGCAGCAACTCAATAAAATCTTGGAGGCCATAGCGGATACGAAAGCGACCCTCCACCAAGATATCAGCACTGTTGCGGTGGGACTTGGCCTGCTGCGGGAAGAACATAAAAAGTTATCGGGGAGGGTCAAAGAGACTGAGTCTACTCTAGCGGAGATGGCACCGGCCCAAAAGGCGTTGGAGCAGCAGATGGGGGCTCTCACGGACAGAGTGGGCCAATTGGAGCGCAGAGCAGAGGATGCAGAAGGGCGCAACAGGGGGAACAACATCCGTGTCCTGGGCCTTCCGGAAGGAACGGAGGGTAGCGACATGGTGTCCTTCCTGGAGAACTGGCTTAGGACTGTCGTAGCGCCGGAGGGCCTCTCCTCCTTCTACACGCTAGAGAGAGCCCATAGAGTGCCGGCCAGGCCTTTTGCCCCTGGGAGACCCCCGCGTCCAGTGGTGGCCCGTCTGCTCCACTTCCGTGCCAGAGATCTTCTTCTGCAAAAGGTGCGAGTGGATGGCCCCTTCGCTGTGGATAATAGTAAGGTCTCTCTCTTTCCGGACTACACGCTGGAGGTACAGAGGAAACGGGCTTCCTATTTGGAGGTCAAGAGGGCTCTGAGAGATGAAGGTCTCCAATACTCCCTGATGTTCCCGGCTCGGCTCCATATCTTGCTGGGGGAGACCACTCATTATTTTGATTGCCCTAGAGATGCGTGGGATTGGTTGGAGACCTACAAAGGCGAGAATCCTGGGGCCGGGGCCCTGGAGGCGTCGGGCGGTGGCCTGTGGAATCTGGAAAGCGCCCGAGACGGCGCACTCGCAGGAGGACCTCCAAGAAACCGTCCTCATCACAGACCGAAAGGGAGAGGGCCGAGGCGCTGCAGGCAGTGGGGGAACTAATGCGGAGTCAGGCTTCGGCTCCGGAGACAGTGGCCAGTTCTCCCAGGGAGGACAGACGGGAACGAAACGGACACCTCCCACAGTGACAGCGTGAAGATGCCTGTGGTGACGCCTAACACTGCGAACGATATTATTTGATGTGACTGGTAAGCTAGGGCGGCTGTGCCACTTAGAGGCCCACCGTCTGAATGTTGTTCATTTTTGGCCCTGAGCTGCCTCTTTCTATGGGGGCTGGTGCGCTCTCCTTGGTAGGAGCGTTCCCCTTCTACATTTTTTCCTTTTTTTTGCTGCTCTTTGCCTTGCCAACCCCCATTGAGTGCCACACTGGGTTGAGGCCTCACTTAGTACGCACTGTTTCACAGGATGTTTGGGTGGCTGACCGTTGTTGGACTGCCCTGGGGTTGGGGAGTTGACCACCATAAGGGTCCTTTTGTTGTGATTTTTATGACCTGGTATTTTTGCAGAGGGGTGGGAAGTTATGTGACAGGGGAGGATGTGGTGGGGGGCCTGTTCTCCGGTATGTTACATAGTATGATCCAGCAGGAATGGCAGGGGCTCAGAGTGTTATACGGTTCCTAACGTGGAACATTAGGGGGATGGGGTCCATGGCAAAACGTCATAACATCTATTCATACTTGAGACGCAGGGACATCCACATAGCGTTCTTACAGGAAACCCACTTAAACAGTGAGGAAGCTGGGAAACTGAAACGACGTTGGAGGGGCCAGGTTTTTGCGACTACCTGCTCAGCTTTTGCCAAAGGGGTGTTGATCTGGGTGAAGCCAGGAGTCCCTTTTGCAGTTGAGAGATCGTGGCTGGATGAAGGGGGCCAATATGTTCTGGTTGCTGGGAGGTTGGCGGGGCGCGAGGTTACCCTTGGTAGTATCTATGCTCCTAACCAGGACCAGGTTGTCTTCTTGGACTCATTTTCTGCTGTCTTGGCGGGTAGCCTACGGGGCAGTCTGGTCCTTGGGGGGGACTTTAACTGTGTTGCGGATGTTGCTGAGGATCGGTCACATCCCCCTCTAATGGGGTCCCCGGCACGCCGCACTGCTTTGGGGTTCCGCGCTTGGATGGCACACTGGGGGCTTGAAGATACCTGGAGGCTGCAACATGATAGTTGCAGGGAATACTCCTTCTTTTCATCGGTACACCAAGTGCATACGCGTCTTGATATGTTCCTATGTTCCCCTGCCTTTAATAGCACCGTTGCGCACACGGAGTACCTGGGCCGTACACTATCGGACCACAGCCTGTTAATAATGACTCATCAACAGTCAGGGCGGTACCCCCCAGTCCCCACTTGGAGGCTCAACCCGGCAATGCTAGACGACGACCCTTTTCGTACCTCGCTGCATACCCTTTTAGAAACATATTTCCCTATCAATGCCAACACTGCATCCTCGGTTCGGGTGGAATGGGAGGCGTTCAAAGTGGTGGTGCGGGGTCACTGCCTGGGACAGGCGACCGGTGCTTATAGGGAGCTCCGTCGGGAATTACTTGACTTCGAAGGGAGCATCCGCAGTTTAGATAACATCCAGGGTACGGGGGATGCGGTTCGCTTGGCGTTGCAGGAGGCGCGTGCAAAGTATAATGAGGCCCTTGGGCATTTGCGTTGTTATAACTACAACGAGTACCTTAATAAGGTGCAGAGAGAGAGGAGGGGAAGGCGGGCCGTCTTTTAGCTAGGTTAATTAAGCCGGAACTGGGCGGCTCCCCCATCACACAACTGGGAATGGATTCTGGTGAGGTACTGTATAGCCCTGATGCGATTAACGACTCCTTTTTAACATTTTACGAACGTCTCTACGCGGCCCCGACTGTGGCCCCTTGTTCAGCGGTGAGGGAGTTTTTGGAACCACTGCCCCTCCGGGTGTTGGAGGACGAGGATCGGGAGGGATTGGGGGAACCGATCACTCTGCAGGAAATTAAAGCAGCTATCCATGCGTTGGCACCTGGTAAGACGCCGGGGCCGGACGGCCTCCCGGCTGAATTTTACCAGAGTTTCTCTGACCTACTTGCGCCACATCTGGTCCGGTTGTATGCGGACGCCTACGAGGCTGGGGAATTGCCTGGCACCACTCGGAGCGCTCTGGTAATCCCCCTTCCAAAAATCAAGTCGCCGAAAGCGGGGGTTAAGGATTATAGGCCCCTCTCCATGCTTAACTTGGATTTTAAGATCCTGAGCAAGGTGCTGGCCGGTAGGTTGATCCCGCACATGAAGGCATTATTACATCCAGATCAGAATGGGTTTATCCCTGCCCGTAACACCTCTTACAATCTCCGTAGGCTCTACTCCATTCTTTACCACGCCGAGACCCCGTTTCATCTCCAGGCCGCAGTGCTTTCCGTTGACCTGGAAAAGGCTTTTGACACGGTGGGGCGGAGCTACTTGTTTGAGGTGATGAGGCGTATGGGGTTGGGTGAAGAATGGGTACGTTGGGTGCGGCTTTTATATGCGGCGCCCACTGCCAGGGTCCGAACGGGCAGAATAATATCCAGGGAGTATGGCGAGTTTCGGGGGACTCTGCAGGGATGCCCTCTTTCTCCCCTCCTCTTCGCCCTGGCGATTGAGCCCCTTGCTGAGCGACTCTGCCGGGGCGGAGAGGGGATTGGACTGGACTCTGGAGGGCGGACGCATCATGTTTCCCTCTATGCGGATGACCTCTTGTTGTACCTTTCGGACGCTGTGGTGGGAACCCCGATGGCCATGCAAATACTGGACGACTTCGCGGGCTTATCGGGTCTGCGGGTTAACAGAGCAAAGATGTATCTGTTTCCGCTGGCGGGTCCCCTCCCTAGACCAGACGCTCTGATGGCTGACATTATATGGGCCCAGAATACGTTCAAGTACCTGGGTATACATATTTTCCATTCGCTCGACGATTTGAAAGAAGGTAACCTAGGTAGAGCGGTGCGCTCGCTGCGAGCGTGTGTCCATTTTTGGCATACATTGCAATTGCCGGTAATGTCCCGAGTTTCCCTATCTAAAATGGTTATGCTTCCCTGTTTGTTGTATTTCTTTGTCAACCTCCCGGTCCTTATGCCTAGCGGTTGGTTTCACCCCCTGAATGCTATGTTATGGGATCTGGTGTAGGGTGGTGGCCGCCCTAGGGTGTCCCTTACAACGTTACAGCGTCCCGTTGCTGAGGGCGGGTTGGGAGTGCCGAACTTTGAATATTACATGTTGGCTGGTCAACTGCAGTGGCTGGCGCAATGGATAGAGGATGTGAACGAGGACGGTACGTTCTTATCGCTCTTGGAATCCCGCCCTAGTTTAGTAATGGCGAAACTGCTGATACCATTGACGCCCACCCCGTACTGTTCATTGCTGCAGCGTACAGCCTTCCAAGCCTGGCGGAGATGCCAGGGTAGAGGACGGCAGGCCGCTACCAACACCCCTATGTTGCCTCTTGTGGGTCTGCCACATGGCAACCCCCAGTCTGTCTTCACAAATGAGCAACTGGCCCCCTGGACGGATGCAGGGCTGGATACTGTTGGGGACTGTTTCCTAGACAAGTCCCTACTCTCATTTGACGGCCTTATGGAAGATTGTGATCTGCCACCGGGCCAATTCCTGCATTATGAGGCCCTGACTCGTACTTTTGCGCAGTTATGGGGTGCCGGTAGAAAGGAACCGACGTCACACCCGGTGCTCCATGCCTTGTTCACGCTTGGAACAGCGGGGCACCTAGTGAAATGGTTTTATGTGGCCCTCCAGGAGGCCTCGGTGCGTCCTTTGGTTAAGCTGCGTGCCAAATGGGATGAGACTGGGGGCAGGGTTTTAACGGACGCGGAATGGTGGAGGGTTTTGCACTACCCCAAGAAAATCTCTTGTATTTCACGTCTTAAATACATACAGTTTAACTACACACATATGGCTTACATGACCCCATATCGTCTCAATGTGACATATGGAGGGGAGGTTTGTTCCTGTCCCCGATGCTCCCACCCGGACGCGGACTTCGGCCATATGGTTTGGGACTGTGGAGTTTTGCGGCCTTTTTGGGAAGCAGTGCTTGGTAAGCTAGCAGCGGTGCTGGGTAGAGAATTACCTTTCACACTACAGATGTGCATTCTGGGTCTTTTTCCCAGACCGCCGAAGCGCAAGGTGGGGAATAGGCTCATAGATCTGGCGCTGGAATTAGCGAAACGCCGCATTGCGATGGAATGGAAATCCAATAGGGGACTGCAGTTTGTGACCTGGCATAGAGATGTCATTGTGTGGGCTGGGGCGGAAGGTAGAGCACTCAGCTGGGAGGAATCTAAAGGTATGAGGAAGCTCCCCATTGCAGACCAGTGGAGGGAAGTGCTGGCGTCCTGGGAGAATCCTGAGGGACAGGGGACAGGTGAGACGGGTTCTGACTCAGACCCAGGTCCAGGTCAACACCCAGAAGGGAATTAGACTGCACCACCTATTGCATCTTTGGCGAGTTCGGGGAGCCGGCTTTGCCTGTTTTCAAAATACTGTATGGGGGATTACTTGCTGGCCACCTGCGGCCCGGATGGGGCAGCTTTACCTGCAGGTGTGGGCCCCTTCCCCGTGTTGCATCGCTTGCCTTCCTCTGTGACACTTCATTATATTGTGCCTTCACCACACGCTTGTACTGAGGTTTCCGATATATGTCTCCCCTCTGCATAAGGTCTTTCTTTGCTTTCTTTTTTGTTTGTTTATGTTGGGTTAATTGTTTCCTTGTTCTTCATTTTGTTAGAATTGTTTTCAAACGATTGAAGTAGTATTTTGTAAATCAAAAATGTTATATTGGTACCTGGATCTGTTGGTGGGTACTCTCACAATGTGTATTATTGTGCACAAATTATTGTGAAGCATGTACTGAGGAATCTGGTCTAAATCTGGTGGTGACGTATGTCTGCTAGACTATTGGCTATACAGCACTCCTCTGGGTCCAACGAAATGTATATTGTTACTCAGATGCTTTTCTGGGATCAGTTCTATGGCCGCTGAAAGATGTATTTCAGTATTGTACTTTTGCTGCCATTGCATTATTTGATTTTAAGATTGCTCTGCTTCCATATGCGAACTGTGTTACAAAACTTGAAAATGCTAATAAAGATACTTAAAAACAAACAAAAGGCCATGCATTGTTTAATATGTTTCTGTAGTTATGGTAAAGAATAGTGGTTATGATTGTGTTCATTGTTTTTGCTTTCAATTTGAGCCCTGTTTTTATTGCAACTCGATTCGTTTCTTAAGTGCCATAGAATTTATTTGAAGATTCCAATCACTACTGCATATTCTTTCGCTGATTTCCGGGCCCTACAAAGCATGGTCAATGTTTCGGGAAGTCCTGCGTTTAGAATAAGCATGAAATACAGTTTAGTAGCAAGACTGGCTCTGTTTCTTTGAGGAATTTCAGAATATTGATAGGCATCTTAGGTGAAATTGGCAGTTAATTGTAATTTAGATTTATAAATATTTGGAAGTGGATGAAACTGGACCCTGATGCTTTGATTTATGATAAACTGTTAGGATATGTGTTTTAGCTGAAATAATAATTATGTATACTGGGGTGAATTTGTTACATTTTGTTGTTATCAAGCTTTTGGGTTCTCTAAGCTGATGGATATAAAAGAGTTGTGCCTTTTTGTCTGTGTGTGTGGAATACTACATCTAGGTTTGAAGAGAGATTGTGAATAACCAGCACAGTGTTGTGGAGGAGAATGGACCTGAAAGTCAAGCCAAGAGATGATTGTGGAAATAGCTATAATTTATCATTCACATCTAAGGGAGTTCTCTCTAAGCGTCCTCCAGGTGAAATGGTGATTACTCGCTTCCCAGAAGGTGGCAATAGATTATTTGTTTTTACTGCATTTTATAATTTATGATGTGACTCGAGTAGCTAAGGTACACTATTCTGTATTTGATGGAATATTCTGCATCCACTGTGCATTTCACAAAATACTGGTATGATACATGCCTTTCCTGGTTCTGTTGTAATATTGTAATTGCTGAACTGTGTGTTCAGTGATGCTCTAGCAATGCATGCCAGACTCTTGGAGCACCCCTTAACTACGTGTTTCAAATGTTTATTACATAAATGTACAAAAACCTCTGGCAACTCAAAAGTTTAAAATCAGCATCCTATCTGGATAGAGGGCTCATGACAATATGTGTCTGGGGTGATTACAAAACAGATTTTTTATTGATAATTAAAGTTAAAAATATAACAAACATAATTATATCCAATGTCCATATACATATGCAAATACTTTGTCATTTGCGGTGGATAACAACAATCATGTCCATCACGTATCTCACAGTTCATATCTTCATACATTCATCTCACCCAGACATGAAGACAACATATATTAAATCTTATACAACATTTAATTCTTTAACACAGTGTTCCTTGATTGTATGCGATATTTACAAATACAGGCGTCTTGGTAAAACTTTTAGAAATACATAGATTGGATGAATGCCTTGTTTTCAGTCTTCCAGCCATTTGTTATGATTTTAAGATCCTGCAGTGGCCCGACATGATACAATACAGGACTTTAAAGAAAATCGCATGTATTCATTTCTAGCATCATTTTTCTGCCTTTGTTTACTTTAATTATTAGTCAGAGCAGTGGCGTAACACAGGCCCCTGCAGCCGCCTGAGTCAGAGACCGTGCAGAACACATATAAACGCACTTTCGTTTTATATTTGCTGTTTGAAGTATGGACAGATAAGGACTACAAATATGGCTTTTGGTGATTTTGCTAATTTTTGTGTGGGCCTGGAGAATAAAATGCGGGGGTGCCAGTAGAAAACCGGCCAGGTTGCAAGCCTAGTTGAAAGTGAATTATGTCATCGCATTTGATTTTTAATGAAAAGCCCAAAATAATATTTTGCATAATATTCATAATTTCCCCAAAATTTCGATAAAATGTGCAATTTTGGACATTCTTAAGTACCATTATTTTTGGGCAGCGGTCTTTTGGGCAGCGAGCATTATTTGTTGTGTGTTTCTGTGGAAACTTTAGGCAAATATTAATTGTTCATCTTAGGCAAGGTTTAGAAAACATAACTTTTACCAACTACCAAGAAAATTGTATCAGAGACAGACAGATACTTGAGCTTACCGACACAAAATATTCAAAAATCTAGGTGCAGAAAAGAGATTTGTAACATACATAGTTTTAAAAGAAAGATTTTTAAAATGTACAACTTTCGAAGGCGAAATTCTCCATTACAATTTTCCTGTGACTCGTCCTTGTTCATTTACAGGCTACCAGACAGCAGTGCCGCCCACCTCCATTTTCAAGCCGCCTTTTGAAGAACTTTTTCATCAGAATACATCAGTGATCACGTGCATGACTGAAGTCAGCAATGCCGTCATGAGGTGGGAGGTGAACGGCAGAGCCTCTGGGGGCGGAGTCATAACGGAGACAGTGAGAGACTCCAATAGGAGCGCGCAGATCACCAGGAGCACCTTCCCGATCAGCCTGTCGCAGTGGAACGCAACCGAGACGGTGACCTGCAGGCCGCAGATCGCGTCCTTCGTGCTTGCGCCGCTGACCATCAAACGGAGCTCAGGTTTCGACTGTTATTTCTGTGTTATGTATTTACCGAACTTAGATTAACGCACACATGTACCAAGGACTAAAGGGCAATTTACATAAAAAAAAGATTTACTCAAAATTTGGAACAGCAAAAGCTCTTCAGAAAGAAAGTTGACAAAGCTTAGCCCACAGGGATCACATTTAATTTTTTTTTAAAGAGAATACTAACAACAGTTAAAAATCCTACTTTTCTGGGTAGAAATAAGCACATGTTTAATACACAGCTTAGGCGAGGGAGAAAGGTTAAAAGATCAGAGGCTGTTCCCAAGAGAAAGCCAAAACATGGGTGTGTATTTTAGAATTAATAAAATAAATGCAGAATGTAAGACTGAGCACGCCACAAAACGCATCACACACCAAAGAGTTAAGGCAGCAAATTTACCAACATTTCCTCAGATACTTGTGCGGTGCCACACAATTTTGCTTGCCGCATGCGGGCTTTTACAATATAGGGTAAATTTGTTTAGATAAGACTGATGTGAGTGCAAGACAAGTCCACAAACCAGCTACCTCTCCTGTCACTCGTTGGCTTTATGCTTGCCTTAGTGCCAATATCGGCAACACTCAGTTCTCATACAGCAACATACATAAATAAACCACACAACACCTTTTTAGTGGAGAAATTTGCTGCAGGTTTATTTGCATAACCAATATGCCAACATGGTGGGTTATCTTACGGGCGATCCCAGGGCAGGCCAGCCCCTATGCCGCCTGCCCGTCTGATGAGCCAACTTGCACCGTGGCCGTCGCCAACCGGTGGTTACCAATTATTGGGAGAGGCCACCTCTCCCATCAGTGGACCGCCAGTCCACTCCCTTACTCACGCCCCGACCGGTGGGCGGAGCGTTCCAGGCAGCCCCCGGTTGCTCAGACCCACAACCGCCCGTAGGGCCTAACGGGGCGCCGTAGTTCTTCCAGGGGACCCGCTAAAACATCCCTGGGTATCCTTGGCTTAGCACCCTTGTTGTGCTGCTGCAATATAGTACCCTTCTGTACCTTGCAGACTCTGGATCGCCCTGTAACTCCTCCTGCAACACAAAACAATAAGTTAGATTCTTCCCCTCCCCGTACTACCCTTTGGCCATCCGCAGGGTAAGCGGTAGGGTGGGAAACAGCGAGACGGGTCGCGGTCAAGAGACCGTACAGTGGGCGGGGGAAGGCTTTTGTACCCCTGTCCCCCTCCCACGGCCGGAAGTGACGCGGCCAGCAGACCCCTGGTCCCTAGCCCAGGGAGCCTAGTGAGCAGACTTCTGTGCCTTCCTGTGGCACTAAGGCGGCCGCCCTTTGGAGGGTCCCCTACGTGGCCCCCCTGGGCAGCCTTGGCATAGTGCCAATATCGGCAACACTCAGTTCTCATACAGCAACATACATAAATAAACCACACAACACCTTTTTAGTGGAGAAATTTGCTGCAGGTTTATTTGCATAACCAATATGCCAACATGGTGGGTTATCTTACGGGCGATCCCAGGGCAGGCCAGCCCCTATGCCGCCTGCCCGTCTGATGAGCCAACTTGCACCGTGGCCGTCGCCAACCGGTGGTTACCAATTATTGGGAGAGGCCACCTCTCCCATCAGTGGACCGCCAGTCCACTCCTTACTCACGCCCCCGACCGGTGGGCGGAGCGTTCCAGGCAGCCCCCGGTTGCTCAGACCCACAACCGCCCGTAGGGCTAACGGGGCGCCGTAGTTCTTCCAGGGGACCCGCTAAAACATCCCTGGGTATCCTTGGCTTAGCACCCTTGTTGTGCTGCTGCAATATAGTACCCTTCTGTACCTTGCAGACTCTGGATCGCCCTGTAACTCCTCCACAGCTCTGGGGGTGGCCACCGTCACCACCAGGGCCCCCACCAAGGCAGATATCCTACCTACATCCTGTTGCTTCCAAGGCCTCCCCAAGGTCCAGCAAAATTAAGTCCATGCCTACCCTTGAGAAGTGAACCTCAACCACTTCCCGGCATCCAGTAGACTTGGCCTGAAGTAAACCATGCCAGATGAAGCCAAATCCCCTTTGTTCCGTGCATTTACGCATGGCGCTGTTCACTCTCCTACGTGATATCTCAATGGCGTCTCCAGATCGGGCTCCTTGCCAAACTGGGCGAGGTAAAGTTTAAGACCACCACATTCACATGCCCCAAGCTGAATACTCAACTGCCACATGATGTCCCTCATGTATTGGAGCAGTACTCTCCTCCCCAGAGTCGTCAGGTCCTTCCCTCCCAAATGTATGACCAGAATATGGGGTAGACCGATCCCTCCCCAAGTCTCTGCTGCAGCTTCCTTATCAGCTCGTTCCAGCACATACCCGGGTAACCCAGCCACGTTAACTCTGTGGCGGAGGAGCCATGACGCCACTTTCCTATCTCAGCGATTGCACAACAAATTGCACAACAAAACCACATCTCTGCAACATCATTTGGCAATCCGGGGCAAAACCGTACACCTTGAAACACCTGACTGTCGGTTGCAACAAGGACCTAAGAGTCCTCTCGCCATATCCTTCCGCTCAAGGCCTTATATATCGTTAGTAGCATTGCGACTCCCAGTGCCCTACCTGCTTAATTCGCTCTGGCAGCATCCCTGACAGGCAGGCTGAGGTTGCCGCCCCAATCCAGAAGGAGTGGCTGCTGAATCTCTTGTCTCCCCCTGTCTGTCCTGACAATTGCAAACATGCCTGCATGCTGTGGTCTACTTGGAACTTTGTCCGGAGACCCGTCCTCATGCACCGGGAAGTACCCCGCAATTCCCGGGTGGAGGGCCAAATAACCCTTGCCCAAGAGCAAAGGGCAATGCCTAGCGTCCCCCAGCCCCTGTAACGTGACTACTCTCCCTCCTCCTGCCTGATCAGTTGAGACTGTCTTTGGTCCCGCAAAACAGGTCCAAGCCCTTACTGGACCGGAGGCCAGCATGCCCCTTCTGGACAGGTGCCCCCCCATCCCATTTAAACTCCCTGTGTACTTTAGCATGCCTGATGACGAAGACCCAGCTCCCTCTGTGGCTAATATCGCTGACCGTGCGGGGCTTATGAGCTTGCTGTCGCAACAGGTCACCTACCGGGTGCACTTACTTCACCCTGTTGACCAGACAATAGCCCAGACCCCTTTGAGTGCTAATCCTGGAGAACTCCTTGCTGGATTGAAATCTGGTTCGACCCTATATGTCTTATGCCCGCCGCTGGCAACCAATCACCCTTTCATATGTTGACCACTTCACAGTCCACCTTACTTGCTTCACTGCCCTTGGGTCACAGATGCCAGTACCTGCTAACCATCTCTGACCCTGTGTGCTTAGACTCGCAAAAGTGACGGAATCCCAGATTCCCCGTTTCCTGCAGTACACTTTCAATGGATCGCCGAGAGATCCCACAAACCGCATTGGTCATGCGAACCTTAAGAAGCTCCCAACTTACACCTGGGCGTACCTCTAAATGAGACTGGCTCCACACAGCTGTAAAGCCAGAGACACACATCTTAACCTATTTACTGGTTATGCCACTTGGCACCCTTCTGGTTGCAGCACTGTTTTTAAGTGAAGCGCGCGCGCACCCGGGGCACGGTGTCGCTGGTTAGCCGGTGTATGTTACCCACTCGCTGATACTTAATCGCTAACTGCCCTTACTTTGGTTGAAGTAATGCTGGATGTTTCCTAAGGACTGTAGACTTAGTGCTCCAACCTAGTTTGACCCCAAAACTTAGGGACAACCCAAGTAGAATCATGCCCATCATGGTGCATCTACCCCAGCATTGACTATCCACGTATAAGGGACACCGGTAGCAGAAGATGCCTCTTCCAGTCTCTGGTTCTAGCCCATAGGAGGACAACCCACGGGGGGCGACACGTCTGTAGGAACCAGCGCAAAATATTCTGAGCAAAGACCTTCCCTTTCCCGAATATCGGGGGACATGGAGTAAACCTATGAGGAATGTACCTGCCTCCTCTTAACTATGACTGCAAAATGTGCTCTGGCAATTGTCCGTAATAGTGCTCCCGCCCCTCCATATCAGCCCTATCAAGGTAAACTGCACCCTCTTGGGAATGGCACACTCACGCCCCAGCCGACAGATGACCTTGCCAGCCCCAATCCCAGGCGAAATAGGAGGAAGCTATACTGCTGCCTGTGTGACCCGCTGCTTGTGCTAATGATGGTCCAAAGGCACCGGTGAACTAGGTGCTGTACTATAGCAATGGAGGGCCATTGCAGCACTTATTAAAGTCCATGGCTAACCTACTCATCGTGTGGCAGAGCCAAGAGAGGCTGTAACTTTAAAGCCCATTGAGATGGTCGATAGATAGACCCAACAGGGAGTGATCCTGTGAAATGAGGTAGTTACCACAACCCCCACACCCCGCATGAGACTCAGTCCAGATTTACTTTGCTAAGTGCCATAGTGCAGCCACCATTCGCCGGCATCTAACCTGTGCAGTGTCCCGTTCTGTGCAGTCCCACTCAGTGCTTCCACTGGGCACCTCTGCCTGATGAGCGTAACCCAAGACATAGTCCCCAGCATGGCGGCCTGCCAGTGAGTATACAACACGTACCCCATAAGTACCGCTACTTGCCTTCACTAGATTCTTGCCTGGCATTCCTTCATGCCCAGAATACCAAGCGATAATGCCTCTATTGCCTCTACCCGGTCAAAAGACCCGGCCACGCATCAAACCCACAGAGACAAGGTGCGGCCTGTTACCCTGCCCCAGACTCTGCTGGAACAACAATGAGCAGGATCTGACAAAATGAGGGGATCCCCAGTTACACTTGAAACTTTTTGTACTGCCCAACACGATGTGCCCCTTTGAAAGATACCACAACCGCTTAGGATTGGAGCCTCACCAAGCACAACCTTTTATCCTGGACCTACCTCCAACATAACGTGTATTTTAGCGCGCAGTCACCCGAGGGGTCTGCTGGCTCTGACAGAGCAGTGACAAGATGAAGCCTGCTAACCTGCCCCCAAACACAGCGGAACCCCCACATGTGTGAGCTTGCCACAAACGTCTGTAAAAGCATGCCAACCCATATAGTGTTTTACTTCCCTTTGCTCAGGGGGCAGTCCTGTCTGGAGGTGTGTGTATTGAACGACATGTGTCCCTACGTACTTTCAGGCATGGAAATCTTGAGAATGGTCTTAGTGTGAGCCCTTTCCAATTTCCGATTCAGACTGCAATTGGAGTGAGATTGCAAGCCCCGATCCCACACAGCCAAAATTAAACATTTCATCAAGGGCTACGGCCTGTCGACACATAGCTCACAGCGACATGCCTTAAGTTGTTACACTCCCCTACAACATCACGGCCGCTACAATGGCCCCTGTACTACCAATGATGCCACACCTAAAACTGGCTCCAGTCCCACGTCTAAATGAGGTTGTCTGGTACAGGGGAATTCTGAGTCTGCCCGACCAGCATAGAAACTTCTGGTACGTGAAGCCCCATGCCCCCTCACTGTCCAGAAAAGAAAACCGCTGCTGGCTCTGCAGTTGTAGAGCCAGTGCAAGGACCCCCATCTGATAAGATTAAGCAAGGATGGGAGCACTAATGGGTCCAAGCACACAATTTGAAGGCATCACCCTGGAGTAAGTGTGTAGTAGCTATGACCATGCCACACCCAGTGGGGGCTTGAACCCTCGCCTACAAGCGGCCCCCAACACCCATGCCGAATCCCAACCTTAGTGATTTAGCTCCTGCCCCAGTCTGCTTTCCGTAGTTGTGGGCGAAAACCAAGTAACTTGAAACGTAAAATTCTGGATCTGCGTTTGCTAGTGGACAACATGTGCATCGGCTCCAAGACACACGTGTATGCCAACGCCCACCCAGCCTGTGTCGTCCCACAGTGCCCACCATCCAGACAAATGCCATGTCACCTCACTCATCTCCCCTGGGTCCTTCACTGCTCGAGTCACCTGCGCCGCGTGGGCCCGAGTGAAACATGTACCAAACATCCCAATGAAGGTCTCCCCCCCCATAACAGCAGCACCACTGCCCCAAACTCAAACCCTTACCGCGAAAGTGAGAGCCCACCAAATCGGGAATAGGGATATGCCACTCGGGTGAAAAGTGCGACGGCGCCATCTGGTGGCAGTCACCCGATGGCCCCATATCCGAGCATAGTTTGTAAAGGGTTAAGTGCCTGAGCCCTTGTGATGAGGCCACCGCAATTTGCACCCCACCTTGCCACCGCTGCCAATGTCAGAGCGTACCCAACTACTAACCATCACCTGCTACCAGTGTAACAATTAACACTGGTCAAGCCCCCCAAGCTGTAAGAACTGTCTGGGTGGCAGGTATTAGTTATGAGCATGTGTTGAAATATTAAAAACTAATTTTCTGCTCATTAAAATTGTGCAGCTGTCCTAAGTGCCGGCGCCCACTTATAAGTGCCGGTGCCGAGCCCCGGAAAGCACCTGCTCAAGTTAAGAGCTGCCCCATATAGGATTTAAAATTACGACGAACTCCGTGCATTAACTGGAGCGCACAATGCGCCATCGCCAAATGAACTATTACTCCCCACGCCATCGGGCAGACGCCACATGGCAATGTATTACCACGGTTCCGACGTTGGTAAAACCAGCGTCACCTTCGCTGCAAAGACCATCTTTTCAACGCTCCCAGCTACGCAACTTTTGCCCTGGTTCCGTTCTGCTTTTCCTGTCTAAGCTGCTTGAGACAATGGAGTTCTTAACTTGCATAATATGTGCAATCTAAAGGGCTTCTTGACAGTCAGAAGCTGTGTTTCACCCCGGTTGCCGCACCTACTCACGCGTGTTTGACTCAGGGTTTCGAATACTCTGTGGCAGGCACCACGCGACTGAAAAGCATGCTCTGCCCGTGACCGCTGCTCCGGGCCAGCCACAGGACAGCTGGGTCGCAAGCCACCCAGCATGAGGCTGAAAACCAAGCCGGGCTAAGACAACATAATTAAATACTGTACTCATGATTTAAAACACAGGAAGCAGAAAGGCAAGAAGTTATCTGCTGTCCTCCCCTCCATCGAAGGAGGAGCGTCCCCCGCCGTGGATGCTTATGCTCAAAGAGTCGCCGGATTCTTTAAAGATGGGCCAACGCGCATGGACCCGCGCCCTCTGCAGCATAGCACTCTGGTGTAACCAGACGGTGCCGCCTGGTCAGGCTCCTAATGGACCTGTACTTGTTTCCCCAGTACCCGAGTGAAACCTACTAGACGGCCAAGGTAAGAGTAACCCTAAATGCAGCACCACTCGCCACCCTCACTGATCAAGCCTCCAGTCCAACGCATGCACGAAAGGAGAAATCGGCGCAAAAGGCCGATCAATATACGTAATAGAGCCGGAATTCAGAGTCGCGCCGTTCTTCATTAAATGGACAACTTCCCAATGCCTGCTAATGAGAAGAGTCCATCATGCTTTTCAAATGAAGTGAGTAGTCCGAGTGCTACCCCTTAACTTAATAAAATCGCGTCCCAAACACGTGCAAATAAGAGGGGCCGCGTTGAACTTCCAGTGCAAACACTTTGCATATGCGGGCAGCGACTAGGTACTCACTCGCGCCCTCCCCATCTGCTACCCCACATGGAGGCCAATGCACAAGCACAGCTCCTCCCTCACAACCCAAACAGTGCTGTAGCAGACCGCGTCACGCTCGGTGAGTGCCACTGCCCCCACTGAACCCGCACACTTCTTGAAAATGCTCCAAACCTTAACCTCCCTCCAATTGGTCGCTCCTCTGCACCGAAGGAAAAAGGGACGCCGACCCACGACTTCTATCTGCAAAACATACTGAAGCTAGGCGCCGCCAGGGTGCCCAAAATGCCATCTGAGGCTTGTTCGCCACTGGGACCCTGTGCAAAAAGAAAAGGGGGGGCCTGCGTCGAACAGATAAAGAGCTCACCTAAAAGGGAGGGAACAGACCGTGCCTCCGCACTCACTGCTTTTGTGCTTAATGGCAGGTGTTGCTGGCACACCCCTTTCTTTCCTAGACATTTAGCGTAACAATATATCTGGCATATCTAGCCGCGCTGTGTGCCGCCGATACAGATTCACTACAAAATTCCTTCCACCTTCAAGACTTAATGGAACCTCCGGCCCAAACAATGGATTAGCTGTAGCGTTTGGTTCAACCAACCACAAACTAGTGTCTTGCTTCATGTAGTTGTTAGCTTTCCAGTACAGACTCTAGAGCCCTCCCACAGTACTTCTAGGCAACCCCGTTCAAAAGGGACCTTTGAAACCCGACAGATTGCTGTATTGATCCCGACTGAAGGCAGCTCCTCGCCTACTAATGCTGTCCAAACTACCATCCCTCTTAGCGGTCAATCAAACCCCGACCCCGCAGCAAGAGGGGGCGGGGGGCACAGGGAAGCACGCCCTCCCTCCAAGACAACGGAAGGCAAGTCCGTCCTGTCCACACAGGAACAAGGTCTGTGCCGATCTCAGCCGTATGCCACGCCCGCTCTGCACCAGGCTATGAACCCATAACGGCCTCCTGTAACCGCCTGCACTAACCCCATGTCAAATCACAATAAAGACTCTGCGTTTCCAACAGGGCCATGGCACACAGACCCGAGCTCCACTGTTCCCCACACGCCACATTAGAAATCAAGCACCCGACCTCACACTCCCCCGTCCGACTCGAGCAACCAGGCTCCCCAACAGGAGGTCGAGGTCAAGTAGAAAAAGGGAGGGAGGGGGAACAGACCATGTCTCCGCACTCACCACACTCAAAACCGACGCATGCGGAGTCGCAGACGAGGGGAAACAGCGAGACGGGTCGCGGTCAAGAGACCGTACAGTGGGCGGGGAAGGCTTTTGTACCCCTGTCCCCCTCCCACGGCCGGAAGTGACGCGGCCAGCAGACCCCCTGGTCCCTAGCCCAGGGAGCCTAGTGAGCAGACTTCTGTGCCTTCCTGTGGCACTAAGGCGGCCGCCCTTTTGGAGGGTCCCCTACGTGGCCCCCCTGGGCAGCCTTGGCATTTACCTGGTACACCTCTCTACTGCCTTTTGTCTAGTTTTGTGCTATAGGAACTTCACACAGCACCGAATCAGTCCTGGTTGAGGTCGTGGAGGCCATTCGAGAGTGTCTGGACGCCGGCGGGAGGGCAGCATTAATTTTGCTTGACCTCTCGGCGGCGTTCGACACGGTCCCGCATTCTCTACTTCTTGCGCGACTTGCCAGGATCGGTGTGTCGGGTACTGCCTGGAACTGGCTTAGGTCCTTCCTAGAAGGACGGTCCCAGCAGATTTGGATTCCACAGTCCTCTTCCACTCTTCAATCAGTGACTACGGGAGTCCCTCAGGGGTCCTCCCTTAGTCCTCTTCCCTTCAACATTTACGTTACACCTCTAGTATATTTGGCCGAGGGTCTGGGGGCTAAGGTGATGGCCTATGCCGATGACACCCAGCTGCTTTTTACTTGGGACAAAAACGCGGAATCAGTCGCTTCTGTTCACCACTGTCTCTCTTCCATTTTTAAATGGCTAGCGGCTGCGCAACTAAAGTGTAACGAATAGAAGTCGGAGATTCTCCTTTTTGGAAAATTTCCTCCTAACTTCCGGGAATCTCTCTGGCCATCTGAGTTCCCTTTGCCCTCCTCTACAGGGAAGCCTGCTAAGAATCTGGGGGTGTGGTTCGATGAGAGCCTTTCTTTCTCGACTCATATCAAGAAGCTGGCCGGCAATTGTTTTGGTCTTTTCAAGACCCTAAGGAAGTTCTTTCCTCTCCTTCCTCAGGTAGCGAGAGAAACGGTCACTTGCGCACTTATTCTGTCCCGGCTGGACTATGCCAATGCTCTTTACATTGGCATTCCGGGCTACCTGTTGAAAAAGCTCTAGGTGGTCCAAAATGCGGCAGCCAGACTTCTTTTGGGCATCTCCGCCAGGAGCAGCGTGCGACATCACCTGTGTTCACTACACTGGCTTCCTGTGGTTGAACGGGTGAAGTAAAAATCACTGGTCTTGGCCCATCGCGCTCTTCACGGCCTCGGCCCATCTTACCTGCAAAAACGATTTTCCTTCTATGCTCCTTCTAGACAGTTGCGCTCTATGTCTCTTCGCCTCGCTCAGGTCCCCCGATTTAAATACCTGAGGCTTGGTGGCAGTTCCCTGGCACGGAAGGCTGCTGTTGCCTGGAACACACTTCCTCTTGCCCTACGCAACATTCAGGACCCAGCAGTATTTAAGAAAAACCTGAAAACATACCTTTTTGTCTAAAACGACATCTTCACCCTTTATGGCTTCGCGCCGGGACACTCGTGAGTATCCGTGCGCGTTACAAATCAAAGTAACTTAACTAACCTATATAAGCATACTTAAAAGACAACAGGCTATTTAAGTAAAAAAAATGGAACGTAATTGATTCAACTGCATTTGATGTTCACTTAATAGGGATTGGTTTGGGGCAACTTGATTTTGCCTGGACCATAGTCCCAACATTCACATTTAAAAAAGATGGATACAAATTACTTTCTCAGTACAATCACTAGGTCTCAATTACGGGATAGCAGATGTGAACAAAACTGACATTTGACCTCAGACATATCACCGGAAGTGGCATCACAAAAACCTTTCACCTGATGATATCAAAGAAGTTTACATCACATAAATAGTTAAAATGTGCCACCTTAGTAAAATAATTTCACGCTTTTGCTGCAGATGATACATATCTCATAGGGAATGCCATCATTTCAATTACCATAGAAAATGTTCCCACTTACAGAGCAGTAACTGGATCAGAGCCAGTTAGATGCAGTTTTGAGAGATCTATTGTAACCCCAAAGTATCCCTATTTGATACCCCATTGTGCTTCATTCCTTATTACCAAAGTAGCAAAATATGTGACAAATCACTTTAATCTCTTTTTCACCAAGAGCAAAAGACACTTCAGCAAAATGACCCAGATTCTGTTTGGACGTGCCTGTTTAATCAAGCCCAAAAATGTGACAAGGGCTTTGCACCGTTGTTTGCTAGAGATGCAAAAGTGCCAGCAGTGTGGTGGATTATGGTACATTAAAGTGTTTCTGATGGGTTAATAGGCAGCCTCCCTTTGTAGCAGCCTATACATTTCTAAAGACACAGCAGTAAGATTCAAAGCTGCGAGGAGCCAAGTGCCATGCCTGATTTGCTGGAAATACAGAAGTTGACATGGGGTGTTATAGATTACAGTACATATTGCATGCTACATAGCCAATGAGAGACAGTTGCTCGGTGAAACAGGGGGTTTCCAATCATTTATCCAATCAATCAATAATCAGAATAAATCATTTGTCTATACAGAGGCATTGATTTATGAAATAATGAAGCATAGCAACAGTTTGTCACATACACTTGTGAGATTACCTTTTTTCAAGGCCTGGCGGGTACAGCAATGGTACAGCAAGTTTCATTTCAGGCCCGTAGGCCTCTATATGTTCTGCAGGCTCAATATTGAGTGTCACTAAATGGAACCTGAATCAAAATGGATTCCTCACCTTGAGCGAAGAGGCCCACATTTCCTTCCAGAAGGGTTTTGGGAAGATCATAGAATATCTTTTTCATGTAATATCAAGGGCTGTCTTTGGGGAATAGCTGTCCGTTTGACTATTGGACTTTGGTTCACATTTCTGAAACTTTAGAGTTGTTTTTCTAATGTTCTTTTCATATTCCATTGCAGTATTAAAGACCCCAGTTATCTCCCTTCTACACCCGGTGGCCCATGAAGCCTCTGCTTCTGAGATGTTAAACCTGGTCTGTTTGGTCAATGGCTTTTACCCCGAAGACATCTTTGTGGCATGGGAAAATGGTACAGAAGTGCGACTACCTGCTTCCATTGATGGCATGATCCAGTGCAACCATAACATCCATCAGTGCTCCCTAAACAGCATGCTGGCTGTGCCAAAGGCTGAGTGGCTGGCTGGAGCTGTCTACACTTGCGTGGTGGGCCATATCTCATCGGAACAGACCTTCAAGAAAAGCATCAGTCTTTACACAGGTAAAGATAGTTAAATTGATAGATCCTCTGTGCTAACTGATCTTCTGTTCCTCTTTAGGTGCTCTGCCACCTTGATGTATAGCTATGTGGAGATGCACGGAGCTTCATCGCCTGGCCTGTCTGCACAAGGAGATGACTACAAAGCTTCCCTCTGCATATATCCTGCATACAAGCCAACACTCTCGATTCAGGCGCAAGACTGCAGATTTTTCAGCTAAAATCGACACTTTTTAAAATTTCTGCTGCCTAAATCTTTAACTACTCTAAAGCCACAAATGGGGAAATTAAATTCCCCTGATCTCTTTATTCTTGTCTTCATCCTAGGTGATCCCAAATGTTGGGTGTGTACATTTAATAAAAATACTAATACAAATGTAAAGGATTAATTGGTTTGACATTTCTTGATATTCCTTGTTGTGATTGTAAACATGGTGGATTTTAAAGCGTGTACTCCCTAATGTTATGTTGTTATGTTACATTACATACATTTTACAGATTTATAACACACCATGTTGCCATTAGTATGGCTGCATAGCATATATACGTTTGGGTAGCTTCTTGCCTTTGTCTTGAGTATCTCATCACAATCCAGAGTCTGCTTTCTGACTGTTTGAGTCTGGTCATCAGTGTTGTGGGTGTTGTTTATAGCCTGCTTTCATTTATATGTTCCACTGTATGTTTATTATAGTGTTAGTGTTGTTTGTTTTGTGTTTGTAGCTGCCAGTCTTTACCTATTTGAGGATTTGTGCCACCTGGCCCAAATGATGACTGGAACATCTTAAAAGTTATGGCTAGTATGCCAGTGGGCCACAATCATACCACAGTGCCCCACTCCAAATAAGATTTGGAGTATATATTTTTCTATGCCCTGAGGAGAAATAGTCAATGACTGAAAGAATGTGGCTGAGTATACTGTTGATCTGCTGATGCTTGTCATTGTAAAAGTGCCATAAATGGTGAGTTGTGTATGGATAACTCATGATTCTTGCAGGAGGAGAGGATGACTTTTGGGCTCTTGTTAGACTCATCAGCTTGTGTTTGATAAGTGATTTGGGGCACACACCACTGTCTGTCACAATGAAAATGAAAAAAAAACATCACCCTTGCAACATACAGTGGAGCTATTGGGTTTTCCGTGGTCGACCTCACACAACAATGACTTTTCAGACATTTACCAGGATATTACGAAACTCCTCGGCTGGTATTTCTCTCTGAATAAAGCGCTAACTCTGGCCCGTTGAGTGGCACAGGTCTGTCCGTGGTGACTATAGCTTTCATAAAACTTAAAATTCCCACTGCACCCTGCAGTATGTTTGCCGACATTTAATCAAAAGAAGGGAAATTTACATCTCTCATCCTTATAACCAGTAAGCAGTTAATGAAGTGAGTGACACTCTGGTGCAGCGCTTCACAGGATTATGGCATTTAAATAAAGTGATGTGTTGTGTATTTAGATCATTTATAGTCTGTGTAAAGACTTAAGGTTGAAGATCTTGAAGGACAAACTGTTGTATTCACATACTATCTCTTGTACTACAGAGTGCAGCTCAAGCAGTGCCACGTGGGAAGAAGAGTGTACCACTCCAGTGGTTGACTCTACAACTTTGAGAACTGTATAGGGTGACCTTGTTCCCCACACATTAAGAATGTCATTCTGGAGCATTGCATCTCTTTGAAGCAAGCATTGGCAAAGCCAATAGGTCTGGTGTTAGCTACCACAATTTTTTTATTTGCCATTGCTTTTTTTGTCATTGCTTTTATAAACCTTTATCTTTGGAAGAGTTTCTGGGTCCTCGCAGATATTAAAAAAATTGCCTTAGAGAAAAAATATTTTTTGGGCACGAAAACACATATTACTGTAGTAGACCTTGGCACCTAATGTAATTACTTTGTGTGTGGATGTGCTCCTTGTGGAAGAGCAGAATGGTGTCACCTGCAGTCAAATCAGTCACTGGCTGAAATGGGCTGACCAGCTGTCCCATGCTTTTTTCTATAATGGGTGGAAAAAAATGTGAGTGCAACAACAGTCCAATGAATGATGAAGGCTGGCTTAAAGCTCCTAAATTACATATTCACTAAAAAAATTCACTAACGTTATGGTTAGGTTCAGATTTTACATACACAAAACCATACAAATTTGGCTGTTATAGTTATAGTCAGCTTAAGTATTTATAACTCGTGCCTTAAGGTAACTATAACTCGCATGCCCGCCATACACAGTTTTCTTATCAATAATTTCACTGCAAATGTTGCAGTGCTATTAATGATGTCATAGAAGATGTCATGAGTGATGTAATATGTGGGGTAATTAGCAGTGCATGGCGAGGGCACAAGTTATAGTTACATTAGGGCACGAGTTATAGTTCCTTGAAATAACTATAACTGCCGAATCTCAATGGTTTTGTGTGTGTAAAATCTGAACCTAACCATAACGTCCCTGTAGAGTTTGGTTTTTTAGAACATTTCGAAGTTTTTTTTTAATGCTATTTCCCAACTATATCGTCCTTGTAATCTTTGTTTTTTTCAGTGAATTTCCAGGGTTGTTTTAGCATAAAGTAATATTTAATTAGCATACGTTAATCTGTGTGTGGCGGGAGTTGGCCGCAGGGCCTGGCCGCACCACCCGCATGCAGCCAACCCTACGCTGCACATGGCCTTTGGCTGTGCGCAGTGGGGGATTGACCACAAGGCCCGCATATTTAATTGCCATACGTTAATCCAACCGCCGTCACGCATGCATGGCCAAAGGCCATGCATGACAGGGGCTTAGCCGCAGGGCCTTAATTTCAATGTTTTTGAATGCTCTTTCCCAACTATAACATCCCTATAACCTTTGTTTTTATCAGTGAATTTCTAGGGTTGTTGTAACGTAAAGTAATATTTAATTACCATACATTAATCCAACCCCACACGGCCTTTGGCTGTGCATGGTGGGGGGTTGGCCAAAGGGCCTGGCCATGGTGCATGGCTGCTGTGCATGGTGGGGGGTTGGCCACAGTGCCTGGCCTTCTGTCAGGATCTACAGGCAAGCCCTCACATGCCATCAACCCCACGCAATGCACGGCTGGCCTCTGGCCAGGCCCTGCTGCCTACCCCTTGCATGCAGTGTGCGTGGCTGTGTGAGTGCCTGTGTGGGTCTGTGAGTGGGTGTGTGAGCAGTTCTCGGGGTTTCTGAGTGTATGTATCAGTGTACGTATGGGTATGTGAGAGGGTGTGTGAGTGACTATGGATGTGTGAGTAGGTGTTTAAGTTGGTGTATGGATGTGTGGGTGGTTATGTGAGTGTGTGAAGGGTAGGTGTATGAGTTGGTGTGTAAGTGGGTGTGTCAGTGGTCTTGCTGTATAGGTGTGTCAGTAGGTGTGTAAGTGGCTGTGTGTGTCTGGAGGGTGTGTAAGTGGCTGTATGGGTAGGTATGAGGCTGTGTGAGTGGCCTGTGTGGGACTGTGAGTGGTTCTCTGGGTCTCTGAGTAGATGTATCAGTGACCGTATGGGTGTGTGAGAGGGTCTGTGAGTGACTATTTGTGTGTGAGTGTGTATGGAAATGTGAGTGGGTGTGTGGGAGTGTGTGATGGATGGGTATATGAGTGGGTGTGTAAGTGACTGTGTGGGTATCTAAATGTGGTGTGTGAGGGGCTGTATGGGTGTGTCTGGTTTTGATGTATAGGTGTGTGAGTGGGTGTATAAGTGACTGGTGGCCTGTGTGTGGGTGTGTAAGTGGCTGTATGAGTGTATACATGGCTATGTGAGTGGGTATGTTAGTGTCTGTGAGTGGGTGTGTGAGTGGTTCTCCGGGTCTCTGAGTGGATGTATGAGTGACTGTATGGGTCTAGGAGTAGTTGTGTAGGTGTGTGAGAGTGTGTGAGTGGGTCTGTGAGTGGGTGTATTGTTTTTTAATTGGGTTTCTGGACATGCATATCCGTCGCAGATTCGGATCTGTGGATCTGTTGCGGATTCATACGCGGAGCTGTGCTGAGTGCCGCAGTGGATCCGCTGCTCCTTGCATGTACAAAAAAAAACAATTTTCCTCAATTTCTTCCCCATGAGGGGTTCCTCACAGACCCCTTCATCAGTCCCCTTGAATCAGGACACCTCTATCCTGACCCCTTATATCCTATTTCTACTTTATTCCCCCATAAACCGTGTCCCAATTCACAAAATGCATAACAGGACAACTAGGGAAACCATACTCACAAGGAACCAGGGTATGTACACTATAGCAAAAAACAGTGGTTCCTGTGGAAACTGGTAGACAATAAGCAATATTGCAATGCACAATGGCAATAGGAACATGGGTAAGAGGATGTCCAAAAGAGAAGAGAGACCAAATACAGCGTAATACTGGTAAGTTCAGAAAGTTTATATACAAAAATATTTACAATGGTGTTCAATATAAGTGCGTAGTGTCCCCAAGTAAACATGGAACTCATAACACTGTGCGTGAAATTCTGTGGCATAAAGAACAAGTTTCCATAATGACAAAGTCGACTATTGGTTTAGATACAGCTCTCCAGGGAAGTGAAGGAAAAGAAGGGGTACTCACATGGGATCCCAGCCGGGAACCCACAGAGGGGATGTCAGTTTTCAAAAAAGGCTGAGTGCAATGACTTGCTTCTGGGTTCTGGCAATGAGGCAGTCTTGGTAGATATGGTAGATTAAAGCACGTAAGGACAACGACCGATGCGTGTCAGCGTGTGTCTTGGAAGCAGCACAGTGGCAGCAGGAGTAATTCCAGAGACGTGTGCAGCAGCTACGTGTCAGGGAAGAAGACCGCGTGAGTCCGTCTTCCCTGGAGAGCACACACCTCACCTTGTAAGTCGTAATCTTACTCAGATGTCCCTGCATTGATAGGTCCTGAAGAGATCCCTCACAGCGAACGGGGTTAAAATGTCGTCGACAATATTAAAAGCGAACCATTTACCAGTCTTGATTACTATGTCAGTGAACTGTGTTCATCCTGTATCTAAACCAATGGTCGACTTTGTCATTATGGAAACTTGTTCTTTATGTCACAGAATTTCACGCACAGTGTTATAAGTTCCATGTTCACTTGGGGACACTACGCACTTATATTGAACACCATTGTAAATGTTTTTGTATATAAACTTTCTGAACTTACCAGTATTACGCTGTATTTGGTCTCTCTTCTCTTTTGACATCCTCTTACCCCTATTCCTATTGCCATTGTGCATTGCAATATTGTGTATTGTCTACCATAGTTTCCACAGGAACCCAATTCACAAAATGGCGGCCGCAACATTTCTCTCAGGTTGCTGCCATCCAATCATGGCATTGCTGTTGGCATGTGGATCCACAGTGGATCCATGTCTCTAGATATACGTAAATATTTTTATTTAATAACTCCAAAACTACTCAACAAATTTATACTAAATTACAAAAAGCGCTCTTTCTGCACCAAGATCTAGCTTGCTGTCAAATTTGGTGCAATCCTGTTTAGCGGTTCGGGCTGCAGTCATGTCTAAAATCTCTATGGGAAAGTGCATGAGAAAACATGTTTTGGGACTCCCCCCTGGGTCCTAACTATAATTGCCTACTGGCGACTGTCAGTAGGTAATATATATGCATATACATGTGTTGATATATATATATATATATAATCTACTGGCGGTCGCCAGTAGATAGTTATAGTTAGGACCTATTTTCCATAGGAAATCCGCAACATTCTATTCCCAATAACTTTGGCGCCGGTTGACGAATCGTCGCGAAATTTTCAAAACTTATGGCCCGCTCCGGTCCGCTCCTATCTTGAAAGATTCAGGGTGATTCGTCAAGTGGGGGCCGAGAAAAAAGGGGGGTCCCAAAACGTGTTTTCCCCATGCAATTTTCCATAGGAACCTTTTGCCGCAGCTACAGCCCGAACTGCTGAACGGAATTACACCAAATTTGGCAAAAAGGTAGCCCTTGGTTCAGTGTCGTGCCTTTTGGTTAAATGGTGTAAATCCGTTCAGTAGTTCCTGAGAAAAACAAAAGTAAAATCACATATATATCTATGGCCGAGTAGGGTCCGCGCACACTCCCGACCACGAGCTGCATGCTAATTGGCTGTCAAGTGGCTGTCAACACTCCAAATCAGGAAGTGTTGGCAGCCATTTTCTGCCTCAGTAGAACCGAGGCACAGAAAGAAGTCGCTAAACGCAAAAAGGGGGCAGGGTAGAAACACCCTGACCCCTAGGTCTGCTCAGGGGTCCCACAAGGACCCCTAGGCAGAAAAGCATTTTTTTTTTTTAAACGTCGGGATGCGCTTAGGGTGCGCGGATCCCGCCGTGATTAAAAAAAAATCGAAGCGCGGTCTGCCGCGCTTCGAGGCTATTTTGCCCCTGGGTGGGCCAAGTCCCGGGGGCATGCGGGGGGTGGGTGTATATGTTAGGGGGGCCTCAAAGGCCCCCCAAGCCCCGGGGACCGCCACCCCCCGGGGCTTTAAAAAAAAATGGTGCGGGAGGGCTCTCCGCCCTCCCGCAGCCCTGGGGACCGCCACCCCCCGGGGCTTCTTTTTTTAAATTCGAAATTACCTGTGTGGGGGGCTCCAGCCCCCACACATGCCCCGGGGACCGCCACCTCCCCGGGGCACTAATGAAACAAATGTGGGGGTCCGTTTCAGACCCCCGAAGCCCCGGGGACCACCACCTCCCCGGGGCTCAGTAGATGTTGGGAGGGGGGCCGCGCGGCCCCCCTCCTGGAGCCTGTGGTGGCCCTGGGGACCGCCACCCCCCAGGGCCGGCTCCTGCAGAGTCCCGGGGTGCCTACCCCTGGGACACTGCTGTTTGCAATGGCAGGGACGGGAGCCTCGCGGCTCCAGTCCTGTCATTGCAAACTTGCTTTGCTTCATTGAAGCGAGAGCAGGAAACCTGCTCTCGCTTCAATGAAGCAAAGCAGATTGCTTTTCCATAAGGGGAGCTGCATGTCAGCAGCTCCCCTTATGGAAAAGCAATGCCGGCTCCCGCAGGACGCGGGGAGCCGGCGGGATGGTGGGGGAATTGGGGACCCCCCCACGGTCCCCAACCAGTGGCCAGGCCCCGGGGGATGGGGTCCCCGGGGCCATTAGTGGCCCGGGAGGGGGCCACGCAGCCCCCTCCCCAAAAACATTATTACAAAAAAAAAAAAAAACGTAAAGGCCGGCCCCGGGGGATGGGGTCCCCGGGGCCTTAAATGGCCTGAGGAGTGGGGCCACGCAGCCCCCCTCCCCAAAAACATTATTACAAAAAAAAAAAAAACGTAAAGGCCGGCCCCGGGGGATGGGGTCCCCGGGGCCAATAGAGGCCCAGGGAAGGGGGCCATGCGGCCCCCTTCCCGTTTTTTTTTTAATTAAAAAAGAAAATCCTCAGGCCCCGGGGAATGGGGTCCCCGGGGCCAAAAGTGGCCGAGGGAAGGGGGGCCACGCAGCCCCCCTCCCATACAAAAAAAAAGAAAAAAGAAAACGGCATTCTGCCGGAGGCCCCGTTCCCTCCCTGCAGCAGTCTGCAAATGCACCCGATGGCGCGTTTTAAGAAGGGGAAGTAATTCCCCTTGAATACTGGGGGTCCCTGGGGGCCAACTAGCCCACCAGGAACCTCCAGTATGCGCCAGGGAGCTGCGTTGCAGAGAAGTGTACAGAGGCCACGCCCCTTTTTACACCTCTCTGCAACGCAGCGCTGTGGCGCTTTTTGTAGGTACATGGTGGGCTCGTTGGACTCCAGGGACCCTCAGGATTCAAGGGGACTTAATCCCCCAACGTAAAACGCGCCACGGGGCGCGTTTGCACAGTGGTGAAGGGAGGGGGCGGGGCTTCAGGTGACATGTGTGCAAACAGGCCCCGTGGCGCGTTTAAGATGGGGAATTAAATCCTCTTCAATCCTGAGGGTCCCTGGGGCCAACTAGCCCACCAGGTACGTCCAGAAAGCGCCACAGAGCTGCGTTGCAGAGAGGTGTAAAAAGGGGCGTGGCCTCTGAACACCTCTCTGCAACGCAGCTCCCTGGCGCATACTGGAGGTACAGGGTGAGCTAGTTGGACCCCAGGGACCCTCATGATTCAAGGGGACTTAATCCCCCAACTTAAAACGCGCCACGGGGCGCGTTTGCACAGTGGTGAAGGGAGGGGGCGGGGCACGTTATAGTTAGAAATTAGCATTTAAAAACCTTTGAAATTCACTTAAAAACCATAGGTTTCAGGCACGTTATAGTTAGAAATTAGCATTTAAAAAACCTTTGAAATTCACTGAAAAAACCATAGGTTTCAGACACGTTATAGTTAGAAATTAGCATTTAAAAAACCTTTGAAATTCACTGAAAAAACCATAGGTTTTAGGGACAGTTATAGTTAGTTGGACATTGCACTCGTACAAAACCCGTGAAATTCCCCCGTTCTAGTTAGTTCAGCTAACTATAACTCGCGCCCCGCAATGCACTGCTGATGATGTCACATATTACATCACTCATGACATGGTCAGTGACATCACTGATGACATCACTGATGACATCTCAAATGACATGACTGATGACATCATCCATGTGACAATCTGATGCACCTCCTCACACACTAATATAACCTTTGATACACTTACTGTAAAATACAGACTACCATTTTCGATACCATTGACACACTAATACCAGTTACTACATACCCACTCAGTGATTCCTAGGTCTGCAGTGCATTGCGGGGCGCGAGTTATAGTTAGCTGAACTAACTATAACGGGGGAATTTCACGGGTTTTGTACGAGTGCAATGTCCAACTAACTATAACTGTCCCTAAAACCTATGGTTTTTTCAGTGAATATATATATATATATATATATACTCACTGAAAATAACAAAGGTCACAGGGACATTATTGTTAGAAAATGGAATAAAAAAAAACCTTAGAAATTCACTGAAAAAACCAAAGGTTACAGAGAGGTTATAGGGAGGCTCAGGTTTCACTCGTACAAAACCAGAGAAATTCAGCCATTATTGTTATATAGTTAGTGAACTAACTATAACTCGTGCCCCTGGAATGCGCTGCTTATGACCTCACATATTACGTCACTCATGACATGGTCAGTGGCATACTGATGACATCTCAAATGACATCACTGATGAAATCACTGATGACATTATGGAGTGACTGTGTGTTTTTAAAAAGTTTGAGTGTTAAATTATATACCAAGGTGTATTGGTGAATCAGTGGGTGTATAAGTGCCTGATTGAATAATTCTGTGGGTGCGTGACTAACTGTATAAGTGAGTGATTATTGGATTCATTTTTAAAGCTGAAAAGCCAATTTTTTGCTGTTTGCACATATGTGTGAGCTGTTGTCATCGCCCCACCAGTCAGGGAGTAATAGAGATGAATATTAATGGTCTTTAACACATCCTGTGCTGTTTTAGGATTAGAAGTCCATCTGAAACCAATATTGTTGATGCATCCAAGGTTTGAAAATCATTTTGAAGAATGTTGCATATAATCCGCACTGCCAAGTGAGTCGAATTACTAATGGGTTAATATTTGTAAGAGGGACATTGCTGGGCAGATGTTGCAACACACCATGATGCCTCTCTTCTACAGAGGAATTGGTAGGAGTCAGTGATGGAGACTCAGCTCTTTAGTTGTATTATGGAGTCCTCTCTGTGTCAGTCTTTTGTTCTTAATGCTTGTTGAGTCCAACATGGTTTCATCTTTCCACAGGGAAGCCTGTCATCGAGGACATCCCAAGGGACTTCCATGACCAGGGGGGCTTTGACTTGAGTGAGCTGGATGAGGCAGGCAGTGTGTGGACCACCGCCTCCACCTTCATTGCGCTCTTCCTCCTCACCCTCTTGTACAGCAGCTTTGTCACCTTCGTCAAGGTAAGGAAGGGAGATATGTATGAAAAAAGACATTCCTATGACATAGTAATTCGTGATAAAAACCGTCATATATGAACATCAGAAATGACTAAAATTGATCGATAAACAATAATGGAAATAAAGTCTGTTGTGGCGCAGATCAGTGCTACAATTATCATCTTTCTATTTCGGGTTATAAAAATAGAGGTAATAAAAACAGACGTTCTGTGCCAGCCCCGGATTATAATGGAGAACGTTGTGTCTAGTATGTCTTTGTTCTATTTATGAAAAACAGAAACAGATTGTACTTCTGGAGCCGTATTACAATAAGTGCCCCGGGGGCACAACGGGCGTTTGCGCCCGCCTTGCGTGCCCCTGGACATTTTGGTATTACAGAAGGGGGCGCAAACGCTTATGCGTCCCCTTCAGTAATACCGATAGCGCTGACGCACTTAAAGCGCCAGCGCTACCTTCAGAGGGTGTTCCTTCATTTGCATAGGGGCGTGCCCTATGCAAATGAGGGAATTCCTTTGACTCTGCGCCCGTGCCATATTACAGACGCGGGCACAGGAGGCGCACTGACAGTGTGCCATTTAAAAGGTGGCGCACTGTCAGTGCGCCTCCTGACAGCAGCCCTCTGCAGGGGGTAAAAGGGGTCCCATGGACCCCCCAGACATCCCCTTGCAGGGGGGTGCAGTCACTGACTGCACCCGCCTGCAAGGAGATCTCTATTCCCCTACAAAAGTGCAGGCGGGTGCCGCCTGCACTGTGAAAACACGGAGCAGCTGCTCTGTGTTTTCACATGAATGCTCTGCCCTGGGGGCAGCACGAGTTCGGTGCTGCCCTGGGGGGGAGCACATACAGCCTAATAGGGCGCATTGTCATTGTTTGCGCCGGGCACAAACAATGTCAATGCATAATACGGCCCCTGAAGAGCTGTGGAACAATGGGTGATTTTTGGTATGATATTTATATATTTGTAAGTGGTGAGCAATTCATTTTTGTAATTCCAGTAGCTGTGGTAATGCTGGTGAATACAAAGCAGCAAAGACCATCACAGACAAGACGTTTAGAGAAAAAGCAATCTAGTTCAAATTTACATGAAATACAGATCAAACTTCACCTCCCCAGGTTATTCATGTATTTCATCGGGGGTGGGTGCATAATGAAACCTTTTCTGATATTTTAAATTCGTTTCAAATACTTGACTGTTAAAAACACAAACATTTAGCAATGCCAAGAGCTGCCATGTTTGCACTGGTAATAAAAAGTAGTGAATAAAACGTTTTAGTACAAAATAGTTGAAAGAAAAATGTAGTAAAGTTGGAAAGATAGAGCCAAAAAGCGTGAGTTTCAAAAACACTAGGACGTTTTTAAAAAAACACATTGACAAAATAGCAGTAAAAGTTCATTCAAAGATGTCCACCACATTAAATGGTCTGCCTTATGGTTAAGAGGAAGCAGGAAACGTTAGGGTACATATAGACATGGATCTTCAGGCATGCTCAGATGAGCATACTGGGTTAAAAAAAAATATGACAGGATGGGAAAAAGAGCCACGAAAGCAGGGGAGGAAAGCTAGAAAAAGAATTGTGACCCAGAAAGGGGTATTTCAGTTATGCGGGCAGAGGAGTTAAAAAAGTGCAACAGGAAGAAGGACCCTGGCTGGAGTGACCCTGTAAAAGAGAAAAAAAGCCATGTGAGGGCTGTGTGAGTAATAGCAAATAATTACTGAGGATCTTGGAGCGAGTGGGCCCTGCTCACCATAGTTACAAGAGGGTGATTGACCAAAATATCAAAGACCAAATATCGTGTGGCCAAAAAATCATGGCGAGAATATTGTGAAAGTAAGTTTCTATGGGCAAGCAACATTTTACTATGCTTAACTCCACAGGTATGTACTAGGTATGTAGCTTGACGATATGTATATATCTTCCAGGTGCATAGATGTGGAGTTAAGAATAGTACATCTATACTATTTGCACTTATCTTCTCGATATTCTGGTCCTTGATATTTTGGCCATAATGCTTTGGTCAAACGATATTTTTGTTCTCGATATTCTGTCAGGCGACCTACAAGAGAAGATAGATAAATGCCCCTTAAAGTAAAATAAAAAGCTGAGATAATGAAAGACTGCAAAAGAATGATAAAAGGGCCAACATAGTTGAAAAACACATTGGGATGCAAAATGTTTTGGCACTAATTTGCTCTTCCTGAACGGTTTACTCTAGCAAATGTTTTTACACTTATCAAACAAAGGGGCTATTGGGTAATATGTTCAATGACCCGAGTATAATCTGTATAAACTTGAAATGTTGCTGCAGACGTAATAACGTGTATTAGTAAAGAGCATATTCAGAATTGGGATTTTTGCAGTGTCTGAATGAGTCCATTGCGCTACCTGGCCCAGCCTGTCCTGCCCTAAATTTGGAAATGTGGTAGATTTCCACTAAAAGTTCGGCGTTGGGTGCTGTATAGAGATGATCTGGTTAATGGTATGTTTTAATACCTGCTTCCATGAGGAGTGACACTGTTGGGATGCGGAAAGATGTTCTTTCCTCGGTTTAATATGTGCATCAACAGGATGAACAGGATGCTCTTGTCCAACTTCGATTTCAGATGTACCAACGACCCTCTGAAATTTGTCGATTGAATGTTGTGACATGACCTAACCAAACTCTTTTCAATCACAGGTTAAGTAAGCTCATTACGCAAGACAGAACATCAGAGAAAGAATCGTATTTTGGCCACATGGATCTTAAGATGTTCCTCTTCATCAGAAATGCACCTTTGCATTCGGAAAAGACTTCTCATTACCCAGCCGTCCAACAAACATTCAGCACTATGGATCCTCTGAAAAAGCTCTGAGTATGACTCCACGGTGGAAATATTGCAGGAGGACTCTTTCTTTTTCAGAACTGGCAGTTAAATCACTTATTTAACCAAGAAGTCTAGTGGTTATGTTGTCTATAAACCCTGAAATTCTAATTTTGACTTCTCAGCTGGATGAGAAATTTATTTCCTTGAGAAAATCAATGCATCTTCCTATGCATCCTTTCCATTATCTGTGACATGGTCGAGCAGCTCAACTGCTAGCATTAAGTAGCATATAGAAACAAGACTTAGATTTACCTGGGCGATCCTTTTAACAGTGGAGCTTTGACGAAAGAAAAACCTTTATTCTGTCTAGCAGCTACTACATCTAACAATCAGTTACTGATTGTGAAAATTCATAAGCAGTACAAAAGGCCAAAATATGCATTTTCTAAATATTCTTTCTGTGTAACAACTTTTTAAATGTAGATTTTGGGTGTGATTATATTTAGCCTATTGGGTTAAATCATGAAGTTGGGAAGGAAACATTACTTCTTTGTGTTTTTTGAAACTGAAACAGAAATGGCATGTGGTGTTTTGCCACCAGCCCAGGCTTCTTTCATCAGACCCAGTAGCTGAACACTGCAAAATAAGTCTGTTGTTTGAATGCATTGGCATTAGTTCATAGCTCATATAAAGGCTGGTGACAGGAGAGTTATTCTGAATTTGCAGAAAGGAGTGATTGGGTGTGGCTCAGCTAGGTGTTTAAGTTATTGTTGGTCTTTGACGATTGTTTGCCTAATCTCTGCTTTTGCAATTGTGCAGCTTTGAGTGGGATGGAATGACTTATTTGACCATACAAGTTATTATGGGGAGTGATGCAAGGTCACAGAAGCCTTTGGTTCCCTTTACTCACCAAAGGTATTCCATGCGTTTCCATGTTGTAGTCTCTGGTTCTTATGACATTCAGGGGTGTAACAAAGGCCCCTGCAGCTCCTGAGGAGTAGTGGAGGCTTCACCTTTCAGAGGGTCCCTGTGTGCAACCCAAGGCCTATGGACATCTGTAAGCTATGGGAGCCTCATGAGCCCGTTACCATATTCTGGAGGTGGTCCCATCAATGTGCGTTGCACCGCTGATGACGTGGTTAGAACCAGTTCTGCCTGCTATTTATGTTTAATGTTGAATTTACTGTTTTATTTTGCGTTTTCTAGAAACTAAAAACACAAACGCTGCTGATCACGTTATAGAATAGGCTAATGAATTGTTATTATTGCAGTTCATATAGAAGGATGTTTGTGTGTACCTAGCGAATAGAGGTGGATGAGACGATAAAAGCTCGAGACAGGCTTGAGATAGATGCCCGGCTCTGCTCGAGGTCTTCTTGTGCTCTGGAGCCCAACATGAGCTGAGCTTTCATGTGCTTCCGCCACCTACCATTCTCTAATATTGTGCACTGAGATTTGAAGACAAAGCATTAACTGTTGATGTAAAATGAGAAACAGTAAAAGATACCCACCTAGGGGCTGAACTGCACAAGGTGCAACAAGAAAACCACTGATCAATCTTGCATGCCATGCATCACCTTCAGATATGCGAGTTCAGGATGTGCACTGTTCAAAACCCACTTGTATTTGATTTAATACACTGCACTGTACAATGTTGCTCCATTTATAAGGAGAATCTGAGCCAATTTTAGGTTATACATGACAACTGACATGCCTCTTGGTTTACTAATTCTATTGTAGCCAGGCCGGTGGCGGGTGGGCAGGAATGTTTCCAAGTTCAATGCAGTGATATAATCTGATTTGGTAAAGTGAAACACTTCCCAGTGCTAAAAAAAATGCACTTGTTTGAATTTTAAAGAGACTTTATTATAATTGTACATGTAGTTTGGTGCATGATTTAGTTGCCAAACATTTCCAGAGCCCAGCTCCAGCACTGGCTCTTACATCCAAGCAAGACCCTTGGCTTGGCTCTGGCTCGGCTATCCCTGTTAATTTGTTGGATCACCCATCTCTACTAGTGAAGCATTTGTAAGTTCAACAACTCCCTTCAGACTGACCAGACTTCGGGGGTCACCTTCTACTATTATGTATGTTGTAAACTCAGCTGTCTTCAGTGGCTTGCTAGTACAGAATGTCATATTGAGAGCAGTGGAGTGGACCGCAGCCTGCCAGCGCTGTGAAAGTTTCCCTCATAAACTGAAGAAGTGTAGAAAAGGCAACAACCTTGTAAGCTCCGCTGCCCCCTGACACACACAGACGCAGTGGCTGTAGCAAAACTGGCATCTGTGCACGGGTCTCACACAAATGCACAAGGTATAGACGGGCAGCACTTCTACACATGTCCTTCAGACTTAGGCACACATCCAGGCACGTATGCACACACACACGCACAGTGGAAACAGTTATGTGTGCAAGCCTTTTTCAAATATGTACAAACACACACACGCAGACAAACAGCAAGTATAGAAGAGACAGCATCTATGTAAGTATCCACATACACAGTGGGTCTTTGAGACAGCAGCTGTTTTATCCTCTTTCACACATATATGCCAGGTTCAGACAGGCAGCATCTATACAAATCTCCATATACAAATATACACACATGCACATATGTGCAAACTTCCTCGCAGATAAAATTGGTAAACAATAGATAAAAGTACAATGTGCAGGCGATTGAATTTGCAGAAACATTTTTTGAATAATTTTTTTTAAAAGTCAGATCACTATTACTTAAAAGTTGATCTTTGAGGGTGTAAATCTCATTTTTCTTTTACATGAAATGTTATATATCATGCTTTCTCAAATACATGGGGCAAAAATGTGTGTTTGTATCTTTCATCCTCTACATAATTGTTATTGTCAGTTGTGTAGCAAAGTTTCTATTTGTGCTTGGAAATAAAAATGTTTTTTGTTTCACACCATTGTTGTCAAGGTACTTTTCAAATATCAAATATATTGCTAATACTCTTTTCCGTCTATCCTCTCGATTTGGGGGGTGGTTAAGGAGCAATGGCTTCAGTTTTTAAACTCTGCTTGGCAAGCCTTAGGACATTTTTTAGAACATTAGCCAAGACCTTTTGATTTTACTGAAATCACATGTATAATGCACACATGTTTAGGGTCTTTCAGCCAGCTGTCTTCATGTATTGGTCAGTGTGTCATTCCCATTTTTGCTCCATCTACTACAGCATGGGGCAGAGGGACAGCTCAATCTTTTTTTACTAATTTAAACTTATTTAGCTCTGGAAAATCACTCGAAAGCAGCGCAAAGCAGCAAATAGCGCTGCTTTGTATAACTTACGCTAAGGGGACGTACCATGGGTGGTGTATGGGCACTTCCATACAACCACCCATGGTTTCTAATGGTAAGCCCTATTTGCTTAAAAAAGTAGACAGGGTTTAGGGTCACAAAAAAGTGCTCATTTCAAATAGGTGCTATGAAAGACAAATGCTTTCATTTCACCTTTAATTTCCGACTTTGCATGTGTGCTCCACTGTACAGCAGTGGGAAATGGTTTAAAGATAGTCTAAGCCAGGGCACAAGTCCTATAAAAAGAAGTGGGGGGACTGACGAAGTAAGACAGTATGCAAATGACGTCATGACGTAGCGCTATAAAAGAAATAAAATAGCGCTATTTAAATTATTTGTGTAAATACTGGGACAGACCAACCCATCTGACAGTCTTACAGTGTCTGCATTTATATACAGGGACAGAACAAAGGCAAAAGCATGCCTCTGTTAAGTACCTGTGAAAAGAAGGTAAGCTGTGTGCCTTTGTTTCCCTCTGTTTAGCAAAGAAACAATGGCTCCTGTGGATTAATAAAAATTATTCTTAATAAAGTATGCACAATGGCAATATACTGGATTACAATGATGTCAGAAAGAGAGCTAGCCACATACACCATGGATGCGATCAGTTTGTAGAAATGTTTATGCAATAAGAAGGTAAAGTCAACAATACAAAAATAATCATAATTAAACATTAGTGAATTGTGTCCCAGTGAAAACGGTAGGAACCTAAACTAATGGTGACATATTTAGTGACATATGTACAAGGTTTCCTTTCAAAACATTTAAGCGACCATTAAAAAATACATTGTATTGAACAGCACTCTATGTATTTTTTTATTGCATAAACATTTCTACAAACTGATCGCATCCATGGTGTATGTGGCTAGCTCTCTTTCTGACATCATTGTAATCCAGTATATTGCCATTGTGCATACTTTATTAAGAATAATTTTTATTAATCCACAGGAGCCATTGTTTCTTTGCTAAATTACGTACCCAGGCTCTGTGTGAGTAGGGTTCCCTTGTCCTTTGTTCCCAGTACTTTGTTTCCCTCTGTGGCATTTACATTTAAGTGTGAGGTCCCAGGCGGCCCCCAGTCAGCATATACAAACAAAAGGAGGCAGGATGGCCCCTTAACTTTGGCACAGCTGGAAGTGAAAAACGGCTCCCTCGCTGCCTGCACGTTGCTGCTGGAATGGAAAGCAGACAACGTACAGGCGCTGCTGAACGTGTCCCGGTGTCTTACACTGGGACAAGTTCAACATATTTCTGTGGGGCCCAACTTCTTGGCAGGGGTGACGGCGTCCACCCTGTGAAAATAGTGGGTGGACGCCATGTACCTGCGTGTACCCCCGACTCGTGCCCTGGTCTAAGCATAGTATTTTGTACTGGAAGTGTATCCTTCCAGTACAAAACCTATGCTAGACTCACTGAGACACCCTTGCACTATGGTGCAAAGGGGTGTCCGTGGCGCACAACAGCACATTTCTGCGCCGGTGCTAGGGAAAGGGGAGGATAGTGCCATATTTCTGTAAATAAGTCGCTCTCCTGCTCTCTCCTCACGCAATGCAGCATTTGTGGCTGCTGCACTGCGCTGCGTGACAGTCTGGTAAATCTGGGCCCAAGAATGATGGCGTTCTGCTCTTGCACAACGTGCACTAATACACAAAGTAATGCTCTTGTAGAGTTTTACAAAAAACATTCACAACCCCAGACAAAGATCAAAGTTGGCAATCAACAGCATATATACTGGCTTTGTTAAAGCTTGTTGGTAGGCTGTAACCAACTGCGGACTGTGTGGCGTGGGCAAAATGCTTGGTGGGATTATTATTTTCCGTAGGTGACCCCAGACCTCACGTACTAGTGCATGCAAGTTGAAAAGCCAAATTCTCACCTTCGTATACTTGAATCTCCTGCGCTTTAAAGAGTTTACTCCTGTAGATAGTTAATGTTTTTGAACGTATATGCATTATGACAGCAGTAATTACACTACATAAACACGAGGACAAGTTAGCACTGTTCAGCTGGAAAACGTTACGTTTTTATTTACATTACCTGAACATTAGGGCATTTAAAATGAAGCTAGATTTACAAATATAGAAAGTCCTTGCAACATCTGGTGGCAGAGATATGACCCAAAATATAATTATGGCACTTGCACAGTAAGTTAGTGTATACTTACAAAGTACTGTACTTTAAAGAGCCTGGGGCCCCAGAGCTAGCCTATGTTCAAAGGTGTTGATGTCCTCCACACACTTTGAGAACACTTATATGGACTTTGTTTACTGAGGCCAGTGAATTTGGCAGAGATGGTTGGCATTCAGTTACAATGTATCAAGACTCATCTGCCCTTGGCCCCAGTGTCTAACTGGCAAACGACTTGACAACACACTGGATTTGGGCCCAAATAGTTACGTTTGTGACAAATAAAAGCCTCTAAACAATTCCCCAACAATCCCTCATCCAATGCCTAAGATGAAGCTTTATGCTGCCACAGAACTGAACAAGCATTGGCATAGCCAATAGGTCTCGCCTTTGGGATGGTTTAAGTGTTTAAGTGTTTAGTGAGAGCTATTGGCAATGTTTTTAAGGTATGTTGTAGAGCAATGTGGCTGCTGTGTTCAATACTGTAAAGTTTTTGTGCAAGTTGTGCTTAGTGTAGTGAGGTAAGGGTAGTGGCATGGTGAGGCTCGACCTAGAAAACGAGGGCTTTGCCAGGCAGGAAAGACCCCAGGTTCACAGTAAACAGATGCTGTTCCTCGAGTGACGTTTTAAGTGCTTTATGCACGAATGTGCCCTCAAGGCGCCTTGTGCTTGAGCTTCTAGAGAGCTTTTTGATGCGAGAATGTTGACAGCGAGTTCCCAAAGTCCATTAAGATGCAGTGCGCGTGCTCGGTGCTCTGCCTTTGAGTATATGAAGCAGTTTATGATCCTGTGTGCGTTGGGTGCCGTTTGTTGGTTTATAAATTACCGCGTGCATGATAGGTGGGTGTGTGGGTGTATTAAGGTATTTGATTGTGATGCAGCGCGTGAGGTGTGCTTTGTCTGTTTACAGGTGTTCTGTGGGCAGTGTGTGTGGACGCTAGTCCGAGTTTAAGACTGTAAATCGCCCCAGGTTATAATGCATGCGGTAGATGTTATTTATGCCTACACGCCTATAAAACCGCATATAACCATGGATGCGCGGTAGGTGTTGTGTGTGAGAGTGTATGAGGATACATCGCGTCGGAAGGCCGTGCTTTTTAATTAACAAAGTGGTTTATGGTAGAATGTGAATAGAACTTGTATTTTGTATGTCCGCGCGCGCCTGTGAGAGAGGGAACTGCTTGATGACACAATAGGTGTGTGTGGTAGTTGGTTAGTGCCAGATTATACAGCGCTTTGTCATTGTGTGTGTGTGTGTGTCTGTGTCTGTGTGTGTGTGGAGGTGTCTTGTATGTGAGTATATAAAACACCGTAGATAACATCGTAGGACGGATGCTGTGAGCGTGGATTTATAAAGTGTTTTATAATGTATGTGATGTTTTGTCTGTGGCGTTTTAAACTGTTTTATTATGTGCTGTGCGTGGTGGACGCTATGTAGAAGAGTGCGAGACGTGCAGTGCGATCACGTGTCCACAGCATGTGCTTTGAGTTTTATTATGGGATGTGTTCACGGGTGACACTTACTTTGCCGTGCCAAGCACGTGATAAGCGATTTCTGTGCATAGTGTGTTTATACATCACGCACTGCATGCCTTCCGTTCAATTTGATATACCTCTGTGGCACTAGTGTCGCTACGGAAGTTGTTCACAGAGTGCTTTCTGAAAGTCTGCCCGCTAGGCGCTTTGTGCTTTCACACGCAGTGAGTGCGGGCTCGAGACGCATGGACGGTGCAGTGTCTCTCTGGGACAGACAGGCAGACAGCTTGCATTCCTAAGCAGTGATGAAGCCAGCCTGTGAGTAACAGGGCTCAGGTTTGCGTGCGGAGGCCCCTCTCGGAGGACACGCTCAGTCCCACGTGCCCGCACCGAGGCCCCTGTCTGGTGCACCGGCCCGGCTGGGCCTGGGAGAGCGGCCCTCTGACTCACTCACGGTGGGTGTGCAGCCTCCAAGCCCGGTGCAGTCTCGGTGCTGTCAGCCCAGCGGCGGGGCAGGACGAGGTCTCGTCGGGCCCCGAACACCGCACAACTCTGAGTCACGAGAGAAGTTTCAGCGAAACGTGCCACAGCTCTGATTCATGAGAGAGGTTTCAGCGAGACGTGCCACAGCTCGGATTCACGAGAGACGTTTCAGTGAGACGTGCCACAGCTCTGATTCACGAGAGAAGTTTCAGCGAGACGTGCCACAGCTCTGATTCACGAGAGAAGTTTCAGCGAGACGTGCCACAACTCTGATTCACGAGAGAGGTTTCAGCGAGACGTGCCACAACTCTGATTCACGAGAGACGTTTCAGTGAGACGTGCCACAGCTCTGATTCATGAGAGAGGTTTCAGTGAGACGTGCCACAACTCTGATTCACGAGAGATGTTTCAGTGAGACGTGCCACAGCTCTGATTCACGAGAGAAGTTTCAGTGAGGCGTGCCACAGCTCTGATTCATGAGAGAGGTTTCAGTGAGACGTTCAACAGCTCTGATTCACGAGAGACGTTTCAGTGAGACGTGCCACAGCTCTGATTCATGAGAGAAGTTTCAATGAGGCGTGCCACAGCTCTGATTCACGAGAAAAGTTTCAGCGAGACCTGCCACAGCTCTGATTCACGAGAGAAGTTTCAGCGAGACCTGCCACAGCTCTGATTCACGAGAGAAGTTTCACTGAGCTGTACAACTCTTACGACAGGGGTTTCACTGACACACCCCACAACTCTTAGTTACGAGAGCGGTTTCACTGAGAGGTATCACAACTCTTACTCACCAGAGAGGTTTCACTGAGCTGTACAACTCTTACTCATGAGATGGGTTTCACTGAGCTGTACAACTTTTACTCATGAGAGAGGTTTCACTGAGCTGTACAACTTTTACTGATGAGAGAGGTTTCAGTGAGAAAACTCTCACTTACAAGAGCGGTTTCACTGAGACGTCTCACAACTCTTACTCTTGAGAGAGGTTTCTACTGAGCTGTACAGCTTGTACTGACGAGAAAAGTTTCAGTGAGAAAACTCTTACTAATGAGAGCAGTTTCACTGAGACGTCCCACAAATCTTACGAGAGAGTTTTCACTGAGGCGCTGCACAACTCTAACTCCCGAGAGAGGTTTTACTGAGCTGTGCAACTCTTACTGATGGGTGAGATTTCAGTGACACACTCCACAATTCCTAGTCACAAGAGCGGTTTCACTGAGATGCCCCACAACTCTTAATCACCAGAGAGGTTTCACTGAGACGTTCCACAACACGTAGTCACCTGAGAGGTTTCACTGAGAGGTAACGCAACTCTTACTCAAGGAAGAGGTTTCACGGAGCTGTCCCACAACTCTTAGTCACCTGAGAGGTTTCACTGAGACGTCTCATAGCTCTTACTCACGAGAGAGAGTTCACTGATGCCCAGCACAGCTCTTGCTCACAAGGGGGGTTTCACTGATGCCCTGCACAGCTCTTACTCGAGAGAGGTTTCACTGAGACGTCTCATAACTCTTACTCACGAGAGAGTTCACTGATGCCCTGCACAGCTCTTACTCACGAGAGAGAGTTCACTGATGCCCTGCACAGCTCTTACTCACGAGAGAGAGTTCACTGATGCCCTGCACAGCTCTTGCTCACAAGGGGGGTTTCACCGATGCACTGCACAGCTCTTACTCGAGAGAGGTTTCACTGATACGCTGCAAAGGAGTCAGAAGTTGACCGAGGCCTTGGAAGGTCCCAGTATTAATAAAAGTTTCGTTGATTTGGTGGAAATCTGCGGGTAACAGGTGACAAAATGACACAGCATCACGAACATTTGACCATCCGCACGTGATTTCGCCAAATAACACCGCAATCGTAGAAAATGGTTTTTGTAAAAAAAGATATTTTCCTTTTCTCATACACGTTCAAAAAAATTGTAGGCGCACAAAGGGAAACAGAAACCAGGCTGCAAAATGAAAAAGAAATGGCGGCCGCGCGGTAAAAAAAAAATAAACAGTGGTGCGCGCGCACTACAGAGGAGCGGAGGGGGGGGAGGAGGGAGCGCGGCAGCCTGCTCAGCTGACCAGACGCTCGTGCGTCATGGCCTTTTGCCGGCATGTGTTTACAATTATCGCGCACGCGTCTGGGCACGATAATTGGAAACACATGTCTGCCGCGCGTACCCATCCCAAAAAGGCCAGCCACGACGCACGAGCGTTTGGACTGCTTCTGAAACTCACTTACTTAAAGTCTTCGCCTAGCAGCGCTTGCGCGCTACTCGAGGCTCGACCTAAAAAACGATGGATATCCATTTACTGAGAGTCCCTGGGATCTGGCAGATGACATCCACACAGGACACTTGAGTGGGACCACCAGCTGAGGTCCTACCTGATATCACAATTCTGGTTAAGTGCTCGGGACCATTGATGCTGGAATGATACTCGCACCCACAAGTAAGTCCCAAAGAGGTACCAAGACCCAGGAGTCTGGTTGTCGTAACATGATAGTCAAGGTCTAGATTTGCACTTCATGGGACACCCGTGGGATTAGGTACACCCAGCGAACACCTAATTCACGGTTCACCAGCTGGGTTTAGGAAACTAGGATTTAAGGTCAGGGTTTTACCAAAACTCTAATTTACTATTTATCTGGATCTGTAAAGGCTAGATAAAAAAAAATCTAACAGTTTCAGAAACAAGGAGATCATCCTAGGAAACAGAATGCAAAACGAAGGTCTAAGGTGAAGAGGAAAACCTGTTCTGCTCTTTTTGGGATGGAAATAGGCAAGTACAGTATCATGCCAGTTCTTCTTCGCCTTGAGAACTAATGGACAGAATCTTTGCACCTGAAGCTCAGAAACAGATACTATTGTAAACTCACTGCATGCCACGAACCTCTTCTTAACTCTTCGATTCTCCCTTGATAGTGAGTAGTGAAGGCTTATTCTTGGGGCGTACTGTGGGTTAGAAATACAAATACACATACCATTTGATTGGTCACAATAAAATGAATTTCCAGACATATTTTTAAAGGACCAATAGATATATTTATTTATAGCACGCTGCAGCAAGTTAAGTTTCTCTGCATGATTTATGTGGGTAAAGTACCTCATCCAGATGTGCAGGGAAAAATCTATGCACTAGCAGTATCAAAAGAGTCCATCACTAGGGTTCAAGTTCTGCTGCCTGCAATCATTATCCATTCTGAGTATCTTTCTCGAGTCAGAAAGCTCTGCTTAGCATTTCCAGTAAATGTGATTGTGTTTCACTGAATGTATGGCTTCCCGCTAAGTTAGTCCTCTCTGTGGCCATTTGATCAAGTAGTGGTTTCAGGCCAGAGTTGTCTGTTCACACAGAACATGTGGCCACATTTCTGGATGCGGGGGATACATTGTTGGCTTAAAAACAAAGTGGTAGGTTGTCTCTGGAGTGATGCCATCACCATGGTCTGTGAGGGCAGTGCCAGGACTCCACATGGAAAAGAATGCGAAGTTCACAACCTCATAGCTCACATAATAGCAGATTGGCCAGCCACAGCCCACACATAAAAAGCAGGTCACCCCAGAAGCTATCCCAGCTCTTCTGTGTCACTCCTGGGAGTAAGGTGCAGCTGAATTGTTTTCTTCAGCTGTGCTCTTAGCAGTGGTGATCTCGGATCCGCACTAGCCAGTGACAAAAGGTACTTGGTCTAGAAGCAAATCCTTGCTCAGCCCGAGGTCCTAATGTCAGCACTTGAAACAGCTTGTTTGTCGTTTGAGTTGATTTAAAGAAGGTTCTCATCAGGCAGAGCACTCTGCCTTATTTCATTTTATATCACAACAACAGCATGGACATATCCTCATTCCTTCAAGCCTGCTCAGACTTTATAAGAGGGCAGACAAACCTACTGCCATTTGTCCAAACTTTTAAATGTTCTGCTAAATGGAACTTCTGCTTGAAGTCAGATATGAAGATCCTCACCTGGGCAAGATTATATTCAACAACATTGATGATTGGAGGTCAATCCAACCAGCCACTTGTTAGTGGTGTGGCACATCAAACTGAGGGAGGAGCCAATTGGTTTGAACTGCACAGTTCTCTCCATCAAGTTCAGCCACAGTTTTAAGAAGTATCTTACAAGGCCTGGGCGAAAATATGTTTCTACCAGGGTTATTTTGTGTCATTTCCAGCATATCACTTTACACTTGTTACCCAAAATGCCCAAGATTATTATATTTCACCACGTCACGTTATTCAGATGTTGTGTGGGTAAAAACCCCATAGAGGACCGAAACAATGTGAATGATCAGAACGCGAGTGGTTGTTGTTTGCATTATGTGAGATTTAGAGGTCGTTTTTTTCAACTCAAAATGCATCCTCTCTGCCAAACTGAATGTTAGGATCCATTTTGTACTTAAAAATAGTGCAAAACACCAGAAGAACAATTCAAATAATTTCCACAAAGGAACTTATGCAAATGTTGCCCAGGATTATTTGCTACCTTTACTTCTCAGGCTCTACATCATAGTCATTACATTGCAGGAGTTATTTTGGGAGTCTTTCAGCTGCAGGTAAGGTTGCAGTCTTTACATGTCAGGTATTTGCTTCCCAGATAAGTTTCTTTTTATTGTTTTAATTGACTGAATCATAAAAGTGTGTATACAAACTGTGGTTTGTTTTCAAATAATTCTATTTGAATTACACTAGATGTGCCCACCCACAATATGTTTTTAATCTCACATTTTCTTCACATGGAAGGTGCTCACAACTGTTGATATTACTGAAAGTAAAGGAAGGAACATGAATACGGCTGTAAAGTCTAACTCTCCATTTATATCTTCACAGAATTACAGACAGTGATTGCCAGATAGGTAGTAGATGTATACACAGCTTTTTCATTAGCATGCAATAACTGTGCGTCCAGTGTGAAACAGCAGGAGTGGTACCAGGGAGTTAGTTTCCCTAGGTCCTGAAGAAAAGCTGATAGGGGTATGGCTTGAAACATGTCGATCTTTTAGGAAAGCATGTACATGACTTCCTCCTTTCCCCCCCTTTTTAATCATATCGACTAGAGGCCAGAATAAATAGGATACACCTACTAGCCAGGTATTTTCAGATACACTCCAGCACAACCCCCATTCCTACTTTTATACCATCTTCTTCATCATTACATAGTCACTTAAGTGCTCCAGCGTAGTCCGTAGGTCACAGCACGTCCCGCTCCATAGTGGAGCGGGATGGACCCGATGATGAAGCATGCCACCAAGGGGTATACCCTAGTGGGTGAGGGTTTTACAAGAAAACTCTGTTTTCTCGAGTGGAGGGTTAGTCTTCTTGACATCGCTGGTTGTGCGGGAACACCAACTGCAACAGTCATGGAATGCTTCCCTAGTGCAGAGAAAGTCAAAGCAGCGATTTGTGTTGCCTTGCCTTACTCCATTTCTGTGAGGCTATTTGAAGCCATGCAAAGTGGCTTTGTGTGACCTGATGATTATGATTTTGTAGTTTACGCCGCCAGAGCATCACAAAAAAATGAGGCTACGGCGGCACAAGGGGCTCGTAAATATGCCCCTTAGTGGCTGTAGCCAATCCCTGGGTCACATAACTGGGAGTAGCTGACAGTTGGGCTTTGTGTATTCCTCCTAAACAGCCACACACAATAGAGAGCTTAAGTGTGCCTGGATGGATCATCACTAGCAGGTTGGGAGGGCAGAGCTAGGCACATCCCTACTTGCACTTGAATAGGCTGTGTCCTGCCTTCACAGAAAGGGCTGCGTTCCCCCTGTAGTTAGTCTTCGAGCCAGGACAGGGAAGGCAGGATGCCTGGGGACTTCAAAGGGAAATTCCTAGAGCCTTCTTTCACATTCTAGGGAAAGGGCACCTGGTATAAATATTGGACTGCAGATACCACCATTTCAGTATACTTCCGGAGCTGTGGATACTCTGCCAGGTAGAAGGACTGCTGCTAAAAGGACTGCCACTCTGCTTGACTGCTGCTCTGAAGGAATTGTTTCACTGCTGTGCTGACCTGCTGTCTGCTGCCCTCTTTCCTTGGTGAGAAGGACTGGACCTGCATCTGCAAAGGGCAGGAACTCAAAGTGGCCCCAAGAGCTGGTTGGCTGGCCTCCTGACTAGAGCTTCTGAGACAGAAGGCTCCAACAACATTGAGCTCAGCACCTGGACTCTGGCATCTCAGAGTCCTACCCTGCCAAGTGGTGCCACACCAGCCCTGGACCCTTGGAAATGAGTCTGAAGGTGCCAGCCCATCTGTGAGCCCAGCAGAACCAACATATCTCCTCAACTTTGCGGCACAAACCCAAGAAAAACCAATGCATCGCCTCTGCTGCGAGGGTTCTCCCGACGCAAAGGACTCTGCACCGACCCCGCAGCCGCATCGGAAGCATCGCCTGTGGGAAGCCTTCCTGACGCACGCCCACTGTTAGAAATTGGGTCTTTAGTTGGCAGAGGTATGCACCCTGTCCAAGTAGGGACCACAATCCTAGTCAGGGTAAGCCAGATACACAATCTAAATGAACCTGTGCTCACCCTCTGGTAGCTTGACACAGAGCGGTCAGGCTTAACTTGAGAGGCAATGTGTAAAGTATTTGTGCAACACTTTAATTACAGTAACACAATTAAAACACCACAAAAAGACTCCACACCAATCTAGAAGAATAGAGAATATTTATCTGAGTAAAACATGACAAAAACGACAAAAATCCAATAAGTAGCAGCCAATATATGAATTTGTAAAGATTAAATCCAAAAGCATTGCTTAGAAGTCAATAGTGCTAAAAGGTTACTTGAGGTCGTGCTTGACCGGGGTGAATCCAAAGTTCAGGCCGACCGCAATGGAGGGCAGGCTGACTACAGAACCCATGCAGGGACCGCTGAAAAAGTACCTTGTAGAGAGCTAGTGTCAGTGTCGAGGACTTCACTGCATCTGTTCCGATTCACGCAGTCGGGTTGATGCATCAGAGCCGAGCCTCACAGTCGGTGTCAAAGGATCGGTGCTACGTCGTCGTTGAACCTCAAAGTCAGGACCCGCATCATCATCGAATCGGCACTGCATCGGCGTTGGAGGGCACTGCATCGGTTCTGATCCGCGCAAAGGTGTCACTGCGTCGATTTTTGCAGAAAACAGCTGCAGAACCCACTGCTGAGCCCCAGTACTGGAGGGGGCACCTCAGGCAAGGGTAGGACTCACAGATGGCAGAGTCCAGCAGCACCAGCAGAGTTGCAAGAACTCTTATGTGCTCCCTGAGACTTCACAAAACAGGAGGCAAGACAGCAAGTCCTTGGAGAAACTTGGGTTCAAGGATGTAGACAGCAAGTCCAGTCCCTCTCACTCCCAGGCAAGAAGAAGCAGGAGGCAGGCCAACACAGCAGAGCAGGTAGCAATGTGACAGTCCCTCCTACAGCACAGCAATCAGCAGGCAGCAGGCCAAAACAGCATTGCAGTTAGCAAAGTGACAATCCCTCCTACAGAACAGCAGCTCTTCTTCTATGCAAAATGTCCTTGGTACCAGCCAAGTTCTGATTTGGTGGTCCAGGGGTCCAGTACTTATACCCAAATGTGCCTTTGAAGTGGGGGAGACATCAAAGAGGCCTTTGAAGATCACAAGGTCCCTGTCTTTCCTGCCCTGCCTCCAGACACACTACAGGGGGTATGCAGCTCTTTGTGTGGGGACAGGCATAGCCCTATTCAGATGCAAGTGTCAGCTCCTCCCTCCCAATCTACCTCAGGAGGGCCCATCAGCCTGGTGATAGGCCATCAGGATGCAAATGTCACACCCCAGCTCCCTGTGTGTGATTGTCTAGAGGGAATGCACAAATCCCAGCTGTCACCCAAAGCAGATGTATTCAGAGACAGTCACAGGCACATGATCATTAAAGTAAGAAACTGCCAACTTTCTAAAAGTCAAAACACAAAAGGGCAGCCTGGCTCCGTTCTGTCTTCAACTCCTATTACTAATGGAGTAACAAACAGACTACTCTCTTGTCTGTTCGAATGGAATTTTTATTAAACCATTCCTTTTTTTAATAGTCTTTAAATTATTCAAAAGGTTTATAAATGACTGAGAATAAAAGAAACACTTATTTCTCAAATTGACATACAAAACACAACATATATATCAAACAATTCACAAAGGACTACAATCATAAACATCAATAGACATACAGACCATAACAAATTACTTTCAACAAATTACAATGGACAAAGGATCATCAATTGCTATATACATTAATTCAATGCCAGAACATTTACCATTTGCATCATAAACATGAAAACAGAACTAATAATCATGTAATTATCCAATTTTATGGACCAAACCTATTTTGTCAATAGGGATATTTTGAGAGTGTCTGGATAATGTATTAATCAAGGACAAATTCCCTCAAACACTCCAACAATCAAAGTTCAAATTTATACAAATTCCTCCGTATCTCGAAATGCCAACGCGTTTCAAGACCCAGGCTGCTGGTACTGGGGCTCTCATCAGGGCTTCATATAAATGGTCAGGATATTCTAAAAAACAAATGAATAAATGATGCAACAACAGCATCAACCCAAAAAATCCCTTCTCTCACATGTAATGCTAACTGTGCTTGTTGTATACCTAATTTCCAACATAGAGCAGCCACTCTAGACTTTATTTTCAGGATTTTGACTGTCTGCAAACGATATCGAATTTCAATTGCTTAGGAGCGCCATGCCTCCTGTGCCCGTGTGTGATTCTGTAAGATATTCCAAAAACAACCAAGGAATAATTATATCTGCTCTATTCTTGAACCTTCAACAAAGCGGCAAAACCGGTTAAAAATGTACCTTTCGCCTTCATTACTGATTCTGATGGAGACGTTTTCCACTGTAGAATTGTTCGCCTTTCCCAACGGGAATGCCGTGGCTGGCAGTGATACATCAGTTTGCACGAGTCAGAGAACTAGGAATTCCGTAGAGTCGATACAAGTAAGTGCGCCCTGTGCCCTTTTTCATAAAATTCCAACATTGTTAGCGTGTGACCGTTCACTAACGCGTTCGCGTTTCCATTTACAAATAATTACTGTAAAGGTGAACACGCCCGCATTTCAGTACAAGAGCAGTGAATACCAGCCAACGAGTCTGGAGTGGAAAGACTCGTAGGAAGTAAGTCCGTTTTGTATTTAGCTTTAGAATGTCCATTATAGTATTCTGTGCAATATGTTCTTAATGTAACACGTCTTCGTGTTTCATTTAGATCCACAATTCTACAGTGGAAAACGTCTCCATCAGAATCAGTAATGAAGGCGGAAGGTACATTTTTAACCGGTTTTGCCGCTTTGTTGAAGGTTCAAAAATAGAGCAGATATAATTATTCCTTGGTTGTTTTTGGAATATCTTACAGAATCACACACGGGCACAGGAGGCGTGGTGCTCCTAAGCAATTGAAATTCGATATCGTTTGCTGACAGTCAAAATCCTGAAAATAAAGTCTAGAGCGGCTGCTCTATGTTGGAAATCAGGTATACAACAAGCACAGTTAGCATTACATGTGAGAGAAGGGATTTTGTGGGTTGATGCTGTTGTTGCATCATTTATTCATTTGTTTTTTAGAATATCCTGACCATTTATATGAAGCCCTGATGAGAGCCCCAGTACCAGCAGCCTGGGTCTTGAAATGCGTTGGCATTTCGAGATACGGAGGAACTTGTATAAATTTGAACTTTGATTGTTGGAGTGTTTGAGGGAATTTGTCCTTGATTAATACATTATCCAGACACTCTCAAAATATCCCCGTTGACAAAATAGGTTTGGTCCATAAAATTGGATAATTACATGATTATTAGTTCTGTTTTCATGTTTATGATGCAAATGGTAAATGTTCTGGAATTGAATTCATGTATATAGCAATTGATGATCCTTTGTCCATTGTAATTTGTTGAAAGTAATTTGTTATGGTCTGTATGTCTATTGATGTTTATGATTGTAGTCCTTTGTGAATTGTTTGATATATATGTTGTGTTTTGTATGTCAATTTGAGAAATAAGTGTTTCTTTTATTCTCAGTCATTTATAAACCTTTTTGAATAATTTAAAGACTATTAAAAAAAGGAATGGTTTAATAAAAATTCCATTCGAACAGACAAGAGAGTAGTCTGTTTGTTACTCCATTAGTAATAGGAGTTGAAGACAGAACGGAGCCAGGCTGCCCCTTTTGTGTTTTGAATTTTGAATAGCCCTACCTGGCCCCGGTCCTTTGGGCTTAACCCCTACAGTTTTTTGCAACTTTATAAAAGTGGCATTTTCTATCTTATTTAAAATCCAACTTCACCATAAGTTGTGTTTTTAAATTGTGAGTCCTGAGACTCCAAACTACAAATTTCTATCTGCTCCCAATTGGAAATTACACTTAAAATGTATTTAAGGCAATCCTAATGTTAACCTATAGGACAGATCAGCCTTGCAGTAGTGAAAAACAAATGTAAGAGTTTTTCACTACTAGACACTTAAAACTTAAAAGTACATGTCATACATTTTAAATACACTGCACCCTGTCCATTGGGCTACCAATGGCCTATGCTAGCAGTGACTTACATGTAATAAAAGGGAAGGTTTGGGCCTGGCAAGTAGGTTAATCTGCCAGGTAGAAATGGCTGTTTTAAACTGCACACACTGGCTTTGCAATGGCAGGTCTGAGCCATGTTTAAAGGGCTAATGAGTGGGTGGCACAATCGGTGCTGCAGGCCCACTAGTAGCATTTCATTTACAGGCCTTGGGCACATGTAGTGCACTTTACTAGGGACTTATAAGAAAATTAAATATGCCAATTGTGGATATGCCAATGTTACCATGTTTTGAGTACAGAGCATACGCATTTTAGCACTGGTTAGCAGTGGCAAAGTGCCCAGAATCCTAAAGCAAGCAAAAATTAAGTCAGCAAAACAGGAGGACAGAAGGCCAAAAGTCAGGGGAAACCACTCCGAGGATGCCAGGTCTAGCATGTGTCACCCACCTAGCTGAAGGTGGGGAGACGTACCCAAACCCTTGGGAATTCCCTTCACTAAGATGGAAGAACCTGGCAAGACCATCAGCATTGGCGTGGTCTGTGCCAGGACAGTTTTCCACTGTAAAGTCCATTCCCTGTAAAGAGATGGACCACCTCAACACTTTGGGATTCTCACCGCTCATCTGCATTAACCATCTGAGGGGCCTATGGTCTGTCTGAACCAAGAAGTGAGTGCCAAATAGGTATGTCCTTAGCTGTTTCAGTGCCCAGACCACAGCAAAGCGTCCCTTTCAATTGCGATCCACCTCTGTTCCCTTGGAAGTAGCCTCTTACTGATGAAGGCTACAGGCTGATCCAGGCCCTCTTCATTTAGACGTGAGAGCACAGCCCTTGTGGCATGCTCTGAGGTGTCCGTCTGCACAACAAACTCTTGGGAGAAATCTGGAGCTTTGAACAGGGGTGCCGTGCACATGGCTTCCCTCAGGGCGTCAAAAGCTTTTTGGCACGCCTCTGTCCAGATCACCTGATTTGGCTGCTTCTTGGAAGTCAGCTCTGTCAAGGGACCACAATGGTGCCATATCCCTTGATGAATCTTCTGTAATATCCAGTGAGGCCTAAAAAGGCTTTCACTTCTGTCTGGGTCTTGGGGGTTTCCAGGTCAGAATGGTGTAAATTTTGGGCTGCAGGAGCTGCACCTTGCCGCCCCCTACTTGGTGTCCCAAGAAGACCAGTAGACCAGAACCCTACCCTATCTGACACTTACTGATCTTGATAGTCAGGCCTCACTCTGCAGAGCCCAACGCACTTCCTGGGAGTGGTTCCAGTGGTCCTCCCAACTAGTGCTGAGGACCGCAATGTCATCTAGGTTGGCAGCACTAAAGTTCTCCAACCCAGCCAGGACCTGATTGACCAACCTCTGGAAACTGGCAGTGGCGTTCTTCAACCCAAAAGGCATGACCTAGAACTGGATGTGCCCTTCTGGTGTAGAGAACACTGACCTCTCTTTAGCCTCGGCGGTCAAGGCAATCTGCCAGTACCCAAACATTAAACCAAACTTGCTGAGGAACTTGGCAGCTCCAAGCCAATCTATGAGCTCATCACCTCTGGGGATGGGGTGTGCATCAGTCTGGGTGACTGTATTCAGGCCACGGTAGTCCCTGCAGAACCTAAGTTTAGTTGTGACACCTTGAGGGGCAGTCTTGGGAACCAACACCACTGGGCTGGACCAAGGGCTGTTTAAGGGCTCAATAACCCCTAACACCAGCATCTTGGAGACCTTCTCCTTGATGCTAACCCTCACCTTATCAGACAACCTGTTAATTGTGTTCTTTACAGGTGTGCTGTCTCCATTATCAATATAATGGGTACACTATGTAGTGAGACCTGAGGTAAGGTAAGGTAAACTGTGAACATACATAAAATATATACCATACAATTATTAATTCACTGCTCTCAGTCTTCCTATTAGTTAATCAAAAGTGGCTGTGTTATACAATTCTCACACAATCCACTAGTGGAGATAGTTTGTAGATAGCGCAACTATGAGGAAAAATATATTCTCCCCCTTGTTCAGAGATTTGTGTGCCAAAAGTCCTTAATATGCTTATATTAAATAAAGAAAGACTCCTCCAGTATAACTGTCGATGCATTTCGGGCTTACAGTTTCGGCCTCTTCAGGACAAAAAAGAAAGATGAGGTGCCTACAAACAAAACTATATACAAGAACATGTATACGCCCATATATATAATTAATATAATAAGTCAAAGTCGGGCAACTTAAAATGCTTTCGCCCACATAGACACAAATAGAATAAATGTTAGAGACACCAATACAAAACCCACTTAAAACACTAAATGCACCCATTCAAAGCTGATCTCCTATGATCATTAAAGGTCCACCACCACAAAAGGACATTAGTAGTTATGCTATAAAACCAACAAGTCCTGTTGTAAGGATTATAAAAGGTTCCAAAAAATAGTTGCATAGACAATAGAGAGTGCAGTTAATTAGTGCCAATAAATTCCCAAAAAAGCACTAAATAAACAAGCATTTGCAATGCAATAGGTCTCGCATTTCCGAGAGTTTGAGCTATTGGCATTGTAAATGACGATCACTTTTATTTATGTGCTGTTTTTAAAACAGATAAATAAAAGGCATTGTCATTTACAATGCAAATATCTTAAACTCTCACAAATGCGAGACCTATTGCATTGCAAATGCCAGTTCCGTGCTATAAAATTAGGAGAGTGTGTGTCCTGTGCAGCAGGCAGGACAAAGCTATTTAAGAAAATAGTGCTCAGAAGCTGTAATTAAACCCTACCGAGTAACAACACTCGTAACAGGTAACTGGTGAGCTTGGAATTACACCTGGTACAATGGGACTCTGAAAGGGAAAGTAGCAGCAGTTCATTAAGAAGACTAGCAGCACTTCATTAAGAAAGGGAGAGTACAGCACTTCATTAAGAAAGGGGGAGTAGCAGCACTTCATTAAGAAAGGGAGAGTAGCAGCACTTCATTAAGAAAGGGAGAGTAGCAGCACTTCATTAAGAAAGGGGGAGTAGTAGCACTTCATTAAGAAAGAGTGGGACAGTCAATAAACGCACCTTTATATTTCCAAATGGAGTTCTGATTATAAGCACTGGGGAGAGTACGTGCCCTTACGGCTAGGGTGGTCGGCCTCACGCTGGGGATCCGGGTTTGAGTCTCGGCAGGAACGCTCAACATCCTGTGATTCTGGGCAAATCGCTTAATGTCCCCGTGCCTGACAAAAATGAATGTGTCTGTTGGTAATGCAACTGGTGCTTATGTAAAGCGCTCTGATACCTTCGGGTCAAGTTTGCGCTATATAAAACTCCGGTGGGGGGGAAGCATATCTCTTAAAATGCTAACGTGCCAAGAAGTACTGTTTACTGAAGGCGTCACTGGGGTATGACGCAAGAGAATCACCTGTTAAATACACCAATAAATTCCATGGAGGCCTTTGAAGTGTCCAGGTGCGGGACCATGCCCAAGAGCACACAAGTGAGAAACAGAGGGAGGCGGCTGCCTGCTGGGATCCGACAGCTTCTGGACCCTAAACAGACACATCAAGCTTGCATGCAGGAAACGACCGACAACATTTAATCGCCATCGTCAGCTCAAAACATCACCAAAGGCGCTGGAACTGCTAGAAACTTAAAATAAAGATGCACAGAGGACTCTAGCCGAAATATTACCAGCCTGTCCGAGCAAAAACTGCAAAGTGAACTTTACTGCAGATTCCAAGCAGGGGCGGCCACGCTTGATTTTCACAATCGGCCTTGAAACCTCATCTCGCCCCCACCGCTACCGGAGAGAGTAAGTGCAGACGATCACACGTCCACAGGTGCAACATATGTGCTCCCACTACACTGTAGCTGCCCGGTGAGCAGAGGAACACACACTCACACACTTCAAGTAATCGTACACAAGGCATGAACATGTGGCAAGTTGTAACAGTTAAAAACACGACTCCTGCGCAGACCCACATGTAGCGCCCCACTGCACAAACGTGCCCATAAGCGCTTTAAAACACGCTTTGTGAAAACATTGACCTAACTTCCAGTTGACCGGATGGGATTGGTTTCTACCAAACTCTACTCTTTTCTATGTGTTTTGTTTAACCTCGACTGACGTTGTAGAGTGAAACATTCTAGTTAATTCCAGATAGTGGTGGGAAACGCAACTGGTGCTTATGTAAATCGCTCCGATACCTTCGGGTCAAGTTCACGCTATATAAAACTCCGGGGGGGGGGGGGCGGGGGGAGAAGCATATCTCTTAAAATGCTAAGGTGCCAAGAAGTACTGTTTACGAAAAAGCCTGGGTGGGCTGAAGGCGTCACTGGGGTATGACGCAAGAGAATCACCCGTTAAATACACCAATAAATTCCATGGACGCCTTTAAAGTGTCCAGGTGCGGGACCATGCCCAAGAGCACACAAGTGAGAAACAGAGGGAGGTGGCTGCCTGCTGGGATCCGACAGCTTCTGTACGACACAACGTGTAACCAGGAAACACGGGTTCAAGTAAGAACTTCTCCACAGGCACAATACACTGTGGTCCTAGTCAAAGTACTTTACTGTGCCTCACTTTGATTTACACATCTAATATCACCTTGTACACTGCGCGACTCGCAATCGTGTGAAAAACTCAGCCAACGTTCTCAGCACACCCCCACTGCGAGGTCTCGTTCACAAACGAGCGGGTGTTGCTCACGTGCCCAACATATGCATGGAACAATGTAATCAAAGACAATCGTTACATCGCAGTCAAAATCCAGCGAATACCTGAATTTTTCTGATAATTAAATATCTAAAATAAAGAAGAAATAAGAGATATTTACCAACAGCCTGTTGTCTCCGTAATGACGCGCAGAAGAGAAACCAGTAAGGGTTGGAACCGTTCAGCTTTTATTTTTGGTTTCATTCTCACAGCGGGTTTCTCTACTGAAGCAGGAAGCATGATGCTAAACACGCCCGCGAGTGGTGCGCGCGCGCGCACAGCGAGCCATCTGGTTTCCATTATCGCGCCCGTGTCTGGGCACGATAATTGAAACCACATAGACTATTGGTGTCTATTACGCGCACCAAGCCGTAATAGACACCAATAGGCCATGGGCGGAGCAATGCGCCCGCCTTTGGCCAATTGCGTGCAGTCTTTTAGACAAAGATGCACGAAACGGCCTATGGGGTAGCACATAAGGAATCGCACACGCACGAGCGCGTTCGATTCCTAGGTCAGTGCTGAATCCCCATTTTTCACCTACTAAGTGTCTCGCGCTGCGCGAGCACTGCTGCGCAGTGCACCGCTAGGCACGAGTCGTAAAAACTGTGCGTAAATGCAAAGCCATCATCCAAGGAGTTTAAATATCAGAGATGCATAGAGTAGTATTATATCAGGTGAATCTGATGTATACTGTTGAGCAGATGCCCTAGAACTTACTACTACACCCGAAGTCCATTCAAAGGAAAAATCTTCATTGATTCCTGTATTCAGACAGCAAAAAACATAACTATCACCCTTGCGGCGTGGCCCTGGCAGAACTAAATCTCACCGTCTGAAAGGCTCATTCTACTTGGTATTTGTCATGGGATAGTTAAACTTAGCCAGATTAAATCGAAACACAATGGACATCATTATTAAGCTCAAGGGCTTTCCTTTTCTTGAAAACAAACAACTATTAGTGACCTTTGATATCGAAGACCTATATACCAATATCCCCCAGGATGAAGCACTAGAAGTGATCCGAGACATAGTAGGTACAAGACCTAGACCACATGACGTGCCAACAGATTTTTTAACATCACTTGCCTCCTTATGCCTTAAAAAATGTTTTTGCCAGTTTAAAGAACAACTCTACTTACAGACCAAGGGAGTAGCAATGGGATACAGCTTTGCACCGGAAATAGCTAATCTAGTCATGTCATATTTTGAGAAAAAGTGGGTATACTCTAAGGACAACCCTTTCAGGATTCACATTATACAATGGTACCGGTATATTGAGGATGTTTTAATGGTCTGGGAAGGAGACACTTCCAGCCTAACAACATTTCAAATCTGGCTTAATAGTAGAACCCCTGATCTTAAATTCACCATGTCTAGTGAAAGGAATAAAATGAATTTTCTTGACATTTGGATTCAGAATGCGTCAGGTATAATAGAGGTGAGTCTTTATACCAAATCCACAGACCATAATACTTTATTGCATTTTTCCAGTGGGCATAAATAAATAAAATCCGTGGTGCATTGCATCCACTCGATGCAGGTTGTGTTAAAGAAAATAACCGGCAGCCATATCCTTGCCGGTATTAATACGAGACCTTTGCCTCTGATGAACAGAGCTCCTTCTGGCGTGTACGCACCATGGATTTTATTTATTTATGCCTGAATAAACTTGCACTACTACTAAATCCTCGTTTAAGGGACTCCTCATTGGGAAACACATCCAGGATACATATACTGTGAATAGGAGGGATTATTTCTGGACACAAGATATGTGCAGTCTTAACTGTGTGTTTAACATTGGACCCTATTGAATCCCATTCGGGACGGAAATACAACCGGATTTAAGGGTCTTCACGTATTGAGTATAGCCCTGAAGAAGTCGCTGCACACAACCGTGAGCGCAACGAAACACGTGTTGGCTAAGGCTGTTGTGAATAAACTGAAGCGCATGTTCCAGCAAAGACTCAAGCTTTTGTCACACTGTTATTGATATAATTGATATACTGTTAGCGTGTGCAGGGGACTGTTGTTCTGTTCTCACTGTATATAACGTTTGGAGACATATATAATACTCTAGACAAATGTGGTGCTAGACGCTTTATATATGTTTTTATGAAAAAAAGAGACAGGTAGTTATTGGATGACTTTACGCACAGATGCTTTTTAAGTTGTATCTTTTTCACAATTCTATTTTCTTTTTTTATTAAAACATTTTATAGCCCTTGGGGGTTGCTTTGTTATTTGGAATGCTCTATAATAATGTATTTGCATTTGCTACTAACAAAGAGCACTATGATAGATTACTAACAGTCATAGCGTTACTTTAACAAAAATTATAGAATACACATGAAACAGCTGTACAGTTTAAAACTATCATCATAAACTCCTTTCAGGGGTAAGGGTGATGAATTTGATTTTTTTATTCTTCTATCAGGCGAATAACATACTATGGTTCACCATTATAAGGACAAACTTCCCTGAGTTTTTTAGCCACCTTGTGGCTGTATAAAGTAAAACTACCAGTGTATGGGATCCAATAGTCAGGATGATAACTGTTAGTTATTCCACCTACATATTGAGTTGGTACATAATATGTTACAGAACTCCATTATAAGATGGCCACCACGGTTGTGGATAAGACCCCTATCTATTTCTATAGCTAGATGCCCCAGGCTGACTCCTGGGGGAAGTCTTACATAGCATATACAGGACTGCATTTTTCGCAACCTGATTCGACTTGGAAGCAAATCCGCATTAGAGCGAGTCTACAGTTTAGCGCTGCAGTGGCCGATACTAAAATACGGCCAAATGCGGTCCATGCAGCTGGTATCTTCTAATCAGTCTGACTACCATTTGATGAGACCCTTTACTTGTCAGAGCAGCACATGTGCGGCGACCGGCTCTCCATAAATATTCAGAAACAGTAAGTTACCGAGGTGCTGCATGCTTCCTACAATGGGTAGCCTCACTGCATAGCAAATAACATTTTGTCTGGACGGCTCCAGTGCAGGGGAGTCACCCGGAGTTCATTGCAACTAATGCAACCTCTAATTAGTTTTGCTTCACGATGTTTATATTGGACACTATAATTAGACCTGATTTAATCTGGCTAACTTTAACTATCCCATGATGATACTAAGGGGTCGATTCCGATGTCGGCCGGAAGCGCACCTAACAGTATTCGTCCGGAAAAAATACCAGCCGAACGCGTGCTTCCCGACCGACTCGAACACTCTACCGAACGAACAAGATGCGATGCGCATAACAGCCCAGATTCCGAGCGAGCCGTACTTACCCATTCCAGCTCCTGTTCCCCGCACGAGCCGGATCCGTAAACGCCCGAATCGAGTCGCACGGAACCAAATACACAGCACCTTCCGGCCGGACTAGTACGATGCGTCTTCCGTACGCGCCGAACCCGTCGCTACGCACAGCACGTTTGAGCATCCGGGAGAGCTGCACATAAGCTCCGATTCGCACCACAAGACGATTCACGGCAACGAGACGAACAAGCCAGCCACGAGTACGAGTCGAAGCCACGAGAAACACGAACGAGACGACCCAATCATGAATCCCATCGCGCAGGTCCTACCAATACTCTACATCTATTACCGGGACCGGTACAGACGCGTACGGTGCAGACGGTAAGTCAAACACCCACAACACAAACAAACGACACGTACCCGACATATACCACACACACATAGGGATGCAGAAATTACTTACACCAGCAACAGCAGCACCATAGGGGCGGGATGGCTATCACCAATGCCACATACACACATAGGGGCCTGGATGCCAACCACTAATACCACCCCTACCCAGGGGGTGCTAGATGCCTACCACTACTACCACCCCTACCCATGGGGGGCTGGATGCCTGTCACTACTACCACCCCTACCCAGGGGGTGCTAGATGCCTACCACTACTACCATCCCCACTCATGGGGGGCTGGATGTCTATCACTACTACCACCCCTACCCATGGGGGGCTGGATGCCTGTCACTACTACCACCCCTACCCATGGGGGGCTGGATGCCTGTCACTACTACCACCCCTACCAGGGGTGCTAGATGCCTACCACTACTACCATCCCCACTCATGGGGGCTGGATGCCTATCACTACTACCACCCCTACCCATGGGGGTCTGGATGCCTGTCACTACTACCACCCCTACCCATGGGGGCTGGATGCCTGTCACTACTACCACCCCTACCCAGGGGTGCTAGATTGCCTACCACTACTACCACCCCTACCCAGGGGGTGCTAGATGCCTACCACTACTACCACCCCTACCCATGGGGGGCTGGATGGCTGTCACTACTACCATCCCCACTAATGGGGGGCTGGATGCCTACCACTACTACCATCCCCACCCATGGGGGGCTGGATGCCTGTCACTACTACCACCCCTACCCAGGGGGTGCTAGATGCCTACCACTACTACCACCCCTACCCATGGGGGGCTGGATGGCTGTCACTACTACCATCCCCACTAATGGGGGGCTGGATGCCTACCACTACTACCACCCCTACCCATGGGGGGCTGGATGCCTGTCACTACTACCACCCCTACCCAGGGGGTGCTAGATGCCTACCACTACTACCACCCCTACCCACGGGGGGCTGGATGGCTGTCACTACTACCGTCCCCACTAATGGGGGGCTGGATGCCTACCACTACTACCATCCCCACTCATGGGGGGCTGGATGCCTATCACTACTACCACCCCTACCCATGGGGGGCTGGATGCCTGTCACTACTACCACCCCTACCCAGGGGGTGCTAGATGCCTACCACTACTACCACCCCTACCCATGGGGGGCTGGATGCCTGTCACTACTACCACCCCTACCCAGGGGGTGCTAGATGCCTACCACTACTACCACCCCTACCCATGGGGGGCTGGATGCCTGTCACTACTACCACCCCTACCCAGGGGGTGCTAGATGCCTACCACTACTACCACCCCTACCCATGGGGGGCTGGATGGCTGTCACTACTACCATCCCCACTAATGGGGGGCTGGATGCCTACCACTACTACCATCCCCACCCATGGGGGGCTGGATGCCTGTCACTACTACCACCCCTACCCAGGGGGTGCTAGATGCCTACCACTACTACCACCCCTACCCATGGGGGGCTGGATGGCTGTCACTACTACCATCCCCACTAATGGGGGGCTGGATGCCTACCACTACTCCCATCCCCACTCATGGGGGGCTGGATGCCTATGACTACTACCACCCCTACCCATGGGGGGCTGGATGCCTGTCACTACTATCACCCCTACCCATGGGGGCTGGATGCCTGTCACTACTACCACCCCTACCCAGGGGGTGCTAGATGCCTACCACTACTACCACCCCTACCCATGGGGGGCTGGATGCCTGTCACTACTACCACCCCTACCCAGGGGTGCTAGATGCCTACCACTACTACCACCCCTACCCATGGGGGGCTGGATGCCTGTCACTACTACCACCCCTACCCAGCGGGTGCTAGATGCCTACCATCTACCACCCCTACCCATGGGGGGCTGGATGCCTGTCACTGCTACCACCCCTACCCAGAGGGTGCTAGATGCCTACCACTACTACCACCCCTACTCAGGGGGTGCTAGATGCCTACCACTACTACCACCCCTACCCAGGGGGTGCTAGATGCCTACCACTACTACCACCCCTACCCATGGGGGGCTGGATGGCTGTCACTTCTACCATCCCCACTAATGGGGGGCTGGATGCCTACCACTACTACCATCCCCACTCATGGGGAGCTGGATGCCTATCAATACTACCACCCCTACCCATGGGGGGCTGGATGCCTGTCACTACTACCACCCCTACCCATGGGGGGCTGGATGCCTGTCACTACTACCACCCCTACCCAGGGGGTGCTAGATGCCTACCACTACTACCATCCCCACTTATGGGGGGCTGGATGCCTATCACTACTACCACCCCTACCCAGGGGGTGCTAGATGCCTACCACTACTACCACCCCTACTCAGGGGGGTCTGGATGCCTGTCACTACTACCATCCCCACTCATGGGGGGCTGGATGCCTATCACTACTACCATCCCCACCCATAGGGGGATGGATGCCTACCACTAACACCACCCCTACTCAGGGTGGGCTGGATGCCTGTCACTACAACCACCCCTACTCATAGGATGGGTAATGCATGATACAACTAGCATACTCCCACATAAGGACTGCCTGTAAATGACATCCCACCCCCAACACCATGACAAGCGTGTGTGGTCTGTGTCAAATTTTTATTTATTTATTTTTGTGTTTTATAGAGCGCGAACTTGACCCGTTAGGGTATCAGAGCGCTTTACAGAAACATAGAAATGTACAATAGGCTTGGAATCACAATAATATACAAAAGGTAAAAGAGGGCAGGGTGCAGGATATATGAAAGATAGTGGACACGAATGTACGGTTTGCGTTTTATAGTTGCTCGAAACAAGTCCCCAGGTTTCTAGGAGAGGTGACTAGGTAATCCGAGGAGGCGCTAGTCAGGAAGTTAATCAGAGTCTCTGTGCTGGTTGGAGGCAACATTTAAACGAGGAATTTACCCATAAGGAAGGTTTTGGCCTCCTTTTTGAAGCGTGTCAGTGAAGGGATTCTTCTGATGGTGGGCGGGAGAGAGTTCCATATTCTCGGAGCGGCCCCAGAGAAAGCCCGATTGTACGTTTTTTTCTTCCGGAAGCGTACAGGTTGTAGCAGGAGGTCTCTGACGGATCGGGAGTTTCTGGTTCCTCCGGATACCACAAGTTTCTGTGCAAGATAAGCAGGGGAGTTTGAGTGTAAGGCCTTGTGTGTGATACAGGCCAGTTTAAGCTGTATTCTAGCCTCAAGAGGAAGCCAATTTAAAGCTTTCAGGTGTGGAGAAATGTGGTTGAATTTTCTTGAGCTGGTAAGAAGTCTGGCGGCTGTGTTGAGGCAGGCTTTTAAAGGTGCCAGGGAGATCTTTGGTAAACCCGAGAGGGTAGAGCAGCCATATTCCAGTCTGGAGATGACGAGAGCTTGGACTGCCATTTTTAGATCGGCAGTGTCGAGGAAGGGTTTCAGTTTCCTAAGGTAGCTCAGGTGGAATCTGGCTGATTTGGCCATCGCGTTGATGTGGTCTCGCATGTTAAAGTTTCTGTCCAGGGTAATTCCCAGAGATTTGGCCGAGTCCACGATGGTCGGTGGGCAATCTAAGGCTGTGATAGCCTTAATCCATGTCTGCATTTCGGGATTGGTTTTTGAGGGGGAAATTAAGAGAAATTCTGTTTTCTTTGCGTTGAGTTTGAGTTGATTGGAGGCGAGCCAATGGACAGTGAGTTTCAGGGCTTCGTTCAGGGAGAGAATCTCCTCGAGGGATGAGGTCTTGATGTAGATCTGAGTGTCGTCAGCGTACATATGGTAGGAGATATTCGCTGTGCGTAGAACTTCGGTAAGAGGTTCAAGGTAAAGGTTGAAGAGGGTAGGGGACAGGGTTGATCCTTGAGGGACTCCAACCGTGACCCGAGAAGGAGCCGATAGGTTGCCGTTGATTAGGAATCTCTGTGAGCGGTTTTGGAGGAAGGACCTAAACCACTTTAGAACGGTGCCATCCAATCCCATCCTGAGTTTAAGGCGTTCGAGTAGTTTTTCATGGTTGACCGTGTTGAAGGCCGAGGATAGATCTAGGAGGATTAGGAGACAGGTTTTGCCTTGGTCAAGGGCTTGGAGGGCATCATCAACGATGTGGAGCATGGTGGTTTCAGTGCTGTGCCCGGGTCTGAATCCAGATTGGAAGTCATCAAGTAGGTGGAAGTTGTTGATGTGTTGACTTAGTTGCTGTTGTACACATTTCTCCAACACTTTGGCTAAGAGAGGGATGTTAGAGATAGGTCTGAAGTTGTCGGGGAAGCTGGGTCCAGCAACGGCTTTTCAAAATGGGGAGGACTTGGCCTGCTTTCAGAGAGTCAGGAATGGATCCCTGCCGCAGAGAGGCGTTAATTATTGCAGTCCAGCTTGGAATAATGGACTGGGCGGCGGCCACTAGGCAGTTGGGGGAGAGGGTCATTAAAATGGTTGTTCGGGTTTAAGGTCGATAGGATTTTAGCGACGGAGTCTTCATGATAGGGATTGAAGTCAGTCCAGCGTGCTTGATTTTTAGGTGAAGTCTGTGGGGGCAGCGCTGGAGGAGGAGGCAGGTCTGGAGGGAATAGAGAGTATGTGGCGGCACTAAGTTCTTTTCCTAAGGCTGTGGCTTTGTCAGCGAAAAGGAGGAGAATTCCTCGGATGATATTAAGGACTTGGGGGTTTCTTTCGCGGTTTTGGCCAGTTTGTTGGATTGGTGTTTGACCAATTCGAAGAGCTTGCGGGGTCTATTCTTGGCGTTCCCCAGTTCAGATCTGAAGAATTCTTTTTTGAGTTGATGATGTTCCTGTTGTAGGCATTTCTGGCCTGGCGGAGAATTTTAGATGTGCTACAGAGGGGTGCTGTCTCCAGATTCTTTCGGCCTGTCGGAGGGCTCTCCTCTCATTGTTGAGGATCCAGTGAACCAGGGGTTCCGATCTTTGATTTGGGTTCTCTTTAGTTTTAGTGGGGCTAGGTCATCCAGAATGTTCGATATAGTTGTAGAGTAGTGATCGTTGAGGTCACTGACCGTTGTGATATGCGAGGGGGTGGGAGGTCTGATTTGCAGCGAGCTTCCAGTTCCATGTGGTCCAGGTTTTTAGTGTCTCTGACCCAGCGTTTAGGAATCACTGGTTGCGGTGCCCTTGTCTTGTGGGTGCTAGGTAGTAGGAAAGGCGATGGCGTGGTGATCAGACCAGTCGCAAGGGTCTATAGAGATAAGCTTGACTGTTGATTCCTTAGAGATGATCCAGTCAAGGGTGGCCCCTTTCGTATGTGTTGGGAGTGAGCAGGCTTGGGTCAGGGCTTGATCATCTAAGAGGTCTTTGATGGCATTGACATGAGGATCCTTGGGGTCGTTCCAGTGAAGGTTGAAATCACCCAGGAAAATATCTTTAGCGTTGGAGGAGATCTTAGCTGTGATGAGTTCCATGAGATGGTCAGTGAAGGAATCGTTCATGCCTGGGGGTGGTAAAAGATGTGCAAATTGCACAGTTGGGTGGAGTTGCTGCAAATGGAAAGGGCGAGGTATTCGCAGGAGTCAGTGGAATAAGCCAGGAGTTCAGTGACAAGGAGGTTAGAGCGGTAGATGCATGCGATGCCTCCTCCTTTTGCTAGATTGCCTGTCCAGTCTTGCAATGTTATAATTGGGAGGGACTAAGAGGTCCAGGCATGGAGATGAGGCATCGTTGAGCCAAGATTCTGTTAGAATTGCTAAGTCGAGGTTTTTGTTCAGGATGAGATCGGCAATATCGGCGGCGTGTTTAACGGCCGATCGGCAATTGATTAGGAGACCAGATAGAGAGGGATCAGAGGGAGTGTTGGGAGTCAGGGCGGACAGGAGAACTGGCGCTAGATTGCTTTTGACCACACTTCTGTTGCGGAGGGTAGCCGATCTGTTGGGGTTAATAGTGACTGTGCAGATGGCATGTTCGTCACTCGAGTCTGGCGGACAAAGGGTAGCTGGGGTAGAGTTGTGGTCGCGGAGGATGGCAAGGATTTCCTCTTCAGAGAGGTCTAGCGGACTTGGGGTGTCGAGTGTAGAGTTGTAAGAGAGGACGAGAGCTAGGGTTTCTTCCTCAGAGATGTGAAATAGTTGCTTGCGAGGGCGAAGGTGTCTCTAGGATAGCGGCAGTGGGTGCATGGGGGGCTCTGTGGTGTGAGGAGGGGTGGAGTTCCGCTGGGGTTTGAGGTTGGCTAAGGAGAGTTCAGCGAGGTGAAGGAGGTTCATTAGATCCAGAATGGAGATATGGATGCTCTGGGTTAATTTGGCAGCTCTTGAGTGCAGGGTTTCGATATCTAAGTAAGAGGGAGGCGTTAGAGGGCAGGAGGGCGGTATTTCGGGAGCAATACTATCGGCATTCAAGGGGATCGGGTAGAAGGGGTGGCTCGACCTGTATCGGAGGTTTTGGAGGCAAAACGGTCTCACAGTTATCGTAGGGAGCTGGCGGGGAGGAGACCAAAGGACTAGGGGTGCATCTGTTGGCAAGGCTGGTAGGTGTGCAAGAGGGGATAGGATGACCCGAGTTGGCAACCCTTAGAGGGGTGGTTTGTGGGTGACTAGGGACGCTAGTCAGACTGGTTGGCGGGTCGGAGGGGTGGGTGTTAGGTGCCTTGTTAGTGTCGTGCACATGGTTACTGAGGAGGGTAAAGAGGTCCGCAAATTTGTTAAGGTTTTGGATGAGGCTTGGATTAGGACAATGCCATTTTTGTAGAGGGTGATTGTGAGGTCAGCTCGCAGGGTTGCAGAGGGTGCTATTGTAAGCTTAGTGCCATGAGGAATGTTCCTGGTTGCGCGTACATTGAGGAGGTGTGCAAAGGTTTTGCGCCAGAAGGAGGTTCGTCTGGAGTAGAAGATAAGGTCGTTAATGACTGTGCCATTGTCTGCGCTGTAACGCAGGTCGGAAATCAAAGTCTCAGGGTTACTTTTCAGGGTGGAGTGCTTGAAAGATTTTGCAGCGGTTTTGGAGAGGTTGGGAGGGTAAACCAGAGTGAAGGAGTTTTCCCCTGTAGTAGTTAGGCAAGGACTTGCCATGGTGGCTGGGGTGGGGTACTCTAGGAATGACAAGGGGCAGTTGAACAGTAGCGAGGCAGGGTCGCCACCAACCAGGGCGTGGGGAAATTCAGGTGGGTTAATTTAGCTTTATCTCTTCAGAGCAGGGAGGTAGGGTAGTCACATCACAGCTGTGTTATGGGAGGAAGGGTGTGTCCCAGGGTTAACTGTCTTGGGTGAGTGAGCTGTCGGATATCATTGGTGCAAGCTTTATCTCTTCAGAGCAGGGAGGTTTTTTTTTTTGGGGGGGGGGGGGATCAGAAGTCAGGTCCAGGCTTCAGCAACCGAGTTGGGCTTGGCAGGGAGAATCCCAAGTGAGGATGGCAGTTTAGTGAAAAGTGATTCAAAGGAGACTGCTCCTCTTAGTTTGCATCTGTGGAGGTAGGTAGGTGAGGCTAATCATGTTGTATTATTGCCACCGCCATTTTAAAGTCAGGCAATGTGAGGTAATTACATGTCTATGAGCCGCCGCCATTTTAGGGTCAGGCAGTGGTCAGCGATGTATGTGGCAACATCAGAGTTGAGAGGAACCGTGATTAGTGAGGCGCCGCCATTTTAGGTCCAGGCAGCCTTCATCTAATGCTCATGTTTGTAGTCAATGAGCCAGAAAGAAAAGAGAAGAAAAACGGAAGAGAAAGCACCTGAGGTGGGGCACTTCCCGGATCACCGGAGGCGGAGGGGCAGGGCTCCTCACTTAAAGACACCTCCGACCAATTTAGGCGCCGACCAGGTCTCCTGCAACGCTGGCAGGGGAGAGGCCGCCGAGAGAGACGCCGACTCAGGGAGGTCACCGAGAGGAGAGCCGGCAATGGAAGATCACTCACTAGCCCCCAGGAACTCGCTCCAGCGGATGCAGGTCTCTGGAAGCACATCCCTGTTGGTAGCGAAGCTCAAAGCGGGAGGGAAATTAAGTTCAAAGGGGATGCGGCACAGAAGGAGAAACGCCGGAGGCCAGGCGATCGGAGGTCAGCACCGAGCCACCAGGCTACGGGCGGAACGACCGGACCAGGACAAGCTCGACAGGAACTGGAGGGCACCTGGCGTCGGCGAGCTCAGTCCGATGAGCGGGCTCCAGGCAGGACGGAGGGGCTGCAAAGTGGGGCCACGCCGTAGTGGAGCAGGAATCCCAGCATGGAGAACGCCGTTAGTGAAGCCCGGACTCTTCGGCTCCTCGGCTGGGCATCGGGAGAGATCCACAATCAATCAATCAATCAATCAATCAATCAATCATGTCACTTATAAAGCGCACTACATACCCGCGAGGGTCTCAAGGCGCTGGGGGAAGAGGGGGGTGGTGCTGCTACTGATCGAAGAGCCAGGTCTTGAGGAGTCTTCTGAAGGCCAGTAGGTCTTGGGTCTGTCGGAGGTTGGTGGGGAGGGTGTTCCAGGTCTTGGCGGCGAGGTGGGAGAAGGATCTGCCGCCGGCGGTCGTTTCCCGGATGCGGGGACTGTGGCGAGGGCGAGGCTGGTCGGCGGAGCTGGCAGGTGGGGGTGTAGAAGCTGAGTCGTCTGTTGAGGTAGGCTGGTCCGGAGTTGTGGAGTGCTTTGTGTGCGTGGGTGAGGGAGCTTGAAGGTTATCCTCTTGTTGACAGGGAGCCAGTGCAGGTCTCTCAGGTGGGGTGTGATGTGGCTGCGTCGGGGGATGTCGAGGATAAGACGTGCAGAGGCGTTCTGGATGCGTTGCAGCCGTCTCAGGAGCTTAGCCGTCGTTCCTGCGTAGAGGGCGTTTCCGTAGTCCAGCCTGCTGGTGACGAGGGCCTGGGTGACTGTTTTTCTTGTTTCGGTGGGGATCCACTTGAAGATCCTGCGGAGCATTCGGAGGATGTTGAAGCAGGATGAGGAAACGGCGTTGACCTGCTTAGTCATGGAGAGGGTGGGGTCGAGGATGACCCCTAGGTTGCGTACGTGGTCGGTGGGTGGCGGGGCTGTTCCCAGTGATGTTGGCCACCAGGAGTCGTCCCAGGCTGAAGGGTTGGAACCAAGGATGAGGACCTCCGTCTTGTCCGAGTTCAGCTTCAGGCGGCTGGTCCTCATCCATTCGGCGACGGCCTTCATTCCTTCGTGGAGGTGGGCTTTGGCGGTGTGAGGGTCTTTGGTGAGGAGAGGATCAGCTGGGTGTCGTCGGCGTAGGAGATGATGTTGAGGTTGTGCTGTCGGGCGACGTGGGCGAGGGTGCCATGTAGATGTTGAACAGCGTTGGGCTGAGGGAGGAGCCTTGGGGTACGCCGCAGATGATCTTGGTGGCCTTGGATCGGAAGGGGCGAGGCGGACGCTTTGTGTTCTGCCGGAAAGGAAGGATGTGGTCCAGTCCAGGGCCTTCTCTTGGATCCCGGCGTCGTGAAGGCGTGTTCGTAGTGTGTGGTGGCAGACCGTGTCGAAGGCGGCTGATAGGTCCAGGAGGATGAGGGCTGCTGTTTCTCCGTTGTCTAGCAGGGTCCTGATGTCATCGGTGGCGGCGATGAGGGCGGTTTCGGTGCTGTGGTTGCTGCGGAAACCGGACTGGGAAGGGTCCAGGATGTTGTTCTCCTCGAGGTAGCGGGTCAGTTGTTTGTTGACTATTTTCTCGGTGACCTTCGTGGGGAGACGGGGAGCAGAGAGATGGGTCGGAAGTTCTTGAGGTCCTTGGGGTCTGCCTTGGGTTTCTTGAGTAAGGCGGTGATCTCGGCGTGCTTCCAGCTTTCCGGGAAGGTTGCTGTCTCGAAGGAGATGTTGATTATTTTCCGGAGATGGGGCGCGATGGCTGTACTGGCTTTGTTGAAGATGTGGTGAGGGCACGGGTCTAGCGGTGAACCGGAGTGGATGGTGTTCATGATCTCGCTGGTGTCCTCGTCGTTGATGTTGGTCCAGGAGAGCAGGCGGTTGGTGGTTGTGGGGGCAGTGGTCTCGGTGGTTGCCGGGGCGGTCGTGGTGTTGAAGCTGTCGTGGATGTCGACGATTTTGCGGTGGAAGAAGGTGGCCAGTGAGTCGCACAGGTCTCGCGACGGCTGGATGTCGTTGGTGTTGGAGCTGGGGTTGGAGAGTTCCTTCACGATGTTGAAGAGCTCTTTGCTGTTGTGTGCGTTGTTGTCTAGGCGGTCTTTGAGTGAGGCCCTTTTGGCGGATCTGATGAGGTGATGGTGACTGCGGGTGGCGCTCTTGTGGGCGGCGTAGCTGTCCGCTGTCCGTTCGTGGAGCCAGATCTTCTCCAGTTTTCGGCATGTTCGTTTGGAGCCCTGGAGGTCTTCGGTGAACCAGGTGGCTTTCTTGCTGGTGTGGCTGTTGGGCGGATTCTTGAGCGGTGCGAGGGTGTTGGCGCAGTCGTCGATCCACTGTCTGAGGTTGCGGGCGGCGGTGTCGGGGTCGGAGGGTTCGGCGGGTGGGCTCAGGGCGAGGTTGTGGTTAGCTGGTCTTCCGTGACTCTGCTCCAGCAGCGGCGAGGCATTTGTTCGGTGCGTGGTGCGTGGTGGGCTTCCTGTAGGTGAAGTGGATGCAGTGGTGGTCAGTCCAGTGGGGTTCGGAGGTGTGGTTGAAGGAGACGTGTGGGCTTGCGGAAAAGATGGAGTCTAGCGTGTGGCCGGCGGCGTGGGTGGGTGTAGTCACGAGCTGTCTGAGTCCGAGGGTGGCGAGGTTGTTGATCAGGGTGGTGGAGTTGGTGTCCTTGTTGTTCTCGAGGTGGAAGTTCAGGTCCCGAGGAGGATGTAGTCCGTGGAGGCGATGGCGTGTGTGCTGGCGAAGTCAGTGATGGAATCGCTGAACTGTGGTCGGAGTCCGGGGGGTCTGTAGATGAGGGTTCCTCTGAGGGTGGTGTTGGGATCGGTGTGGATCTGGAAGTGCATGTGTTCGGCGGCGCTGAGGGTGTCGTCGGTGTTGGTTGAGACTCTGAGGGTGTTCCTGTGGACGATGGCGATGCCTCCTCCGACTCCGTTGGTGCGGTCCCTGCGGGTGATCTTGTATCCGTCCGGGATGGCAATGGCGATGTCGGGGGCTGAAGCGGGATTCAGCCAGGTCTCCGTCAGGAATGCGGCGTCTGGGGAGGTTGAGTCGAGAAGGTCCCAGAGTTCGATGGCGTGTTTGCGGGCGGAGCGGGTGTTGAGGAGGATGCATCTGAGGTAGATGGGTTCTTTCCTGGGCGGTGGTTTGGCGGGGCGGGTGCTGGCGAAGCTGCAGTTCCGGCAGGTGAAGGAGCCCTTGGGTGCGCTTCGGGGTGGCCTGGTAGCAGGCGTGATCTTTTCCGGGGTTCAGTGCGTGGAGGGTGCTGGCGTCGTATCGGCGTCTGTTGATGTGGCGGGCGCGGGGGATGCCCGGACCAGGGGGTCTGGCGCTGGGCGCGGTCACGGCGCGGACGGGCGCAGGCGGGCTTGCCTTAGGCGCGCCTTCGGCGCGCCAGCTGCGCGGCCGCACAGCGGCCGCCATCAATGGGGAGGTGGGAGGGAGGAGCAGGGAATGGGGCAGCGAATGGGCAGTGAGGGGGCGGGGCCGCAGGGGCGCAGCGGCGGGAAACAGGCACAGAAGGGAAAGCGAGCACAATCAGGGCATCAAGGGGCACAGAAAGGAGAAAAAAGCGAGGCACAATCAGGGGCAGCAAGGGGGCACAGAAAGGAAAAGCGAGCACAATCAGGGGCAGCAAGGGGGCACAGAAAGGAAAAACAGAGCACAATCAGGGGCAGCAAGGGGGGCACAGAAAGGAAAAACGAGCACAATCAAGGGCAGCAAGGGGGCACAGAAAGGAGAAAAAAACGAGCACAATCAGGGGCAGCAAGGGGCACAGAAAGGAAAAAGGAGCACAATCAGGGGCAGCAAGGGGGGCACAGAAAGGAAAAACGAGCACAATCAGGGGCAGCAAGGGGGGCACAGAAAGGAAAAACGAGCACAATCAGGGGCATCAAGGGGGCACAGAAAGGAGAAAAAAACGAGCACAATCAGGGGCAGCAAGGGGGCACAGAAAGGAAAAGCGAGCACAATCAGGGGCAGCAAGGGGGGCACAGAAAGGAAAAACGAGCACAATCAGGGGCAGCAAGGGGGCACAGAAAGGAAAAACGAGCACAATCAGGGGCAGCAAGGGGGCACAGAAAGGAGAAAAAACCGAGCACAATCAGGGGCAGCAAGGGGGCACAGAAAGGAAAAACGAGCACAATCAGGGGCAGCAAGGGGGGCACAGAAAGGAAAAACGAGCACAATCAGGGGCAGCAAGGGGGGCACAGAAAGGAAAAACGAGCACAATCAGGGGCAGCAAAGGGGCACAGAAAGGAAAAACGAGCACAATCAGGGGCAGCAAGGGGGGCACAGAAAGGAAAAACGAGCACAGAAGGAGAAACGCCGGAGGCCAGGCGATCGGAGGTCAGCACCGAGCCACCAGGCTCCGGGCGGAACGACCGGACCAGGACAAGCTCGACAGGAACTGGAGGGCACCTGGCGTCGGCGAGCTCAGTCCGACGAGCGGGCTCCAGGCAGGACGGAGGGGCTGCAAAGTGGGGCCACGCCGTAGTGGAGCAGGAATCCCAGCATGGAGAACGCCGTTAGTGAAGCCCGGACTCTTCGGCTCCTCGGCTGGGCATCGGGAGAGATCCACAGAAATGGCGCCAGTCTGGAGGGCCGATCCCGGCACTAGGCGAATAGACCCGGATCTTCTGCAGAGCAGGCTGCGCGAGACGGCAGGACCCTGCGGCGATGGAAAACCTTGTAAGCAGTCCAGTAGCGGCAAACCGACCCGGGAGCAGAGGGTCCGACCGGCAGCGCCAGCGTCCGGGCAGAGCAAGCGGGACCTCCGGCCACCGCGGAGATCGATCCAGCAGGTAAGATAGATGTCGTATGTGGGGGTCCCAGTCAGCTCCAGGGGCAAGCAGGTGGAGGGCGAGAGAACACAGTTTATCGGGGATAACTACCAAAGGTAATCCCCAAACCGGGAGCTCTTTGCGAGGCTCCTACTCGGCGGCGGCCATCTTCGTTTTTGTAGTCAAATGCATACAACACTGAACATGACATTGAACATACATTGAACATACAATGTGACCCCCTAACACATGTGTCACACATAATTGTGTGTGTGGCCTACACAATGCAAGCACACCATGACCACTGTGGCAATGTGGCCCAAAGCCCCATCACCACAGTGCCCAAAAGGTAAGTGGGTGCTCCATAGCTGAAGCACTTTTTGAACAGTGTGGCAATGGGGCTCAAAGCCCCATCACCACAGTGCCCAAAGGTAAGTGTGTGCTCCATAGCTGAAGCACTTTTTGAACAGTGTGGCAATGGGGCCCAAAGCCCCATCACCACAGTGCCCAAAAGGTAAGTGTGTGCTCCATAGCTGAAGCACCTTTTGAACAGTGTGGCAATGGGGCCCAAAGCCCCATCACCACAGTGCTCAAAAGGTAAGTGTGTGCTCCATAGCTGAAGCACCTCTTGAACAGTGTGGCAATGGGGCCCAAAGCCCCATCACCACAGTGCCCAAAAGGTAAGTGTGTGCTCCATAGCTGAAGCACTTTTTGAACAGTGTGGCAATGGGGCCCAAAGCCCCATCACCACAGTGCCCAAAAGGTAAGTGTGTGCTCCATAGCTGAAGCACCTTTTGAACTGTGTGGCAATGGGGCCCAAAGCCCCATCACCACAGTGCCCAAAAGGTAAGTGTAGTCCTGGTAAAAGCTGCAAAAACAAAACTGCAGGGATTATTCCTGGCCACACAACACCAAACACTACAGTGGCATTGTAGTGCTTGTGTCCCATAGCAACATAGATTGTGTGAGGCAAGCAGTGCAGTGCCAATGACACATCGTTCTGGCCATGTGCACACAAACATCAGCCATGGGGGCCCACATTGTCTACATTCACAAATAACACAATGACAGAAGTGAGCATCCTAATGCAGACCCACATATCTGCACCAATGGACACACAAATGTAGATATCCTGTGGAGACTGCAGATGTCAGGTGAACAAATACCATACCATGGCAGCAATGGGACATACTAACCATGATCAATGTGCTGACTGATGACCTAGCAGTCCCAGGGCCAGCAGGGAAAGCCACCAAACAACATACAGCCAATGGCAAACTAAAGATATGCCAATGCAGTGGTGCAAATGCACAAACACAAACAGGCAGACTCACACTGCACATCATACACAACAGGTGAGGGGGTTGTGTGCCAGTGTCCCCAGGCAAACACACAACACATGAGGATGCCAGATTCACTAATACACAGATGTCAACACAGTCACATACAAAAGTAACTCATGGATCGGATTCCCCTATGTGGGCAAACAGGCATTGTGAGATGAGAGGGAGCCCAAATTACACATGTCACACAAGCTTGTAGGAACAGCAACAAACACAGCAAGAGACAGAACCACCACAGCACTCCCCCCAGGGACCCCACATTGTGGTGACACTAGCCTGCATTACAATCACACTGTGATGACAAAGGTAGATGTCATCCACACTGTGAACCACAGCCATGTGTCCGGAGCAACAAACTACCATCACACCTATACAAGCACAAAGCACTCAGCATGGCTTGCCAGCCAAGGAAAATATGGAGGTAGTGCCCCAGCCGTGCAACAACTCACATTTGCACACACTCAACACCACACACCTTGAACTCCACCAATGTGCAGCAGTGAAGCTCACATGGACTGCTGACATTGAACATGCACCCATGACAATCCCAGGGGTGGTGGGGGGAAATAAGGTGCAGAAACACATCACACATGGCCAGTCAACAATACCTGTGAATGTCTGACACACTGCACAGTATGCCGTACATGGGCATGACGTGAAATCCACCCCAAACAATGGGATCCTGGCCATAGTCACACACCAATGAAGATGCCAAGCTGACCCACAAAGGACACACATAGACAACTCCCAACATTGCAGCTCTGACCCTGAGGAGTGGCAGCAGTCACACACACAACGTGTCACAATCACTGAAAGCATACACAAACAGAAAATCACATTACTTATGTAACCAACAAGTGCCAAGAGGAATCCTGACTGTGTCCCATCTGCGTTTGCCCACATCCCCAGCCCTGACAACAAATACAACTAGGGATGACAACCTCAAGAACATTAGTATGCCATGCACCCACATCCCGGAGTAACCAGGTCCAAGATGCTGGATGAACACAGAACAACTCAGCAAGCATCACAAACAGGAACATCCGTAGGGACACAGCCTGTGTAGGAAAAGGAGAAGGGAACACGCACAGATATGCCTACACAACACACAACATGGGCACAGCCTATACCACGGAATCACGCACTGCCATGAGGGCACTCCACTCCTGTGGAAGGTCAGCTGTGCCAAACCTTGTCTGTGCACGACTCAAACATGTCAGCAGAACACTCGGTCAGTGAGTCAACAACTACAACACACTGAAGGCTCTGCTCATATCAGCCTGGGCACGGGAGTGTCACGTCAGTCATCTGCATACACCCAAGACATGTGTCAAGCAACTTGCACTGTGTACACAGATGAGTCCTCCAAATTTGATGTGCTAAACTGCATGTCCATTGGAGACGGGCACACAGTCAGGGTACTAGGAACATTGGACAGTGGTAAGCCCACCAGATGTGCATCAGTGTAGGACAAAGATGGTAATCTACAAATGCTAAACGTACATCTCTGTGTCAAATGCTGAACATTACACCCTCAGACTGCAGCAAAGGATGCTATAAATCCAGACTAGATTAGGACACATATCCCATGGACCACATGGAGCCCATTACAGCAAAACTTCATTTACCTGATCTGAACACTATTACAACAGCAAATGCATGATTCAACACATCTACATCATGTACCTCCAAAGATTAACCACAAGTAAACAAAAGAGGCTTTATTCAGCAAGTGTGCAACTCAAATCAAAAGTCCAAAATAAACTAAGGCCAATGGCCAGTCCAAATATAGAGTCCCAACAGGGTGATGTGTGACAAATTGTCAGCAATTGCTTGCCTGCACAAGTACGGACAGGGGACATCCCCTTGGAGGGGCATACGAGGGCAGGCCAGGCACCACAGGGACAGGATCAGGGGATGCCAGAAGGAGGCAGTGAAGGGGAGGTGGGTGCAGGAGTGTCACCGGCAGCTGCAGTGGAGGTGTCTGACTCAAGGGGGCTGGCACCACCGCAGGGCTCAAGTCAGATGGTGTTGGTGCTGCAACCACTGCAGTGGGCTGGTCAGATGGAGTGGACTGGGTCCCCAATGCAGTGCCCGAGTCAGACGGGGTTGTTGTGGACTCCACCGCAGTGCATGACTCCAAGGTAGTGGAAGGGGGGCAGAAGAGCTGGGCAGGACAGAGGGGGGGACACGGTCTCCACACCAGTGGCACAAACAGGCAGAGCGTCTGGTTTTGGGGTGGAAGAGCAAGTGGCAGGGGGGGAGGGCCTAAGCAGTTTGGGGATGCGGTATCGGTGTGTGGGGGAACATGGGACAGGGTGTGGCAGTGGAACCTGTGGAGTGGTGGCCTGGGGGATGGAAGTGAGAGACTGGGTGGTTGACTTGCAGGGCGGTGGCGGGGTCTTGCTCTTCCGGGACCGGGGGACTTGCGGGTGGGGGCTCACTCTGCCTGCGCCTGGGGGAGGGTGTCCGGGGGCGAGGGGCACTCCCCTCTGTGTGGGTGGACTTCCTCTTCCCCCGGTATGCTGGATCAGCGGGATGGGAGGGGAAGAGGCCGAGGTCACAGAGGAAGAGCTGCTGATCAGGTGGGGTTGCAGGTGAGGCAAGGGAAGGGGTCTTGGAGGGAGAGGATCTTGAGGATTGCGGAGTGACTGTGGTTGCCTGTGTGTGTGTGTGTGTTCCCCATCCCCTGTGTCTGTGGTATCAGTCCCCTGAGGATGCTTGTGTGCACGTCTTGCCTTTCTCTTGGGTGTGTCTGTGCTGCTCGTGTCTGTGTGTTTGGGTGACTGTGCAGGTGTGCATGTGCTTTGGACAGGTAGGGGGGCAGGAAGTGTGGATGGGGCAGAGGTGGGAGGGGTGAGGGACTGTTGGAGGAGGGACACTGCTGCCGTCAGGGAGGAGTCCATGGACTTATTGCTCCTCTGTAGGGCAGACATACCCGTCGAGATGCCCTCCATGAACGACACCAGCTGTGTCAACAGAGTGGTGTGTGCATGGAGGACACTCAGCATTGCTGTCTGCCCTACATGGAGCTGCCGAAGGAGGTACACAGACTCCTCACTCAGGGCAGCAGGGGACACAGGGGCAGGGGTGCGGTGCCTGGCATGAAGGAGACACGCTCCCGAGTACGGGAGCCTCCACGGACCTCAGGAATGGGAGCCAATGGGAGGGGGTGGTGGTGGTGGTGGTGGTGGCGGGGCCAGACAGACTACCTGGCCTTTGGTGGCTGCTGAGACCCGCCTCCACAAGGAGTCATCCTCCGAGCTGCTGTGGTCCTCAGCTGAGGTGGATGGTGCTGAGGACTCCTCGGTGTGGCTCCCCTTGCCCTCCGTGCCACTGGGTCCCTCTGACCACTCGTCCGATGCTGACCCAGTCTGGCTCCGCTGCTCCTCCTGGTCCGTGGAGCTGTCCCCTCCTGTGGCCGTGGATGTATCTGCAAACAATTAGGGAAACAGACAAACATCAGTCACCTGCTGTCAAGTACCTGAACCAAAACTGGATTCTCCGCAGGAGCAGATGATAGTTCCACAATCCCCAGCTCCGCTACTGCGAACTAGTTCACAAATAGCAAAGAGGGGGAAAGGGGATTGGGATGAAAAGAGAGACTGCCACTGCTACTCTTCTTCAGGACTGGAACCCTTGCTTGTCTAGCGTTGCTTCCTGAAACAGAGAGGTCATGTAACCACAAATAACAATTACACCAACTCAAGTCTCTTGATCCCCACCTTAGAATACCTGTCCCTTCAGTGTGGCTTGCTGCTCTCTTGAAAGTTGCTACCTTTCGGCTTGAATATAAATTGTCACTACTGGTTGGTTGACTTCACGGTGTAGGACTCTGTGAATAGAAACACACTGTAACTAACTCTATGTATGAACTAACTACGCTATTTCTCTTTATCTCACCTCGGCTATCTATATTCACCTTTGTTTAGTTAATTAGTTGAATTGCGACTTTCTCTCTGTATTTCTTTTCTCTTGCGGAATTTTCAGTACTTGTCTGGAAACTGTAGTTCTCCTTTAATCTTCGTGGACTAGGTGGTAAGTATACTTATATATATATATATATATATATATATATATATATATATAACCATATCTACTGTTGACTGCTCTTTTCTAGAATACTGTTGTCATACCATAAATCATAAATGATAGTCTCTGAATGTCTGGGTGCTGTATATACAAAGTCTCTATGTAATTCAGTCTCTATGACCAGGTACTCCTCTGGAACAAATGAGCGAGATACCCCCACAGGAAATATTACACTGAGTTCAAATGTGGTTTGAAACGGCTGAATTCAGTAAATTGGAATTGCGCTGTCCCCAATGTCTTTCAAACAGGATTGTCTCTGAAATGCTCTCTCTGGAACTGTAGACTAGAACAACTAACTCCCTTCAGTGAAACGAGTTCTGTTATCCCTCGTGGAAGTTGACTTCAAAGATTAAGCTCACCTTATTCACAGTGTTACCTACTGTGATAAACCTGAGCGCTGGCCCAAGCGAAATCTTCCCGAATCTCTTTCTGTGGAAGCGAAACGGCAGCGGATTTGAAAACGCAGCCGTTTCCACAAATACTTCAGTTGAAGTGCGCAGAGCATCGCGCTAACGAGCGCGAGCACAGCTGAGGAGGAAAACAGCCAAAAGACTAGACCGACAACCTAGGCGGTCATGGCGAGCGGCCATCTTGGATTTCCGCCGCAAAGTGGGAAACAGACTGGAGAGCCAAAAGGATGCCAATCCCCAAGACATTACCCTACGACGCTTGGCAAGGCAGTACTTATACCTTTTACTACCTAAGAGGCGTAACTTGAGAGAGCTGGGAGATTTCTCCTGAACAGTCCTGACACCTGCACTGACCGCACACACCACAGTAAGTACAGCACATTACAGAGCAAGCCCTGGCATCCTTAGTTGAACATTGCCTAAAGTCATCACACAGATTCGGGGAAGCCAATTGTCAGTCTGATGGTCAACCATGGGACTCACACCCCTCCTGCCCTTGCACCCATCTGTCTGGTGCCTGTCTGATGGTAAGACCCCAGTGTGGACACATGCACCACCTACACAGTTGTTGGACATTGCAGGGAACACAGTGAAGTATGTGAACATGCACACATCACATCTCTTGCCACTGAGTCAGTGCAGGTGTCCGGATAAAGGGATGGCCAGAGTCTAAATAGAAATGCATGTGATGCATACCAGCACCAGACACCATGATGCACCCATGTCCGGATAGTCAATGCCACAATGGGGTGCATGTTGCACATGTCACTCCCCTGCAGGATCAGTCTCAGGAAGTTTAATGCCATGACACAGGAAGGCGTGCAAAGTCATACATTACTGTCTCAAGTCACATGGCCATGGCAGCCAGCCAACAACAGTCTGCATTGTGTCACAATCCGAGGGCATGGGGAATGCAAGTCATGTGACTGACAAGTGCACATGTCCATCCCCCAAATACCACATCATCTGTACTACTATTTGTCCACGTCATACCAACTAGACATATGGGGGACATGAAACACAACTCTCTGAACATGAGCACCTCACAGTGTGCTGTGAATGACAATACAGCTGCCTGAAAGTCACAATCGCACACACCTGTGTACACAGTCAAGTGATCAGACACCTATAAGTCACAGAAGTATTGTCTATCATGGTCACATCTCCGATGACATGCTGAGCCCTAACCGATAAACATACCAGTAGTCCTGACAACGACGACACAGCACAATGAGACAGAGGCAGACACCTGAGGGTACATTTCACTGATCACAACATGCCAAATGATACACGGGAGTGGGAGTACAGAGTGTATTGCATGCCCTGGAGTAGGCATGACTGTCCAGCTCCACCTGTAAGAGGGATGAGTCCTGGACAGTAGGCAGGTGGCTAAGCATGTGTGACACACTGGATACACATACTCCTGAGGCCCAAACATTGTTCCCACCAGCAGCATGGGTGTGTGCCAATTCCCCAGGGACATATGGTGAGTCAGAGCAGCAAGCGGACCACATATCAAAGTTACACCCAGATTACATGTCAGAACTTAGGCATTGTGTAAGCAATTGACCCACCCATGAATCGCACAACATAGTCACGGGAACAAATGCTGTCCCCCACCTTCAGCAAAGCAAAATGCAATGACACAGTCCCCAAATGACACACTTTCCTGACTATAAGGGCCACACATATGCGTATCAGAGGAGAAGTGTGCATGTCACAAATGAGGGACATGGGTCCTGGACCACATGACTGATGTACTGTGGAAGTTTAACCAGGCCAGAGGAGGGCACATAGCATGTCAGACAAAGTGCACAGTGCAGTCATGGACTCAACCCCTCCTTGCTGCTGTCTGTCCTTCAGCTGCCCATCCAGGTCAGGGAAGACCACCGCCAGGATCCGGAGCATGTGGGGGGTCAGGGTCCGGTGTCCGCCCCTCCTGCGAGGAGGTGACAGCTTCAGCTGGATGCTTGTGATCCTCCGGGTCCAGCCACGAAGGTCCTGCCACGTCTTCTGGCAGTGCGGATCCTGCGCCTGTAGACCCCCACGGATCTTACTTTCCGGGCGATGGTCAGCCAGATGTCCTGCTTCTGGTGGGCATCAACCTGTGAGGATGACAAAGTGAAAAGGCCATTACTACACATGCAACATATACGTGCATCACACAGTTGGATATACATGTCTCAATCACAGGGGAATATGATGTACACAGGCAGTGCAACAATGGCTAGGAACAGTTTGCCAGCAGTCACTACATGGTATCATTGCATGGGAAGTAAACCTAGTTGGAATGCACTGTTACTGCACTGTACCAGTTCAGTGCATGTAACTACACACTTTGGGGTGTGACAACTACTCAGTGGGCATGCTAGCCAGTGGTGTGCACACTGAAAGTCCTGCTAGTCAGACAACATGCACAATTAGTGAGGCAGTGGACAGCACGCTCACCTGCTCCCCTGGTTTCCCATACAGCTTGCTGTACTGTGGAAGGAGGCTGTCCAGCAGGGCCTGGTTCTCCTCAAGGCTGAAGGCTGGGGCTCTCTCCACAGTACGTGCCATTGCAGGAGCCAGAGGATGCATGAACAGCAGCAGTGTTGGTGGCAGATGTCGTCCTGGAGCATGTAGTGCAGGCAAGTGAGCTCTCAGGGGAACAGCCAGCATTATATGTGTGCTGCAGAGGCAGATACTGTCCCATGTGTCCAAAGTGATAGGTCCAAGTTGTTTGCATCTTCTGAATCTGACCAATCCATGGAATAGCAGCACTAATACACGCCCACAGCATCCTTCAAATCTTCAACTTCATGACACCCATGATTTTGCAACATTGTTGTGGCTGGCCAACTGAATTCACTGCATCAGACTCGTTGGAGCTTTGAAAACGCGTCCGTTGCCATGCCAGGCCCCAGCCAATGTGTGCACACCGTTTGGTCCACTGCTGTACAACGCGTATTTCGGGATACAACGGGTACCCGCACACATCATATGCAATGGGCCGGCCGGGCACACCGATCGGTCCATTGCTGTTCAACGCGTACCCGGAATACAACGCGTAGCCGCACACATCATATGCAATGGGCCGGCCGGGCACACCGATCGGTCCATTGCTCTACAACGCGTACCCGGGATACAACGCGTACCCGCACACATCATATGCAATGGGCCGGCCGGGCACACCGATCGGTCCATTGCTCTACAACGCGTACCCGGGATACAACGCGTACCTGCACACATCATATGCATTGGGCCGGCCGGGCACACCGATCGGTCCATTGCTGTTCAACAGCGTACCTGGGATACAACGGCGTACCCGCGCACATCATATGCAATGGGCCGGCCGGGCACACCGATCGGTCCATTGCTGTTCAACGCGTACCTGGGATACAACGCTTACCCGCACACATCATATGCAATGGGCCGGCCGGGCACACCGATCGGTCCATTGCTGTTCAACAGCGTACCCGGGATACAACGGGTACCCACACACATCATATGCAATGGGCCGGCCGGGCACACCGATCGGTCCATTGCTGTTCAACGCGTACCCGGGATACAACGCGTACCCGCACACATCATATGCAATGGGCCGGCCAGGCACACCGATCGGTCCATTGCTCTACAACGCGTACCCGGGATACAACGCGTACCCGCACATCATATGCAATGGGCCGGCCGGGCACACCGATCGGTCCATTGCTCTGACAGCGTACCCGGGATACAACGCGTACCCGCACACATCATATGCAATGGGCCGGCCGGGCACACCGATCGGTCCATTGCTGTTCAACGCGTACCCAGGATACAACGTGTACCCGCACACATCATATGCAATGGGCCGGCCGGGCACACCGATCGGTCCATTGCTGTTCAACGCGTACCCGGGATACAACGCGTACCCGCACACATCATATGCAATGGGCCGGCCGGGCACACCGATCGGTCCATTGCTCTTCAACGCGTACCCGGGATACAACGCGTACCTGCACACATCATATGCAATGGGCCGGCCGGGCACACCGATCGGTCCATTGCTCTACAACACGTACCCGGGATACAACGCATACCCGCACACATCATATGCAATGGGCCGGCCAGGCACACCGATCGGTCCATTGCTCTACAACGCGTACCCAGGATACAACGCGTACCCGCACACATCATATGCAATGGGCCGGCCGGGCACACCGATCGGTCCATTGCTCTACAACGCGTACCCGGGATACAACGCGTACCCGCGCACATCATATGCAATGGTCCGGCCGGGCACACCGATCGGTCCATTGCTGTTCAACGCGTACCCGGGATACAACGCGTACCCGCACACATCATATGCAATGGGCCGGCCGGGCACACCGATCGGTCCATTGCTGTTCAACGCATACCGGGATACAACGCGTACCCGCACACATCATATGCAATGGACCGGCCGGGCACACCGATCGGTCCATTGCTGTTCAACAGCGTACCCGGGATACAACGCGTACCCGCACACATCATATGCAATGTTGGTGGCAGATGTCGTCCTGGAGCATGTAGTGCAGGCAAGTGAGCTCTCAGGGGAACAGCCAGCATTATATGTGTGCTGCAGAGGCAGATACTGTCCCATGTGTCCAAAGTGATAGGTCCAAGTTGTTTGCATCTTCTGAATCTGACCAATCCATGGAATAGCAGCACTAATACACGCCCACAGCATCCTTCAAATCTTCAACTTCATGACACCCATGATTTTGCAACATTGTTGTGGCTGGCCAACTGAATTCACTGCATCAGACTCGTTGGAGCTTTGAAACGCGTCCGTTGCCATGCCAGGCCCCAGCCAATGTGTGCACACCGTTTGGTCCACTGCTGTACAACGCGTATTTCGGGATACAACGGGTACCCGCACATCATATGCAATGGGCCGGCCGGGCACACCGATCGGTCCATTGCTGTTCAACGCGTACCCGGAATACAACGCGTAGCGCACACATCATATGCAATGGGCCGGCCGGGCACACCGATCGGTCCATTGCTCTACAACGCGTACCCGGGATACAACGCGTACCCGCACACATCATATGCAATGGGCCGGCCGGGCACACCGATCGGTCCATTGCTCTACAACGCGTACCCGGGATACAACGCGTACCTGCACACATCATATGCATTGGGCCGGCCGGGCACACCGATCGGTCCATTGCTGTTCAACGCGTACCTGGGATACAACGCGTACCCGCACACATCATATGCAATGGGCCGGCCGGGCACACCGATCGGTCCATTGCTGTTCAACGCGTACCTGGGATACAACGCGTACCCGCACACATCATATGCAATGGGCCGGCCGGGCACACCGATCGGTCCATTGCTGTTCAACGCGTACCCGGGATACAACGGGTACCCACACACATCATATGCAATGGGCCGGCCGGGCACACCGATCGGTCCATTGCTGTTCAACGCGTACCCGGGATACAACGCGTACCCGCACACATCATATGCAATGGGCCGGCCAGGCACACCGATCGGTCCATTGCTGTACAACGCGTACCCGGGATACAACGCGTACCCGCACACATCATATGCAATGGGCCGGCCGGGCACACCGATCGGTCCATTGCTCTACAACGCGTACCCGGGATACAACGCGTACCCGCACACATCATATGCAATGGGCCGGCCGGGCACACCGATCGGTCCATTGCTGTTCAACGCGTACCCAGGATACAACGTGTACCCGCACACATCATATGCAATGGGCCGGCCGGGCACACCGATCGGTCCATTGCTGTTCAACGCGTACCCGGGATACAACGCGTACCCGCACACATCATATGCAATGGGCCGGCCGGGCACACCGATCGGTCCATTGCTGTTCAACGCGTACCCGGGATACAACGCGTACCTGCACACATCATATGCAATGGGCCGGCCGGGCACACCGATCGGTCCATTGCTCTACAACACGTACCCGGGATACAACGCATACCCGCACACATCATATGCAATGGGCCGGCCAGGCACACCGATCGGTCCATTGCTCTACAACGCGTACCCAGGATACAACGCGTACCCGCACACATCATATGCAATGGGCCGGCCGGGCACACCGATCGGTCCATTGCTCTACAACGCGTACCCGGGATACAACGCGTACCCGCACACATCATATGCAATGGTCCGGCCGGGCACACCGATCGGTCCATTGCTGTTCAACGCGTACCCGGGATACAACGCGTACCCGCACACATCATATGCAATGGGCCGGCCGGGCACACCGATCGGTCCATTGCTGTTCAACGCATACCCGGGATACAACGCGTACCCGCACACATCATATGCAATGGACCGGCCGGGCACACCGATCGGTCCATTGCTGTTCAACAGCGTACCCGGGATACAACGCGTACCCGCACACATCATATGCAATGGGCCGGCCGGGCACACCGATCGGTCCATTGCTCTGCAACGTACCGGGATACAACGCGTACCCGCCACATCATATGCAATGGGCCGGCCGGGCACACCGATCGGTCCATTGCTCTACAACGTGTCCCTGGACAGGTCACATGCATATGTCACCATGCTGGTCACTGGTGAACCTATGCCAGCCACATATACTTTCCAGGGACTCAGGGGCACACCTACAACACCACACCCAGTCCACACTGTATCTAAGGCATGTGTGGCAGCATAACCTTATCTGTGTATGTGGGTGAACATGTGGTTTTTGGGGTGGCACTTGGGGGCAGACACACCCAGGCTGTGCACGTGTTCATGGGGACAGGGTCCTTTGTGTGTTGTGCACCTGACCACTGTGGTGTGCAACTTTTCATTTTGGAGCATGTGTCATGGTCACATTTCCAGGTTGTGTATGTGTATGACATGTCACATACCCCCAGGCTCACATGTGGTAAGGCATGTACGTCACAGGGTGGCCCATTGCCACAATGGTGATGTACCTCCGCAGTCTGTGTGCATGTTGTGTTTCACATGTCTCTGACTCCATGTGCACAATGGGAGACAGTCTCTACATCCACGTGGTTTGTGCATGAACTTTGATGTTGTGTTTGTGTGTGTCACAGACGTCCATGTCTGTCCTGCAGAGGCTACAGGGGCCACTACCTGTGGGTGTCATGTTTGTTTTTCTGACGTGTACATGATACGCCATGTCATGCCAGTGTCCATGTGGCAAGACAGGGTCCCTGGGAATCTACCTGTCAATGATCTGTGATACCTGTGGAGCATCTGTCCAGACATGTCACTGTGGTATGTGTGTGGAACATGAGAGCAGTAAATGGGTACTGTGACACAGCCTAATGGTTTCCCATAGCACACCCTGGAACCTGTTGTCAACACTTGTTGAACAGAGATGTTAGATGATGTCCATGTAGGTGCCATATATGTCCAAACAGGACGACACACACATCAAGTACTTATGTTTGTTAATGATGTATCATGTGAAATTGAGTATGGTGAACAGCACATAGGTGGGGTGACTGACAATCTTGCTTTCTTCACCTATGCACTGCAGGGCTCCTGCTGTCCATCGACCATTCCCAGACCTGGCAATGATGGTGGAACGTGACAGCATCCGACGGTACCGCTTCACCAGGCAGATGATTGAGGATTTGGCAGTGCGGTTGGACCCAGATTTGCAGCCTGGCCGTCCGTATCCTACAGCGCTGACCCCCAAGGTGAAGGTGATGGCAGCCCTACACTTCTTTGCAACCGGTACCTTTCAACACACTGTGGCGACTGCCGGTGGGATGTCACAGACTATGTTCAGCCGTGTGCTACGCGATGTTTTGGGGGCAATGTTGAGATACCTGAACCACTACATCTATTTCCCAACACGTCAACGACTCACTGACGTCAAGAGTGACTTCTATGCCCTGGGGAGGATGCCACATGTAATTGGCTCCATTGATGGGACACATGTGTCTTTGATACCACCACAGGCACATGAGCAGGCATACCGCAACCGTAAACATTACCATTCTATCAATGCTCTGGTGGTATGTCTTGCAGATATGACCATCACACATGTGTGTGCCCGTTTCCCCGGTTCGGCACATGATGCCTACGTGATGAGGAGTAGTCGCATCCCGAGGATGATGTCACAGATGCCAAACCAGCGTGCCTGGCTTGTTGGTGTGTACTGACTTTGTACCATTGTGTGTGTTCTGCTATGTTGTTTTCCGCACACATTTTCAAATTGGCTAATGTGCAATTGTCTGTCTGTAGGTGACTCGGGATACCCCAACATGCCGTGGTTGCTGACACCCCTCAGGAACCCTGTGACACCAGCCCAGATGCGCTACAATGAGGCACATGGTCGGACGAGGAGGGTGATTGAGCGGACCTTTGGACTCCTGAAGAGCCGCTTCCGCTGCCTGGACAAGACAGGAGGGGCCCTCCCATATGCCCCAGCAAAGATGTGCAATATTGTCATCGTCTGCTGCATGCTACACAACCTGGCAGTGCGGAAGGAGTTGCCTCTCATCCTGGATGACGATGACCAACGTCCGCCACCTGTGGAAGATCCTGGCCTGGGTCACGATGCCAGTGAGAGATGATGATGATAATGGTGATGTCCGCACCCAGCTCATCACCAACTTCTTCAGCTGAATGTGAGTCTCCAGAGGGTTGTAATGTCAATGATTTGAGTTTGCATGATATGTGTGTGTGGTGCTCTGGTGCTGTTTGAGTGTGGCCATGTGCTACTTGACTGGATGCGTGCAGCGATGTGTCCTTGCAGGTGGTCTGTACTGCCCAACAGTGTTGACATGCTAACTTGGTTTTGTGTAGTTATCTTGTGACATGTATTAGACATGAGTATTGCCGTTCTGTGCTGTTCTTCAGTGGTTTTGACTGTGTGTCATGTCTGTCCTTCACAGGGTGCTGCCGGAGTTGTTTGATCAACTTGGATCCCACGAATCCATGATTCAACTTACAAGGTGGAAGCAGTCGTTTCCCTACAGGTGATGTGCCACACACCCCTGGACTTTCTATCTTCTGCACTTTTTGACTTTGTGGCCACAGCCAGGTTGGATTAGCTAGCATTTGTAGTGGAAACAACATGTTGCAAATGTGTAATAAACCTGTGCTTCACTTTGGGATGTGCGTTGTCTGTAGTCACACATCTGACTGACATTTGCTTACTGCACCTGTAGTCTAGTTGACACAGACTGTGAATAGAGTGGCGTGTCTGTGCATTCCACTGTATTTAGTTGCGACATCAGTATAGGTGATGAGTCTGATGGCCCTGGTGTGTATGTGTTGTGTGGCCCTAGTGGTGTGTCTCCCTCATATGTGTCACGTCGCCATGACTGACATGACGGTGTTGGACTTGCTGTAGCAGTTAGCATGCACAGTGTCATTTTTCTGATCACCATCTCCATGACAGAGAGCACGTTGGAATCACAACAGAGGCAGATATGGTGTATTTGTGAGTTTATTTACATACAGGTGTGAGGATGGTGCACAGGATGGTGGGTGCTGTACATAGAAATTGGAATACAAAGTTCCCATTTGATTCGGAAGTCTTGGTAGCTGAAATGTCCAGAGTAAAGTCCACAGTCATCTGATGAATTTGGCCAACTATAGCTCCCCATGTCATGTGGGAGAGTTGGGTTGGCTTCGACAGGGCGTGCAGTTTGCACACAGAGGAAAAGTTCCAGAACAGGTGTTGGCCTCCTGGGGGATGTAGATGGCCATCGGCCTCTCAGTTTGGCCTCCTCGGATGGCCCCTCTTCTTGGGGGGGACCCTCAGGTGCAGGCTGCGGCGGTGCAGGGGACTCTCTGCCAGAGTCCTCCTCCCTCCCTGTGGCATTTGCAGTTGTTTCAGCAGCAGATGTTGTGGGCACACAGGGAGGTGAGGCCATGTTGGTGCTGATCTGGCGGAGGCATGTCAGTATGTCCCTATGCACCGCTGTCAGTTGTTCCAATGTGTCCCACTTGGACTCCATGCCAGACATGTGTGTCTCGACATGTGACATGTGTGTCTCGACATGTGACATGTGTGTCTCGACACGGGACATGTGGGAGTCCAAGCGGGCATGATGGGCAGCCTGCTGCTGTTGTATGTCCTTGAGGATCCCCACTACCTGGCTGACCTCTCCGGTGCTAGTCTGGTACGCATCCGCGATGCGTGCCAGTTGTGGGTCATCATGCAGTCCAGACCCCTCTGCAAAGAGCGACCTATGTCTACCACCCCTCCCACCACCCCTGGCGACACGTGCAGGACCTGCGGTGGCATGCACAGGTGACCGTGGGCCCACTTGGGTGTTGTTCCTGGGCTCGTTGTCACCAGCTCCAGTTTGGGTCTGGGTCCCTGCGCTGTTGTCATCTGTGTTCCTTGGTCTGTCCGTGTTGGCAGGGGTGGCCTGTGTGTTGGCAGTTGTTAGAGGGGTGGGTGCAGGGAGTGCAGATGTTGGTCCTGCTGGTGCTGAATGATGACTCACACCGGAGGGTCCAGCTGGTTCTTCGCCATCCGAGGAGTGCAGAGGCTGATCCACACCAGTGAGCTCAGTGTTCACCGGAGCCTGGGACAGGGACTCCTCCTCGTCTGCTGCTGTGTCCCCATCATCACCTGTTTTGGAGAGAGACACAGATTGTATGTTATGTTTCTACTGGCATCAATTGTTCAAACACCTGACAGTTGTGACTGTACCTCTGGATGTGGGCCTGGACATTGCATTCTCCTAAATTGTGACAGTCAGAGAGTGATATTGGTGTAGCACATTGTCCTGCCAACCTGTGGCATGTCAATGTGAATGTTGAGGTGTGTGCATGACCAGCATTGGTGGTATTTGCCTGCCATCCGGGCCTCCTTCTCCCCCCAGCCCAGTTATCCCACCATGAAGCTTGCTTCCATTGCAGGGAGTGCAAGTTGTCTTTCAGGATGTCAGTCAGTGGTGTCCTGCTGTTGGTTATTGCACAGTTCCCAGCAGGGCCTTGTGCTCCCCCCAGCAGTACCCAGTGTCAGCCATCTTGTGAGTCCTTTTCCACTCCCTGTGATGTGAGCATGGTTCAGAGTGGTGTTGATGGGCCAATTGTGAGGCTGACCAATATCTGTGCCTACAACTCCCATCATGCTATTGCCTCCACCCCCCTTCCCAGCATGCCCATCCTTCCTTCCTTTTGACTCTGCTTCCCTGTGGGGTGGGGTGCCTGTGCTGACAGGATGGCTGGGAGTGTTGTCCTGGCAGTTGTTTGGCTACAAGTCCCAAGAGTGTCCCTGTGCTTCACACAGCATAACCCAGGGTGGTGGTTCTTTGTGGGATCTTCAGTTAGGATGTGAGGCATTGCATTCTCCCAGGTGGGTTATGTGGAGTTAGTGTTGAGGGGGTGTGTGAGGAGAGGTGCTTGTAACTATGGTCAGTGCTGTGAGTCCTCCTTCCCACCCAGCCAGATATCCCACCATGTAACGTGCTTCCATTGCAGGGAGTGCAAGTTGGCTTTCAGGATGTCAGTCAGTGGTGTCCTGCTTTTGGTTGTTGCACAGTTACCAGCAGGGCCTTGTGCTCCCCCCAGCAGTACCCAGTGTCAGCCATCTTGTCAGTTGTTTTCCACTCCCTGTGATGTGAGCATGGTCCAGAGTGGTGTTGAAGGGCCAATTGTGAGGCTGACCAATATCTGTGCCTACTACTCCCATCATGCTATTGCCTCCACCCCCCTTCCCAGCATGCCCATCCTTCCTTCCTTTTGAGTGGACTTCACTGTGTGTGAGTGTGACAGCAATGGCAAGATGGCTGACAGTGTGGTCCTGTTGTTTGTTGGTGCCCAGTTCCCATCAGGGCCTTGTGCTCCCCCCAGCAGTACCCAGTGTCAGCCATCTTGTCAGTTGTTTTCCACTCCCTGTGATGTGAGCATGGTTCAGAGTGGTGTTGATGGGCCAATTGTGAGGCTGACCAATATCTGTGCCTACAACTCCCATCATGCTGTTGCCTCCACCCCCTTCCCAGCATGCCCATCCTTCCTTCCTTTTGACTCTGCTTCCCTGTGGGGTGGGGTGCCTGTGCTGACAGGATGGATGGGAGTGTTGTCCTGGCAGTTGTTTGGCTACAAGTCCCAAGAGTGTCCCTGTGCTTCACACAGCATAACCCAGGGTGGTGGTTCTTTGTGGGATCTTCAGTTAGGATGTGAAGCATTGCATTCTCCCAGGTGGGTTATGTGGAGTTAGTTTTGAGGGGGTGTATGAGGGGAGGTGCTTGTAACTATGGTCAGTGCTGTGAGTCCTCCTTCCCACCCAGCCAGATATCCCACCATGGAATGTGCTTCCATTGCAGGGAGTGCAAGTTGTCTTTCAGGATGTCAGTCAGTGGTGTCCTGCTGTTGGTTGTTGCACAGTTCCCAGCACGGCCTTGTGCTCCCCCAGCAGTACCCAGTGTCAGCCATCTTGTCAGTTGTTTTCCACTCCCTGTGATGTGAGCATGGTTCAGAGTGGTGTTGATGGGCCAATTGTGAGGCTGACCAATATCTGTGCCTACAACTCCCATCATGCTATTGCCTCCACCCCCCTTCCCAGCATGCCCATACTTCCTTCCTTTTGAGTGGACTTCACTGTGTGTGAGTGTGACAGCAATGGCAAGATGGCTGACAGTGTGGTCCTGTTGTTTGTTGGTGTCAGTCAGTGGTGTCCTGCTGTTGGTTGTAGCACAGTTCCCATCAGGGCCTTGTGCTCCCCACAGCAGTACCCAGTGTCAGCCATCTTGGCAGTTGTTTTCCACTCCCTGTGATGTGAGCATGGTTCAGAGTGGTGTTGATGGGCCAATTGTGGGTGTGACCAATATCTGTGACTACCACTCCCATCATGCTATTGGCTACACTGACTTGACCAGCAGACACAGAATTCCTTCCTTTCAGTGAGCTTCCCTGTGAGGTGGTGTTCTACTGGTGGGTAAATATCTGGGAGTGTTTGTTGGTTCTATTTGTGCCACTGCCTTGCTGTATTTGTTGTTAGGTTTGTACATGTCATGACACAGTTACATATCACTATGAGATGGCAGGTATTGTGTTTGTCTGACTAGCATTCACATCTTGGGATGAATATATTTTGGTTGCTGTGTATTTGCTAAGGGTGCATGGTTTGCCTATCCCCTTGACTGTGATGTGTGTGTGTTGTCACACCATATTGTGTATTTTAGTTGTGTACTCACCAGGCTCTGGGATGTCTGTTAGTCCGTATACGCTCACTGGTGGTAGGATGGCCCGCACCTTCTCCTCCCAGGGCCTGAGGTATACTGGTTTTGCAGGAGGGCCACTGCCGGTGTGCTGGCTGAGGAGGTAGTGCTTTTTGAGTAGGTCCCGGCCCCTCTTGCGCACATCATACCACCTGTTCTGGATGTCTTCCTTTGTGCACAGACATGGTGATTGTGCGTTCACCCTGTCGACAATCCTTGCCCACATCTTGGTTTTCTGCGACATGGGGGTCTGTTGTACCAATGTACCAAACAACTGTGGCTCTACCCTGAGGATCTCATCTACCATGACTTCCAATTCACTGTCTGTGAACTTATGATTCTTCTTTGGGGGCATGGTGTGGGTGGTGGTGGTGATTGATGTGTGTGTGCAAGTGGGGGGGTGTGAGTGTAGGTTTAGCTGGGTGTGTGTGTGATGTATGGGCTGTGAGTGTGTCTGTGGTTGCTGTGTGATGGTGTTCTGTGCTGGCAGGTCAGTGGAATTTGCAAAGGATCATGGTAGGGATTTGTGGCCTTTATGTAGGTGGAGTTGGAGGTGTGTCCTTGTTCCATTTTGTTTTCCTCCCTGTATTTATTGGCTTTGTGGTTGCTTGTTTGGCCCTTTTTTTAAAAAAAATTCCGTGGTGTTTTTGGTGCATGTAGGAGTTGTTCTTGTGTCCGAATAGGACGCTGCAGTTGTCTGGTGCGATCTTGTCTGACTCGTTCCCGCTGTATGTCAGCTAGGTTTCATATGCGGCGTACGAGTCGGTCGCGGAGTATTGGGTTGCTTCGGCTGGGTTTTGTATACGTGTCGGTCGTACGGCTTGTGCTCCAGGCGATTCGGTTGTGTTTTGCACGCACAGCATCGTACTACGCGGGTCGGAGTTCGCGGGTACGTTTCGTTCGGGTTCAATCCAGGTGCGTGTCGGTCGGTTCGTTTCGCGTGATTTCCCGGCCGGATGGTTTGTTTACGTCCGGCTCGGTCGGTCGTTTTGTATTCCGTTAGAGTCGGTCGGATTTCACATGCATTTCATCGTACTACCCGGGTCGTACGGCGCCGGTCCGAGTCGGTCGGACTAAATTCCCGTACCGAGTCGGTCGGTATTTTTTCCGGCCCGAATCGGAATCGGCCCCTATGTAGAATGAGCCTTTTAGGCAGTGGGATTTAGTTCTGCCAGGGCCACGCCGTAAGGGTTATAGTTATGTTTTTTGCTGTCTGAATACAGGAATCAACGTGTTTTTTTCCTTCGAACAGATTACCGGTGTAGTAATAAGTTCTAGGGCATCTGTTCAACAGTATACATCAGATTCACCTGATATATTACTAATCTATGCATGTCTGATATTTCGACTCCTTTGATGATGGCTTTGCATTTACACACAGTTTTTCATTTAGCACTTTCTTGGGAATTTATTGGCACTAATTAACTGCACTCTCTATTGTCTATGCAACTATTTTTGGAACATTTTATAATCCTTACAACAGGACTTGTTGTTTTTATAGCATGACTACTTATGTCCTTTTGTGGTGGCGGACCTTCAATGATCAGAGGAGACCAGCTTCGAATGGGTGCATTTAGTGTTTAAGTGGGTTTCGTATTGGTGTCTCTAACAATTATTCTATTTGTGTCTATGTGAGCGAATGCATTTTAAGTTGCCTGACTTTGACTTATTATATTAATTATATATATGGGTGTATACATGTTCTTGTGTATATTTTTGTTTGTAGGCACCTCGTCTTTCTTTTGTATTGAAGAGGCCGAAACTGTAAGGCCGAAACACATCCACAGTTATGCTGGAGGAGTCTTTCTTTATTTAATATAAGCAGATTAAGGAGTTTTGGCGCACAAATCTCTGAACAAGGGGGAGGATATATTTTTCCGTACAGTTGCGCTATCTACAGACTATCTCCATTAGTGGATTTTGTGAGAATTGTATAACACAGCCACTTTTGATTTACTTATAGGAAGACTAGAAGCAGTGAAATAATAATTGTATGGTATATGTTTTATGTATGTTCAAAGTTTAAGTGTATGTATTTGTAACCTTGCTGTCCTTTATGTGTATAAGTGTTATGTCTGAGACTAAGTAGAATTTATACATTATCTTATGTGGAAGGAGTTAATCGTAACCCTAATTGTAATATTCTAAATAAATGTGCTGTAATTACGTCAAAGCACCAAAGATTAGTTAAGGTAATCTATGTGGAAAATTATTTATATGAATCTGTTCCCTCATCACTATTTTTTGTGTTCAAGATGAACCCTGTGGCCAGGCACACCCACTCAGGCAACCCCATTATCTCCAAGTGTGACTTGAGCTCCACCGACTTCCAGATGGTATGCTCCATGTTGTTGTCCAGCAGACAATCCAGAGGCCTGGACAGACTCACAGCTAACTTCAGCAGGCCTGAGAATCCCCCCACTCAAAGACAACCAGATCCACAGGATAGTGGCCCTCACTGTTGTCACCAGCAACAACTTGGCGGAACGTGTTAGTGAATACCTGCTGTGAAGACACCAGATAACGGGAGACAGCGTTTACAACGCAGTCATCACATCGCAGTTCCTTTACAACACGGTCATTACAACGACCGCGTTGTTAGAACGCGATGCCTTTACAACGCAAGTCATTAGATCGACTTGCTGTAGGGGGCGCTCTAACATAAGGAATAGTATAATTTACTATTCCAACACCTTCCCTACTTTTGCGCAGGCTGGAGTTGGAATAGTAAATTATACTATTCCTAAGTCCAGCGCGCCCCCTACAGCAAGTCGATCTAATGACTTGCGTTGTAAAGGTATCGCGTTCTAACAACGTGGTCGTTGTAATGATCGCGTTGTAAAGGAACGCGATGTGATAGCATGCGTAGTAACATGCTATATTCCCAGATAACACCTGACGGTTGTCATGCTGGCCCCTGTGTATCTCATAGCCTCCACCCTCTGCCCATTGGTGGACACACACTGACTGTACTTCCTAGTTTTGTCAGGCATGTGGGTTCTCTGTACCATCTCGCCATCACCCAGGCACACTAGGGCCAATTCTACCCTACCCTCAAAACTATCTGAGTCAATCTCCTCCCCAAGCACTACACTAGCCAACCTCAGTGACTGCCTACCAGTGGGGGGCTGTGCCCGCTTAGGACACTTGGCATCGCCTTTGTAGTGCCCTTCCTGTTGGTACTCATAGAACTTCACGGGAGCCTTCTCTGCAGGCTTACTGGCAGGGAGCAATTTCTTCTTTTCAGCAGGGGCCTGGGAACCCTGACCCCCAGAACTAGCTAGGGGCCCTTTAGAGAACTCCTTTCTCTTTTTGTCCCCCAAAATATAAGCTATGATGTAAAAAGTTTTAATAGATTGGATTTTCTTTCAATGTGACTTCCAGTTCTGGAAAGTCTGAAGTATTCTTAACTGTTCGATGCCCAATTTAATGTCCCTTTGATGTCTCCCTTTGACCCGCAGCCCATTTCTTCTGTTTAGAGTGGGACTTGCGTAGGAAGCAGGCTATTTATGTAGTGTACCAATGTAGGGGTATACCATGCATATAGTCCAGACTACCCTTACTTGGTTTACAGGGCTTACTTTAATAATCGCAAGTGCTCTCTTTGTAGCAGTGTGGTAGAGCAGGTTAGGCTTATCAGAGGGGAGTGTTGACCATTTGTTGTAAACACAGAGTCAATAATTGAGACACAAACTCAATAAGGAATCCGAGACCAATTTAGAAAAATAACACAGATTTATTTTTATATAATTTTTGATGCCAAAAATCATCGGAATCAGGTAAGTACTTTTGGAGTTATAGATTTTCGAAATAATCCAATATAATATTTGAATAACGTTTTTTGAGGTATGAGCCTCGAACCCAGTAATATTATCCTATGGGAGAAACATACACTGTATACAATTACTTGCAAGCTGTTCTTTAGGACACCTTTTAGGACTTAAGGTGCTTAACGGCCAAGGTCCAAGAAACCATCAGCAGTTCAGATTTACCTGCCCTGGTGTGTCTGGGTGCAGAGGTGCTGATCACGTTGGTAGCCTTGAGCACTGCATGTTAAAGTCTATGGGCAAGTACCTGAAAAAGAAAGGCTGCACGTGGGGACTTGGGGACAAGTCCGGCAGAACCCAATAGTGGGCTTGGCTTTTGAGGGTCTGTGGAGCAAAGGGACACCGTTGATTTACTCAAACTTGGGCTGTGGGGCTTGAGTGCAGAGATGTTTTGGTTGGCAGATCCCTTGAGTTAGGGGCTCTCACTGATTGGGTTCACCTTGAGAGGGGAGAAAAACAAGAGTGCAGGGCCCCTCCTGGTGAGGCTATTGTTGGTCCTGAAGTCCCTCCTTGGCACTTCATCGGTTGGCGTCGGTGGTGTCAGGGCTGGACACTCAACAAGACTTGGTTGCTAGCTGGCTCCTGGAGGGCCTGACGTCTCCAAGCTTGGCAGGAAGGCTAAGCCGGCCTCATAGAACCATGGTGACCTTTTCCTGTTGTGGTGGACACGATGGTCAGCAACACGATGTACAGGACAAGTGCAAGTGCGGTCGGTGCCTGCAGCTGCAGGGGAGTGACTCCTCCACCACTAGGGTGATGCTGCTTGGTTGCAAAGTACTTGACAGTCCTCTAAGGGTTTAGGGAGGGTGTTCAGTGGCAGGATGAGTCATTTCTTGCAATTGTCAGGAGAGCAGCAGCCAGGCAGGGTTTGGCACCAATTTTGATGCTGGTCCACAGTTCTTGCAATTGTGGCTCTTCTGTGTCCTTCTTCTGTTCCCATGTAGACAAATCTGAGTTCCTGGTGTCAGGGGGGCACCTAAATACTGAATTTTGGGGTGTTAAGAGGAGTGTAAGGTGGTATTCAATGGGCCACGTACCCCTGGGGTGACTACACCACCTATATGACCACTTCCTGGGGAGAGTGGGCATAAACCTGGCCCAGAGTTCCTAGTTTCACCAAAAACAAGATGGTGAAACCCTTCTTTGAGTGTCCACTTCAGGTGGCCCACCTCAAGGCTTTACCTAGCCTGGAAGTGTGACACGCCTTCTGACTATCTAATTTCCCGCCTGCTCTGTTGCCAAATGGGTCCCAGGGCAGGTGGTGGCATTCCCCAGGTCTGGGGGAAGCCATTGTAGCATATCAGAGGCTAGCTATCCTGGTGAAGGAGGTGTAATCATCTTCCTCCGGAGCAGGCATTGTTCCTGACCTCTGAGAGCACAGGCTCTCACCTGCAAGGGGTCAGAAACTTGTCTGTGGGGGCAGCCTGGAAGACCCCGGTCAGCCAGCACACTAGAGGACTAGTAGCATTCAGGAGGCACCTATAAGGTGCCCTCTGAGTGCATGTCATAATAAATCCAGTACTGGCATCAGTACAGAATTATTAAGCCGAGGTGTTTGATACCTAACACCATTATTGTCAGTGTAGCCATTATTTAGCTGTGTAATTTGTAATGACCATTGTACAGTATATATGCTTAAGATGGCTTCATAATCATTTGCAACTACCAGAAGCCTCCTGCTTGGCTCCAAGTTAACTCGTGTTGTTTAACAATTCCCAGAGATGCTTTACATAAAAAGTAGTGCTCTTACACTACTTCTTCTTTTTTTCATTGTGGAGACGCAGGTCATATTTTTCCTAAAACAAGACAAGAAAGCACATTTTAATGAATACGCATTTAATCGGGTCACAATCACGTGACCACGTAACCCGGAAGTGGACAATTTCACCTAAAGAAATATTGGAAGTTCCGACGAAGACCGTACTTGTCTCTGAGTGCGGCACTCTAGCGAACTGGCATAGGAAGCTCCAGCTACTGTAACTAAAACCACCGGGTAAGTGCGTACTACGGTGCATTGTTTTGTACATGCCTCGAGTGATTCTGTTCTTCGTTTTGGCTCGCATTGGACAGCCATGGCTTGCAGACAGCTTTCGCGTCACAAACTAGGGACAACGGGAAAATGCACTTCCAATTTCGTTACCTTCAACAAGCCACAAGGGAATCCTTTTCCCTTCTGACTGGCACTGGACAGCCAGGCAATTGTAGGATGTGACAGATGAGGTCACGCACAGTTCGCAAAGTTGCTAGTTCAGTCAATAGATCGATCGGGTTTTAGAACTAGGATATTAAATACCGGTCCCTCCCCTTTTTTTCTGTAGAAAAAAAGAAAAGAAATGAAGAAGAATAAATAAACTTTTTGTCCCTGTGGAGTGGTTCGGTCTTGATTGGGTCAAGAGATAAGTAAGTGTTGCTTTGTTGTCTGGTGCTTAAATAGCTTTTTCGAATTTTGAGAGACGCAACCAACTTTTAGTTTCTTTCTTTGTTGTTTTCTGATTTAGATTGCAGCAGTCAATAAGTGCCTCCTTTTATAATATTCATGGAGTGAAGATAGGAGATAGAGGTAAATCAGGGGTGTGGATTGAATGGGTGAGATGAAAGCATGTAAGAGTTCATTTGCAGTCTGGGTTAAGCATAGTCTTTTTTTCAAATTTCAGCTCTTGTTGTGTTCTGTGTCCTGAGGAGAACCCTCAAAGAAACTTGTCAGGGTTCGAAACGCGTCGACAGCCTTTCTCTCAGCCAAATATGTGTTCTCCCTATGTACAACCACTGTTGCTCATAATTAATTGACCTTGAAAATCGTCCTTTTTAAATACTTCATTATGAGCTCAATATGGTCACTATTTGGCGTCTGCCCCTGCTAACATATGTAAATTTTCCTCAGTTAGGCAACTGCCAGAGGTGTTATGTTACTAATACAGTTTAAACTGTACAGAACCTGAGCGAAAAATTGTTTTTGTAGTGTCTTGTATAAAACAAAATTGTTTGTGTTGTGCAATTTGTATATATGTCAGGTCTTTTGTATGTTTTGGAAAAAAATGATTGTGTAATTTTGTGATTCTTTTGTATGTACAAAAGAATATTGAAGCTTTAAAAGAATCAATTAAGCAAAAAAAGAGAATAAAAAAACAACTCTTCTTTTAATTAAATATTTTTAAAAATTATTTTGTATAAATTCAATTGATCATAATAATTTGGTTATGTGATCGTAATTTGAATGGGTGAATGAATGACAATCAGTATTGGCACTTTTTTCTGAGGTTTAAGATTTAGGGCTCAGCCCTACTGATTACGGGCCAGACCCTTTCTTGGTAAGTGGCACTGGAACCAGACATCACAGGGGGCATATCTGAACATGCAGCTATGTCCTCACATATAATATACTGCACCCTGCCTTAGGGCTCCAAGGCCTGCTGTAGGGGTGACTTAGTTATAGTATATGCAGTGAGCATGGGCATGGCACACAGGGAGTGTGCCATTTTGTGTTTTCAAAACGGTTTGCACCATTTCACGCATCCTACAATGGCAGGTCACATGCAGTTTTTGTGTGGGTCCCTTTGGGGGCACAATACGTGCTGCAGCCCTTAGGGAACCTCTTTAGTACCCATGCCCTGGGCACCATAAGTACCATTTCCCAGGGACTTACAAGGGTGCTAAAGTCATTGCCAATTTAATTACAATTGAACATTGGTTAGCAGGCTTCAGTGCACTGTCAGAGTTGAAAAGACAGAATCTAGTAGTTCAAATGGGGGCAAAAAGTGGGGGGACATCTGAAAAGAAGTCCAGCTACCTACAACTTGTACAAATCCCATTCTCAGAACTAAAAAAATAACATAAAACAGGCATATTCTCCTCAGCACCTCACCTTACTACTGACTTCTTTTCCATTTGTTGATGAGGTAATTTAAGCAACAATTATATTATACTTGGAAATTGTAAAACTTTTTATGAAGTTAAATTATTTCCCAAAAATCAAGACATGAGATGTTGTGAGTTCACTGGCTAAATCAAACTTTGCTAAAGAGGATGATTGGCTTGGGGCTTGAAGGTTTTTATAAGCACTCAACATGATCTATTTATGTCTGGTAGGCATGACAGCACGATCCGGTAATGTGTAAAAGGACATGGAAGCTTAAATGTTCACAGCTGCAGCAGAGATCCCATTTCTTTCAGTGAGGCAATTGCATGAAAGAGTATGAAGCATCCCCTCTAGAGAGGAGACATTGAGAAAGCTGTAATCATAGATGTCGAATCACCAAAATTCTAGGGGTAGTGGAAATGACGTTGCTCATCCGTTGACCTCAGTGACATCACAGCAAGAAAAAATAGCATCATATTACATTTGATCGGGAATCTCATAGGAAGTGATGTCACATGATCTCAACTTTGATGACTAATAGGTGCACAATTAATATATTATCATTGCAGTTATGAACATAAATAAATGTAATGGATACCATCTCTTTAAATGAGGATGTTGACATGCTTTGTCGGGGGGAACATTACATATTTTACTTTTGCTGTATGAAAAATTGTGAGATCGTTGGAAGAGGAGGATATGGTGTCACAAAATTAAGAACAACAGTGAAAATATGTTTACCACAAATGATTTAACGTTTCCCAACAAAGTATACCTCAGTAAGAAAATATATTGAAAACTTACTGAGTGAGGCACATAAAGATATATAATGAAAAAGACTGGTTCTGTATACCTGTATTCATTAATATAAACCTTCCACTGAAAGCAAATGTTTTTATTGGCTTAAATTATTCCTTATCATTGTTAATATGCTTTGATTTCTAGGTTAGATTTTTTTTATTGAAGAGTAAAACAAATAAAACATGTCAAATACCAATGATGTTACAATAATCTAAAATAATAAATCATCAGTTAAGGATATTTAGTAGCAGATGAATAATTGTTTAAGATATACAATTATGTAATAATTCTGCTAATTCTGTAAATGTTAATTTACAACAAAGCATAATGAATAATAATATTCAAATTATAAAAAGATTGAGAGGGAAAGAAAGAAAGAAAAAAAAAGAGAAAAGAGCGAGAAAAAGAAAGGAGGATAGATAATATAAACAAATTGGTATACGTATTAGACATAGGAAAATAGCCATAAATATAAATTATATAAACTATTGTAGAGCTATATTGGAGAATAATTATGTACAGATGAATTTTTCTTAATAGCATTTTGGATAGTTAATTAGTAAGCGGTAACCAAAGTTTATCATGCTTTATAGGGAATTGTAATGAATCAAGATTTATCTGTCTAATCTTTAATTCTGATATACTAAATTCCACCTTATTTTGATGGTAATGTAATGCTTAGTCTTCCAATTAGATGCAATAACATGTAAAACAATTGCTAGTATCAAGTTCACAAGTTTACTAAGCAAAATATTATGAGCCTACATACTATGTACCTTCCTAAAAATAAGTTAGTGATAGAAAAGGGAGAAGAGACATTATTAATCACATTAATCTTTTATAAACATCAGCAAAAAATGTGAAAACTTTGGGCCATATAAAGAACATATGCAAAGATGAACCAACATTATAATCAAAACCCCTGCAGATACAATGTTGCGCCATAGTAACAAACATCCCATGACATGTACAGCTATTCTGCTTCTTTAATGATGGCAGGAATCCCATAATGCTTCTAAGTAATGCATACTTTTTCAAACAGCACCACAGCCAGATAAGGGTGCTATCTGGAACAGCAGTTCTATAGCCAGAACTGAATACGGGATGTGGAAGATAGACAGGCTTCACACACCCTTATTCAGGTGAGAACAATGACCATAAATTGAATGAAATTAAGTTATGATGCATTTGTTAATCCGCTAAAAAAATTCCAGCTTACTAATATTCCAAAAAACAGTATTATGACAAGTTTACTAACCATATTTGATTGAGCACTGACACGATCTGCCATAATGTCATGATCTGCCATAATATTATCTGCAGTGCCATGGTATTATCCTAGCCCACGAGTGATATCCCTGCCTTCCCGAGCAGTGCCATCATATTATGTGCAGTGCTTTAGTATTATGTCAGCCCCTCTAGTCATATTTCAGACCATCAGTCATAGTAATGTTATCTAGAATGCGCCTGCATTAGGCTTGAATTGGTGTTTTTTGGTTAAAATGCCATTCCCAAGTCTTGTGGTGACTTCCACTAGGATTTGCTAAGTTCTCACAAAATTTTGCCAAATCTTTGTGGCCATTTTAGGTGCAATCGGTATGTAAACCACACCCAAACACTGACTCATGCTTTTCCTCAAGACTCCAGAACAGGCCGGCTCTTTACGCCGCTGCCAACTTACCTGTGGACATCTTTAACCTCATCCTGAGCTTCTTTGCCCTCTGTTTTCAGACCGCTGATTATTCTTCAAAAAATCAGTCCAAACTCTTCTGGGCAATACAGTGATAACCTGCAAAGAAAAGAAACAAGAAAGTTATTCACTAACCAAGTTCAACTATTATAAAATGCTAGGGGCCATATGTCCAAAAGCATTTTTGGGGTCAAGCTGTTACCGACCGCAAAAATGCTTTTACATATGTACAGTAAGAGAAAGGGGGGGGGGGGTTTGTCCTAGCCGTCACATTCAAATGCTGCTAAACCAATTTGACAGACTAAAGGCCATCAATTCAATTGATATGGACTATATCCGGCAGAAAAAATAACCTGACCTGCGCTCAACACAAAGCGATACAAGCCTTGAAGGAAGACGACTCCATAGTCATTAAACAGGCCGATAAAGGGGGTGCGGTGGTTGTGTGGCCAAAAGCGATGTACTTAAATGAAGGACATAAGCAGGTTAAAAACCTTTCCTGCTACAGACCGACTCAAGAGGATCCTTCACGTGAACTTATGGAACAAATAAGCCAAAAAAGTCAAGGTGGGCTTTGAACAAGGGATTGTCAGGACGAAGGAGTATGAATTTCTGATTAAGAAACATCCAAGGACTCCAGTCATATACTTCCTCCCTAAGATCCATAAGCAATTACCGGAAAAACTGGGGAGACCGATAGTATTGGGGTGTGACTCAATACTGGAACCAATCTCTAAATACGTGGACTCATTCCTCAAAGAGTTTTTACCTGAGGTCCCTTCGTATCTACGGGATAGCATGGACTTTATTAATAAATTCGAAGACACCCTTTATGACCAATCACAGCAATGGCTTGACTCCTTTGATGTGGCTTCATTGTATACCCAGATCCCGCAAGATGAAGCACTGGAAGCAATGGAATTCTTTTTAGAAGCCAGAACACGACCACACAGAGTCCCCACGAGTTTCATCCTACAACTAGCTGAAGTGACACTTAAAAAAAAAATCTTCAGATTTGAGGAGACATTCTTCTGGCAAATCAAAGGGACAGCCATGGGTTGTCCCTTTGCTCCAGAGATGGCCGTACTCTTCATGGCTAGGTACGAGGACAAATTTGTCTATAATAACAACCCATTCAAGAAGAATCTTACCCAATGGTATCATTATATCGATGATGTTTGGTGTCTCTGGAGTGGGACTGAGTCAGAATTAAACAATTTCCATGAGTGGCTCAACCATCGACATCCGGACATCCAATTCACCTTAACGAAGAGTCGTACAACACTTACTTTTCTAGACGTAGAGGTCTTTCCCTATCAGAACAAACTTGCTACTACGCTTCACAAAAAGGTGACAGACAAGAATGCCATCCTGCATTATCACAGTTTGCACCCTAGGAACCTCAAAGATAACCTTCCTTATGGGCAACTTCTCAGGATCCGAAGGAACTGCTCCCGTAATGATGACTTCCAAATACATGGAGAGGCGTTCTGCGAGCAGATGAAGGAACGGGCGTACCCTAAAAAACTGCTGAAACATGCATTCAAACGGCCATGGTGTACACCAAGAGAGTCTTTACTTATCAAAAAAGTCAAACCCAAGATGGAGAAGTTGGTGTGTGTCTCAACATATGGACCCCACACGAATGCATTCTGGTCAATTATACAGAAAAATTGGCACCTTATACAGAATTCTGAACTTGGGATTGATGTCCCTCTCTTCGCTATGAAGAAGAATATGAGCCTTGGACAAAGAATTGTAAGAGCAGATTTACCCTCTTCCAGTAAAAAGAAAGATCTCAGAACAATGTTCAATATGAAGCTGTTGACGGGCTACCATAAATGTGGTACTTGTATGAATTGTAGTAACTCGATAGTGGGTATTGACTTTATACACAATGACATTAAGTGGACAAAGAAACAATTTTCCAACTGTAAGACAAAAACGTCATTTATGCAATTGTTTGTCCCTGCCCAAGAATTTACATTGGCAAAACTACGCAAGAGGTTCGTCAACTCGTAGCGCAGCACCGATCAAGGATAAAAATAAAGTTGTATCAGCACCTATGGTGAACCACTTCATTAACTCCAATCACCATGAACTTGAGTTTAAATGGACTGTGCTATCAGTCATTAAACAATCACCAAGATGGGGTGATGCTGAGGCTTCATTGTTAAGAAAAGAAGCCTACATGATAGCTCGCTTCAATAGCATCACCAAAGGACTGAATGAAATGTCAGAAATGGGTAAATGCTAAAACAGTTCCAGTCCAGGTTTTGCATTTCCAGTTTGCACCATGATTCAAATATTTTTGGAAACAGGTATATATTTTTTAATACCAAGCTACACACAAACCTTTAAAAAGATATATATGCTCTATCTTTCCCTTAGAATATGATTTTCTCATTGCACAGCTCATTTTCAATAGTTTCACAAACACACTTTACCATAATGCAATGGGATCAGGTCACTCTTTAGCTTCCTGTGACCCAGAAGCATTCTCGAGAGAGAAACTGGGAATGAGACACCATTAGATGACCTTCACAGCCGATTGCAAGTAAGACTATGCAAACTTTCACTACACGGGTGCGCTAAATTCTTTTTTGTAGAATTAGACACACGCTGACACGTCCTTTTCTTTTTACACAGAGAGGGGATGCGGTCCGTTTCTGTGCAAACTTTAAAGGAAGCAACTCTTTTTACTGATTTGTGAAATTGGCAGCGGTGAGGCGCTGTTCAAGCTATATGTTGAACCGACTGAGAGCTGAAAGGAATCATTAAATAAAACATCGCCGGCATGGCGAAAGCAAGTGTTGCACCGACTGAGAGCTGAAAGGAATCATTAAAGAAAACATCGCCGGCATGGCGAAAGCAAGTGTTGCATTTAGCCCACAAAGCTACAATGTATCTATTTAGATACTCTATTGATGTAGCACTCATTTCTGTTTATAGATCGTCAAACCAAAGTACAACTAGGTTTCCATTTAACCGACAGCAAGCATTCTTATACCCTTGGTAAAAGCACCGCCCATCTGGCGCAAGTAAATGCCTTTTCTTGTTCTCCTAGTTACAGAATATTTACATTTACCAAACCATGTTTATGACTGATGGTGGATCCGTTCTCATTTTAGATCATGCCATCCACATTTTAACCTGCATCTTCTCGCCTGCAACGTGCGAATTTATTTCTCTATTCAATCAGGTACTTTTGAGAAATCACCACATAACTTGAGTAATTGGGAAGTTTAGAGTCCCTCCTCGTGTATAATTCATACCCCCTTCTTGTTCCTTAGATAAACCAGCCAATGCCCTGAAGAGAATCCCACAAACCACCTTGGGAATCGAAACGCGTCGGCATTACACAACGCGGGCACTTTCGCTTTTAATTAAGTTTTCCCCACTAGAAATGTTATTTGAATTGTCTCACTACTGGGCCTAATGTTTCTCTTTTCCCCATGGGTAGCAGCTCCTTGAATTTGTTACACAATGTGGATGCTAAAGGTTGTCCTAGTAGCTGCTCCATTTGTGAACTAAGACTTGTGTTATAATGTTTAGATAAATCTATCACGCTTCATGTATTGTTTGTTACATCATATTGTTTCATCACAAAGTTTGTATGTCTTTGTTTTATTTGTTGCCTTAATATGTACAATTTGTTCTTGATTGAAACGTATCCGCACTTACCTGACCCATGATTAAATGTGGAGTAAAGTGCACAGAACGAAGTAGCAAATAAATGGTTATAGTCCATATCAATTGAATTGATGTCCTTTAGTCTGTTAAATTGGTTTAGCAGCATTTGAATGTGATGGCTAGGACAACCCCCCCCCCCTTTCTCTTAGGTTACTACGGCCCTGCCCAGCCGCCTAGGGCCAAACCCCTTGTTGCTATTACGTTTACATATGTACAGAGCACAAATTGTGGTTCAATAACATGTTACCGAATCGCAATTCGTGTTCAGTGATTCGGTATTTAGAAAGGGCGTGTTTAAAGCACCCCTTAATAATACCAAATCGCAGTGGCTTGTATAAATGTTTTGCCACCAATTAACGGTTATATTTTACCGACGCCTCAAGGGAGGTGGTAAACATTCACCTGTGCGAATGTTGAAGCAAATATTTTTCCTTGAGATCACTGCCTACTCTTAAAAAATGAAACTTCAAAGTTTCATTTTTTCTTTTTAAACACATCACATTTTTTTTAAGGAAAATGGGCTGCATTTAAAAAAAACGTTTGTTTTATTAAAAAGCAATTACAGACATGTGGTCTGCTGACCTAAGCAGGCCACCATTCCCATGATGGTCCGGATTCTTAATGGGTCGTAAATTGAGACCTACTTCATTAATATTCATGAGGTAGGTCGATTGCAACCCCATTAGGAATCGCTAAATTAAATGCAAGTGGTTTCATGCATTAGGAGTTGCGAGTTCCTAATTGCGATTTGCAATGAATCACAATTAGAAAATCGCAATTACTAAAATTTGTGCATATGCCCCCAGGTCTGTTAAAACTGTGTGACATTCGCTATGCATGGCATTTGAGATTTAATGCAGTACTAAAAGACTTCTATAGAGAATGTAGCGACGTTTTTCCGAAAGGCACAGAACTTAGTACGAGTGCCTATAAACAAATGTGAAGGACCCTACTTGAAATTACCCAACAAGTTTGAAGCAACATGATTGAGAAAACTGGTAGAGAATAATTGCGTTAAAGATGAAGAGAGTGTATTAGTCGCTGTGCGTACAGCTATCAGGAATGCTTCATATTATGGTTTAATTATACGTATTGAGCATGTGGTAACTGATGTTCATATTATAGATATCCAGGAACAACTCAACCTTGAAAAGAACAATGCTGATTGGACAGTATTGATTGTGAGCAACTATTTCAAGGAAGGGTTTCTCAACCTGAGAAAATCCAGGGAAGTATTCATGAGCCAGAGTAAATCCCCAAACAAGAGCAAGCTGACTGCAGGTAGGTTTGGAAAATAGCTATACACAGACAATTAAAGGGTAAAACTAAAATCTCACTAGAAGGTTTTCATAACTTATGTAACTCTTCTTTTCTGTATTGGAGGTTCTACAGCAAATGCTTCAGGCATACGTGCAACACCTCAAAAAACGTGACCCTCTTCGCTAGTCATGATCTAACTTTCTTGCTGGTTGCAATTCACAAGTAAGAGAGTTTAGGCAAAAGGAGCGGGGTACATATCGTCTCTGAGAAACCACGTCGTGGACATTCAAGGTAAGAGTATGCGCCGCCTGATCTGACAGCACATTGTTTTTGAAAGAGCATTAGCATCTCCAATTGGCAACTTAGGAAGAACAAAATAGCAGGTGCAGTAAGTTAAGACAGGAGAAGAAAAAGAAGCTCAGCGTGTGCCAAAATTGTAGAATGTCGGAAATCTGCCAATGCTGCATGAACACTCTCGATTTTTTGCCTGTTTGCTGAACTTTATTTTTCCTGTCTGTAGAACCCGGTGCACTTTTCTCCTGCTAACTAATAGTAAAGTGCCCATGCTCCCCCTTTTAACATAGTTGAAATGTAATAACCCTAATTTGCATATTTAATTTACATATAAATCTCAACTATATGGTACAAGGTGTACCTAGGGCCTGTAAGCTGAATGCCACTGGTGAACTGCAGCACATATTGTACCATCCACTTCAATGGCAGTGCAAACATGGCTTCAGACTCCTGGAACTCATGGCCGTGTCTGGCTGGACTTAAATTAGCATCCCTGAAAATCCTCAGCTTAGAAAAGTTTGCCTCCAAAGACCTCCGGAGGACCTGACGAACCTGCCAAACAGATCCAACTAAGGTGATTTGCTACCGTCCTGAGCAATTTGGTTTCCCCGCTCTGAGCTTTTTTCAAAGTGGCAAATCCTCTGCAGCGGGACTTCGTAGAGACAGTACCCAGCCTTGTGCATCCTTTTTTGGCTACAGACTTGCCTCGCTGAAGGAATCTGAGCTCCAAAAGAGGCTCTAATTGTGAACGTAGAAATGTTAACCGGTCGAAGGTGCAATTAATATCTGGCCGGTGAAGGTCCTGTCATGAGCATAACATTTGAATTTCTCCTGCTCTGAGCTTTCCTGCTAAAAACCAACAGCTTCATCAATGGCCATCTGGACTTGTGGTGCCCTATTTGGCTTACAGCCTGCTACCTTGCCCCGCTGAAGACTTTGGACTTCCATTTTTGAGACTAAGGGGCCAATTTTATTTCTTGGAGGTAAGGTTACTCCATCGCAACCACAACAGAGTAACATTACCACCAAAGCAGACTGTCCGCCTGCCAAATCAATATGTGGTCGGACCTTAGGATTAATCTCAGCAGAGACTACTCTGTCTCTGCCGTGATTAATCCCCTCCAATGGGCCTGCGGAGTAAGTGGCATCGCAGGCTGACATGTCATTCTGCCCACCTAATTTAGATGGGCGGAATTACAAGTCAGTTTTCACTGCCTGTCACTGTCAGGAAAACCCCAGCTGAAAAGGGCAGTGAAAACTGCCAAATGTTCTCCTTGCCAAAGGAGAGGACTCCCCATGGCGAGGGGTGCACTGTAAAAAAAATCCTGTTTTGGGATTTTTATTTTGAAAATAAAAAAGGAACCTGTTGGGTACAGGGCTCCGTCCTGCTGACAGAGCACTGCAACAAACAGGAAAATGAATGGACAGGAACCGCAGTGATGGCGGTTCCTGACAATGCTCTATAAATGACCACCAGCTTGGTGGTCATTTATAAATCTGGCGGGTGGTTGCTTTACTAGGGCAACGCAGTAATTTACTCCATGGCCCTAGTGGATCAATGGGCTGTCCGCAGGACTTAATTCAGGCCTTAAGTCCCAAGGCAAATCCTCCACCCGGGTCAATCCTGGCCCCTTTATTCGACCCGCACTCCATCGCGGTCGGCCACGTTTCGCGCCTAGATTTTGGTCACTTTTTGGTGCTATATTTATCGAAATCTTTAAAATTGATATCTCCGTTTCCTCTTATTGGATTGTTGTCAATTTAGTGTCATTTTATTTACTGAAATATACTCTATTTTCTAACTTTGTTTGGCATTTTTATTGTGTTGTGTTTGGACTTTATTAGTGTTTTGGTGCTGCATAAATACTTTATAAATTGTCTCCTAGTTCAATCTGTCTGTGCCATTGTTACCAGGGAGTTGAGTTCAGGGTAATTTAGTAACTTTAGTAGTTCACCCTGACAAGGATTGTGGTTGTTACTTGCAGTAGGTAGTCACACCTTTTAACTAATGTGGAAGACGATTTTGATGTAATTAAAATGTGTGCTTAATATTATAAACATTTGTACATTAAATATATACACTGCACTTGACAGAACTGCATTTTCTTGTGCCTGACTAAACTATGACTAAATTAGCCCAGGCTTTCATAATTAATTTTAACACAACCATGATGTGTGCTTTCATTTCACTGGCCACCGCACATAATGAAAATATGCACTATTTAATGCTGTTCCTGTGGTAATACGGAGGAAGCCTTTGTAACATTCAAGACTCTTCCTTTCAGTAATACTGTAGGCCTTCATTTATGTGACTTCCATTGTTTGGTGTAACTAGATTTTGTACTGCCACATCTGATGACATTAGGTCAGAATAGAACAAATTAATATTCAATTAGGGGATAGTGCTATCATGGTGCCAATATGACATTGTATAATTCTGAATTGTGAATCGTTTAGCTTTGTTCACCTTATGCTGACTGTGAGTATTCTATTGACTTCTATTGGGAATTTTCCTATAACAAATGGTACATTTGGGGGCTAGCGACTTGGTGTATCCCGACTAGATACTGAACCCCTGTCACTTTGTCTTATATTTTAGGACTGGTGTTTCAAACAGTCTTTTATGTGTGGAGCTAACTAAACTGGCTCCATGGCATTGGGGCATATGTGAGATAAAGCAAAAGGCAAAATATACTTGTTCCAGTTTAATTCAGTACTTGGGTATTTTCCTTAAGAGTTGTAACATTACCTGACAGGTGCACCATCTCTGTCTGAGGTGAACATGGAGAACAAAATGCATAGGAGAGGTGTGGCGCAGCGGCCAGGGCAGCTGACTTCGGAGCACAGGGCTCATGGTTCGATCCTTGGCTCCGGCGGCAGCTCAGCACCATGTGACTCTAGGCAATAGCTCACTTAATTTCCACGATGGCCCCCAGCGCCTTGAGACCCGTAAGGGTGAGTAGTTCGTGCTTTACAAATACGGATTTACATTTACATAGCACAACAAAATGCGCTTTAGGAATGAAACCACTGCATGTCCTTCCATTACCAAAAGAAAGTTGCAAAATAGCCCCTCATTCTGCGCCTCTGAATTTTCTTTATCTGGCATCATCATTTTCATGCAGGGGAAAGTCGACAACCTGCACAATTTAGCAACAGCAGCTCCTTATCAGGAGCTAAGGGGCATAGCCCTGCCTCCTGTGAGGCACCACTCTCTAACCCTTGCCTCAGCTACTAAAGAGTTAACTGAACAGTGTTCATGAAAGTGTCAGTGCAGCAGGTCAGCCCTCTTATCCTCCTCGCCCAGCTCCTAGTGAGGAGGGGGCTGAGGAGGCTGAAGCTTGATCCAGCCATATAGTGCTGCTTCAAAATATAACACTATGTAGCTGGATGTCTGGATTGAACATGTCTGAGGGGCGTAGTTCAGCTACAATCCAATTTCTTTACCAGACATATTGAGCATGTCTTAGGCAGCATAGTATATCTGCTAAAACGTGGCTATCAGGGTGCATGTCAGTGCATCCCTGAGGACAATGAGGAGCCAGACACAGCAGCATTGGCTGGATACCAAGTACTGTCACATCTTATTATAGGGCTGTACTTCCAGTCCTATCAAGAAGCTGGGAGAGGGCTTGAGGTGGGCATTTCTCTTAAACATGGCCTTGGTGCTCTTCTGACTCCTTGTTGGGAATCATGTATTGTTGTTTCTAATGCCCAGCAGAAGATTCCTGCTCTGCTGCTGCCATGGAGCCTCCAAGTTGCCATCTAAGAAAGCAAAGTAATTAAAACAAATGTTGCTTTGATCATTTGTGTATATGTGAGTGCTTGTGAGTGAATTACTCAGGTTGAGTTAGTGTGTGAATGTACTTGACAGTGTCAATGAGAGTGAAAGTGAGTGTAACCTTTGCGCCGGGTTCCGTCTCTCCGCTCCTGCTCTTCTCCATCTCGGACGGAAGCACAGCTAGGCCCCACTGACCAATCACAATGCTGCAATGCAGTGTTGTGATTGGCAGGCACCCAGGCTACCCTGACCAATGACAACGTTGCAGTGCAGCGTTGTGATTGGTCTGGAGCTTCCCGGTTGGACGCTTAACCAGGGAATGGGAGCCTGGGCTTGTTCTCCATGCAAGCTGTAATGCAGCCTGCATGGAGAACAGGGTATGTGCGCATGACCGGTCTGGGCTGCCCGAGAGGGCTGACCAAACAGTCATTTCGCACTGAGGAGTGGGCAAACCACTCCTCCCTGCCCTGCTCCGAGAGCATAGCAGCCCCGCCCACCCACCCGCCTGCAAAAGCAGCAGGAAGCATTAAGTGATAATAACTTAAAGGTATTATCATTTAATGCTTCTTCTTCGCACTGCTTAAAATCAGTGGGGCGACGTTCCTCCGCCATAGCGGAGGAGCCACCACTGAGTGAGTGGGAATCTGAGTATGAGAGAGTGTATGAATAAGTGTAAGTTAGTACGAGGGAGGGGGTGAAGGAGTTTGAGTCTGTTATTAGAAGTGAATGATTGGAGATTGTGAGAGGGTGTGGAAGGGAATTAGGTGTGTAGGTATCAATGGTGCACCAGGTGAAGCTGCGCCATGTGAAGTTGCACCCGGTCCCAGAGTCATTAAGTGTGAAAGGGTGAGCATAAGTGAAAACCAATGAATATGAGTATGTTTGTGTGTGAGTAACTGTGAGTGGGATTGAGTAAGAGTAGACAGTGTGAATTACAATGAGAGAGGGGGATGAGAGTGATTGCAAGAGGGACTGAGTATAAGTGAGAGAGCGTGAGTGAGATATAGTGTGCTGTTTGCATGTTTATGATTGTGAGTTTGCCTCTGGCCATGACACACTCAATATAATTCTGGGCTTATGATGGCATCAGGAACGGATCCTCGGTAATGGCAGAGGATCGTCGCCCCACTCGTCAGTCGCAGAAAAATAAAATGATAAAACATCATTTTATTTTTCTGTGACTGCCTTACACACGTGTAGTGCAGGGGGTCGGGCCGTGAGGAGTGGTGGGCACTAGTGCGCATGTATGTTTGGCCAGCCGTACTAGGCCGGCCAAACATGCATGCTCATTTGTATTTCTCCAACCCGGCTGTGTTCACAGCCAGGTTGAAGAAACGCCTCAGACTCCCAGGGACTGTCTGAGTTGCAGAGCAGGCCATTCAGACCAATCCTGGCACTGCTCTCATAATGAGAGCAGCATCTGGATTGGGTAGGGAGCCTGCATTCCCAGAGACTGCTAGGAAAGCCCCGAGGCGGACGTCAGAGGCAGCGGCTGTGGTAGCAGAAGAAAATGTACGTTTAAAAAAAATATTATTTCCCCCTCTTGCCCCGCCACCCCGTCCGTCTGTCTCTCGCCCCCCTCACTTTCAATTTATGGCGGTTGCTACTGGATGGCACCCAAGGTACACAGGACCCATTCTCCTCTGCTTAACCAGGCACTCATCTTCCCACCTAATAATTCACCTCACATCCCCACATCGCCCCAGCAGCTTTCTATCCGCTCCTCCCCTAGCCCACCCCCCCAGCATAGCTCCCTTCCCCAAGTATCAGTCTTTGAATCTAGACTCGATGAGATCGCACTTACCCTTCACCAGCTCAAGGATGATGTTCTAAGCCTCCTACGCCTCACCACTGAGCTATCTGAGAATCAGAAATTTTGTGGACCCCCGAAGTCTGGGCACCTCAACCACACTCTTGCTTCTGATCCTCGCCTCTGGCCCTTTGCGCATCCCTCACCCATTGTGACCCCCTCACTTTTGGCCTTCACAAACCACAGATGGGAAACCTCTCCCCTCCCGAATGACCCCTCTCGGCCTTACAGAGTCAAGGACCCACTTCAAGAGAAGGATTTTCATCTCCCTTCTTCTCTCTTATGGTGCACCTTATGCAGTTAACACAGAGACTCTCTCTTATGTCCCCTCTCATACTGCTAACACACCGAATCTCTGCCTAATTGAAGCAATTCCTCTGATCCATTTAGAGAGCCCTCGGTTAACGTAAGATCCTTAAATAAGAACAACCTTGCTCTTGTCCCCACCACTACTCCTCACCCAGCCATTCCCAAATCACAGCTCAAACGCATGCTTCTCAATTGCAGATCTGCAGTACGACACGCTGCTGATATCGCTGCCCTCATCCTGGCTCATGATCCAGACATTCTAGTGTTGATTGAAACCTGGCTCAACAACTCCTCTGCACCCATTATTGACATACTAGTGCCCTCTAACTTTGACATCATCAGGCTTGACAGATCCGGTCGTCAAGGAAGAGGCATCGCTTGTATACATCGTAAAAATCTATCAGTTAGACAACTACATGCTGACCCCATGCCGTCATGTGAATACCTGTGCTTCAAAGTATTATGCAACAACAGGCAAGCCTGTAAATTCCATGCGCTCTATCACCCTCCACGAGACAATCTCCCCTTCCTCGAGCAAGTCATGGAAATCATCTCATCGAACGTGGTCCGCCATGGCACCCAGATCTTCCTTTGAGACTTTAACCTCCATTGGAATAATAACAATGACTCGTCAGTCAACAGCCTCAAATCTTTCCTATCTATCCTCAACCTCACTCAAATCTGCGATAGCCCTACCCACATCAAGGGAGCGACCTTAGATATGGTCATTGGTAAGATAGACTCTATCCAACTTGAAGCTATCGCCCCATATGACTGGACAGACCACCATTGCATCTCATTCCTCATCTCAGAATTGGTGTGACTTAATACATCACAGCTAAAGAAACCTAGACACTGGCAAAGAAATCTTAGAAACATTAACCTATATGTTCTGACCTCATGCATTGACATGACAACAGCCTGCCCCCACCCCTGGATATGTCTGATGTTAGAGACCTCACAGATCATTACAATAGCTCCATGGCTAACATCCTAGACTCAATGGCACCCCTACAGCTAAAGAGAATGCCTTCCAAATTCTCCAAACCCTGGTATAATGGTAGCTTAAATACTGAAAGAAGAAATCTTAGACTGTTGGAACGTTTATGGAGATCCTCTCCCTCCCTTGACCACCTCACTCAGCTGAGATCACTGAGAAATCAATACAACAAAAGCATCAGATGCTCTAAAGCCAGTTATTTCAGAAAGCAACTGGAGCAAGCAAAGAACCGGTCAAAGAAATTGTTTGAAATCATCAAGCGCCAATTTAACAGCCAACCCAATCCTCAACTAATGGATCGATGTGCGCAGCCAAACTGTGAGGAATTTGCCGCCTTCTTCCAGGAAAAGACAACAAAGATTGAACTGGAACTAAGGGTAGCTTTGGAGAACCTGCCTGTTCCATATCCTACCTCTGGATTGGTGATGCCCCCCACCATTCAGGTTCTCCCCCCCAAAAACAATGCTGCTTGGAGCATTTTCCAAACCTTGGACGAAAGCACCATTCGCAAACCTCTGACCTCTCTAAAACCATCCAACCATTTCAGCGATCCCTTGCCATTGAACCTCTTCAAGGAAATCAGATCGTCCTTACTCCCTCTTTGGACTAGGATAATTAACGTCTCTCTGCTTCAAGGTACAATTCCAGACTGCCTTAAATCGGGGCAGGTCACCCCCATCCTTAAAAATCCGACTGCAGACCACACTAACCCTCACAATTTACACCCAATTTCCAACATTCCCACTCTGGCTAAGCTCTTAGAGAAATGCGTACACACCCAGCTATGAAGACACATCAAACAATTCTGCTTGCTTGACCAATTCCAATCAGGCTTCCGTCAGGGGCATAGCACGGAATCTGCTCTTACTCACATTATGGACGATGCTCTACGAATGCTAGACTCAAATGATTCTTGCCTTCTGATCCTCCTTGACCTATCGTCAGCTTTTGATACGGTCAAACATGATACCCTTCTTAAGCTACTGGAGCACAGGATGGGGCTATCAGGGACTGTGCTAAATTCGTTCTCCTCATTCCTTCACAACAGAACACAAAGACTTAAGGTGAATCAGGCTCTGTCAAATCCCGCTCCCCTAATTCTGGGGGTCCCACAGGGGTCCACGCTCTCACCCACCCTTTTCAACCTGTTCATGGAGCCCCTAACTGAACTCCTGAAATTATCCAACATTCATTATCACATGTATGCTGATGACACCCAATTGTACCTGAAAGTCTCCTCCCCAGAGGACATAAGGTCCCTCAACTCAACTCTTCAGGAAACACAAAGTTGGTTGACTCTCAATCACTTGAAACTAAATGCCCTCAAAACAGAATTTCTTCTTATCCCCCGGCCAATCACTCCCCAGACATCGAAGAATGAATGCATCAACTCACAGCTCTCGACTGCACTCCAAACATCATTGATTCTGTGAGCCCTCTGGGAATAATACTCGACAAACATCTGAACATGCAAAAGCACATCAGTGCTCTCACCAAAGGTGCGAACCTCCAACATAGGGGCATATTCACAAGGACTTATCGCCGAGTTATCGCCACCTTAACGCATCAAAAGTGGAGATAGATTTAACGCCCCATTCACAAGCGGGTGCAAACTGCAGACATCCCCAGTATTCCCGCGATAACTGCAGCAAAATTTATCTCCACGGGTGACACCACCAACTAACCCTAATGAGATGCAGAGTAGGCGTTCCTGTGCAAAAACTCACGAAAACACCACTACACCACTTTCACAACGAACTGCCAAATCTGCGATGCGAACCAAAAACAGGTGATAAGCCGCGGTAGCAGCAGGGAATTAACACCGGCCTTTTGCTGGTGTTAAGCAGGACGACTACCTGCAGCATGAAAGGGAGCCCAGCCAAGAGCCACATCTGAAGACCCACAGATGCCATAGAGACAATGATCATGCAGCTCGGAAACCCATGAGGGCCACAACACCCACCGCCACCACCCCCCGGACCCGTCCCGCCCCCCCCGGACCACCACAGAGGCAGCGTACACAAAGACAGCGGACCCACCTTAAACGCACCAGCCGCACAGACCGAACACCAGAGGAGGACATTGCCCACTACAGGCCCAAAAGGACAACCATCCCCCGCATCCTGACCCACATCACCCACCTGCTGATGGTACCAACACAGCAGACAACCAACATCCCTCCGCAGACAAAGCTGCCGGCTGTGCTGCACATGTTGGCCTCTGGTACCTTCCAACCCACAACTGCCAGAGTCGGAGGAGTCACACAGCCAGCCCCATCCAAGTTCAGGATGCCATCATCAGCCTGGTACCCCAGCACCTCCACTTCACCCACACTGCGCAGGAGCAGCTGGAGACCAAGCAAGGCTCCTACGCCATAGCTGGATTCCCTCACATGTCGGGGGGCAATCGACTGCACACATGTACCCTTCGTGCCCCCTGCTGACACTGCACACAACTACCGCAATAGAAAGTACACGCATCCCATGAATGTGCAGGCAATAGTGGACCACCCGGGACTCCTCAACAATGTCGTGGCCAACTCCCCAGGCAGAGTGCATGATTCCTACATCTCCCGACAGTCCATCATCAACCAGCGCTCCCAGGATGGCACCTATGGAAATGCAGTGCTCGTTGGTAAGTACCAAATGAACACACCACACACCTCCACCCCACAGTCATGCAACTCACGACACTGGCAATGGGCACGCAGCAGAACTACATGCAACATGCCACACAACATGCCAACCGACCAGACACGATAACACGACTCCATTGGGAACCTGGGCTTGCCATGCACACAACCCAGCCACGGCATGGCACCACAGCCACACAATAGCAGAATGTGAGGAGAGGCTTGGAGCAGGCATGTGCGAGAGTGGCAAGTGACTAATGAATGAGAACCTACCCAATGCCAGGTGTGGCGTGGAGGTGCCGGACAGACTCCAATGTGCAAACCACGGAAATGGCCATGTGGACATTAACTGCTGGTGCATGGAGTGTAGTGGCCAGTGGACGCTACCATGTCTCCACAGGCTGTGGGGCAGAACGCGGAAATGTCGCACGTTACGTCCCCCCCTGTATGCGAAAGTGGAGTGGGTTGGCCCTGCGTAAGCCAGGCCTGCATAGGGGTGTGAATAAAAACCCCGTCGCACTGGGCGTGGTTCTCTTTCGGAAATGGCCAACGTGTCTGCCAGGGCAGCGCCTCTCAGCCCGCCACGAGGCCGGCGTTGTGCGCGGTGGAGCCTGCGTCCCTGTGCGCCTGCTGCACCCCGGGCCGCTGGTCCCCAGACCCGTCATGCCTGCCCCAGCGCACCAAGGAGGCTCCGCTCACCTGCCGACACCGGCGTGTGTCAAAGAGGGCCCACCACGTGCCGGTGCAAGCTCCAAGCCCCAGTCCCGTGACCTTTGCAGCCTCCGCAGACCATCGCTGGCCTCCACGACGCTGGCCCACAGTACTCCTTTTTCATTGACATACTCCACCGGCGTACTCTTCGGCACAGTTGTTGGCACATGTTGTACTGAGTCGTGAGTTAAGAATGGCAGTGACCCCAAGTCTGTGGCAGCGTCCACATCACTGAACTCCCTCCGATCAGTGAAGCAAAAGTCTGCATCGCAAGCCTGCGACACGTGGTGCCACTAACCCTGTTCAACGTAAGCCGGCGACACGTGGTGCCACTAACCCTGTTCAACGCAAGCCGGCGACACTTGGATGAGGGCTCAGGCCTACGCTGCGGCCCAGTAGGTCCCACATGTGGAACTGTGTCCTGAGTCTTGAATGGCAGTGACCCCAAGTCCGTGGCAGCGTCCACATCACTGAACTCCCTCCGATCAGTGAGGCCAAAGTCTGCATCGCAAGCACACGACACGTGTCTGTGGGCCCGTGCTGACCGCTGCCCCCGGCCTACACTGCGGTCCAGTAGGTCCCACATCCAGCACTCAGTTGTGATTCATGAATGGTAGAGTCCATACCAGTGAACGCACGGAGAGGAGTAAGAGGAAGATGCAGCTCAGTCCGGATGAAAGCCGGATCCTCGTCACGGAGGTGACCGAACACTAGCAACAACTGACCTGGTGCCACCAACCCTGTTCACCGCAAGTCCGCGTCCCGTGGTGCCACTGAACCTGAACTACGCAGGCCGGTGGGACCATCCAATGTAAGCCGGCGACACTCGGTGAATGGTCCCTGCTGACCGCTCCCTCAGGCCTACACTGCGGTCCAGTAGGTCACACATGTGGAACTGTGTCTTGGGTAAGATATGGAGGAGTCCACACCATTGGTCACGCCTCATCGCAGGCGGCATCCCCTATCAGCACTGGTGCCACTAACTCTGTGCGCAATGAGTCATGGGCACTTTCTGGTTGGACTTTGGTGGCGTCTGAGTCCATGACCTGGGGGTTGTCTGCATCATCATCTGGCTGGGCCGGACTTGGTGTTCGACATGTGTCTGTTCCATTCATCTCCACCATAGTGGCTGTTTCAGCGTGGTTCTGCACTCTGCATCATGCCCAGGGGGTACACCTTCCACTGTCCACTGAGACACTCCGCGACAACCCCCTTTGTCATCTACGAGAACCTGCTCTGCTCTCGTGACCCTGCCCCAGTGCACCGCAAGTCAGCGGCCCGTGGCGGTAGGCCCGTGCAGGACGCTGTGCATCCGGGGCCACTAACTCTGTGCAGTTCAAGTCATGGGGCCTTTATGGTTGAATGGTTGTGTCCTTAACGATGTACACTGTTGTCGTTTTTTGATTGCACCAGGCACTCCATGACGGCTGGTGTACACACACCCCACACACATCCAACACAGGTGTCACTCGAAATGTGAGCCTGCTAATAAAAGTGGCCGGGCACACATGCCCGTAGCCATTCACACCATCTAAGCAAGTGTGTCCATGTGGTCATTATGTCAGCATGATGAGCCCGAGCCCTGCAACATCACAGTGTGCTGTCTTCAGCGGACGATACCATGCCACCTCAGCAGTGGCTGAGACCTTGGACATGTAGCTTCGCCCGCCCCCCCTGCATGCACAAGCGGCGTGTGCTGGTCCGGCGTATGTCAGGTCAGCGCAGGGGTGTGCTGATTCGGCAGGGGGATCAGGGCGTGGCTCTGGTCTGGCCTTGAGCAGGAAGTGCGGTAAGCGTGTCTCTGTGTTGGAGTGTTGTCGTCACCAGGGCCACAGTAGTCGATGTTGCAATGTAGCATGCACCCGGAGGGCGGGCCCGCACGTACGGGGAAATGTAGGAGCGCAAGACCGCTCGGGGTCTTGGCTCATGCATGCCAAGTGTTATGTGTATCAGTCCTGCGGCTGCATAAGTCAGATGCCTAGCCTCAATCGCAGCACGATCACAGCCAGCCATGGACTGTACACCTGTGTCTGCCCTGTCCGGACCATTGGCCTACACTCACATGGCCGCACACCCTCAACGGCCAGCTTCACGGTGTTGTTGGCATGCCGCTGGACATGCACAGACAGGCATGACAATGGTGTGCTGTAGGAGTGCACGTGATACACAAGTGTGGGGGCTCGTGGGAGGGAGGAGCAGCTGTGAGGCAAAGTAACCCACAGTGAGGCCGCTCATGTGCCACGTGCTCGGCATATCATCCATGATTCCCTGGGTCGCAGACATCCCACCCCACCCACGACAGGCCTCTGTACATCTCCTGTATGCAAGCAGATGGTAAAGTTACTGTAGGGATGAAAGGTCCTTTGTCTGAACTATCAGGCGGTAGCACATCTGCAGCTCCGAGCTGGGACTTGCATGTTCCCAGCACCCCCTGACAGATACGATAGCATTTGCTGGCGACTCCCACACTACGCACTGCCCGACGTGAGACCAACGTGTACACATCCCACACACAGAAGTCCTTGGTCGTAGTTAGCGTGCATGAAATGGCCTTCACACATACTCCCACCCCACCCCACCCCACCCCAGGCCTGCACCCGTTGCACACAGACACTGCTCATTGATCTGAGCTGTGCCATTTCATCCACAGGACTGGCACGGGTCAGCACGGTGCCGCTTCAAGCAGAGCCACTGACGCAATGGCAGACCATCCCGGACACATGCACAACTCCAGTCACGTGGACTGGTGCACGTCTGCTGCATGTACTGGGGGCACTGCCATTGGCAGTGCTGCGGATCAGTTACCGGCTAAGCTTCAGCCTTGCCAACGTCACCTGCGTTCAGCCTGTGTTGCATTGTCGCTCGTGCACATTCGAGTGGACCATGGATGTCTGCCTCTCCAACGTAACGGTAGCTGACCTGGATTTCGACGTGTGTGTGCGCCCCCTGTTGGCCCACGACCAGAAGTGTCACCGTGATGCCCGTTTATGGCATGCCTGGATGATTGGCATGCATGCTGGCAACTGGACCTGGGAGATTGCACGAGTCGTCGTGTGCAGTGACCACATTGAGCTGCTCCCCTATTGGGCTTTAGTCCCAATTGGGGCCAGGGGTTGGAGTCAGCACATCTGTCTGGGACAGCTGATGGGTTACGTCGCCGACATGTTAGATCTAGTCGACAACGAGCTCTCATTGGAAATGTTGGCCTACGCTGCTGCACTCGCGTTCATGGACGAGTGACAAGAGCCTGCAGCCACAACTGAATATGACCCATTGCACGTGTCCCGACGCCTGGTTGCATGTTGGGGATCTGGTCACATGTCCCAAGACGACAGTGGACATGGCTGCATTGGCCTGGACTCCGAATCCATGCGTGGACAACCAACGCGGGTTGGCACTGACTTGTGTGGGTGATGGACTCCCCCGGGGTGGACATGGGCGCTTTCCAACGTTCCTCATTCAGACATGCTGCTGCATTGGTCTGCATGTCGTGGCACTTCTCTTGGCCGTACTGACACGCAATTGTTGATAAAGCTTCCGCACCTTCACTTGTCTCCAACTGTGATGAGTGTTGATTTGTATGCCAATGTGTGTGTCACGGCCTATCTGGGTCCCTGCCAAACATGCATTGCTACCCCATCAGGGCTGTGGGTTTGTACTTGTGCATTATCATGTCCCTGTTTCGTGCTTTGCCAGATGCGTATGGCCATTTACCGGCCACAAGCGGGTGCACTTGTGTCCTCTGTTCAGTTGTGCAAATGTTGCTGTTTGTATCACATTGTGTTCGATGTTGGGGTGCTCTGCTTCCTATGTGTGTGTGCTGCATTGTGTGTGAGATGTCCCTTCAGCTCTGATTTGGCTCACCCTTCTCCCTTTCAGGCAGTAGGTTTTCACTTCTGTGCTTGTTCAGTGGTGTGATATTGCCGAGTTGTGTGACTTGTGCTCTTGGTTGGTGTTGTTACTCTTGGACATGGTTTGTCTGCAGTTGTGCTGTGCTTAATTGTGCATGTGTGCCATTGTGCCCATCTCCCCCCGTCCCCCCAGTCCCTGGTCGTTCCTCTCCCTGTTGCTGTTGTGTCTGTTGGTTTTGAGCAGTTTCCGGTCCCCGACTCCTGCCACCATCTCCAGACTGATGTGGTGGACACCATTTCCTCCATGTCATCCAGCTCCTGGTGTGGTGCTGGACTCCCACCTCCGGTGTGCATTGCTGCCTTCTGGTTGTTGGCGTGTTTCTGCTTGTTTGTGCGTTTCGCATCATTCCAGCTGTTCTGGTTTTCTTCCATTGTCCTCCTCCGCCCTCCGGCTGCATTCACCTTGTCCACGATGGACTGCCATGTACAATGTTTTGTTGCCAATGGGGCTTGTGGGGTTGTGTACTAGCTCCGGCTGCCTCCATTGTGCTTTGCTGTTGTTTTCTGTTTGGTTTGTCTTCCTTTTTCCTGCTTTTGTTGTGCTTATTCCCGCCTGCCGTGTGTGTGTCGCGGGCCTGGCGCTGCTTATCGCTGCTTTCCTCATCGCGAATGGGCTCATCGCACGTTTTTTGGTGTTAGGGTTTGTGTTATTATCTCCGTCGCGGTGGTTGTATTGCGGACATTGGCCATGTTTTCGGCAAACTATCGCATGGTACCGCCGTGTTGTGAATTCCACGTTAACACGGGGTTATTTTCCCGCGATAGACTGCGATGTGTAAACTTGCGTTAACGTTTTTTGGAGATGTTTAGCGCACGTTCTTGTGAATATCCCCCTGAGAGTCTTGAGGAAAATAAAACTGTTTCTACCCCATAACGACTTGAAAATGCGGTGCAAGCCCTAGTGATTACCCTCTGCGGCCTTCCTAGAGCGAAGATGGCGCCACGTATGGCCTCTCTCAACTCCGCTACGAGTCTCGTTACAGGCTTCAAATGCTATCATCACATCACGCCTGAGTTGAAATCTCTTAAATGGCTCCCGTGTGAAGTAAGGATTCATCTGAAAATTGTCTGCATGACGCATAAACCTTTACACTTCAACACTCCAATCTATCCTGCACAAAAACTTGAGCTTTCTGGGGGCTCTCGCTCCTCTAGAGGCTCTAGCACCTTACTGCTCAAGCCACCGAAATTCCATAAAAGAAAACTTACAATCGAGCATTTTCGGGTATTGCACCAAGAATCTGTAACGTCTTGCCACCTGAAATAAGACTTAATAACTCCACGGCTTCCTTCAAAAAGGAAGTCAAAGAGTTACTGATGAAGACATTTTTGGGCTAGCTTCCAATCACCTTAAGATGCATTGACTTTCTTTTGTTCCCTTTAGTTCTGCTTTGATTACATTGATCTGTTATGTTTGTTTTGTTTTCTGATTATGTTACGATTACCACGGGGTGTGCCCGTTGAACTGCCAAGATATAAAGCGCTCTGTTACCCTTATGTGGTCTTGTTTGCGCTATATAAACCTCTTCAAATAAATAAGGTAACATGCTGCTTCTGCCATATTGTAGATAATTCACAACACAAGAAAGGTCACCCATGGCAAAATGCAGGCAGTGACATTTTAGAAGTGATTCTTGGAATGGCCCTTGAGTGTAGGTGCCTGGTGGGTTGGTTAAATTGTACGCAGCTGCTCTAGTATTCTGGTCCTGTTTTGTGTAGGGCTTTGTATGTTTGCATGAGAAGTTTGAATTTGCTGCGCTTGTGAATATGGAGTCAATGAAGCTTCATGAGTTTTGTGTGATGTGGGTGCGGTCTGGGAGTTCAAGTATGAGTTTTGTGGCTGCATTCTGGATGGTCTGTAGTCTGTCTAGGAGTTGTTTGGAGATGCTGGCGTAGAGAGTGTTGCCATAGTCTAGCCTGCTGGTGATGAGGGCTTGAGTGATGGTCCATCTGGTGTTCTGAGGCAACCATTTGAAGATCTTTCGCAGCATACGTAGGATGTAGATGCAAGAGTTGCACACTGAGCTGACTTGAGCCGTCATGTTGAGCTTGTTGTCTAGGATGATCCCTAGATTTCTTGTGTGGTGAGTCGATGTGGGTGTTGGTCCTAGCTCAGATATCCACCAGGTGGAATACCATGGAGAAGTCTAGTTGCAGAAGACCGTACTTTCTTCTTGTCCAAGTTGAGCTTCAGGCAGTTGGTTTCCATTCAGTCTGCTACCATGGTCATGCACTTGGTGAAGTTGGTTCTGTTGGTGTTTGTCTTGTCCATCAGAGAGAGGATGAGTTGGGTGTCATCAGCGTAGGAGATGATGGTGATGTCTTGTGATTGGATGATGTTGGTGAGCGATGTCGTGTATATGTTGAAAAGAGTAGGGCTGAGGGACGATCCCTGTGGGACACTGCATATCAGTCTCTTGGTCTCTGATGTGAAGGGTGGCATCTTGACCCTTTGGGTTCTTTCCGTGTGGAATGAAAAGATCCATTTGAGAGTGGATTCTTGTATGCCAATCTTGTGAAGTCTTCTGATGAGGGTGTTGTGGGAGACAGTGTCAAAGGCCGCAGAAATGTTGAGCAGGATGAGGGCAGCTGTTTCTCCTCCGTCCAGGATGTTTCAAATGTCATTGGTGGCCACGATGAGTGCTGTATCGGTGCTGTGGTTCCTTCTGAATCCTGATTGTATGTTGTCTAGAAGATGGTGAAGTTCGAGGCAGGCTGTGAGTTGCTTGCTTTTGGCCTTCTCAATCACTTTGGCTAGACAGGCTAGCACAGAGATGGGTCGGAAGTTGCTCAGTTGATTCGTGTCAACTGTGGGCTTCTTGAGGAAGGTTTTTATTTCTGCAAGTTTCCATTTATCCAGGAAAGTGGGAGACGGGATGGAGGTATGCTGGTTGGTGATGTTCCCAGGTTGTAGATGTGGTGGAGACATTGGTTCATTGGGCCCCTGAGTGGAAGGTCCGCATGATTGCCGATGTGTAGTTTCTGGTGAGGGTTGTCCATTTGGTCAGGTGGCCATCTTGGTTGGTGGTGGGTAAGTTAACAATGAGTTCTCTGGGGTTGGGTTGGTGTGCAAAGTTGTTGTAGATGTTTGCGATTTTGCTGTGGAAGATGTTGGATAGGTTGTCGCAGAGTTGTTGTGTGGCAGCAATGTTGTGGACAGTGGCTGAGGGTGAAGTGAAATCCTTGACGATCAAGAAGATCTCCTTGCAGTGGTTGGATCTTCCTTCGATGTGGTCCACTAGTGCTTTTTTCTTGGCGTCTCAAATTTGCTGGTGATAGCGCCTGAGTGCAGCCTGTCGGTGGTGTCGTGGCTGGCTCTCCATTTCCTTTCTAGCTGTTTACAGTGTTGTTTGGTGTCTTGGAGGTCTTCTGTGTACCAGCTTGCCTTCTTGTTTGAGCTACTATGCTTGTTGGGTTTCATAGGTGCGAGGGCGTCTGCACAATTCTTGATCTAGTTGTTGAAGTTTTTGATGTCCTTGTTGAAGTTGTGTGTGGGGCTAGTCTGATCAGTGCTGAGGGGGCTGAGCCAGTCTGCTTCTGTGATTTTGTCCCAGCTGTGGCTTGGAGTTCTGAGTCTGGTAAGGGTGATGACTTGAGGTGTGTTGATTTTGAAGTGGATGATAGAGTGGTGGGTCCATGTGAGGTGTTCTATTTGGTGCTGCCGCTTGTGGTGAAAATGGGGTCCAGTGTGTCCTGAGCTGTGTGTTGGTTCTGTGATGAGCTGGGTGAGTCCAATGTTGCTCAGGCTTTCAAGGACTGCTGCGGAGCAGAGGTTGTTTCAGTCTTCCAGGTGACATTTGAGGTCACCAAGGAGAATGTAGGTTCTGGAGTCAATGGTGAGTGGAGCGACAAAGTCAGTGATGATGTTGTTAAAGGTGGCTTATGGTCCAGGTGGTTGGTAGGGGAGGGTTCTGTTCAGGGTGAATTTTCGGGATATTTGCAGCTTGAAGTGCAGGTGTTCCAAGAATGGAGTGGCATTCTCTGTGGATGTTGTGCATTTGATGGATTCCTTGAAGATGATAGAGTGTTCTCCTCCTGGCTTGTGAAGGTGGTCCTGTTGAGCGATCTTGTAGCCCACTGGGATTGCTGTAGCGATGTAGGGAACTGATAAGGGGTTGGGCCAGGTCTCTGTGATGAAAAGGATGTCCGGTGCTCCGCTGCTCAGAAGGTCCCATATTCCAGTGGTGTGTTTGCTGAGTGATTGTGTGTTAAGAATCATGCATGCTAGTGGGTGTTGACATGTGGGTTTGCTGTGGTGTGGGGTGTAGGATGGGAATGTAGGTGATGTTGGTGCTTGTGCGGTGTGTATGGTGGGAGGGGGTGTTGAGGGCATTGTTAGTATTTGCATGGGTGTGTGGGTGGGTGGCTGTTGGAGAACCGGCAGTGGGTACAGGTGAAAGCTTCTACCGTGGTTTGAGGTGTGGTGCAGCAGCAGTTGGGGGAACGGTGCCCGGGGTCTAGCAACCTAAGGAGTGCTGCAGAGTATCGCTGGGCGGTAATCAGACCAGGGTTCCTGGTGATGAGCACGGTCCAGTCACGGACGGGCACAGACGGGCTTGCCTTTGGTGCACCAGCGGCGCACCTGCTGCACGTGTCATGTTGCAACTGTCATTAAGTAGGTCCTGGAGGAGGGAGGAGTCCAGGGTGCCATGATGTAATTTCCTTTGCTCATGGGTGTTGGGACATGAAGTCCTCTTGCTTAGCTTCTTCTTTTAAAGACGGTTTTGGCTGTAAACCAGTAATGTCACTTGCTGACCAGATGGATAATGAGAAATTCAGTGATGTCATTTCCTGTGAAGGTGAATGATGGGAGATCCAGGGATGTCACTTCCTGTGCTGATAGGTGGTGGGAAATGAAGTCCTCTTGCTTGGTTTCTTCTTTTCTCTTTCAAATCTGTTTTATTTTCATAAAAGAGTCAAGAGAGAGGGTCGATACATACACAGCGTGTGGCCTACAACCCAACGCAGGGCCGGCCGCCGTATCAAGAAGAGGCGTGCAAAACTGGGACAGCAGCTATCAACGTAGGCATTTACACAGCAAGTCGCCTACAACCCATGTTGGGCCGGCCGCGTGTTATCAGAAGCATTGCGCAAGCCTGCATTGTGGGTATGCCTCAAGACCTTTGCTCAACAGGAGCAACTGAGGGGAGAGAAATGAGAGAAGAGGGGGAGAAAGAATGCAGCAGTAACAGGATAGGACAGAGGAGAATTAACAGTCCGAGGATAGTTAGAGAGCTGAGACGCTAGGGAAAGGAAGGAAAGCGAAAGCGGGGGCGCGCAATCGAGCAACGCAAGGCGGGGAGGGGGGGGACGCGCTACTCAAGAAATGTCCTATGCAATGTGGGGGGGAAGGGGTGGCGGGCAAGAGGGGGAAGAGATAAGCCAAGGCATTCAAGGGGCGAGTTACCGCCTGGTGCCTACCCCAGAGGTTCAAGGGGCTGGGTCAGTATAGCTAGGCAGTGAGCCTGTCAGGTTCAGGTGGCAACACAGCGTCTTCGAAAAGGCGGAGGGCCCGGAGTTTCGGGGGCAGAAAACGCGCGTGCTCTAATTTACAAAGGTAGGTGACCAGCGGCTGCCATATTTTGGTAAAACGAGTGGCGCTGGACTGCAGGCGTGCGGTAAAGAGTTCCATAGTTACTGTGTGCCACAGGCGCGTGAACCAAATGTTAATGGGGGGTGCCTCTGCTTTCTTCCAATATAGAGCAATGAGTTGCTTGGCGGTCCCTAGCATATGGAGAGCAATGTGCCAGTCACTACCAGTAAGTGCGCGCAGAGTGTCAGGTTTGAGGCCTAGGAGAATTGTGACTGGGGATTCAGGCAAGGGGAAGCCCAACACCACTTTGATATGACTAAGAACCTCTTTCCAGAATAGAGTCAGGAGTGGACAAGCCCACCAAATATGAATGAAATCACCCGGGGAGCTTAGGCATCTCCAACAGAGCGGGGAGGAGGTGGGAAACATCTTATGTAATCGAGAGGGCATATAGTACCACTGCGTCATAACCTTGTATGCAGTTTCCCGTTGGGCGACACTGCGATAGACCTTCGGTATGTCCCGCCACAAGCGGCTCCACTGAGCAGGTTCAATGATAGAGGAGGATGCCGACTGCCACCGACGCTGATATGGATGCGGGGTGATCAGTGCGGGATGCTGTAGGAGCTGGTAGATCCGAGAGATTAAGCCCTTTGAGTCGTCAAAGGAACGCACTAAGCGTTCAAAAGGAGTGAAGGCGCGGGTGGCGGCATGCATTATGGCAGGTGTAGAAATCCAGTGGCGAAGCTGTAGGTACTGGAGTCTGGCTCCCTCCGGGATGTCAAACTCCTCCCTGCATTGAGCAAAGGTTTTGGGTGTACCTCCTATGAACAGGTCCCGGACCGTCCTGCAGCCGCTCTCTGTCCAATTAGAGAAGGCCTGCGTGTTAACAGCCGGCGGGAATAGCGAGTTTCCAGCAATGGGAGTGTGAGGAGAGGGGAAGGTAGTGAGTCCCTTAGAAGCGGCTATCTTGTCCCAGACATCCAGGACTGTCTTAGTGGGTAGGGCAACGTAGGCACTACGGGACCGCGCAGCCCGAGGAAGCCAGGGAAGATCCCAGATGGTTCGCCCAGTTACTGCCCTGTCCATGTGGAGCCAGACCTTTTCGCTATCCCTCGCTACCCATTCAGAGATGAAGCGGAGTTGGGAAGCCCAGTAGTATTCTATTAAGTTGGGACATGCTAGCCCCCTCCTGTCCCGAGGGAGCATGAGAATTTTATTGGAAAAACACGTTCTACGCCCACCCCAAATGAAATTAGTGAGGTCGCGTTGTAGACTTTGGATCTGGCGCTGTGGAATAGGGGTGGGAAGACATTGGAATATATATAAGATTTTTGGGAGTATCGACATTTTGATGGCGTTGAGGCGGCCCAGCCAAGAGAGAGTAAGAGGTTTCCAAATTCTCAGGTCCTCCAGAACCGACCTCCTGCAATCTCACCAATTCGCTTGAGTCCATGTGGCTAGCGAGGGGGTCAGCTGAAGTCCCAGGTAGCGAATGGAATTAGTCGCCCACTGGTAGGGGACAAGAGACTGCAGCACAGGGATCTCCTCCCGAGGGATCGTTAGGTTCAGGGCCCATGACTTCTCATGATTAATTTTAAGGCCAGATGCCGATTCAAAGGACTGCAGCAAAGAGAAGAGAGCCGGGAGAGAGGTATGTGGTCGGGTTAATGTGAGAATAAGGTCGTCCGCAAAGAGAGACACTTAGGGGCCGATTCTGATCTCGGCCGGTAGTGCTCCGAATCGGATTCGGATTCACCGGATCCGATTCGGAGCCCTGTTTCCCGACCGAATCGTACGCGGGTCCGGCCGAGCGAGTACGATGCAAGCACCCGCGAAATCGCCGACCGACTCGACCGCGGCTCCAACACGCTCCGACCGACTCGCATGGACACGACTCGCACCGCGCTATGGAGACGTTCCCGGCCGGGTAAGTACGATGCGCGCCGCGAGCAGTCCGATCGACTCGCGCCGTCCGGCTCGAAAAAGCTGTCGGAGCCGGACTTTGGGGGTCCGCGTCGGACCCCCTGTACGTGTAGGCGCACGAGTCGCACACAGGGGGGACCCATGGGTCCCCCTACCTGTGCATGTACGCCGCGATGCGCATGGACGCGTACACGCTGTAGGGGCGCCCTTGTCCGCCTCGCACCCATTGGAGTCAATGGGAGCCCGCGTACGCGTTGTACGACAGGCTCCCATTGACTTCAATGGGAGTCCGACCGACTAGAGTCCGATTGCATACGTGCGCATCGTACTCGTTCGGTCGGACTGCTAGGGTCCGATTCGGTCGGAATTCTCTCCGGGTCCGGCTCGGTCGGAGAGAATTCCGGCCCGAATCCGAATCGGCCCCTTTGTGTTGTTGGCCTCCAAGGGGAATGCCGTGGACCTCCGGGGCCTGCCGAATCATCATGGCCTGTGGCTCCACCACAAGAGCAAATAGCAAGGGGGACAGAGGGCAGCCCTGCCGCGTGCCCCGATGTATGGAAATGGGGGCAGTGAGCTGGCCATTGACCCGCACCCGAGCCTGCGGTGAGATATAGGGGGCCATGATCCGGGCAATCATGGACGGGCCTAGCCCGATTTTGTGTAACACGGCTCGGAGAAAGGTCCAGTCCACACGGTCGAACGCTTTCTCCGCGTCGAGCGATAATAGACACGCCGGTATATCCCAATGATGGGCCTTCCCTACAAGGTGAGCGACTCGGCGGACATTGTCCGCTCCTTGACGATGGCAGATGAAGCCAACCTGATCCGGTTCGATGAGCCCGGGCAAATGCGGATCGAGCCGCCTGGCCAATATTTTAGTGAATATTTTAAGATCTGTGTTCAGGAGGGCTATAGGTTGAAATGAGGAGCACAGGGTAGGATCCTTACCCGGCTTGGGGATGAGGGCAATCTCTGCCAGTCCCATAGAGGTGGAAGGACCCGCTGCATCAGTAAAGGAGTTAAAAAGGTGCAGCAGGTGGGGTTGGAGCTGCCGCAAGAATAGGCGATAGAAGGCCAAGGGGAGGCCATACGGGCCCGGCGATTTCCCCAGGGGCAGTTCCTTCAGGGCGCTCGCAAGCTCGTCCTGAGTGAGGGGTTCCTCCAGTTGCTGGACATGGTATGGACTGATCGGGGTCCAAGGACAACGATCCAGGATGGCTTGTACCCGATCTGGGGGCGGCTCATCTGCAGCATAAAGTGCCGTATAGTATGCGTGGAAAGCGTCACATTTAGCCGCCTCCGTAGTGGCCCGCATGCCATCACCTATCTGAACATTAGCTATGTGTGCTTTAGCTGCTCGCGCTCGCAGGCGCCTAGCCAGGACCCTGCCCACCTTATCCCCTCCGTCAAAATAGCGTTGCTTCAACGCAAGGAGAGCCCTCTCGACCTTGTTAGTTCGAAGAGAGCGAAGTTGGCCCCGGAGGATCGCCAGACGTCGTTTGTGAGTAAGTGAAGGGTGCTCCTGATCCTGCCTTTGCAGGGTCTTGATGTCCCGAGAGAGATTATCTTCTAAAAGGCGTGCGTCGCGCACCCGTGCGATTGCAAAAGATGTGATATGGCCGCGGGGCCCTGGGGGCACCGGTAGATGGCTCCCTCAAGAGGAGCTCGATGTGAGCATGATACGAGACAGAAATGTCGGACATGGAGGCCGAGATCGATTCGCTGATTAAAGCATGAGAGATTAAAATATGGTCGATGCGCGAATACGTGCGGTGTACGTGTGAGTAATACGAATACTCGCGCGCGTCAGGGGAGTGATAGCGCCAAGTGTCAAGAAGGTTAAGGTCCGACAGCTGCTTCTTGAGGGCCGAGGACATTGCTCCAGTCCCATGCAAAGAGGTCCCGCTACGGTCCATCGCAGCATCCCACACCAGGTTAAAATCCCCCCCTATGATGAGTGGGGGATCTGCTTGTGGGACGTGTTCCCGCAGGGTCTCTCGAAGATACAAATCCTGCGCCTGATTAGGCGCATAGATATTGCACAGTGTAAAGGGGCGACGTCCAATCCTGACTCCAATCCTAACAAACCGACCATCCTGGCTACGAAATGCCCTAGACTCCCCCTGCCTGATGCCAGGTCTACAGAGTATCGCAACTCCAGCCGTTTTTGTGTGGGCTGTAGCCCAGAACTGGAGGGGATACCGCGGGTGGGCCATGCGAGGGACATCAGCACGTGTGAGGTGGGTCTCCTGAAGGAAAATAATGTCAGGGTCATGTTGCAAAAGTTAGCGCCATATCTGGTGTCGCTTGTTTGGGGAGTTAAGCCCCTTAACATTGAGGGACAGGATCTTCAGGCAAGGGGTAGTGGTCATGACTGATGTAGAGCCTGGAGCAATCCGTCACACCATTGCAAGGAACGGGGCTGTGTAGCTGGGGGGAGAAGCAGAAGGGAAACGCTCCCGTCGTGGGGGAGATAGCGCCTTGAAGGGGACCTCCGCCCGCCGTAAGAAGAGGTAGTGAAAAAGAGAGAGAAGAGAGGAGAGAGAGAGAAAAGAGAAGCATCCAAAGTATAAAAAACCAACAATGGCCAACAGGGCCCAGTGTCCTGTTCCAGCTTAGGGACGTACAGGGCCCAAAGGCACAGGCGATCCCGGAGAAGTCACTCTCCCAGGGACAGGTCGGAGGCGGGTCTCCCACCGTGCGAGGTGTCATCCCGACGGATATTCCAGTACCGTCAGCACTGCAGTTAGGGAGCTGGGGTAGCGTTGTCTCAGGGGGCAGGGTGCAAACTTCTCAGAGACAGAGGACAGTTACAGAGTTCGATGGGCTCCGCCACCAGCGAATACGGAGGTCCGGCCATTCAGGGGGTGGAAGGCTGGGAACCAGGTGCAGAGCGGTCGCCCTCCATGGAGCGAATATGTTGGATGATATCATTCTTAGCTTGTGAAGACGACTGCTCCCCGGGGCATGAAGGGTGCCGACTGCGGCGTACCCCGGTCCAGGAGGGTTTGGCAGGGACCCGGGATGGCATACGCGCAGGACTAGGTGGTGGCGTGAGGGAAAGACGAAGAAGCTGTGCCGCCTCCCGGAGAGACTGCACCATCCGGCGTTTGGACTCCCACTGGAAGATGAGCGCGAAGGGGTGGCCCCACTGGTATTGGACATTCAAACTTCGCAGCTTGTCAGTAACAGGCCTGAATTCGCGGCGCCGCCGGAGGGTGGTGGGTGCCAGGTCCTGGAAGATCTGTATGGGAGCTCCTTTATAGGAAAGGTCTGGCTTGGAGCGTGCTGCTTTTAGGATCGCCTCCTTTTCGGTGAAAAAGTGGACCCGGGTCAGTATATCGGGGAGGAGGCCCGCACGGTTAGGAGGGTCAGCAACTCTGTGCGCTCGGTCCAGTGCCGGTGGAGAAGCGTCGTCATCACCCCAGACCTCGTGCAGGAGCTGAGCCACATATGTCATGATGTCTGACCCCTCTGCCCCGGTAGGCACTCCCCGGATGCGGCGATTATTCCGGCGGCTCCTATTCTCCAAATCCTCCTGCTTCAGCTGTAGGTCGATATGTTGCTCCTCGAGGACAGCCAGGCGCTGCCATAGTTGCTCTTGGTCCTCCGTTCGTGCATCCACAGTCCTTTCAAGGCTGTCCACCCGTTCCCCAATCTCGGTGACCTCCTTCTTGAGTTCACGGACACAGGAGTGGACCTCTGCGCGTAGGGAGCCGATTTCCGTCTTGAGCTCCGCCATGAAGCCGGTCATGAAAGACTGCGTGACAGGCGGCGAGTCCCCCCCAGTCTGCAACGCCATCTCCCCAGAGGCAGTAGCGCTTGTTTTGCTCCAGAGTGCCGCTACGAGGTTGTCCTTTGGGGGTGCCGCTGCATCCTTTACCGACTTAGTGCGGGTCATCGCTCGTCAGGGCCCAGTAGCAACCAATGCCGGGCGAGGCGCAAACGGGGGAGCGTGTGGCCGCGGGAGAGCAGGCGGGAGAGTCGTGTGTATCCAAGTCCACGCAGGCGACAGGACACAGGGCGCAGCTGGAGAAGCCCCACAGCCGATGCAGAAGGCAGGAGGGCAGGCGGTGGCGTGAAGCGCAGAGTGGTGTCCAGAGCCTCGCATACCGGCTGGTCAATCCCCAACTACGCGGCCGCACAAGCCCAGGGCCTCCCAGGTCCCGCACCCACCACAGAGCAGGCAGTCCAGCCGAGAGCCAGGAGCAGGAACCCAGTCGGCGTCGCTATGCCCAGGGTATGTGGCCAGGCAGCGGGCAATTCAGGAGAGATCCGTCTCCACGGACCGGCCCGTGACTCAGTAGCTGAAGGGCGCCCTCAGCGACAGCACTCCTCGTCGGAGCTCCCCAGTCAGCTGCGCAGAGGCTCCCGCCCACAAAGGCCACAGACGTCAACGGGATCACCCCACACTCTCAGTCCATCCAACCAACTCCAAACGCTGTAGTGTGCTACAGTTTAGGCCACCGCAGTGCAGAGCAAACCCCACCGGGCTCCCTTGGGGGCAGTTAGGGCCGGGGCAGATAGCAGGTCCGAAGCCAGGGCGGGGCCCCCCGCAAGATAGGCTGCCTCAGAACCAATGGGCAGCTGCGTGGTCCGGGAGGGCCGGCGAGACCCCAAGCGTTCCCACCAGGCCAGAAGGGGCTGCCGGCAGTCTCCGCACCGATGGTCCCCCAGGCCGATGACCCAACAGTCGCTCCGGGTGCTGCTGCAGCAAGGGCCCTCGCCTCAGGGGCACCAGCCAGGCCCCCTGGACCCCACACCTCCGTCAGCAGGCTCTCCATGCACCAGGCCCCAAGCGCCTCGCAGCAGGGTCGAAGTCAGGCAGTCCGCAGCACCTCGCCGCTGGGCCCCCCCTGCACGCCTCCACCATCCGCCGCCAGCCACAGGGTAGCGTCACTCACCGCAGGGTGGCGCAGGGCTCAGCAAGGCCGCGCCGCCGACCGTCCGCTTCAGGCGCCCTCCACAGGCTCGGGGCCGCTCAGGATCGCAAAATGGCGAACATCCGATGTTGGAGGGGGGAGACCCCCACCGATCACCAGCGCCGCAGACGTGGCCCCCGTCTCCCACAGGCTCCAGAGACCTCAGCGGAGCGGCGCTGCACCGGGGGCGGCAGGCAGACCACAGGGCAGCGTCCACTATTCTCCAGGGGGACCCAGGCCGGGAGACCACAAAATTGCGGCAGCCGCAATGCGCACCGGGGATGCCCAAGCATAGAGGCCTCTCCACCGCAGCCGACGGGCTTGAGTCGCTATCCTCCTGTCAGGGGGGCCCCCTCCATCTCCACCACTCATGCGCCCCAAAAGAACGCGCCGACAAGGCCCCAGCTCCGCTAGAATAACTTCTGACAGCAGCGGGCGGCCGGAGCTCCAGCGGCGTGCGTCTCACTCCATCGGCAGCGAGACCACGCCCACGGTTTCTTCTTTTAAAGATAGTTTTGGTGGGAAAACCAGTAATGTCACTTCAAGTCACTCTCAAGGCAAATTTAGCAAAAAACGGGGTGAACTCCTGGCATGTATTACGCTCCACCATATTTAAAGATCACCAACCACCACTGCAAGTTAGGGAAAAGATATATTAGCAGTACTGAGCTTTAAAGGCAGTGATCTTTGACGGTGTCCAGCCACTCCCCTGTATGATTTGATTTTTAATCACTTGTAAGCCACTCTTATTCCAGCTAAAACAAAGGTGCAGGTTATATTCAGCCACATCATTTTTTATGTGTTCACAATGTTGAAATATAAAACATTGTTTTAAAAAGTTTTTATTTCACTTTTTTATTTATTCTGAAATATGTACCTTTCCCTGCTAATATTATTTAATTTACCAAAAATAATCTGAGTGTCCCAGGTCCCAGTGGTAGTTGCAGTAAGTAAACATTGAACATGAGGACACTGTTTTATCTTTTATTCTTTACACTGTCTTTGCCATTTTTGACGCCAGGGATCACAGAGGCAGTGCCAGGGAACACAAGTGGATAGCAGTAGCTACCTCTGGCGACTCCTAAATGATGTCCATTGCTGAAATCAATTGATTAGACACTGAGAATAAACTATTGGATGAGAGAGATCCTCTATAGTTGATCAGGGTTTGAAAAACAAAGGTAAACAAGGCATAGATTCAACTCCTCTACTAAGATTAGTACCCAACATACTTGAAGGTGTGCCTTCATCCCTTTCATCTCTAGAAGGAGGCCTCCTCCAGATTAGGAGACTACAATGTTTTCTTTCTGATAGTGAACTTTTTGAAAGTTACCAATTATTGCCTGTATTCTTGCTTTTATCATTCTTTATACATTTTCCTGATTTGCCTTCATTTTAGCCCATGCTAACATTTTATGTGCATTGCAAGATAATTTCTACTGCATGACTTTAATTAAACACTACCAAGCAGAAAATATTTTCAGAATTTCTCTCTGCAAGCTTACTTTTTGCAGAGCTTTTCTAAACTGCTGCATTGCCCAAGACAAGAACACTAAACCTCTCACGCAAAAGTACTCAATAAAGTCTGAGTGGTTGTGCATGGACCTGCGATTTTTCACCTGCTAAAAATGTCACCATGCATTCCACCCGAGAATTAGTCCAAGCAGGTGGAATGAGGAAAAACATGTATTTTTCCAACGCTGTAAAACCGATACCAGAATCCAAATGTTTTTTTTTATAAAGTAACATTTTTTTATTGTCATTTGAAAAAATTAAAGTCATACATTGCAAGAGATGCACCTCCATAACAACAGAGCAGTGAACAGTAAAAAAGAAGGGGGAAGGGGAAGGAGAGGAAGAGAGGAGGGGAAATAAGGGTTGCTGTCATTTACATCATCTGTATCATAGAGAGCATTACAGGCGTCAGTTTAATATTGCATCGTAAACCAGCGTTAACAAATAATTGCCACAAATATCATCCTGAGATATAGAGGGGAAGGTGCGAATATCTTGTCAGTTCGAACCTGTTCTATAGGGCATAGCTCGAGACTGTGTCACTCTGTAGCGGACTCTCATTGACCCCTTCCTCATAAATAAATGTAGGAGTGAAGGGATATATTTGTTGCATGTAATGATCTAGGGAGATGCAGTAGTCAGTGATCGCAAGTGAGCCAGAAGTGGTTCCCAAGTATCTTTCGGACGGCTTTGCATGGGCATCAGTTCCCACTATTGAGCTAGTTGTTCCTGACAGTATGTATCCTCCTTTAGCCATGAATGCAAAAACAACAATTGATGGACAGAATGCAGAACAATGTCGTACATTCACCCCAGTACAGTGATCTGGGCCTAAATCCATAGTTTTTTTGCTCACCATGCCATTCCAGTTTGGACCCAGCCATATGCAAATCAGTCTTGACCCTGCGCCCAATGGGAACAGTCCAGCCCGAACTGCCAGGCCAGGTCCTCCCTGGACTGGAAACAAGCATCCTAGGACCGGTTTCGGGCTTTCAGCCTTCATCAGCCAGGATAGCTTGACTCCAGTGGCATGGAGAGCACGGGACCGACGTCTGGGCATACCCGTCCCACTCCGGGTGACAAATGCAAAAACAACAATTGATGGACAGAATGCAGAACAATGTCGTACATTCACCCCAGTACAGTGATCTGGGCCTAAATCCATCGTTTTTGCTCACCATGCCATTCCAGTTTGGACCCAGCCATATGCAAATCAGTCTTGACCCTGCGCCCAATGGGAACAGTCCAGCCCGAACTGCCAGGCCAGGTCCTCCCTGGACTGGAAACAAGCATCCTAGGACCGGTTTCGGGCTTTCAGCCCTCATCAGCCAGGATAGCTTGACTCCAGTGGCATGGAGAGCACGGGACCCACGTCTGGGCATACCTGTCCCACTCGGGGTGACAAATGCAAAAACAACAATTGATGGACAGACTGATTTGCATATGGCTGGGTCCAAACTGGAATGGCATGGTGAGCAAAAAAACGATGGATTTAGGCCCAGATCTCTGTACTGGGGTGAATGTACGACATTGTTCTGCATTCTGTCCATCAATTGTTGTTTTTGCATTTGTCACCCCGATTGGGACGGGTATGCCCAGACGTGTGTCCCGTGCTCTCCATGCTACTGGAGTCAAGCTATCCTGGCTGATGAGGGCTGAAAGCCCGAAACCAGTCCTAGGATGCTTGTTTCCAGTCCAGGGAGGACCTGGCCTGGCAGTTCAGGCTGGACTGTTCCCATTGGGCGCAGGGTCAAGACTGATTTGCATATGGCTGGGTCCTACTGGAATGGCATGGTGAGCAAAAAAACTATGGATTTAGGCCCAGATCTCTGTACTGGGGTGAATGTGCGACATTGTTCTGCATTCTGTCCATCAATCGTTGTTTTTGCATTTGTCACCCCGATTGGGACGGGTATGCCCAGACGTGGGTCCCGTGCTCTCCATGCCACTGGAGTCAAGCTATCCTGGCTGATGAGGGCTGAAAGCCCGAAACCGGTCCTAGGTTGCTTGTTTCCAGTCCAGGGAGGATCTGGCCTGGCAATTCGGGCTGGACTGTTCCCATTGGGCGCAGGGTCAAGACTGATTTGCATATGGCTTGGTCCAAACTTGAATGGCATGGTGAGCAAAAAAAAGATGGATTTAGGCCCAGATCTCTGTACTGGGGTGAATGTACGACATTTTTCTGCATTCTGTCCATCAATTGTTGTTTTTGCATTTGTCACCCCGAGTGGGACGGGTATGCCCAGACGTGGGTCCCGTGCTCTCCATGCCACTGGAGTCAAGCTATCCTGGCTGATGAGGGCTGAAAGCCCGAAACCGGTCCTAGGATGCCTGTTTCCAGTCCAGGGAGGACCTGGCCTGGCAGTTCGGGCTGGACTGTTCCCATTGGGCACAGGGTCAAGACTGATTTGCATATGGCTGGATCCAAACTGGAATGGCATGGTGAGCAAAAAAATGATGGATTTAGGCCCAGATCTCTGTACTGGGGTGAATGTTCGACATTGTTCTGCATTCTGTCCATCAATTGTTGTTTTTGCATTTGTCACCCCGAGTGGGACGGGTATGCCCAGACATGGGTCCCGTGCTCTCAATGCCACTGGAGTCAAGCTATCCTGGCTGATGAGGGCTGAAAGCCCGAAACCGGTCCTAGGATGCTTGTTTCCAGTCCAGGGAGGACCTGGCCTGGCAGTTCGGGCTGGACTGTTCCCATTGGGCACAGGGTCAAGACTGATTTGCATATGGCTGGGTCCAAACTGGAATGGCATGGTGAGCAAAAACAATGCATTTAGGCCCAGATCTCTGTACTGGGGTGAATGTACGACATTGTTCTGCATTCTGTCCATCAATTGTTGTTTTTTCCTTTAGCCATGAGGCACCTTGGGAACCCCCTTCCTCCCCCAGTGTTTAGCGAGTTAACGTTTAGCGGGTCTTTGAAATATCCTAAAAGCCTGGTTAGCGGGGTAAAGGGGATCTCATGCCCCATTATTTGTTGGATTGTAGAGTGTATCTCTCGCCAATAATCCAGTATCTTGGGGCATTCCCAGGCCAGATGCAGGAATATTGCCAGGGGTGTCGAGCATCTTTTACAGCGTGCCTCCTCGTTTAGGCCCATATGCTTCAGCTGCAGGGGGGTGCGATATAATCTATGCAGGAATTTAAAATGTATGAGGCGCAATCTATAGTTGGGAGATAGTGCCTCAAGTTGCACGCAGCAATAAGACCATTGGTCCATGGTGATGGGGGAGGTCCGTATCTAGTTGCCACTGGGAAAGCGCCTTGGGGGTGATGGAGCAAGGTAAATAAGAAAATTTTGAACCTCCTAATAATAATGCTAATAATTAATGACTATTCATTGTTTGATGATTAATCAACACTTTACGTCTTTTTAGACATCTTTTATAAGAGGGAAACGAAATTCATACTCAAAAGATAACCTACTAACGCTTGTCAACGTGATATAATAATAACATAATGGTTTGCGTACTAATTAAAATAATATTGCATGATTTGTGCTATGTAGTAAATCGTATTGTGGCAAAAGTATGCGGATGGTAAGTAAACATAGCTTTATATGTCGCTTTTGCTAGGTAACACCTAATTGGGGTACGTAGAATGACGGGTGGGAAACGAAAAGGCTTATTTTCTTTGTTTTAATTATGATTGTGTTTGTTTTCATAATAGTTCGTTCAGGCCTGCTAGGCCGCGCTGTAAAAATGGCTGCCGAAGCAGATGGGCTAAAATGCGCAAGTGCAAAATGGCTTCCAATCGGGAGAAAGCTGTTGCAAAATGACACGTGATCCGAAAGTAGAGCCCAGAATGAAAAGGATCAAGGTCACCATGACCTGTCACCAGAATGAGTGCCAAAAAGGGACACAGCGAGAAAATTCATGAGAACCAAAGATGCAGACGTGAATTAACAATGAACTGTTTTAATAAAGATACAAAAGAAGTTACAAATGAGGAACTGTCAATCGGATTGGTAATGTCCTGAAACCGTGTGAAACGACGAAATTATAAACATTTTCGGAACTGGTTTGAACAAGGAGGGCAATGAGAAGATGCTTGCCACCCCTCCAATGGACCAATTAGCGTGAATCTCGCCCCAAAGATTGAAACATTTCTGTTTAGTAAGCTAGTTTTAGGGTATAAGAGGACCTACTCTTAAGTAGGAGGAGCGCTATTCATACATAATTTTTGAGCACAGAACTTTGACGCTGGAGAATTGCTGCTATTTTTCTATAGGCCTTATTCTTTTAAAAATAATTAATCTTTTGCTCTTAAATCTGACTGGGAAGGAACGAGATCGATGCGGGAAACCTGTATAGGTGGTCCGTCGAGGAGGCCTGTTTAGCGGGACAGTCAGTCAGATTTTGGGAATGCTATGCTGTGATCTGCTGTGACGAACTTTATTTTTCTTTCTAAAAGGGTATGCATAAATTCTCTGAACTTTATTCTTATAATGATAATAAATGTATTAAATTGATTAATAAAATGGAGACTTCTCTATGCATTTAAGAAATTAGATAAACTTTATTATAATTAAAACTACGAGTCTGTGGTTCTTTAGCTCAATAATAAATGCAAATGTTTAATAGGTTAAAGTGATTGAGCTGGTCTTAATCACCATCAACTGATTCCTACTAGTTGGTCCATCGACCAATGAGCGGAATACCTTTGGTGTTTTAGAAATTGACAGGATTAAAATCTAATTATGTATGATGTTAAACAGTTATCTTGCCAACTGTAAAAAGGTATCCCGTTCTTTTCCAGCAGTCATCTAACTTTCTCTCCTAGGTAGAAGTGGATGAGATCTAGGGAATATTTGAGTGAGTGAATGTATATGCGGTGTTATGGGCCCCACCGTCATATTGGTATAGTTGTGGAAAAAGGAGTGTTTCCGACCTGAATGCTATGTCCATAGGAGAGGAAATTATATTAGTCGCGCTGGATCAGATTTCTTGGTAGCAGAGTTATGGTTACTATAGATTAGTTTGGTGATTATTGATTATTAATTTTTGATTATTTCATGTTTAACACTTCATGTCGAGTTGTATTACGTTATATGTAAGTCGGAAATTTTGAAGCTTCCGGGAAGTAGGAAGTGGACATGTGTGGCAAGAGAAGTCACATGGAATAGTGCATTGTCTGGTTTTTCAAATTGGTGATAACACAGGTTGTGTTATGATAGGGACATTTTCTGTATAAAACGTGTATGAGTGAAATAGCAACCGGTTTTCTTGTGAAACTCTGGCCTTAATTCTCAGGAGCAGTGTAGTCTCCACATGTGTTTTATCCCCAGAGAAACGGGTTTACCCCTTGCTTGAAAGAAGGGTAAGGTAGAGGGAAGTGCTACACTTATCGAACAAAACTGTATTCTTGTACGATAGAGTAAACTATCACTTTTGTTTAGCGAAAACAGACAATGGAAATGTGTTTTATGTTGTAACTAATAAGATTTAGTCAAGAAAACGAATTGCCGATAATTTTTGTAAAGGAGGGGTCAGGAGCAGAACTGATGTAGACAAAAGGCTGCGCTGGGATTGGCCAGTGCAATAGAAACACGGAAAACGCCCTGATTGGTGCATTGGTGTGAGACGCGCTAGGATAGGTCTGAATAGCAGTGAAGTAGAGGTTTCGCATTGGTGTGTTGGTGTGAGACGCGCTGGGATAGGTCCGAATAGCACATAGAGATCAGAGCAGAGTTACGAGTTTACAGAAGAGAAAGAAATCGTGAAATATGGCTTATTATGAATATGGTAGAGAGAAACCGTCATGGATGGCGAAAATTAAGAACTTCTTTAAGAAAGACAAAAAAGTAGTAACTAGAGAGGGACAAGTAATTCCTCCGCCGAAAACACCAGCTTCGCACCTGATGCTGAAATACGGTTATCATACTTGCATTTGGTTAGAAAATTGGACAAAATATACTCAGAATGATGAAGTATTGGCTTTTCCAGAGAATGGATCCTTTAGCATGGCGGTACTTCGAAATTTGAGGGAAAAGATGACGAAGCTTGAGCCAAGACCTAGACCGACACAGTTTGAAGCGTTAGGTGAATGGGAAGACGAGATGTATGAACGAGAAAGGTACAGAGGTGCAAAGAATCATGGTTTTGTTCCTGGAAGGTTGTGGGGAGTGAATCATGAGGACAGAATGAAGCGTTGGAGATATGCTAACATGACAGAAGGGTTGTTTCCAGCTTTTACAGTTGAAGAGGGTACAGGAAAGAAGTGTGCAGAGAAAAAGAAACATACAGTTACAGAAAGGTACAGGTATGGAGGTAGTGAGACCGAGGATGAATTGCTGGAAGATATTTTAAACAGAAACCCACCTCCATATCAACAGAATTCTGCGGTGGTGACACCCAATGCACCGCCAACGGAAACTGGGAGGAATAAAAGTCCAGAACGAAGATACGAGATAAATAGGTCAAATGAACAGTTAAAAACTCCGCAAAGTGAAAATTGCGATAGCGACAATGCGGCGAGTTAGCAAAAACTACAAAAGAATTGACTGAGAAAATAAGAGAGTTAACAATGAACATGGAAGCTGTGACTGTGCCAGTAACAATAGGACCAGTAATACCAGTTTTTGAGAATCAGAAAATAGATGAACATTCCTTAGTCATTCCCATGAACTCAAATTTGCAAAGAATGAGAGAAGGGATGGAACTAGAAAAAGAAAGGGCAAGAAATTTGGTCAGTTCATATAAACCGAGCCCACCTACTAATCTGACGGTAAACGAGAGCGAGATGAGGAGAATTCCTATGGGAACCGAGTCTGCATCAGAAACACCAGAGAAGAATAGAAATTGGATAGAAATGAATAGTACACCTGTAGGTCCAACTCCAGATGAATTAAATGAATGGATGAGAAACTTACAGAAGAAAGAGACAGAACCAAAACCTTTAGATGTAATTAGGCTCAAAATAGATATGGAGGAATTAATATTAGGGACTATTGGGACGGAAAAACTAAAAACGTACCAAGACGACGAGATAATGTTCTTATGCAAGAGCATTACTTGGAGAGCTAGAAATCTGCATGACAAATTGGAAGAGACAGCGAATGAACTAGGAGTGGAATTTGTGACAGTCAGGAGTTTACAGAAACCGAATAGGGTAGATTTTTGTGAAAAAGATATAGAAAATCTGAACACATCAGGACGTTTAACACAGATAAAAGAATTGATTGTTTTGCTAAGAAAATGGGGTGATGTGGACAGATGGAGAAGCAGGTGGACCAAAAGGAATGAGAGAACAACTGACAAAGCGTCGTTAGCTTTTGCGGTGACAGACAAGGAGTCGGTTGTAAGGGAGTATCCCATGAGAGAAACTCCAGGAGGCAGTTATGTACATGTCCCTAGGACCAGACAGGATATATTGTCATTTACAAATGACTTTCCAAAATTGAGAGAAAAACCTGTAGAATGGTACAGACAAGTGGAAAGGTTTGTCAAAGTTTCGAAGGTGTTGTGGGTAGATTTGGATGGGTTATTTGACATTGTAGTACCAGCTGATTTATGGACAGAATGTAAAATCACCATTGATTGGCCAACTGTAGAATATCCTAGGGACGCAAAAACAGGAGCGCCAGGACCCGAGGTGATGAGAAAATATGAGCAGGTTATTACTTTTCTGAAAAACAAAATTCCGCCCAAAGAAACTGATTGGGTAAAGATTTATAGAACTACACAGGAGAGTAAGGAATCTGCACATGCCTATAATGAAAGGCTGCTTTTGGTCTTCAAACAGTATAGTGGTGATGAGACTCTGAATGAGAAGGACATGAGTCATTTTGTATATAGATTTGTTTATGGGCTGAAACCAGAAATAAGCGAAATGATTAAGCAGCATATGATATGCTGGCAGAATAGTACAGTGGATGAGGTGTTGAGGTATGCTAAGTATTGTAGTGATGACATTGAGAGTAGACAGCGTAAAGTAAAGGAGAAAGCAATGTGGGCACAAGTGAAAGTTGCAGAAAAACAAGAAGCTCAACTGAATAACCAGGTTAATGAGGCAGGACAAAATAAATTCAAACCGAATATAGGTAAAGGGAAAGGCCAAATGAGTATAGAAGAAGCAAAGAAAAAGTGGCCATGCCACAACTGTGGAAAATTAGGGCATTGGAGAAACGAGTGTAAATTTCCTCCAAAAGCTAATGCAGAAAATCAATCATTAAACCCACAGGTGCAGAGTGAGGTGAGTTACCAACAACTGCAGCAACCGCAGGTAGTTACTCAGCAGAGTCAGGTGCCACAACCACCGCTACCCAAGAGTGTAAATCCACAGAGATACAGTGCAGAGACAGGATTCTACCGAGGAGAGCAGGTAACACAATTGCAGCGCGCAGCTGCAATATCGCAGTATTGGTTGCGACAGGATGGGAATGAGTCGGATGAAAGTTTATGACGGTGCCTAGGAGAGGAGGAAGAGTGCGTACTTGGCGCAACTCTAGAGGTAGATCAGACAGGTCCATTTGTGGATGGAGAAGTGAATGGTGCAGATGTAACATTCCTTGTGGACACTGGAGCTACCCGTTCTACTGTCAGATCAGTGGAAATTCCAAACCTTCCTCTCTCAGGTGAATATATCCAAGTCGTTGGTGTCTCGAATCAGCAAATTAAGGCACCACTTACTAAGTTAGTAGAAGTAAATATTGGACCATTCAGAGAGATGCACCGATTTGTGGTATGTGATTGTAGTCCTGTAAATTTACTTGGACGCGATCTACTTTGCAAAATGAATTGCACCATCTATTGTACACCAGATGGGATTGCATTTCAGACACCAGATGAAGATGTATTATATAAAATGACAATCGCAGAATTAGAGCCAGGAGTGAATAGACTTGTTTCCTGTGTTCGATGTAGAGAAAATCCCAATTGAGTTAAAAGAAACAGTAAAACAAGAGGTGTGGGATTTTACAGGTGAAGATATTGGGTTAATGAGAGGAGTAGACCCGTTAAAATTTCTGTTAAAGAAGGAACAAATTACCCAAATACTCCACAATATAAATTGACACCAGAAATCATTGAAGGAATAACACCTGTGATAAATAAAATGATTGAACAAGGAATATTGAAAGAAATAATGAGCAGTCCATGTAATTCGCCTATAATGGGACTGAAAAAGCCGAATGGAACATATAGAATAGTGCAAGATTTACGGAAGATTAATAAAATTGTCGTTCCTTGTTGTCCAATTGTACCAAACCCTGCTGTAATATTGTATCAGATTCCACATGAGGCAGAATGGTACACTGTCATTGATTTGTGCCATGCATTTTTCTCTAGCCTGTTACATCCAGATAGCCAGCCATTATTTGCATTTAGGTTCGGAGAGCGTATTTTGGCATGGTGCCGAATTCCTCAGGGGTACACAGAGAGTCCCTCGATCTTTAATCAGATCCTAAAGAAATCGTTGGAAGATTTAAAAATGCCTGAAAAATCTGTGATGGTTCAGTACATTGATGACCTATTGGTGGCATCAAAAACCAGAGAAGCGTGTGTTACTGACACCATTGCTTTACTGAACCATCTAGCAGGAGGAGGACATAAAGTGTCCCCGTCGAAACTACAGTTTTGCCAACAAGAAGTTCAATACCTAGGTCATAAAATTGAAAAGGGAGTGCGAAAGGTAACGACAGAAAGAATAAAAATTATAAGAGGAATGAGAGCTCCAATGACACAAAGAGAGGTGAGAATGTTCTTGGGAATGGTTGGATATTGTCGACAGTGGATAAGTGGATTTTCACTAATTGCAAAACCATTACAGAAATTGACAAAAAGGATGTTAAAGATCCGTTTGAATTGAATGATGAAGAGATGAAGGCATTCAGAGAACTGAAAGCGACACTGTGTGAAGCACCGGCACTGGGAATGCCTGATTATGAAAAAGATTTTGAACTGTATTGTAGTGAGAGAGATGGGTGTGCACTTTCAGTTTTAGTGCAAAGACATGGAAATATGAAAAGACCTATTGCATATATTTCAGCTGTTTTAGACCCGGTAGCGAAGGCGTTGCCTGGATGTCTGAAAGCAGTAGCTGCTACTTGTTTGAGTCTGGAACAAAGTGAAGGCATTGTGATGGGATACCCACTGAGGTTATATGTTCCACATTCCGTCGAAATTCTCTTGACAAGAACCAAAACTCAATACATGACACATAGTCGGCTGACTAGGTACGAAAAAGTGATTTTAAGTGCAGAAAATGTAACGATTGACAGATGCACAAGTGTGAATCCTTCAACATCATTGCCGGATGAAGAGAGTGTGAAAGACAAAGATGAGATTGATCATGATTGCTTGAATGTACTTGAATACTGTACAAAACCAAGGCCAGACATCAGAGATGAGCCTTTAACGCCTTCGCTGCGAGCGGAATTCCAGCCAGGTGCTGGACATTCCAATCGCGGGCGTGGTCGTGACGAGCTCAGCTCGTCATGCGCACAGCCCGCCCGTGCAGCATGACGAGCTGAGCTCGTCATGAGCAGGGAAGGGGTTAAAAGAATCAGATTATGTGATGTTTGTGGATGGCTCATGCTTGAGGACAAATGAAGGAGTTTTGAGTGCAGCGTATGCTGTATGTACAGTAGGTGCCATAATGGAAGCATCTTGTTTGAGAGGGATACGTTCCGCCCAAGTGGCTGAGCTGATTGCTCTAATACAGGCATGCAAACTGGGAAAGAATGTCCGAATCACAGTGATCACGGATAGCCAGTATGGCTTCGCAGTGGTTCATGATTTTGGGCAGATCTGGTCCCAAAGAGGTTTCTTGACGTCTGCAGGAACTCCGATTCGAAATGGTGAGTTTGTGAAGAAATTACTTGAGGCGATACAGCTGCCTAGACAAATTGCCGTGGTGAAGTGCAATGCACATAAAAATGGGGAAGACTACATAACCGTGGGCAATAATTATGCCGATGAGGTAGCTCAGTATTGTGCTAAAAATGTAGTCTCACTGAACAGAAGGAGAGAAAGAGAGCATGTTTCATGTCCTTTGCTTTTTACTAACATTGTCGAAACATGGGATGAGGTGAGACAGTTACAGGAAGCAGCAGATGATGAGGAAAAGGATAATTGGATAAAAGCAGGATGCAGGAAAAGGGAAGAAGATGATGTTTGGGTTTATAGAGATGAAAGACCAGTTATGTCTGATAGCATGATTTCTGACATGGCATGGATGTACCATGGACAAGCTCATATTGGAAGAGATGCAATGATCCGACTTTTTAGACAAACCTGGTATAACCCAAAATTCAGAGCCATAGCTGAAAGTCTTTGTCAAAGATGTCTTATCTGCCAACAGATAAATCCAGGAAGGAAGACAGTAGTGAGTTTAGGAACAATAGGACGAGAAGGAGGTCCTTTCACGAGAATGAAACTGTATTTTATAGAAATGCCCCCAAGCAATAGACTGAGGTATGTTCTTGTGGTCGTTTGTTTGTTTTCTCGTTGGGTGGAAGCCTATCCGACCAGAAGGAATGATGGGATTACAGTAGCAAAGCTTTTTCTAAGAGAATTCATTCCAAGGTATGGTTTTCCAGTAACGATTGAAACAGATAGAGGAACACATTTTCAAAATGAATTAGTTCAACTGATATGTGAGGCTCTTGGTATTCAACAGAAATTGCATTGTGCATACAGACCAGAGGCTTCTGGAGTAGTAGAACAAGTGAATGGAACAATAAAGAATAGGTTAGGAAAAATGTGTCAAGCCACAGGACTGAAATGGCCAGATGCCCTTCCCCTGGTGCTGATGACTGAAAACAGGTCTGAGTCCCCACGAAATTATCATGGGACGAGCAATGAGACAAGCTCATGTACCTGTCAACAAACTGTTGGCTATAACTGATGATCTCGTGATGGATTATTGCAAAGGATTGGCTGATGTGGTACATTCTGTGTTTCATCAGGTTGGACCGGATGCGACCACTCTTGAAAGAAAACCAGCTCATGATTTGAATCCGGGAGATTGGGTCCGCATAAAAGTCCACAGAAGAAGAAACTGTTTGGTTCCTCGCTGGGACCAACCACGACAGGTGATCCTGGTAACAACAACTGCAGTCAAATGTGCAGGAGTGAAAAACTGGGTACATGCCAGCCACACTATCAGAGTTCCAGATCCTGAAGCTCGACCTGTAAGTCGACATCTGGAGATATCTGATACCAGTTCAGCATCCAATGCAGAAGAAGAAAGAAACAGGGTTCCAGAACTTGAAGGTCGACCTGTAAGTCGACATCTGGAAGACCCAGGTACAAGTCTAACAACTGAAGAAGAATTTGAAATAGCAAAAGTTCCAGAACTTGAAGATCGACCTGTAAGTCGACATCTGGAAATATCAGACACCAGTTCAGCATCTGATACAGATCAATAAGATTATGGTGAAAAGCTAAAGAATAAATGGAAAAATGACATCATAAACGAAGAAACTGAACAAAAGGACAGTGACAGTGAACAGCCAAGCACAAGTTATGGTAAAAATCCTACAGAAATTGTCAAAGTAGACAAGGCAGGGATAGATTCAAATAGAGAGATAGAAAAATCGGAAGACACCTGAGGAGCAATAGGGACAGATACACAAACAAATGAACAGGGAATTATAGAACCAGATAGAGAGATCAACGAAAATCCGGAAGAACCTCGAGGAGGGATAGAAACAAGTGATCAAACAGAAAGGACACAGGAAGAAAAAGAGCAAGACAAAGAAGGTGAAATCATAAAGTTCAAAATAAGAGGAAATGAAGTAAGGTCTGAAACAGAATCAGAAGAAAGTGAAGGAGAGAGAAAACAGAGACTAGGACCAAGAAAAAGAACTTGGAGAGCTGAACGAGAAGAAAAAGAAAGTGAACCGAAAAGGCAGAGAAAAGGAGATAATTGGCCCCACGAAGTCAAAAGATTGAGATACAAAATCATAAAGATAAACAAAGATAATGCAGAACAAGTAAATGAAATAACAAGTCAAAAGGAACAAGAAAAACAAAGTGGAAAATAATTACAGAAAACAAAAAGAGTAAAGAAAGCTAATTTGAAATATAAGTCACCTGAATGGCTATACATCGCACTGACTGATATCAAAGAAGAAGAAATCACTCACGATAACCCCGAAGAAAGCTACAAACCAATGGGTGAAAGTGAAATGCAACAAGTTTGAAGAGATTGGAAAGAAAAGCCGGACTGGACAATAAAAACCTGAATAAGACAAGAAAGAGTTCTGAGAAGAACTAAAGAGAGTACCAAACGAGACAAAGTGAGAAAGTAGAGTGGCTGAAACGTCATTCAGAGGTGCGGTGACACAATTTTCTGTACAAAAATATACATAGGTAGTAGAACAAGATGGTAGACATAGAGAATAGATGTGCGTTTTTACGTAGATGGTGTAGAATGTGTTTCTTTTGTACAGGTTTATTAATGTTTGTATGGCTCATCTTAGCAATCACCATTCCAATTAGATTAGCTGTAGAAGAAACGTCCATATTAGAGAACAAAACAAAGAAGGATAGCATACAGAACACAGCAACACTAGTAGATAGTGCAGAGTTACATAAGGATAGATCTATAACAGATTTTTCAAAGAACGTTTTCACAAAATTATATGAATATGTAGAAACCATGGATGTAAGAGATTGTTATGTTTGTATGCAATTACTCATGCGTCTGTTTCAGAAGGTGTGACCTATCATCACCTTCCTTTGACGTATGGAATAACATGTAGTGTTTTAGCTAGTTTGTTTTATAAAATAGGTAGATTAGAATATTATTATGCTGACATAAATAAGATTTTTGCAGAAATTCCTATAATTCCTGAATTAAACAAAGTGAAGGTAGCAAAGATGTTTGGTGAATTTTTCCTAGAAAATAAAGAATTGACATTAGATGATGTAGTTAAACATAACCTCACTTGTGAGTTAAAGAAAGAGGAAAAGGTATTTTTAGAGATGGTAGAAAGCAGAAGAGTAAAATTTCAAAGAAAAGTAGTAGAGGAAGAAATGAAAACACCACTATGGATATTTGAAAGAGAAAGTAACGATAAGAAAATGACAAGTGCAGCTATGACTTTAGATTGGTCCCAACAGGGAAAGTTGTGCATTAGTAGAAATAGAACTAGGTATGACAACTATTTCGTGGGTTCCAGTGACTGCCGAGACAATTATAAAATTTTAGGAGGATGGGGATTCAAAGGAGGAAAAGATCCAATATTTCCAGGGATCTATTATATTTGTGGGAACAGGGCTTATTACAGGTTGCCGGACCATTGGTATGGGTCTTGTTACTTAGGCCTGGTCTTTCCAAAAATCTTTCATGTAGATAGAGAAGAAAAAGGAACACACGAGATGGGTGCAACATTCACACGTAGAAAAAGGGAAAGTTTTTCAGAAATAGTGGGTGACATTTTTGGAGCAATGATACCTGCAGTGGGAATATCTTTGAATGCATTTAAAATTCGGAAACTGTCCACAGTAGTAGATCGTTTATCAACGAATACTGCTGGAGGGTTCTTGATGGTAAATACCGAGATAGTTGCCATGAGAGCTATGGTAATGCAAAATCGACTTGCCCTTGACATTCTTTTGGCAAAAGAGGGAGGAGTCTGTGGAATGCTGAAAGTCCAACATTGTTGCACTTACATTCCAGATAAAAGTGAAAATATACAAAAGTATATACAGAATATTACAAATTTGCACAAAGAACTTGTTCCACTGGAGGTTGAAAGTGCTTGGGAGAAACTTGGTAAGAGTTTTTCCTCAATACCAAAATGGTTCACTGAAATAGGTAGTTCTATTGTAGGGAAAGTTTTGATATCAGCAACAGTAGTAATTTTAGTAGTATTATTGTTGAAATTTGTTATTATATGTATTAAAAGGAGAAAAAGACAAAACAAAATGAAAAGAGAAAATAAGATAAATAAAGAAAGAGAGCGAGAAATAGGTGAAATAGAACTGGAAGAACTAAAAGAAAGCATGTATGAGAGAACAAAAAGACAAGATGAAAAGGATACAGAGGTGTAAAACTAACAAGAAGCAAATGGACAAGAAAAATGCTATCAGTAAAATTGTGTAACATGGGTTTTTGTGGTGATATTAAAAATCACCAAAGGGGGGAGTTGATGGAGCAAGGTAAATAAGAAAATTTTGAACCTCCTAATAATAATGCTAATAATTAATGACTATTAATTGTTTGATGATTAATCAACACTTTACGTCTTTTTAGACATCTTTTATAAGAGATAACCGAAATTCATGCTCAAAAGATAACCTACTAACGCTTGTCAACGTGATATACTAATAACATAATGGTTTGCGAACTAATTAAAATAATATTGCATGATTTGTGCTATGTAGTAAATCGTATTGTGGCAAAAGTATGCGGATGGTAAGTAAACATAGCTTTATATGTCGCTTTTGCTAGGTAACACCTAATTGGGGTACGTAGAATGACGGGTGGGAAACGAAAAGGCTTATTTTCTTTGTTTTAATTATGATTGTGTTTGTTTTCATAATAGTTCGTTCGGGCCTGCTAGGCCACGCTGTAAAAATGGCTGCCGAAGCAGATGGGCTAAAATGCGCAAGTGCAAAATGGCTTCCAATCGGGAGAAAGCTGTTGCAAAATGACACGTGATCCGAAAGTAGAGCCCAGAATGAAAAGGATCAAGGTCACCATAACCTGTCACCAGAATGAGTGCCAAAAAGGGACACAGCGAGAAAATTCATGAGAACCAAAGATGCAGACGTGAATTAACAATGAACTGTTTTAATAAAGATACAAAAGAAGTTACAAATGAGGAACTGTCAATCGGATTGGTAATGTCCTGAAACCGTGTGAAACGACGAAATTATAAACATTTTCGGAACTGGTTTGAACAAGGAGGGCAATGAGAAGATGCTTGCCACCCCTCCAATGGACCAATTAGCGTGCATCTCGCCCCAAAGATTGAAACATTTCTGTTTAGTAAGCTAGTTTTAGGGTATAAGAGGACCTACTCTTAAGTAGGAGGAGCGCTATTCATACATAATTTTTGAGCACAGAACTTTGACGCTGGAGAATTGCTGCCATTTTTCTATAGGCCTTATTCTTTTAAAAATAATTAATCTTTTGCTCTTAAATCTGACTGGGAAGGAACGAGATCGATGCGGGAAACCTGTATAGGTGGTCCGTCGAGGAGGCCTGTTTAGCGGGACAGTCAGTCAGATTTTGGGAATGCTATGCTGTGATCTGCTGTGACGAACTATATTTTTCCTTCTAAAAGGGTATGCATAAATTCTCAGAACTTTGTTCTTATAATGATAATAAATGTATTAAATTGATTAATAAAATGGAGACTTCTCTATGCATTTAAGAAATTAGATAAACTTTATTATAATTAAAACTACGAGTCTGTGGTTTTTTAGCTCAATAATAAATGCAAATGTTTAATAGGTTAAAGTGATTGAGCTGGTCTTAATCACCATCAACTGATTCCTACTAGTTGGTCCATCGACCAATGAGCGGAATACCTTTGGTGTTTTAGAAATTGACAGGATTAAAATCTAATTATGTATGATGTTAAACAGTTATCTTGCCAAACTGTAAAAAGGTATCCCGTTCTTTTCCAGCAGTCATCTAACTTTCTCTCCTAGGTAGAAGTGGATGAGATCTAGGGAATATTTGAGTGAGTGAATGCATATGCGGTGTTATGGGCCCCACCGTCATATTGGTATAGTTGTGGAAAAAGGAGTGTTTCCGACCTGGATGCTATGTCCATAGGAGAGGAAATTATATTCGTCACGCTGGATCAGGGGTGCATATTGGTGTCTTCTCCTGTGTCACCGCATATAGTCTAGTGGCGAGTTTATGTTGAGAGGTGTGGATGAGTACATGCTCCAGTGCGTGTAGCGTTGGTGGGGTAGCCGGGAAAGTGGTGTGGTTTGCGCAATATGCAGCTCGTATTCGAGTGTAAAGGAGCATATCCATTATTGTGGATTTCGGAGTGTCAGTCAGCATGGGCGCAGCTAGGAATTGGTCATTCGGGTATAGATCGGCATTGGTATAAAGGTGTCTTTTATGGGCACTAGTTTGCATTCCTTCATCAACCAACACTGGTATAGTAGGGTTACGCATGATAGGGATGGAGGGGGCGTATAAACAGTTCAAGGATGCTCTTCTTCTCAATCCATCCCAAGCACACCACACGCAGTCCACCGTGTCTGAAGGCGGCTGGGAACGTCTATACGGCTGATAGAGAGCTGTGGATAGCGGTGTTGGTGAAGTTAAGTCCGCCTCAACAGCGGTATGTGGCTGAAACTTGACCGGGTATAGCCAGAAGTGTAAATAGTGGTCCTGGGCACAAAGTGCATACAGTGTCAGATCTGTGGCCCTTAGGCCACCTTGACGGAAGGGTAGTGTGAGGACTTCCCATGCTATTCTAGGTTGTATGCCCCTCCCAGACAAGGGAAATTAGGATGGACCTTAAGTGTTTGAAAAAACGTTGCATGAGTGTAATCGGAAGGTTGATAAAAAGGTAGAGGAATTTAGGCAATACAACCATCTTAGCAATGGCCAGTCGACCAGTGAGCGAGAGGGGGAATCGGCTCCAGATCGGGATCCTCTCCTCCAACCACGCGATAACTCTGCCATAATTGGCCTGCCATAGCTCGTCAGTGTTCCGGCTTAGCCTTAAGCCCAAATAGCGAACTGGTTCCATTGCCCATTGCAATTCGAATTCAGATGCAAACTGTTTCGTACTGTCAGTCAGGGGGAAGAGGACGGACTTAGTCCAGTTTATTGTTATATCTGAAAGGCCTCCGAATTTGACGACCACTCTGATGACACAGTCTAAATTGTCTTGAGACTGTCTGATATACAAAGCTATGTCGTCCACGTACATGGATACTAGGATTACTCGTTCTCGGAAGCGATTCCCCGGTGAACATGATACTGACGAAGTTTAGCTGCTAGAGGTTTCATGGCTATGGCGAAGAGGAGCGGGGACAGAGGTCATCCTTGCCTCGTGCCCCGCGTGACTGGAAATGGGTCGGATAGCAGGCCGTTTACACGTATTCTAGCTAGGGGGGCAGTGTAAAGGAGTTTAATGAGATTTAAAAAGTGTGTACTAAGCCATATGTGTTGGAGGAGTTGAAATAGATATGGCCACTCTAGAAGCCTTAGTGGCGTCTAGCAGGGCCGCCACTACTGCTACGCCGGGATCTGTCCCATGCATTACTGCAAAGAAGGTGCGAAGATTATGTGCGGTAGAGTGGTCTGGCACAAAGCCCGACTGATCATGTTGTATCATGTCAGGAAGAAGCCATGATAAGCGATTGGAGATAAGTTTGGCTAAGATCTTGTTGTCTACGTTAATCATGGAGATCGGCCTATATGAGTCGCATGAGGTAGTCGGTTTGCCAGATTTTAATATAGTGACAATGAACGCTTCTCGCAGTGATTGCGGTAGTTCCCTGGTTTCCATAGAGGACTGGTACATGGCCAGAAGATGTGGAATTAATGTGGCAGCAAATTCTTTATAGAAGGATGTAGTGAGACCACCCAAACCGGGGGCCTTATCATTGGGGAGGCTGCGAATTACATGTCAAACCTCCTCCTCCGTGAATGGGGAGTCTAAATATTGACGACGCGCGTCATCTAGCCATAATAGTTGCACCGAGTCCAGGTAATTTTTTATTTTGTCCGTGGGGATGTGGGATTTAGATTGATAGAGCTCAGAAAAATAGGTGGTCATAAAATGCAGTATATCAGTGGGTCTAATGTAGTGTTCCTTATGTTTATCCACTAAGTCGGTGATATAGGTATTCACAGCAGGGTGTCTAAGCATGTGGGCTAATGTTTTACTAGGTCGTTCACCCTCCCCGTATTTACGAGCTTTGGCCTCTCGCCCTAGATAGTGTATTTCTCGCTCTGCTTCCTCATTATACTCATATAGGTTTTCGCGTATGCGCGATAGGGTGCTCTGGTCATTGCCTTGAAAAAAGTCTTGTTACAGAGCTTGCTGCTCGGACTCAAGACGTGTGAGTCTAGTGCATATGGCCTTTAGGATTCCTGATTGTTTCGCAATGCAGACAGCTTTTATAACGGCCTTGAACGCTTCCCACAGCACCGTTGGGGAAATCACCGAACCTTCATTTGTTGAGAAGTATCCTACAATGGCGGTATGTACCTCGGTTCGGAACACTTGGTCCCGCAATGCTCCAGGCGGCAATCGCCAAGTGAAGGTGCATGGGGGAGCTTGGGGCATTGTTAGTTCTAACAGCACCGGGGCATGATCTGATAGTGTCCGGGGCAGTAATGTAGTATTTGTCGTCCACATCAATACGTCTTTGGTAACGACGCAGTAGTCTATGCGTGACCAGGCTCCAGTCGCTGATGTGGTACATGGGCCATCTCTGCTAATGTTGTGTGAAATACGCCAAGTATCTGTCAATCCGTGATCTTCTATTAGTGTGTGCAGTTGCGATGCAGCTTTGGGGTGCGGACGATGGGTAGTGCTGGATCTGTCCATATCTGGATCGAGTATGATGTTGAAGTCTCCTCCCCATATGACCGTACCTGGTCCAAGTGTGGCAATGTGTCTCCATACTTCGCCAAAGAACTCAGGGCTATCTGTAGTTGGTCCATATACGCACGCAGATATTATGGGGTGGTGGTGCAATATGCCAGCTGTGAGGACAAAACAACCATCTGGGTTTAGCTTCACTTGCGTGAGTTTCCATGGGATGTTCCTTCGTATGAGTATCGCTGTGCCACGTGCGTAGTTAGAGTAGTAGGAAGCATGGGTTTCTGCCCACAATCTGGCTTTGAAGCAGGTTGCAGTAGAAGATGTAAGGTGAAGTTCCTGCAGGAAGCATATGTCTATGTGGTGTCTTGCAAGGTAGGTGTGAACTAAGCGGGCTTTTCGAGCATCATTAAGCTCTCTAACATACCATGTTAAGCATCTAATATTTGTAGTCATGGTGCTGTGTTGAGGCGATATATTGATGTTGTTAGGCAAGCAATAGTGACGTATGGTCCGGATATCCCTGTCCAGTAGTGACACGTTAGTACTCTAATATCTAGGGATCAGAGGTCTATGCTCTGTGCTTTCGCTGATTTAGCAGCTGGGAAAGGTGCAGGGAAAGACAGAGTAAGGGTCTGCTCTAAAGTGTGAGTGCATCCTAAGAAAAAAAACGATAACATATAACAATCCCAAAACCCACCCCCACCCACTCCAACTCCCAAACTTGGAAGAGGATCCCCTACCCTCCCCCCTCCCTTACCCTCATCAAAAACCTGTATTGTCCATCGTCTGGGACTCATCCCGGAAGGCATTGGTGAGCCGGCGTACACCCCAGCCTGGTTAGGGCTGGGTGGCTGAAGCAGTAGATGTCGCCAGTTAATCATAATTCAATATAACGAGTTCTAAGTTGTGGCGGAGCTGTTTTTGTGAGCATAGGGAGGCGTCCATCTGCTTCTCTACCTCAAAGGAGGACTCCCACGTTTTGTTGTGGAAGATCAGGCGGGAATGTACCTAGTCATTGTCATCCAGTTGCGATCTTCCAGATGCTCCCCGGGGGCGTTTTCGGGACTCTGCAATTATACTTTTGGTGAATTTGAGTGCAGTCTTTGCGGTTGTAAAGTGATGGGTTTTGCTGTCGTGCGTCACCCGCAGCTTCGCCGGGTACAAAAGGGCATAGGTGACATTAGCTTGTTGCAGGAGCTTTTTTACAGGTTGGAAGTCTTTTCGGGCTGTCTGGACGGTGATGGTAAAATCTAGATAGATGGAGACTATATTGCCTGCATATTGCACTTCGCCTCTTTCTCTTGCCTGGCGCAGCACTGTATCTCTATCTTTATAAGTAAGCAGGCGTGCAATTATTGATCGAGCTGGTGCGCCTGGCGGCGGTCTGGGCGCTATAGATCTAAGCGCCCGTTCGACTATAAATACCGGGGGCAGATGTTCGTCTAATAGGTCTTTGAGCATGTTGGTGATATAGTTCTCCATGTTGTCGATGGCTGTATATTCTGGAACACCCAGAATGTGGAGATTGTTCCGCATTCTTGGTCCTCAAGGTCCTCATTCTTGGCCTTGATGACGGCTAGGACCCTGTCCATTTTCAGTAATTGCTCTTTGGTCATTACTTGATTGTCATCTATGTCTGAGACTCGGGTTTCTAGTTGATTCAAACAGTCTTCATGTTTGTTGACCCTCTCATTAATTTTATCAAGCCGGTGCGCCATTTGGTCCAGTTTAGTGTCTATCATCTTGAGGCTTGATTTGACGTCCGCGAGAATAGATTTGAGGTCTTGCTCTTGCCCATTGTGTCCCAGGGGTGCTCCACTGTGCTGCACAGTTATGACCAGGGTGCTCCTTAAGTGTCAGATGTATTTTTAGTGGTTGGCTGCCCGCTGCAATTTATAGTGTTTTGCTATATGGGTGCAATGCCTATGCTAAGTCCGCTTTCAGCTGTGTGCAAGACGACGCGATAGCGTTGGATCAGTGGGTCTAGGTTGGGGGCCTGTCAGGTTCCGGTTCAAAATTAGCCCCGTAGCACCTGGTCTCTGGTGCTCTTCCACTGCATCCCATCGTGAGTCTTGCCGTGTTCGTTTGGTGCTTACTTATGCGATATGCATTTACGGACTCAAGGTCCAGCAAAACTAGAGGTAGGAGGAAAGTTGGGGGCTGCAACCCCTTTATTTTTACAGGGGAGGCGCACAGACGGTTGTGTGCTGTTGTTAGCAGGGGGCTGCTATATAGTCCGACCCCCCACTCAGTGCCACCGGGTAAGGAAGAGGTGTGGCGTCGCGGCCAGGGCGACTGATGCTGGAATCTGGGGCTCACGGTTCGATCCCCGGCACTGGCGGCAGGTCAGCCCAGCACCATGTGACTCTGGGCAATAGCTTGCTTAATCTTCCCGACGGCCCCCAGCGCCAGGATGCCTTCGGGTAGCTGTTCGCGCTTTACAAATACTGGATTTACATTTTACATTTACATTTACATTAACTCACCCCTGGTTCACCAGGTCCTCACCGGCGGTATATTGTAGGCGCCTGTAGCAGTGTTGTCTCTAATTCACCCAGCTTCCCTGCATCGCTCAGTGCAGCTGTTGCAACGGGTCTCCGCGATCTCACCCACGCCCGCAGTTAAGGTCCAGCACAACCCTGTCTATCCCACTATTGCTTACTTTTTCTTGGCCCCAATGGGTGGGGGCCGGCGTGGGCTCAATTTTCCGGTGTAGTAGGGGTAGGAGGCAGCACCGAGCCCCCTGCCAGCAGCGCAGAGGGAGCGGAGGCCCAAGGCAGAGGCCCGTCTCCGTATCTTCGGCCCGGTCTCAACATGCAGCGGCTGCACCCAACAAAGGTGCATGCAGCAGTATTGTCCTGGTTCCTTCCACCTCCCCCGTGTCTATCAGTGTGGCTATTTCAGCAGGCCCGCAATTCCGCCCATGGCTGCAGGTATGGCCCAGCGCAGCCCAGCTCACCCCGCCAGATGCTTACTTGTCTTGGCCCCAGTGGGTGTGGGCCGACGTGGCTGTACTTTTCCGGTGTAGCTGGGGTGGGAGGTGGGACCGCGCCCCCCACCGGCAACGCGGAAGGACCAGAGGCCCAAGGCAGAGGCCCGTTACCTTATCTTCAGCCCGGCCCCAGCAAATCGCGGCTATCCCCAGCAGCACCTGGCCCGCCGTTAGGCCGCAGGAGTTCCCCGCATGTCTCGGGCTCGCAGGTCGGCGTCGCCGCAGGGCGGCCCGCTTAGGGCTCGCAGGATCTGTATGGTCGCAGCTGGGCTGGCAATCGAGGCACTTCCCTATGGTGACATGCGCGGGCAGCAGCACTCGTCACGGCGGCTCTCAATGAAGCAAGATGGCGTCTTGCCGCTCCGGAGGTCCGGCGCGTCACTCTCTGCGATTCCTGAAGGAGTAGCTTTTGTGCACTCTGCCGAGGCTCGGTGGGTGCACGATCTCTTCCTGCGTGTGGGCACTCACTTTTAGCGGTGTTGAAGGACAGTGGGCTTAGGATAGCTGCCGGATCATGTGCTTAGCCGGCAGAGCCTCTCTAGCGAGCGGCCATTTCGCTGCATGGCCAAGCTCCACCCCCCAGAATCCAAATGTTATCTGCCATTCTGAACTACAGTAAACATAATGGGGATGTAAAACCACCAGGCAGAAAGCATCGGCAAATCCAATAGGCAGGGGCGGCTCCTCCGCTAAGGCGGAGGAGTGTCTCCCCACTGCTTTTCAGCAGTGTAAGGAAAAATAAAATGATAATAACTCAATGTTATTATCATTTTATTTTTTCCTGTTGCGGCAGCTTTGCGGGCGGGTGGGCTGCTCTGCTGAGAGAGCAGGGGAGGAGTGGTTTGCACTCTCTAAGTGCACATGAATGTTTGGCCGACCGTCTTGGGCCGGAGAAACATTCATGCGCACTTCACATGTTCTCCACCCAGGCTGCATTACAGAATGGGTGGAGAATATGCCCAGGCTCCCATTCCCTGGCTGAGCGCCGAACCACGGCGCTCAGACCAATCACAACGTTGCATTGCAGCATTGTGATTGGCTCAGGGGAGCCTGGGTGCTTCCTGTTCCGGAGCGGAAGGACGAGGAGAGACGCGATGAGGAGGAGGCGGCGAGGAGGTAAGTTAAATTTTATTTTTCTTTACCCCTTCCACTCCACCCTCCCTGGCCTACCACCCCGATGCGTGCCAGCCGCCACTGCCAATGAACTTGATTTTGGGATCTATTGGTTTTGCCAATGTTTTTTTTTTTAAGCTGAACAGCATCACTGGAGCTGTGCATCATTGCTTAAAATGAGAATAAGAGTCAAATTGTAAACGCACGAACCAAGCATGAATACACCTGCAAAATGACGCAGGCACTTTTTTGTTTTTGTTTACTGAGTTGGAAGCAACACGGATGGGGGAGTTGGAATCATGGTGGGTGGGTGAAGCAACACTGAGGGCCGGTGAGGCACAGCAACACAGAGGGCAATCGGAAGAAATTATACGGAGAACGAGGAACGTGGAGTGCGTGAAGCAAACGGGGGGAGACTGAGTACAACATGGAGCCACGGAGGAGCACACAGCCACAGTGTTGGGCTGGCATATAGGGCCATATTTTTGCTCTTTATAGGCCTGTTTTATGGCCTGCTGAGCTCGTTTTTACTCCTGATTTCTTTCATATAGAAACAAACACTGTCTGCAGCAATCTCAATCCCATGCAGTCTTCCAAACCTTGCAAAACACTTGTACAGCGTGTATTTAAAAGTTCAAAACTGGCCCAAGTTCCAAACATAGGCCACTTTATAAACAAATGGGGGGCACTTATTTTGGTGCCTGTTTTCTGTCGTTGTCCGACTCTGCCCTGGCAAAAAAACAAGGCAGGACAAGAGAAGCACATAAGGGTAAGTACATCAAGATGGGGGGTCGGGGAGAAGCACATGGGTAGAAAATGAGCAATTGGAGTTTGGCGCAGGGGGTAAGTACACAAGGAAGACTGGTAGAAAACACATGCACCCTCCTGGAGTGCTTAAACAAAAATAAAAAAGTAGCACCTGAAAAGTGAGCAGTGGAAAGACACAATTATTTTGTTTGCATGCTCCAGTGTGGGACAAAATGCATGAAGAGGAAGGAAATCCTACACAAGCTAATTAATTTGAAGCGACACAATGAGAGTGACAGTGAAGGCAACCAATGGTAAGCAATCAACGCTTTCTAATTCTAAGCCTACTGTTAACAGGCAAGACGTCTAGCAACACGCAGCGCATGAGGTGTTTAGTAGGCAAGAACTAACAACACATAACTTATGCGCTCTGTAGTAGGCGAGATAAAAACCCAGTGTGTGGTGGTGCATTTCCCTGGACATTTTACCTCCTCTTATTCCCACAAGACTTAGAAGGATACCCTAACTGTTTTCTGTGAAGTATATTCTGCTGATTCATTTTATTGGTGTTCAGGGACTACATTTATGAAATACATTTTTGGAAAAGTAAACATTTTCAAACAAATATGGCAAAGTGTAACAATTTGCAAACTTCAAGGAATTGCAAAATGTTCCATTTAACTTTATTGCAAAAAGGAAAAGAAAATGCAACCTTGCACATGTCTACTTCAGAAAAAATAGCCTCCTTTCTATGCAGGGCTCTAGGGCAGTGTGACCGGTGCCACCACACCTGGTGCTGACTTCTGGGGGCGCACTGTTTGCAGGTTTATTTTGGTTTCAAAAGCACCTGCTGCTGCGTTCCTTTCCAAGATAACTCCAGTGACTAATGTGCTTCCTGGAGGAAAATCTGAGTTTTGTCTAGTGGAAGTTTTGACTCATGGTAAGGTAGCGCAGAGCGTTAATATGCCTTCTGCACAGAACATGTAACATGCAGATCAGTGGGTTACTGCTTTTCTAAGAGGCATCCTTTTGTTACTTGCAGTTTATAAGTTAAAATTCTACTACAGAACAGTGAATTATTAAGTGTCATCAAAGAACTGCTTGCAGTTTTTTTTTTACAGTTTATTTATTATGATTTGGGACTCCAAAGAGTTTGACATAAAATGAAAAATACATCTAAAAATCAACATTACACTCCATAAAAAGAGAGATTTTCTGAATTTATACGGAACTAAATTCATCATATCATATAAAAACGAGAAAAAACATATATATATGGAAACCATTCAAGAAACTTTCAAGTGCCAAGAGGATTGATCCATAACAAATCGGATTACCATCGATGGATACTTAGGGGACTTCTACGAAGATTACAATCTAATACTATAATAAAAACTTTCAAAATTAAAACCATGTAATAAAAAGAGGGGATTTGTCAATTCACAATACAGTGCAGGATAACCAGCAGCATAACCATGTAGAGAAAAGCGGGGATTTGTCAATTCACAATACAGTACAAGATAACCAGCAGCATAATAACAGTACAAGAATATTTAAAACTTCGCAGAAATAGAGAGTAATACAACTCGAGGGAAGATGTAGAATATGCATAAGAATTAAAAAGCTCATAGTTAGGCAAAAATATTCAATTTCAGCATACAGTACTCGATAGCTAGCAGCAAAAAAGGTTGGAAAAGTGCAAGTGCTCAGAAACATACATAATATACCAATACTGTTCTAAAATATATTTAAAAATTGTTTAAAAAAGCTAACATTTTTAAAACAAATAAATTCAGATGGGGGTGCCAGCAGACAGTTACGGGCCTCTTCTGCTGTGGTGATATTGTACTTTAAAAAAACAATTCCTTAGGTATCTGCGACGTACTGGTTGTAATGTGGGGCAAACAAATAGGACATGATTTAAGTCTTGTATACAGGAGTTACATAAGTGACTTAGGGGCATATCATCAAGAACGGCGTTAACAATTATCGCCGGTTTAGCGGCAGAAAACTGCCGCTAAAGCGGCGATAATGGGCTTGATAATATGCCCTTGAGAATTCCAATAGAAGTCCATGTTCTGGTGTGAACATGGGCTTCTATTGGAATTCTCCAGGGCATATTATCAAGCCCATTATCGCCGCTTTAGCGTCAGTTTTCTGCTGCTAAACCGGCGATAATTTTAACGCCGTTCTTGATAATATGCCCCAAAGTCTTTCCTGTCTAGCTGCATGCACACTGCAAAGTAAAGTTTAGCGCAGAGATTAATGTTGCAAAAAGGATTCATTTGGGTTGAAATCGATTCATGGGGCATATCAGCAAGGCGATTATCGCCACTTTAGCGGGACTTTTTCCCGCTAAAGCGGCGATAATTTTATCGCCTTATCAACAAGCTGTCGCTAACTGCTGTTAGCGACAGCTTGTAGGCGATAGCGACCGGGTTGGGTGCCGCTTTGCATGCCAGCGATATCTATCGCTAATGGCATGCAAAGTAGGCGTTCCCCACCTAACAGCGACTGGAAACAGTCGCTGAGGTCGCTAACGCCTATCAGCGAGGCAGGGGCGGTGATTAGCGAACCAGCGCTAAACACGTTTAGCGCTGGTTTGCTAACACCTGGTCCCACCCTGACTTAGCCATGTAATCCAATGAGAGGTGGATTACATGGCTAAGTCCCCTCGCACTATCAGCAAGCTGAAACTGGGGAACAGTGTGAATATCGCCTGTTTTCAGGCGATATTCACACTGTTCTTCAAGGTTTCTATCGCTTTGGAGATTAGCATTGCTGATTGCACGCTAACTCCGCGATAGAAACCGGCGATGCCTGGCGATAATTATCCAAGCGCTAATTGCGCTTTGCGATAATTATCGCCAGGCATTGCTGATAGGCCCCCTTATTATTAAAGAGAACCTCACACTATGGTGTTCTATTTTTAAGCCTGAGTTTGTGCTTCTCCAGACCAAGCACTCTAAAACTATACTGTCTACCAGTATGGATGACATGTCACTCCTACACCTTTTAGTCCTCTGGAGTATGTAACATTTCCTAGACGTTGATTTACACACATAGGATTTATTGTATAATGTGTGTGTGATGCAAAGGGCTCTGACACCCTACACTGGTATGAGTGGTGCTATATAACTAATTAAATGCATCTGAAAGAGAGTGGTTATGGAGCCTTGAGGGGCACTGTTAACAGGTGGTGGTGAGGGAATCCGAGGTGGAGGTGGTCACCACCTCCACCATGGATGGGTGCGGGGGCAACATACCTTGTCACACCAGGGCCACCAGTGATAAAGCCGGCCCTGTTTCTATGTAGTGGTTAAAGCCCTTTGGGTCACGCCAGAACCGTGATTACAGATCTTACTGAGAGTTCAACTTTCAAACATGGAAGTCTGGAGTTAAATGTATACACTGTAGGTTATGAAAAGACTTCTGCAGGAGGCACAAACTAAGCTCTTAGGCAAGCTCTCTTAAAATAGGCAATTACTCTTTCTACTGCTACATCATTGGAGGCAACAGCGCCTCCCAAAGTTAACATATAATATTTCGAAAGCACTACCGGACCCTACAGATATTCTGAATATGTTCTACAAATGCACGCAGCACACTTCAACATGGAGTCACTTTAATTTCATTCTTCCCACTGTTATGATTAGTGTAAAGGCTGACAAGCTGAAAGAAGGAGCTCCAAATCGTATGTTTCCTTTGGAGGGAAGGGGAGGAGCAACTGGCAAGAAGAGGATGTTTGTTTCGGGGTGGAAGGTAATAAATTGAAGTTTAGCGCCTAGGCCAGTTCCTCTTGTTGTTTCCTGAAATAAACACCTTCATGGCAGCGAGTCAGAGTGCCATGCAGTTAACCTCCACGCCTCAGAGGCCACCGAACCATTTGCCCAGTTGTTTGTTGCCTAACCGGATACATCTGGCAGTCGCTGCCGACAAACATGGCTGCACCTGCCAAATGTTCAAAATATTGATAAACCATGGGGCATATTAGCAAGACCCACGTTAAAATTATCACCGTTTTAGCGGCAGGAAACTGCCGCTAAAACGGCGATAATGGGCTTGCTAATATGCGTTATGGAATTCCAATAGAAGCCCAGGTTAGATGTGCAGGACATCTAACCTGGGCTTCTATTGGAATTCCATAACGCATATTAGCAAGCCCATTATCGCAGTTTTAGCGGCAGTTTCCTGCCGCTAAAACGGCGATAATTTTAACGTGGGTCTTGCTAATATGCCCCCATGAGTCCAACTTGCACCACGAGGTCCCCGCACGAGACCTGCGTGAGTTAAAGAGCTGAAGCAGACAGTGACACCTAGGGGCCAGACCTCGAGCCTGCAGAGTTACAAAGAGCCAGTCTCACTGGATGCAATTGTCGCTCACTGTAAGGAAATGGCCCTAGCTCAGTCACTAAAAGGAATCTTACTTACGTCGGTCTATATGACTCACTATGAGGAAGTCTCACTCAAGGAGTAAATCTCACTGAGTGAGTATCAAAGACAGTAAGCCTCGCCCACTGGATGTCTCACTGACTCACTGTAGAGATTCTCAAAGGGACTGAGCCTTCCTCACTCACCAAGAGTGAGTCTTGTCCACCTATTAGTAACGGGTCTAGATAACTCACTGCAAATAAGCTTTGCTCCCTCACTGGGAATGACTCCCAGCCATGCAGGGTGAGACACCCTTGTTTACGCTCCTCCTCTCTCGCTATTAGTGATTTCAATAGGTTATGAGGAGGGGTCGCCCTTGGCCAAAGCACTTCACCACTCCATCCATCCTTGCATAGCACTGATCCTGCTCCCATCCCCTGCATAGTCAAAATAACTGGCACCTAATCTCACTTATCTGAAAGATACCATCAACAATAGAAAGCCTCGCTCATTGGATGAAGGCCTTACTCCCTGAGACTCAGACTCACTCACTAATAGTGATCTCAATGACCTTGTCAGTTAACCGCTTCCCTTCCCGCACAGCTCCGCCTGGTAGCTGCTGCCCCTGACCCCTGCTGGTCGATGCTCGAGGCCCTCCTCCACCTGCAGGCACCCGCCTGCGCCTCATCCCTGTTGGTCCAGTGGGGAGCTTCTCTGCTCTGCTGCTGCTCTGCACTCTGTCTCTCTGCCTTCTGCCTTTCTCTTGCCCTCCTTTCATGTTGCTTTGCTTCTTATTTCCCTCCTTTCATCTGCTTTGCTTTTTATTTGCCGCTTTTCACTTTTTCCCTCTCTTGCCTCTTTTTGTGCCTTTTCCCTCCGTGCCCCGGCCCATCCCCGAGGCCCCACCCCCCTGCAGTGCCGATTCCCACCTATGCTTTTCCATCTTCCAGCTGTCAAGCTCGCCCCCTCACACTACTTATAGTGGCAGCTACCCAGCCGCACTCAGCGGGCACGCTACTGGCGTGCCAGGCAAGCCCCTCTGTGCCCGTCCGTGCCTGGACTGCAGCTGGACTGCACCCAGCGCCAAGAACCCTGGTTCTTGGACCATCCACCACTACGACACCAACACTTTCCACGCTCTCAACACTGAATGCCACACCGCCAGCCGCCGGGCATCGCCATTGGACTTCCAAGGCCCATTTTTCCTGGCGGAACTGCAGCTGCACCTTCGCCACCTCAACTGCATCCTGCTCAACACATGTTCCCTCCACAAACACGCTGTGGAGATCTGGGACCTGCTTGACTCTGTCGACCCCGACATCGCCTTCCTCACGGAAACCTGGATGAACTCCACCTCTGCCCCGGACATCGCCACCACCATCCCGGACGGCTACAAGAACATCCACAAGGACCGCATCAACAAACTGGGGGAGGCATCGCCATCGAACACAAAAGCACCCTCCGCCTCCCCACACACGAGGACGACCTCTCAGCCAACATGGAGCACCTCCACTTCCAGGTCCGGACCAACCCGAACACAACCCTCCATGGCACCCTCATCTACAGACCCCCGGATCCCGCCCACCCTTCAGCGATTCCATCATGAACTTCATCGCAACCCAAGCTCTCGCCTCCACAGACTACATCCTCCTCGCGACCTCAACTTTCACCTGGACAACTCCTATGACAAAAACACCTCGTCCCTGCTGGAGAACCTCGCCACCGTCGGCCTCAAACAACTGGTCACCTCCCCAACCCACTCAGCAGGACACACGCTCGACCCCATCTTCTCCACCAGCGACAACATCACCTTCAACCACACCACCGAGCTCCAGTGAACCGACCACCACTGCATCCACTTCTCCTTCACCAAACCCACCATGCACCTCCACGGCCACTGCCACCCTCGCAGAAGTTGGAACAAGGTCACCGAAAAACAGCTCACCACCTTCCTCAGCAAAACCCCTCCACCAACATCCACAGACGCCAACACTGCAGCAAGCAACCTCCACCAATGGATCTCCGACCGTGCCAACACTTTGGTTCCCCTGAAGAAAGCCCAAAGCAAGCGACACTCCAAGAAATCCAGCTGGTTCTCTCCCGCCCTTCATGAGTCCAGATTCACCTGTAGACAACTTGAGAAGAGATGGAGGAGCAGCAAGACCCCGGAAGACCACTTAGCCTTCAAGACAGCTGTCACCGCACACCACCACCTCATCAGAACAACGAAGAAAGCGGGCGTACAAGAAAGGATCAACACAAATGCATCTCAATAGTAAAGAACTTTTCGCCATGGTCAAAGAATTTGTCAGACCCAGCACAGAGACAGCAGACATCCCCCCTCCCAAGGCCTCTGCAACAATCTCGGCACCTACTTCCACTGCAAGATCAAGGAGATATGCGACAGCCTCAACAGCCTCGATGGCCAAGACCCTCCTGCCCTACCCATAACCACTGCACCCTATGAAGCCTGACCCCAACAGACCCTACTCAGCTGGACACCCCTTACCGCAGACAACACCCTCAAGATTATGAAGAGCATCCACTCCAGAGAACCCTCAGACCCCTGCCCGCATCACATCTTCAACAGAGCAGGCACCACCGAACTCTGCTACACCATCAACTGCTCCATCAACTCCGCCACCTTCCCGGAAGACTGGAAGCACGCAGAGATCAACCCTCCCTGCTGAAGAAACCCTCTGCCGACCCGACGGACCTCAAAAACTTCAGACCCATCTCTCTTCTCCCCTTCCCAGCCAAGGTCATCGAGAAGGCCATCAACGCCCAACTTTCTGAGCTCATCAATGCAAACCACATCCTGGACCTCTACTAATCTGGATTCTGAAGCACCCACAGCACCGAGACTACCCCCCTCGCCACCACAGATGACATCTGCACCCTCCTAGACTGAGGCAAGACTGCAGCCCTCATCCTCTTGGACCTCTCGGCCAACTTCATTACCATCTCTTACCACACCCTATGCCCAAGACTCCACTACGCCGGCACCCGCGACAATGCCCTGGAATGGATCCGCTCCTTCCTCACTGGCCGAATACAGAGAGTCAGACTACCTCTGTTCCTCTCGGAACCCACAGAGATCAGCTCCCTGAGCCCCACTCTTTTTAACATGTACATGGCCCCACTCTCAGCCATCATCAGGAACCACGGACTCAACACTATCTCCTACGCCGACGACACCCAGCTGATTCTCTCCCTCACCAACGAACCACAGTCGCCAAGAACAACTTTCCCGACAGGATGAAGGCTGCCTCCACCTGGATGAAGAACAGCTGCCTCAAGCTCAACTCAGAGAAGACTGAAGTCCTCATCATGGGCTCCACCCCCTCTGCCTGGGATGACTCCTGGTAGCCTGCAGCACTTGGAACCCCCCCCTTCACCCACAGACCACGCACAGAACCTCTGCATCATCCTGGACTCCTCTGGAACCATGAGCTGCTAGATCAACGCCATCTCATCATCCTGCTTCCACACGCTACGCCTGCTCCAAAAGATCTTCAAGTGGATCCCCACTGAGTCCAGAAACACGGTCAACCATGCACTCATCAGCAGGAGAATCAACTACGGCAACACACTCTATGCCGGCAACACCCAGAAACTCCTCAAGAAACTGCAGAACATTCAGAACGCCTCCGCCAGACACATCCTCAAAATCCCCTGCTGCAGCCACATCACCGGCCACCTAAGAGACCTCCACTGGCTCCCAGTCAACAAAAGAATCACGTTCAAGCTCCTCAAACACGCCTACAAAGCCCTACACGAAGCGGGCCTGCTTACCTCATTCACCGCCTCACATTCCACATACCCATCAGAGACCTCCGCTCCATTCAACAGGCCCTGGCCACCATCCCACGTATCTGCAAGACCACAGCCGGAGGAAAATCCTTCTCCTACCTCGCAACAAAGACCTGGAACACCCTGCCTCTCCACCTCAGGCAATCACCATCACTGCTTCAATTCAGGAAGGACCTCAAGGCCTGACTCTTCGACTGAACCTTCGATTGACAGCGCCTTCGATTGACCAGCAGCCCCCATCTGCCTTTAGACCCTTACAGGTGAGTAGTCGTGCTTTACAAGCCATTGATTGATTGTCACTAAAGCGCCAAAGGAGTAAGTTCCAATTACTGAGAACAGATCCTATTCAATAGTTGTGGGTTTCCATTGGGGTAAAGCTCAGTCTCTACTAGCAAACCTTTCTTACTGGGAGTGAGTCCTGCTTCCTGACTGAGAACAAATCTCACTCATTCATTGTTATAGAGGGTTGTTCATCTAGTAGGAGAAAGTCTTCAATCACTCACTAGGAGCGAGACTTGCTTACATAGATGGAGGGAGTCTTGCTCATCCTTTTGAAAGAAGCGTCACCCAGTATCTAATAGCTAGAGGACCATAACACACTCTCTTTGGGATGAAGGATGCTTTCCTCCATCAGAGCATAATTTCAAGCTATGCCTAACAGAGGTCATCCGGTGGATTAGGCTTAATCATCTGAAATGCAATACGGATAAGACGGAGATCATGTTAGTAGGCGAAGACAACCTTTTCAACTCAGTCCTATGGTGGCCCGAAGATGCCCCCACTCCTTCAAACACTGTAGAGGTGGTAAAAAACCTTGGCGTAAAATTTTATTCATCTCTCTCTTTTCGGCCAAAGGCCCTTGCAGTGGCAGAAATGTGCTTTAACTTAATTAAATCTCTCCAAAAATTATTTGACCTCATTCCCTGTCCCGGAAGGAAGACAGTAGCAGTACCACTTATCTTGTCTAGATTAGACTACTGAAATATGTTGTTTGCAGGTGCCAACAAACAATTGATTCAAAAGCTGCAGATAGTACAACATTCAGTGGCCCGTTTGGTATTGAAATTGGCCCGCCGTTTTTGGGCCTCTGCAGTCTTAATACCGTACATTGGCTGCCCATTCAAAAAAGAATACTATTCAAGATCCTAATTACTTTCAGAGCCTTCAGAGCATCTGGGCCAAAATATTTAACCTCTAGGTTTACCCCATACGTCACTGCCAGACGCTCAGATCCTCCTCAGCAAACCTGCTTAAACCTCCTGTTTTCAGGTATAAGACTAAAGGGGGCAAATCTCTAGCAGCCCTTGGGAACAGAGCATGGAATATTCTTCTTTCACATCTAAGATTGACCGAATCAGAAACTCTCTTTAAGAAATATTGAAAACTTGGATTTTTGCAGTCCCTAATGCCCTGTTCTCTTCACTTGTTTAAAAAAGCGCCTCAGTTCATCCTCTATCCTAACTTCCACATAGCGCCAGGATGCTCCTTCCAGAGTGACAGCTGCGCTTTACAAATACAAATACATCGAACATTGAACATTTTGAGTGAGTCTCATTAGTCATGCCAGCTTTCCTTTCAACATCAGATATCTGCAGTGGTAGGCTCTTGTTTTGCTTTGCTCCGCGCCCTCGAGTGTTTTATGAATTATGCATGGAGACTCACTTTCACGTGGTGTGCTCTTATTTAAAAAAAAAATTTTTAGTGCACATTTATGTATTTTTATAAATTTTTTGTTAACTTGTTTTTGACACACTTTTCTTTCTTTTATTTTTTGTCTTATTTAATATTGGTGCAGGATCTTTCTCTCATTCTTTGGGCCTTTGCTTTTTAGCAAGACTAACATGAATAATAATCTATGTATTGATTACCACCAAGAAATAATTCTCCATTACCCTTACTTAAAGAAAATTATTCCTTTTTCTAGCTTGAACGATTGATGGTTGCTCTTTATATGTTCTGCCCTGATGATAACCTTACAAATAAATATGGAGTTTTTTGGAACTCCGCGAGCTTCGCGTAACGCGGAGTGCGGAAAACTCCGCAAACTCCGCGAGCGGAGCGGAGTTCACCGCTCAGACCTAGCAATCACCATAGGATAATATGGCAATAGTTTATGAAAGCATAACTATCGCTAGGAATCAAATCAAACTACCATTCAAGGACTAAGGAGAATGGTATTGATCAATTCAACAATATGCCATTGTTGAATTTATCCTAAAGTATACGGAAAAAAAGTTATAAGATTTTCTTGTCTGTAAGCCAAAATTCAGCCTTCCTGCCCTTTTCCCTGATTGGTCAGAGTTATCAGGATTAGCCAGGCTGCTTTGATGAAGTGATAAGAGACTCACCCAGGGAGAAGCTATCTGGTAGAGAGAGCTCTGCTACACATGTATGCCAGAGCAGGGGGAGGGGTCGTAAAGCATGGAGCTTCAAACGGGGAATAGAATAGGCAGGGAACGCCAGGCCAATCTCCCCCCAACCCCTCTGACTCAGCCAGATGGCAGGCTTAAGGCAGGAATTTGCTGATGGTAGGTGTAGCAGAGCTATGGAAATAAGCCATACTGGAGGTTGGTTTAACTCGTTCTTACTCCTCTGCTGAGATTTCAGCCATACTGAATTTTGGAGGAAGAGTGCTTTCTGGGAGAAGATTATGCCACACTTTGGAGGACGTGGCCATGCTCTGGGGTGTTACCCTGCACCTCATTGGATAGGAGTGCTCTCCTGCCTGACCCCAGAGAACACTGAATAAATATGTGAGAAGAGCAGAGCCTCTCAGATCTGCTGCCTGAAACTAAGAGAAGAAGAAGGTTTGCCAAGCTGGAAACTATATTTGTACAACCAGGCCCTGCATTCTGACTGACTGCACCTGCTGCATTTTCTGGAACTACAGCCCTTTAGATGTATCTTGCTTCAAGAGGAATAAAGAGTGGACTCCCTGCAAGCTACAGGTTATCAGAGCTTACCTGGACCATTACCACCAAGAATCCCTTGCCTGGAGTGTGTCCAGTTGATTTGTAAGAGTTTTGTCGAGATGCATTGTGGGAATTGTGGTCCCAACCTTTCAAGGACCATCTTGAAGATTCCAGACCCTTGGATTGTGTTTTGGACACTTTGGACCCTCAGAAGGAACTTCAGGAAGAAGTTCCAGAAGTTTGGAGCACCTTTGAAAAAAAGCTCCATAAGGGGATCGACTCAACCGCGAGAGCCAAGCCAGCCACCTTCACCCGCGAGCTGGCCTGCCCTGCCGGTTCGTCCCACTGAAAAGCTCCGGAAGTCCGACTTACAGAGTTTGACCGGGAGCTCCCTGGACAGCAAGTCAGCAAACCCTCACCGAATCCGGACCGGTGAAGAGAATGGAGGGATCCCGGCAGAAAAAACTGCAGAAAAGTTTCTAAGTCTGAAGGTAAAATCTCGATCAAGGCCTACCACAAGGGGCATCCGAGCAGGGCTCCATCACAGTCAGCCTGAAAATTTGACTTTGTTCCTGGCAAGCACACCCAAATGTCCCATGGTGGAGCTATAGGTTTCTAAGTGCTATATGGTGCTAAATCTTTAGATAAATTCATATCTCTACATTGGATTTTTGTCATTTTAGTGTCATTCTAAAGATAAAAATATTTCTAATTTTTAAAAATTAATGTTGGATTTTTATTGTGTTTTCTGCCTTAATTATTTACTGAATTGGTGTTTTTAAATGCTTTTCATACCTGTCTCCTAAGTTAAGCCTGCCTGCTCACAGCCAAGCTACCAAGGGATGAGCATGGGAATAATTTATTGAGACCTGTACGGAGCCCTAGACTGTGTTAGTGGCCGATCAGGCACATGCATCAAGGTAGGATTTTGCGTGTCCCTAATTGCGATTATTAAGGAATCGCAATTAAGGACTCGCAAAGCCTATGCATGTAGGAATCGCTATAAAAATAGCGATTCCTATACATTCCTTAATTGCGACTCGCAAATTGCGAGTCGCAATTAAGGAATGGCTTCTCATTCCTTCCTATGGGCCTAGAGGCCCATAGGAAGGAATGGGAATTGCATGCGCAAATTGCGAGTCCCAATTGGTACTCGCAAATTGCGCATGCAATTTCAGGGTGCAAGGGTGTCAAAAGGACACCCTGTTGCACCCTGAAATTATACTGTGCACCCATGTTGCACACACACATGCCCCAAGGGCATGTGTGTGTGTGACATGAAACTTTAAAAATGCACTTTAGTGCATTTTTCAAAGTTTTTGCAAAATACCGTTTTGTTTTATTTCACGGTAAATTGCGGCCCCAAATAGCGAAATCGCTATTTGAAAGTGCTTCTTGCATTGCATTTAAGGAATCGCAAATTGCGATTCCTTAAATGCAATCGCAATTTGGGAAAACTTAAAATATTGCGATTACCGAAATTGCGCATGCCAAATTGTTTGATGCATCGCAAAAGCCCATTTTGCGATTGCAAACGGCCGATTTTTGCGAATCGCACCGTTTGCGATCGCAAAAAGCTTAGATGCATGTGCCCCTTAGTGCCTGTTAGACCTGGCACCATTGGCGTGGGTCTCCCTTCCATTTTTTGCCTTTACCTCCTGTGTTTTGCTGTGTGTTGGACTCCATTTTTGCTGGTCTAGATGCTTTGGGCACTTTGCCACTGCCGTTCAGTGCCAAAGTGCAAGTGCTCCCTTTGTAAAGTATTGTTATGGATTAGTGATTCCATGATTGGCTTATTTGATTTACTTGTCAGACCCTAGTACAGTGCACTACGTGTGCCCAGGGCCTGTAAATCAAATGCTGCTGGTGGGCTTGCAGCACTGATTGTGCCACCCACAGAAGCAGCTTGTAAAATGTGACTCAGGCCTGCCATTGCAGAGCCTGTGTGCAGTCTGGGACTGCCATGTCGACTTGGCAAGTGCACACACTTGCCAGTCCCTAAACCTTCCCGTTTCTACATATTAGTCACCCCTAAGGTAGGCCCAAGGTACCCCTGTGGGCAGGGTGCATTGTATGTGAAAGGTAGGACATGCCCTGAAGTGTGTGGCATGTCCTGATAGTGAAATACTGCCAATTTCGTTTTTCACTATTGCAAGGCTATTTGTTCCCATAGGACAGAATGGGGAGGTTGTTTATAACATCTTATAAACATAACTGACCCTGTGAACAAGGTAGAAAAATAAAGTTTAGTATGCCTGAACTCAGAATGTTAAAGTGCATCTTTTAGTGAAGGTGATTTTTACATTCTGTGTTTGAAAATACCACTTTTAGAAAGTAGGTATTTTCTTGCCTAACCCTCCAGTGTGCCTCTGCTAGGTTTGTGTATTGTATGTCTGGCTTTTGGATGACAGGGGCTGGAGAGGGGCCGTGGCTCCAGAAGTTTGATGAGTCATGGTTGCGCTGAATAGACCTGGGCTGCATTTAGAGTAGGGGGAGGAGATATCCTTTCACCTGCATGGGCCTGGTCTGCCTTCAACAATGCTGTCTCCACCTCCTGCCAGGAAGCTGCACCAGTGAGGACAGAACTGGTTTTGGCTGGGTACAGACACTCTCTGCCTTCAGAGAACAAAGGATTTTTGTGGATAAAAAGAGGGGCCCAAACCCCAGACTTTTAGATCACTTCTGGGAAATCAAGAGGAACCTTTGCCAAGGAGAAGAGCCGGATAAGCTGAGGAGGAATACTGCCCCTGTGCTGTTTGCTGTCTGTGGTTGGCCTGCAGTGGCTGCTTGCTGCCAAGGAAAGGAGAAAAAGGACTTTGCTGTTTGATTTGTCACCTGCTTAAAGAAAAGATCTCTAAGGGCTTGAAACTGAGCTTGTCTCCTGTTCTGAAGTCTCAGGGACACAAAGACTTCATCCCTTCTGTCTCTCTGCATCTGGAACTACTGTTTCAGCTGCTACAGAAGGAAATTGCAACACCGACGCCTGCGAGCGACGCCGTAACCTGCACCGAAGCCATGGGCACCGCTCGTGAAGAGCACGACGCACCGCCCCGACTTGCACCGTAGGCCCGACGCCTGCTGACGCCGTGCCGCATAGACTCCGAAGCGTCAACGAGGCCGCTGCCTGCACCGGAGCCGAGGACACCACTTGTGACGTCCACGACGCACCGTCCCGACTCACACCGCAGCCCCGACTTCATCGATGCTGGTGCTTCATCAATGCAGAGCCGATCCTCGACGTGGGTGACTCCCGAATCCATCGACATCATACCGTCGTAAGGAACCTACACCTTGCCGCCATTCGTGACGTCACCTCCCCGACACAGTAAGGAACTGACATCTCACCTCCCCTGTGCTGCAGCAAGGAACAGAGGCATCACCTCCCCTGGGGTCGTAAGGAACCGACGCAGCAGGCGCTAATGAAGCATCACCTCCCTGACGCCTTGCACTGTCTTTGCTTTCATCAATTCCAAGGCACTGTTCTTAGTGGGTCTGTTTGACTCCGGGCCCGACGCCGCGCACCTTGCGGTCGGCGCCGTTCTTTGGGATTTTCATCTGTCACGACGTCGTGATAACTCCAGGTGGAGAAATTTGTTGCTAGAAGCTTGATTTGAGTGAATAACCTATTTTTAAGGATATTTTTGATACTGTATTGTGGATTTTTGTCGTTTGGTCTTGTTTTGGTTTCGATAAAGATTACTTATTTTTTCTAAATTGGTGTGGTGTCCATTTGTAGTGCTTTCACTGTGTTACTGTATGTGTGTTCACAAGTGCTTTACACACTGCCTCTGAGATAAGCCTGTCTGCTCGTGCCAAGCTACCAAGGGGGTGAGCAGGGGTTATTTTAGAAGTGTATCCCCCTTACCCTGACTAGAAGCAAGGGTCCCTATTTGGACAAAGGTACCTACCTCTGCCAACTAGAGACCCCCATTTCTAACATTGGTGGTCAGCGGTGAGGATCCTGGACTTGCATTTGTGATTTACTCACAGTGATTGGTGTACACTACTAGTGAGTGCAGACCATTACGCAATCACATACATTTTTGTAGTTTTTCCTTGGAATTTTTTGCATCTTGAGAACTGCCAATTTTCACCATGAGTAAACCAGCATCATTTGCATCTGTGGATATTGAATATGAAGAGGAGAGGGTTGATACCTACACTGTGCCACAACTTAAAGCCATCTGCAAAAAATTTAAAATCTGCAAGAGAGGCCTCACCAGAAATGAGGAGTTCCAAAAGGCGCTGAGGGCCTGGTTGGAAGCGAGGAATGTCAGTGGGCAGACCGAGGAGCCTATGGTGGAGGGGGAGAATTTAGAAGTGCAGCAGGATGGGCTAGTGGGCCTAACTGAAGGGAGAGTGCCCTCCAGGGTGGGCAGCAGTGTATCTTCAAAGGGTCTGTCTCCAGAGGAGTTGGAGGACAGGGAGAGAAGCAGAGTGCAGGAAATGGAGCTTGCTAAGCTCCAGCTGGGGAGCCAGGGTGACTTAGAGAATAAGAGGTTGGAGTTGGAGAGCACGAAATTGGCCATGGAGGAGAAGAAGATGCTTTTAGAGCATGAGAGAGTGTTGAGGGAGCTAGAGCTGAAAGCGAAGAGCCTAGAGATCACTCCCTCTGGTGGCAGCACACCATCAGTGCCTGGGGAAGGAAAAATATACAGTCACAAAGATGTTATCAACGATTTCATGAAGCATGAGGACATTGGGCAGTGGTTTAAGGCCTATGAAATAGCAATGAAGCCCCACCGGGTCCCTGAGAAAGATTGGGGATCGGGGTTGTGGGGCCGCTTCATAGGTGAAGGGAGGGAGACCTTACTAGCTTTACCCACTGAGGATCAGATGTCCTATGCTCCCATGAAGGAAGCCTTGATAGCCAGGTATGGGTTGACCCCAGAGCTTTAAAGGCAGAAATTTAGGAACTGCAAGAAGCTGGAGTCAAGTACTTGGGTGGAGTATGTGTCTTACTTTTGCAGAGCATTGGATGGATGGGTGAAGGGTAGCAAGGTAACTGACTTGCAGGGGCTCTATGATTTGGTTGCATGGGAGCACTTGTCCAGTAGTTGTTTTCCAGAGCCACGCCAGCACCTGATTGATAGTAAGCTGACTGACACCAGGAAGCTGGCTGTGGAGGCGGACCGCTGGGTCAGTGCCAGGGTCCACAAAGGTCTTGTGGGAGACTCCGCCAAAGGTGGGCAGGGTCCCCAGCAGAAGAGTGGGGGGGACAAGGGTAAACAAAAGGAGTTCCACAAGGGCCCCAAAGTAATCCCCAAGGGAACCAAGGTAAGGGTTCCCAGCCTCCCACTGAAAAGAAACCATGGGTCCCGCCAGGAAAGCCTGTGCAGAAGGGTCCCAAGACCTGTTTTAGTTGTGGTCAGGTGGGCCACTTCCGGGAGGATCCTAAGTGTCCCAAACCGGTTACCACTGCACCCACTGGTGCACCGCCCCGGGAACTGGCTAGTGTAGCCTTGGGGGAGGAGTCGGGTGCCCAATGTGGGTGGGGTCCTGCAGAGATGTCCCTGGTCTCTTTAGGAGACAGTGAGATGGTCCCAAGGACTCATCTGCCTGATAACACTAAAAAGAACAGGCAGTGGGTGACGATCAATGGCCATAGTGTGGAGGCTCTGAGAGACACCAGAGCCAGTGTGACAGCTGTCAGTTGTCGGCTTGTGTCTGAAGAGCAGGTGGTCCCCAACACATTCTACCCAGTAGTTGCCGCTGACAACTCAGAGTGCCTCTGCAAAGTGGCACAGGTTCCCTTTGAGTGGGGGGGGTCTCAGGTACCTTGAGAGTAGCTGTGAGGCCCGCCATGCCTGTTGACTGTCTGCTAGGCAATGATTTGGAGAGCTCCCCTTGGGCGAAGGTGGAGCGGAGGTCTCATTTGGAGATGTTGGGTCTGCCTGAGTGGGCATGTGTGACCACTCGGTCAATGGCAGCCGGTAAGGGCATTCAAGAGGACCTGGAGCCTAAAAGAGTAGTCCAGGTGCCTGCCGGGAAGAGAAGAGGCAGGGCGTGCGGGAAACCGGCCCCCAAAGTTCCCACGGTCCAGGAGGAGGTAGACCCTGAGGGGGTGCCCTGGAGCCTACAGGGGAACAAGTGGCTGAACTGGGGGACCTGCCTGAGCAGACCCATTGGCAGCAAGAAGGAGGGCCCACCAGGGAGGAGTTCTGCTAGGAACAGCAGACGTGCCCTTCTCTCATTGGTTTGCGGCAGCAGGCTGCAAACCAGGCAGCAGATGATCAGTCCGGATCACATTGGATATACTGGGAGAATGGTCTCTTGTATAGTGAGCCTAAGGTTGCTGAGCCTGGGTCAGCCCATGTGCTGGTGGTACCCCAGTGCTTCAGAGCCTTCCTACTGGGTCTGGCTCATGATGTGTATTTGGCAGGACATTTGGGGCAAGACAAGACCTTTGAAAGGCTTGTCACCCACTTTTACTGGCCCCAAATGCGCACTGTAGGTCTTGCCAGACTTGCCAGGCAAGTGGTAAGAGTGGGAGGAAGTGTAAGGCTCCTCTCCAACCTTTCCCTGTAGTCAGCACCCCCTTTGAGAGGGTGGGTATTGACATTGTGGGGCCTCTGGATCCCAAGACAGCCATGGGGCAACAGGTTTATTCTGGTCTTGGTGGACCATGCCACCCGGTACCCGGAAGCCATCCCCCTCCGGACTGTGACGGCCCCCGTGGTGGGTCATGCATTGATGGGGATTTCTTCCTGTGTGGGGTTCCCCAGATAGGTGGTGTCCGACCATGGTACCAACTTCATATTGAAGTATATGAAGTCCCTGTGGAAGGAGTGCGGTGTAACCTATAAGTTTACCACTCCTTACCACCCCCAAGGTAATGGGCTGGTTGAGAGATTCAACCGGACCCTGAAAGGCATGATTATGGGTCTTGGTGAGCCCATGAGGCATAAGTGGGACGTCCTCTTGCCATGCCTGCTGTTTGCTTACAGAGAGGTGCCCCAGAAGTCCTTAGGGTTCAGTCCTTTGAGCTACTGTACGGCCACCCTGTAAGAGGACCTCTGAGTCTGGTGAAAGAAGCCTGGGAGAAAGCTCCCAGTAAACCTCCCCAGGATGTATATAGCTACATGCTGGCCTTCAGAAACCAGACTAAGCGCTTCAGGCAACTCGCTCAGGCGAACCTGGAAGCCAGCCAGGAGGAAATGAATTGCTGGTATGATCAGAATGCCACTCTGATCGAGTTTCAGCCTGGACAGAAGGTTTGAGTCATGGCCCCAGTGGAGCCTTGTGCGCTCCAGGATAAGTGGACCGGATCATTTGAGGTGGCGGAGCGCAAGAGAAATGTAACCTACTTGGTGGACTTGCAGTCTCCCAGGAACCCTTTGCGGGTCCTGCATGTGAACCGCCTGAAGCCCCACTTGGAAAGGTCCAAAGTGGGCATGCTCCTAGCAACAGATGCTGGGATGGAAGAGGAGACTGAGCTTCTTCCTGACCTCCTGTCTGCAAAGGAGCAAGATGGGTCAGTGGACGGTGTGAACCTCTCTACCGCCCTGACCCCTGAGCAGCAGAGTGACTGTCGCCAACTGTTGGGACAGTTTTTTGACCTGTTCTCCCTGACCCCCGGTGTCACTCAGTGGTGCGCCCATGATGTGGACACTGGGGACAGTCCTCCAGTAAAACATAAGATTTACAGAGTGACTGACAGGGTCAGAGCTTGCATCAAGGAGGAGGTCTCCAAGATGTTAGCGCTAGGGGTGATTGAGCCCTCAGACAGCCCTTGGGCCTGCCCAGTGGTCTTGGTCCCGGAGGCTGCCGCACCTGGTGCCATGCCAGAACTCCGGTTCTGTGTGGACTACCGAGGGCTCAATTCAGTCACCAGGACTGACGCACACCCCATCCCCAGAGCTGATGAGCTCATCGATCGGTTGGGGGCTGCCCGGTACCTCAGTACGTTTGACTTAACGTCTGGGTACTGGCAGATCGCCTTAACTGATGGGGCAAGAGAGAGGTCAGCATTCTCCACACCAGATGGGCACTACCAATTCCGGGTGATGCCCTTTGGGATGAAGAATGCCCCTGCCACCTTTCAGAGGTTGGTCAACCAGGTGTTGGTTGGGCTGGAGGATTTCAGTGCCGTCTACCTGGATAACATTGCAGTGTTCAGTGCCACTTGGGAGGAACATTTTCACCACCTCTGGGAAGTGTTGACGGTGCTGCGGAGGGCAGGCCTCACGATCAAGGCAAGCAAGTGCCAGATCGGGCAGGGTTCAGTGGTGTACTTGGGCACCAGGTGGGGAGCGGCCAGGTGGCGCCCCTGCAGCCCAAGATTGATACCATTCTGGCATGGGAGCCCCCCAAGACTCAGACAGACGTGAGAGCCTTTTTAGGAATCACAGGTTATTACAGGAGATTTGTCAAGGGGTATGACACCATTGTTGCCCCCTTGACAGAGCTGACTTCCAGGAAGCAGCCCAAGAAAGTGAATTGGACTGACGCCTGCCAGAAGGCTTGTGATGCACTGAAATCTGCCATGTGCACAGCGCCCGTGCTTAAGGCACCCAACTTCTCAGAAGAGTTCATTGTGCAGACAGATGCTTCAGAGCATGGTGTGGGGGCTGTGCTCTCACAGCTAAATGAGGGGAGCCTAGACCAACCTGTAGCCTTCATTAGTAGGAGGTTACTTTCACGGGAACAGAGGTGGAGTGCGATTGAGCGTGAGGCATTTGCTGTGGTTTGGGCGCTGAAGAAGCTGAGACCATACTTGTTTGGGACTCACTTCCGGGTTCAGACAGACCACAGGCCCCTCAGATGGTGTTACATGGGTCGGTCCTCAGGATCGGTTTGTTGCTAGGATTGGTCCACCTCTCGATCTATCCTAGCCTTATAGCCGTAATGGCACAGGTCACAGGAAGGATCAAGTGGGGGAAGGAAAGGAAGGGAACAGCCGGGAGGGAGATCTGAAACAAAAAGCACAATTGTAAGGACCTTCCGTAACCCTTCCCTATCAACATAGAACATGCATGGAACCACAGTACTGAATGGTGTCACCTCTATATACCTGTAACAAAAAGGAATACACTTTGTAGAAGATGGCACTTCTATAAAGGGGGTGCCGTCTGTGTGGAACACTACGTGTTGTGCCTATAACTGCATAGGAAAATCACATAGAGAAAGAAACATATCATGAGCATAAATCCTGAATATACATAACTGGACTGCGACAGTACGGAGGCATAAGAACACTATGAACCTACCCTTGTCTAAACTCCATAGTACATCACAGGGATAGAGCGTAGTCTTCTACCACTCATCATTACCCCTGTTAAAACAGAGCCAGAACAACATGGTTATAAGTCTTTGAACATCAATGTTACCACCAGTGTTCCTGCGTAGTATTCTTGAATACGGTTACTTTACCGTTTGACAATAATCCACACAGTATAGCATTCAACTGTAAAACTAACAAAGCTGTAACACTCCCTGAGTAATGAGCGTTACCAGGAAGGAAGTATAGGACCTGTATATAAGCTCCAGCCCTCAGCGCATATGTGACTGTCAATCCCTCTGGATAGCCATAGCTCTTTAGGGTATACTGGGAGCAATGGGTATCAAGGATTCAAAGAAAACACCGCCGGCCGACAATACCGGCCGAGTACTCAAGGGAAATGAAGCCAGCCTCCGCCTGAGCCGAACGCTCCCTTACGGAGGATGAAGACCAGGGAATCAAGAGGGGAATCGAAGCACCCTTACCCGACCTTTTCTTGTAGGAACCAGGGACGGCTGCGAACACCACCGGCGGGGACGAAGAATTTCCGACACTGACTTGTGTTCAGTCTCCTCCTATGAGCCGTTTCAGCGACGTCGTGCGTGACGCGCACGGCCTCATGGGAGTCGTAGTTCGTAGCGTGACGGTGACGTCAGTTGAAGAACGATCGTCACCCATTACAGTGCGCTCGATGTTTTGCGCTCTTAACAGTACATCCCCTCCCTAACAAGAGCGCACTAAGGGGCCCGGTTTAAGCGGGTGTGTTCTGTGGAATGTCTTCACCAATCTAGGAGCGTGCACACCCGATGCAGGTTCCCATGAGTTCTCCTCAGGGCCATACCCTTTCCAAGCCACCAAGTACCATAGGCTGCGGCCACGCATTTTTGAGTCTCTAATACCTTGCACCTCATACTCCAGGTCCTCATTGACCAAAAGAGGCGGAGGTAACCTCCTAACTGGTGTGGAGGAGGGTTTCAGTAAAGACACATGAAATACTGGATGAATGCGCAAGTGCGATGGCAGTTTCAGCTTCATAGTCACTGGATTTATGCGTTTAGCTATCTTATAGGGTCCGATATATCTAGGGTGGAACACACTATGCTTCCTAAAACGTATATTCTTGGTGGATAGCCAGACTGCGTCACCCCTGCTGTACAAAGGACCCTGACGCCTGTGCTTGTCTGCGGTGGCCTTGTACTTGATCTTGACTGCCCTTAGGTGCTCCTGTGCCTTCACTAAAGTCTGCTGAATATGGGCCACCCTTTTCGTTACTTCTGGTATATTGGTGTCCTTCGTTGGATGGATGAATGGCAGGAACCGTGGATGTCGACCGTAATTGCAGTAGAACGGAGATGCCTTTGTGGAACTATGTGTGGCGTTGTTATAGGCGATCTCAGCAAGCCACAGGTAATCCACCCATTCCTCCTTGCTATTGTCCACATAACATCTTAAGTACTGCTTGAGCGTTTGGTTGAGACGCTCCGTCTGCCCGTCTGTCTGGGGGTGGAAGCTGGTAGATAAGGCAGTGTTGATGTGTAGGGAAGAACACCACCTCCTCCAGAACTGAGCCGTAAATTGTGAGCCCCTATCGGATACAATGACGTCTGGTAATCCATGCAAACGGACCACGTGTGCCATCAGTAAGCAAGCCAGCTGGCCAGCTGAAGGTACCTGTCTACAGGCGATAAAATGCCCCATCTTTGTCAGGTAATCAATAACTACCAGAATGGTTGTACACCCTTTATCCTGTGGTAAACCGACAATGAAGTCAAGTGAAATGTTCTCCCAGGGACTGGTAGGAGTAGGGAGCGGTTGTAGCAAGCCCTGAGGGCGACGATGATCAGATTTCATCTTTGCGCACTGTTCACAGGAGGATACCCACTCTCTAACGTCCACCCGCAGAGAAGGCCACCAGAATTGCCGATTGATTTGTTCTACGGTCTTCTCCACCCCAATATGACCTGCACTAGGGGAATCATGGCACCAGGCAAATACTTGTTTTCTTAGCTTCAGCGTAGGACCCAAGAGGCGGTTATTGTTCATAGGGAAGCCGTTCCTCACTTGCCAGTCCGAGTGACTTTTGAGCCAGGTTCTCCAGGTAAAGGAAGCAACCCCCTTAAGTATGTCTTTCAAAAAGGTATCTGGTTGTATCACACATAGTACCTTCATGGGGTCAATGATGCAACCATCAGGAGTGCTTTCCGGGTCTTTGGCAGAGGTTTGTCGCGTGAGAGCATCAGCTTTCCTGTTCTCCGAGCCAGGTCGATATGTTATGATGAAATGATAACCAGAGAAGAACAGCATCCAACGAAGCTGACGCGGGGTAAGATGCCTTGCTGCCGTCATGAATTGTAGATTCCTATGGTCGGTATACACCGTAACCACGTGTCTGGCTCCCATTAGAAAATGTCTCCATTCCATGAAAGATTCCTTAATGGCCAAAAGTTCCTTTTCGGCAATGTGATAATTCCTTTCGGCGTCATTGAGCTTCCTAGACATATACGCCACCGGATGGAGTTGACCCGTGGAAGAATGTCTCTGCGATAAGATGGCACCCAACGCAACTTCAGAGGCGTCCGCCTCGACTATGTATGGTTTCTCAGGATCCGGGTGTGACAGGATTGGGGCAGTTATGAAAGCTGTTTTCAATGCCAAAAACGCTTCTTGAGCTTCGTCGCTCCACACGAACTTCTGCGATTTTCTCAGTAGATGTGTTATCGGGGCTACAAGTTTGGAGAACTGATTGATAAATCGTCTGTAGAAGTTGGCGAAGCCAATGAAGCATTGCACATCTCGAATATTTTGGGGGAGGCCAATCCTTAACAGCGGTGATCTTTCTTTCAGCCATTTCCTGGCCTGATGGACTTAGCATGACTCCAAGGAATTCCACAGTGTGGACATGAAAGTCACATTTGCTCAACTTACAGAACAGATGATGTTGCTGTAGGATCTGAAGCACCGATTCCACATGTTGGATGTGAGCATCTTTATTCTCGGAATAGACGAGGATATCATCGATATATACCACTACATAGTGGTCCAAGATCTCCCTGAGAACGTCGTTCAAAAGTATTGAAACGCCGCAGGGGCGTTACATAACCCGAACGGCATCACCAGGTACTCAAACAGCCCGTACCGGGTCTTGAACGCTGTTTTCCACTCGTCGCCACTTCTCATGCGAACCAGGTGATAGGCTCCTTTTAGGTCCAATTTGGTGAAGATGGTTGCCTTTTTCACTTGCTCCAGCAACACACTAATTAGCGGTAAGGGGTACCTATTCTTCACGGTAATAGCATTCAATGCTCTAAAGTCCACACAAGCGCGCAGCTCACCATTAGCTTTAGGGATAAAAAAAGCGGGGAGGCGGCAGGGGACTTGGAGGGGCGGATAAAACCCAGTGCCAGGTGTTTGTCCAGATAGGCTCTAAGGTGGAGGTTCTCAGGTTCCGTTAAGGCGTATATCCTCCCACTAGGAACTACTGCCCCCGGAACAAGATCGATTTGACAGTCGTACTGTCTATGAGGTGGTAGCTCCTCCGCCTGGACGTCATTAAACACCTCCTCATATTTCCGATAGACAGCCGGGAGCTGGACGTTCTTTTCTGCAGCGGTGGCAACACACGAGCCACAAGCTAGGGCAGTGACAGGTTCATCCGGTATACTGAAACAATGTTCCAAGCAATATGAAGAGTTCATTTGCACTGACCCGGCAACCCAATCTATCTCAGGGTTGTGTCTTTGTAGCCACGGTAACCCAAATATGATCCCATATTGGGGAGCGTGTATGATACTGAAGGTTATTTGTTCCTTGTGTGAAGCCCCATAGTGCACCTCTATTTCTTCGGTGTTGTACCCTATGGGTCCCGTGCATAACTTCCTTCCATCCACTGCATAGACTTCTTCAGGGAGTCTTTGGGCACTAGACCTATTCCTCTGCGTTTAGCTTCTCCCATGTCCATGAACATGCCCGTGGCTCCTGAGTCCACCATGGCCGATGTGTGGATCCTTTCCGTTGGTGTAACCACTACTACATTAATGTATAAATGTCCCGGTGATTCCTTCTCTTCGTTCCGTAAGGAAGGGATGTATGCCTGACTCCAAGAAACCCCTTCATTTTTCTTTGAGTCAACTAGTTTTCCGACTTTGATTCCATAGCAGCCGTTGTCATCCTACCGCTACGAAATCTACTTGTCTTGGGTTTTACCGGGCATTCTCTAACGAAGTGTCCTCTCTTGCCACAATATAAGCAGAGCCCTTGCTTACGTCGGACGTCTTTTTCTCCCTCAGTTAATGAGGCCCTTATGGTTCCAATCTCCATCGGTTCCGATGCGGAGGCGTGACCCATCTCTGTGGGTTTCTGCCTTTCATAGGACTGTATGTGTCTCTCCTTCTTTTGTGGTCCCCTTTTCGCTCACTCATTCTATGCTCTAAGCGTAGCACAAGATTAATTAAGTCCTCACACGTGTTAGGCTGTGGATCTATCTGTGCTATGACGTCCTTGAGGTCCTCCCTTAATCCTTGATGGAAGAGAGCTGCTTGTTTGGTTTCAGGCCACTTAGTTTCTGCCACTAACCTCCGAAAAGAATTTAAATACACCAACAAGCTCTTGTTACCCTGTCTTAACTCAAGTAACTCTCTGTCGGCTGTGTATGAATCAGCTCTTCTGTCAAAAACCTTCAGGAATTCCACCCTGAACGCTTCCCAATCGTGTAAGAGGGGGTCATCACGGTTTACCAGAGGCACTGCCCATTGCGCTGCATCACCTGCTAGGTAGGAAATAAGAAAGGCAACCCTCGCCTGATTTGTGGGGAACGACTTTTGTTTACATGAGAAGTGAAGCATCACCTGCGTTAAAAACACTTGTACCTTCTCGGAATCCCCATGATACCTTTCCGGGGTGGCTAACGGTATGGATACAGGCATTTCTACCACTACTGCCGTGGAAGGTGTTGCTGCCGTACCTGCATTGAACGGATTCCTCTGCATCCCATCCACCCGGGCTCTTAAGTCTGCTGCCTCCTGACGGGACGCAGCTAGCTCCCCCTGGACCACGGCAAGCATCGCTATCACATCATCTAAGGTGGCCATACCCAACACAACCCGACCGGGAGGACAAAAATTCGTGGGTCGGTCCTCAGGATCGGTTTGTTGCTAGGATTGGTCCACCTCTCGATCTATCCTAGCCTTATAGCCGTAATGGCACAGGTCACAGGAAGGATCAAGTGGGGGAAGGAAAGGAAGGGAACAGCCGGGAGGGAGATCTGAAACAAAAAGCACAATTGTAAGGACCTTCCGTAACCCTTCCCTATCAACATAGAACATGCATGGAACCACAGTACTGAATGGTGTCACCTCTATATACCTGTAACAAAAAGGAATACACTTTGTAGAAGATGGCACTTCTATAAAGGGGGTGCCGTCTGTGTGGAACACTACGTGTTGTGCCTATAACTGCATAGGAAAATCACATAGAGAAAGAAACATATCATGAGCATAAATCCTGAATATACATAACTGGACTGCGACAGTACGGAGGCATAAGAACACTATGAACCTACCCTTGTCTAAACTCCATAGTACATCACAGGGATAGAGCGTAGTCTTCTACCACTCATCATTACCCCTGTTAAAACAGAGCCAGAACAACATGGTTATAAGTCTTTGAACATCAATGTTACCACCAGTGTTCCTGCGTAGTATTCTTGAATACGGTTACTTCACCGTTTGACAATAATCCACACAGTATAGCATTCAACTGTAAAACTAACAAAGCTGTAACACTCCCTGAGTAATGAGCGTTACCAGGAAGGAAGTATAGGACCTGTATATAAGCTCCAGCCCTCAGCGCATATGTGACTGTCAATCCCTCTGGATAGCCATAGCTCTTTAGGGTATACTGGGAGCAATGGGTATCAAGGATTCAAAGAAAACACCGCCGGCCGACAATACCGGCCGAGTACTCAAGGGAAATGAAGCCAGCCTCCGCCTGAGCCGAACGCTCCCTTACGGAGGATGAAGACCAGGGAATCAAGAGGGGAACCGAAGCACCCTTACCCGACCTTTTCTTGTAGGAACCAGGGACGGCTGCGAACACCACCGGCGGGGACGAAGAATTTCCGACACTGACTTGTGTTCAGTCTCCTCCTATGAGCCGTTTCAGCGACGTCGTGCGTGACGCGCACGGCCTCATGGGAGTCGTAGTTCGTAGCGTGACGGTGACGTCAGTTGAAGAACGATCGTCACCCATTACAGTGCGCTCGATGTTTTGCGCTCTTAACAGATGGTTGATGCAAATGAGGGGTGAGAATCCAAAGTTGTTGAGGTGGTCCATTTCCCTACAGGGGATGGACTTTACGTTGGAACACTGCCCTGGTACAGAACACGCCAATGCTGATGGTCTGTCCAGATTTTTCCGCCTTAGTGAAGAGAACTCCCAGGAGGGTGGGTAGTTCTCCCCACATTTCAGCTGGAGGGGACACGTGTTAGACCTGGCACCATTGGCGTGGGTCTCCCTTCCATTTTTTGCCTTTACCTCCTGTTTTTTGCTGTGTGTTGGACTCCATTTTTGCTTGTCTAGATGCTTTGGGCACTTTGCCACTGCTGTTCAGTGCCAAAGTGCAAGTGCTCCCTTTGTAAAGTATTGTTATGGATTAGTGATTCCATGATTGGCTTATTTGATTTACTTTTCAGACCTTAGTACAGTGCACCATGTGTGCCCAGGGCCTGTAAATCAAATGCTGCTGGTGGGCCTGCAGCACTGATTGTGCCACCCACAGAAGCAGCTTGTAAAATGTGACTCAGGCCTGCCATTGCAGAGCCTGTGTGCAGTCTGGGACTGCCATGTCGACTTGGCAAGTGCCAGTCCCTAAACCTTCCCTTTTCTACATATTAGTGACCCCTAAGGTAGGCCCAAGGTACCCCTGTGGGCAGGGTGCATTGTATGTGAAAGGTAGGACATGCCCTGATGTGTGTGGCATGTCCTGATAGTGAAATACTGCCAATTTCGTTTTCACTATTGCAAGGCTATCTGTTCCCATAGGACAGAATTGGGAGGTTGTTTATAACATCTTATAAACATAACTGACCCTGGGAACAAGGTAGAAAAATAAAGTTTAGTATGCCTGAACTCAGAATGTTAAAGTGCATATTTTAGTGAGGGTGATTTTTACATTCTGTGTTTGAAAATACCACTTTTAGAAAGTAGGTATTTTCTTAACTAACCATCCAGTGTGCTTCTGCTAGGTTTGTGTATTGCATGTCTGGCTTTTGGATGACAGGGGCTGGAGAGGGGCAGTTGCTCCAGAAGTCTGATGAGTCAGGGCTGGGCTGAATAGACCTGGGCTGCATTTAGAGTAGGGGAGGAGATTTCCTTTCACCTGCATGGGCCTGGTCTGCCTTCAACAATGCTGACTCCACCTCCTGCCAGGAAGCTGCACCAGTGAGGACAGAACTGGTTTTGGCAGGGTACAGACACTCTCTGCCTTCAGAGAACAAAGGATTTTTGTGGATAAAAAGAGGGGCCCAGACCCAAGACTTTTAGATCACTTCTGGGAAATCAAGAGGAACCTTTGCCAAGGAGAAGAGCCGGATAAGCTGAGGAGGAATACTGCCCCTGTGCTGTTTGCTGTCTGGGGTTGGCCTGCAGTGGCTGCTTGCTGCCAAGGAAAGGAGAAAAAGGACTTTGCTGTTTGCTTTGTCACCTGCTTGAAGAAAAGATCTCCAAGGGCTTGAAACTGAGCTTGCCTCTTGTTCTGAAGTCTCAGGGACACAAAGACTTCATCCCTTCTGTCTCCCTGCATCTGGAACTGCTGTTTCACCTGCTACAGAAGGAAATTGCAACACCGACGCGGGCGAGCGACGCCGTAACCTGCACCGAAGTAATGGGCACCACTCGTGAAGAGCACAACGTACTGCCCTTACTTGCACCGTAGGCCCGACGCCTGCTGACGCCGTGCCGCTTCGACTCCGAAGCCGTCAACGTGGCCGCTGCCTGCACCGGAGCCGAGGACACAGCTCGTGACGTCCACGACGCACCGTCCCGACTCGCACCGCAGCCCCGACTTCATCGACACCGGTGCTTCATGAACGCAGAGCCAGTCCTCGACGTGGGTGACTCCCGAATGCATCGACATCGTACTGTTGTAAGGAACCGCCGCCTCGCCGCCATTCGTGACATCACCTCCCCGACACAGGAAGGAACCGACGTCTCACCTCCCCTGCGCTGCAGTAAGGAACAGAGGCATCACCTCCCCTGGGGTCGTAAGGAACCGACGCCGTGCACCTCGCGGTCAGCGCGTTCTTTGGGATTTTCATCTATCACGACATCGTGATAACTCCAGGTGGAGTTATTTGTTGCTAGAAGCTTGATTTGAGTGAATAACCTATTTTTAAGGATATTTTTGATACTGTATTGTGGGTTTTTGTCATTTGGTCTTGTTATGGTTTAGACAAAGATTACTTATTTTTTCTAAACTGGTGTGGTGTCAATTTGTAGTGTTTTCACTGTGTTACTGTATGTGTTCACAAGTGCTTTACACACTGCCTCTGAGATAAGCCTGTCTGCTCGTGTCAAGCTACCAAGGGGGTGAGCAGGGGTTATTTTAGGAGTGTATCCCCCTTACCCTGACTAGAAGCAAGGGTCCCTTTTTGGACAAAAGTACCTACCTCTGCCAACCTAGAGACCCCCATTTCTAACAGCGCCAGTGGTAGATGCATATTTACCACTACTAATATTGCACTTTCCAACAGTATGCCTAGAAACGTTATCATGTAGGCTAAAGTTACACTGCACTAATGAGGTCAAACATGGTAGAAACATGACTTGGGTTGGTTGTGTTCTCATTCTGATCCCCAAAGAACTAAAGTTGTCAAACATAACGCCAAATAGACAACTATTCAAGCAACCAGTTTACAATCACCTAAATATCTGGAAACATCATTGTGACCAAAATGCCAACATGCGAATTCCCCAAAAGCGTAAGGGTTAACCAGGGAACATCTAGGAGCAAACCAACCAAAAGACTTGAATAACATAAATCTAAAAAAACACTAGGCAATCTACAGAGACCATGCAAAAAGGAGGGGTCTACATCCTTAATACCTTAATATCTGCAGTTATCCTGCCCAAGTTACTATAGAAAACCTACCTACAAATCTAAAAGGAACACACCCAAAGATTTACAGGAAACTCACAAAGATCGTCATAAAATATCGCCCAAAGGCGTACGGTAAACTCATCTACACCTATAGGAAAACTAGAAAGACTTAAGGATAGCTGCTTGATGACCTACAGAGAAGTCAATGAAAGATTCGCATGCATCTCACCTGCAAACACATTATCAATCAGTGCAAGCGCCTATGGGTGATCAACCCCAACACCTACCGACAACTTCCTGAATGACCCATGCCAAACCTATACAAGAATTATGGACAATACACAACACAAACTGGTGGGCAGCCTGCCTAAATACATTTAAATATCCAACCTAAAACATAAACATTCAATCTAACTAGAACCAATATGCAAACAAACTATAGGGTAGCAGACAACCTATCCAAAACTCATGGCAACAAGATAATGGATACGTTTGCTGCCTAGAATAATTGCATATGGTTAACCTTTATTCAAGTATTTCCATCTGTGACTTTTGTCTTTCTGAGTGAGTCACACTAAGTGGCATGGACATGCCTAGATATGGATTTCCCTAGTTCACTGGGCTATAAAGAAACAAGCTATATGCCACTGATGAGGTGTAGCCAGGCCAATCCATGTATGTTTTGGGTGGTACTTGTGCTATCCTTCAGAGTGGATGTGACCCAGCAGTTTAGATTAGTCTATCCCATTATGCACAGGGCCAGGATTGATTTGGCTATGTTTGTAACGGCACATTCAAACAAAATCCTAGACCAATTTCCATTGCTAAAGATTAATTCAAGTATATACAACAATAACATAATGATTTTCTCAGTGAATTATACTGAGGCATGACTATGCCTAGGAAAATTGTTATAGAGATTAAAGCTACATTTCACTGATGAGGCCCAACATGACTTGGGTTGCTTTTGTTCCCATTCAGAGGCGATGAAGCATAGTAGTTGAGGCTAAAATGTCCTCATTGGAGTTGTCAATCACTAATTTTTATGTGTTTGGCCCTGACCATACTCACATAGTTAACAGAGAAATGGAGGAATGGAATCTCTCCCAAAGAACTAGGCAGTTGTTAAAACTAATTCAAGCGTTTAGCACCCAATTTGTGTTTTTCTAAGTGAACCACCCAATGTGCCTTGTGTAAGCCCAGATGTAAGTGAATTAGCTAGCTGTGCTTTGGGGGTCACCAAGTATGTATCACCCCCAAAGCACAATGGGCCACATGCATCATTATTACAAGTAGTGATTACATAATTGCGATTTTCTCAGAATCACAATTAGGTAAGCGCCAATCCTACTGTATGAAACTGTTTTCAGTTTAATTAGCGATTCTTAATGGGTCGCAAATAGACCTACCTCATGCATATTAATGAGGTAGGTCGCAATTTGTGAGCCATTAGGAATCTACGCCATCACAGGGATGGTGGCCTGCTGAGGTCAGCAGACCACCATGCCTATAATTGCTTGTAAATAAAGCAATCTTTTTTTTTTGTAAAGCAGCCTGTTTTCCTTAAAGGAAAACGGGCTGCTTTACAAAAAAAAAATGAAAAGTTTTCCTTTCTGTTTTTTTAAGAGCAGGCAGTGGTCCTTGGGACCACTGCCTGCTCTTAAAAATGCTTTTACAAACATTCACAAAGGGAAAGGGGTCCCTTAGACCCCTTCCGATTTGCGAATGGGTTACCACCCACTTGAAGTAGGTGGTAAAATGGGAATGTTTTGCCGCCACATTGTGGTCACAAAACATTCCTGCATACCGGTTCGGTATTAGGAAGGGACGCTCTGAACACGCCCCTTCCTAATAGCGAATCTCAAACCCATTTTGCGATTCGGTAACAGAAAAGCATTTTTTGCATTTGCAAACGAACCAATTCTGCGAATCGGCCCGTTTGCGAACACAAAATTGCTTGATGCATGTGTCCCAATAAGACTAAAATATGTTGAGGTTTCTTGTGTTCGCATTCAGAGGGGACATGGCCTAGCAGTTTGGCCTGCATTGTCCATATTGAGCCAGGCAAGACAGATTTTGCTGTGGTTGGCCCCTGACTCTAATCCCACAGTAAGCAAAAAAATAATTACATTGATTCCTATGTAAGGCAATTTTCAGTGATTAAGATTAATTCATGCATACATGTTTGCAACGTTTGGTTTTTCCTTGAGACTTGCTCAAGATAGGATGGGTACGACCTGGCTTGAGCCTGTAACTTGCTCTGTCATAAAATTCAAACTGCAGCAGCTCACTGATGAGTATCAACGAGGCTGAAACACATGTAGTGTTGTTTGTGTTCTTGTTCAGAGGAAACATGCACTAGCAATTTGTGATTAACTTTTTTAAAGGAAAGTCAATAGCAATTGCAAGCAATTAGCATTGTCAAGCCAGTCCATCTTTTCTTTTTTTAAATAAATTACCCAAGGAAAACAAAGCTCCCTGTTTAAGAATCTACATACTCTCCACCACAGAAACTACAGTACTGAAGTCAATCAGACAAAAGCCTCCATGCAAACCACCTAAAGATACAACCAACCTTATGGTCCATGAGAATCCTCCTAAAGTCTTACATGTTTCCCAACAATGATCTATGGGGATCTGCATAAACACCTTCCAGCAACCCCCTTATGAACTACAGTGAAAGCACCCACCCTAACACATAATGTTAACCTGTCTGAAGGCATAGAAGCATCTTTCCTACCTACCTACAGGGCAAACCACCTAGAGACCTATGAACAATAGAAGCGTAAGCCTCCTGTACAAGTTACTCAGGAAACCTCCATTGGTATTTTTTCATGTCAAAATTAACAATATTGTGGGTATTGGTAGTTTCGGGATGTGAGAATACCTTAGTATTTCCCCTGAGGTGGTCCGGGGAAATGGAGAATTACTGAATGAGTTGGGATCACTGTGTCTGGTTACTATGATAATTCCCCAGTTTTGGGCCATTTCCTGCTTAGACATTTAGCCAAGTTTTATCTGATGAAGTGTCTGGAGATGGAAAATTGGAAAATGCAGAATTCCTGTACCTCATGTAATTCATGATTCTGACAAATCGCAAACATCTTGGAATGGTGGTCCCACAAATAATTTTTCTAATGACCTGTGGACAATCATCATTGGCATAAAAGGCACCTTACTTAGAAGCCGTTGGTAATCTCCTTGCAAGCAACACCGCTAAAGAGTAACCTGTGACCTACCCTACAATTCTTAGAACCCATCTTAAATTCAGGCAGACAACCCACCCAAAGACCTACTGGGAGCCTTCTAAAAGATGTGCACATAACCTACTCATGGTCATACAGGGAAAAGTCTAAAGTCTTATAGAGAACCTGCAGAAACACCTTGTATAATAGCATACTAAATACCTACAAGATAAGGCAAACATATCTCAAAGCTCATGCCTAAAGACCTACTAGAAATCTATCCAAAGAACGATGGTCTGTATTCACAAAGATCCATAGGCATTTGGCTGCAGCAGACTTGCAGCACCAGATCCAGGCAGTTTTAATTTGCAGGCAAAATACATCATGTGACTTGAAGAACCTTTTTCTTATCTTGACATAGGAACATGATTTAAACCTACTTCCAACAGTTGCCTCACAATGGGCCACATGTACAAACCTTTTTGCAGGTCGGAAATGGTCCTAGTCACAGAATCGGCCCATTTGCAAATGCAAAAAGCCTTTTTGGCATTTACAAAGCCCAAATAGCGATTTGGTAACTTGTTACCGAATCGCAATTTTGGTTTTGCTATTCGGTATTAGGAAGGGACATGTTTAGGGTGTCCCTTCCTAAGACCAATGGTATGGTATAGGCGCATTTCCTTCTCTGGAAATGCGCCTAAAATCTGGAACTCCATTCCAGTCCATATCAGGACTAACCCCTCTGTCATAAACTTCAAAAAACAGCTCAAAGACCTCTTCCTCAACCGAACTCTTCCGAATTGATAGCTTCCACCCGACGAGACATAGCTCCTCTGCCACAGGAATCTCGCCCAGTGAAGAATATAGACACTTCAACAAGAAGGCATTTTCATCTCCTGCCTTTTGATTCGCTCCTATGACCTCCTTCAAGCCTTAACAGGAGTTGACACGAGACAATGGAGACAATGCTACTTATTGAAATAATATGTGTCCAATTGCATCATGATAAATGTTGTAAAGTGCTCTGATACCTTCGGGTCTGGCTAGCGCTATATAAGACTCTTAAATAAATAAAATAAATAAATGAATGTTTTGCGACCGAAATGCGGTCGCAAAACATTTGTATTTTACCACCAAATTCAATTTGGTGGGAACTTATTCGCAAACGGGAAGGGGACCCCTTCCCCTTTGAGAATGGTTGTGAAAACGTTTCATAAGAGCAGGTAGTGGTCCCACAGACCACTGCCTACTCTTAAAAAATGGAAAAAAAACTTTATATTTTTGTTTTTGCAACACATACTGTTTTCCTTAACGGAAAACAGGCTGTAGTTAAAAAAAATATTGATTTATTTAAAAAGCAATCACAGACATGGTGGTCTGCTGACCACAGCAGGCCACCATCCTTGTGATTTTAGCGATTCCCAAGGGGTCCCAAATTGCGACTTGCCTCATGGATATTAATGAGGTAAGTCTATTTGTGACCCACTGGAAAATGCAAATGAAACTCTACAGAGTTTCATACATTTGAAATAGTGATTTCCTAATTGTAATTTGCAGGAAATCGCATTTAGGAATATAGTATTTCTAACGTTTGTCCATGTGATCCTAAATGCTGAGAAAATACTTTCCACAGGTACTGTCCCAGATAAATTTTGACCAAAAGTTTGTTTACTGGATATGCCTTTCTTGTAGGCTCTGAATGGCACAATGAAATAAGTAAAGAGGCATCACTCAAGTATGTTTTGCTTTGGCAGTAGAATCAGTGGCTTGCATTTTGAGAAAGGGCAGAGTGAAAAGGAGGGTTACTCTGTTATATTGATTTGTATAGCGCACTAATCACCCAAGAGGGTATCCAGGGACTTGGGCAGTTGTGTAGGTTTGTGGGCCCCAAGGTGCCTGTATGAAGAGCCGGGTCTTCAACTTCTTGTGGAACTCAAGAAGTGAAGAGGAGACTCTAATGTGTTGAGGGAGGTCATTTCATTATGTTATGTTATGTATACTTTAGTGGTATGGGGACACAGTAGCTCTATGTATATTCCAACCACATGCACATATGTTTGTGGTATTGAGTGGAAGGAATTACTTTTCTGTTGGAGGTGGTTGATATATTGAGATCCATTTTTGAACTAAGGATTAATTAGGGCAGTGTATCCTCGTCCTTTGACACACCCACAAAGAGGGCAATTAATCCACTTTCCTTCTGCAATGGGCTGCATCCTTTTTCAGCTACCTTGGGTACAATCTGAAAGTCGGAAGCAGCGCTTTCAGTGATAGGTATAATGGAATTCCAGGTAATGGTAGCATTCCTAGGATTACCATATAAGTTACAGAATATACCAATCAATCAGAAGGTTTTATTCTTTCTACAGTTGGAAAATGTCAAGCCGGTTTATGGCACTAACAGTATGAGAGCAGCTGTAAAGACCATCCAACTTCTACAGCAGAGGGATACCAAATATGTAATCTAATAGCTTTGCAGCTCCAGTTCACATCTCAAATGTTAATTGACTGTGATACACATGAAGTGGCTCTTCTACAGCCCCTGCTGGGGATCAACTCTGCCTTGAGGGAAGATGGTGATTAAACAATCACAATAGAGATTCTGCAAAAAGTTAAGACTAAGGACACACTGTTAAACATTTGCTTCTGTATGAGCCAATGCATACTTCTAGAATGCAGAAGAGTATATTGAAGTCTCCAAAGAGAGGAAGTAAAAAGTCATTAAAATATGAAACCTCTTCAGAACCTAGACACCTTGAACATTTAAAGAGAATTAAGAACATTTAAATAATTTAATGGTCAGTTCCTGCAACACAGAAGTATTGTCAAGCACTTCAAGGCCACATGAAAGTCAACTTCACTTGAACCAGAGGCCGAAAATCTCTGCACCATAATGAATTCGCTTTATGTTTATACAGTGGTGGTATCTACGTTTCATAAAATACTCATGAATCTAAAGGCAGTGGACTTGACTTCTTTCCGTAATAAAACACACCCACAAAGACAAACTGGGCCTGGTCAATAGTCTCATCACCTATGAAGCTGGCTAAGGTTCTACACTGCAGCCCCCTTTAACATTTACCTGGCCCCACTAGACCATATTCTGGATTCTCAGAGCATCCATTATCACGTGTATGTGGATGATTCCCAGATTTAACACAAATTAAATGAAGGAATTGGAGATCATCAAAGGTAGAAAACTGGCTGAAGAAAGTCAAAGAATGATTCCACCCAAATTGTCAATGCCTCAACAGTCAGAAAACTGAAAGCTTTATTGTGGGCCAGTATACCCCTTGCCTTTCACCTGGCCAGAATCTATGGAGCCCTTTCCATTGCATGTTCAGAATGTTTGCAGTCTGAGTATTATCTTCATCAGTAATCTGACTTTGAATGATTAGGCTATCCCAGTTTGGCATATCTTACAAGACTTGTTCAGCTTTGCCATCCATCAAGATCCCTGAGACTATGCTCTTCAAACCTGCGGCCATTCAGCAGTGAAGAGAGGTAGATTGAGAAGTAGATGTATTTATGTACAGGGATCCTCTCTTTGGAGGTCCAAACCTCAGCCCTTAAGAATGGAAAACAAATGTGTAAAGTTCCAACAATGTCTAAAGACAGGTCAGTTCCAATCAGCGCACAATCTGGACTTCCCTGACTTACCTTAAGGTTTGCCTTAAGGTCATGGTCCTATACATGTAAGTGCTAATTATAAGCCTAACACTGGCATGTATTCTTTCACACCTTTTGAGGCAGTTGTAACTCATGGAAATATCTGACACTGATTTTCAACTCTGGATGCCACTACTGTATATTTAGGATGATGCAGTAGCATGCTGTCACTACTCTTTTTCTTACATCACTCCCAGTGCTCTGGTGTAGCAACTTGTGGTTTTGGTACTTCACAAAAGCCATTAATATTGTTATGATTAAAAAAAAAAGCTTTGAAACAGACAGGCATGAAATTTAGAGCCATTTATATGCAAAAGAAGTGTGTAGGAGGGAAGCAGAGATACATTCAAAATAAATAAAGGTGGTAAATGGTACATTAAGATCCTTTTTTCGTGCAGGGTTTTAAGGAATATAACAGGTGGAGTTTTTTCTGACACGTGACTTTAAAGACGTGGCATAGACTGGCCTCACTGCAAAACGCAAGCCCAGTGTTTTCTGAGACTTCTTTATCAGCGACCATGAAGCAGTGCGACATGTAAGCGCATCCCAGTACCCTTAATTACAATTTGACCACACTACCATCACTCACTGTATACAATACAAGCAATACTGTTAAACCTAAAAAGACCCCTATGTGTACCAACTACAGCACTATAGTCAATACGATAAAATATTGTTAAAGTTTACGCAATTCATTTTACACCATACATAAACTACAGATATAATATAAACATTTTATGTATAAACCCACCAACTTAAAATATAGCAAGGCAGCTGATAAACATGTTGCAGCAATCAAAGTTCAGTAATTATTTACATGACCCATTCACTACCTGGTTTGCAAGGTGCTGTCCCCTGCGTCCACCTGAAGACAGCGGGCCCCACGGAAAAGGCACCATGTTCTGCAGAATGGATGTGTCTATAGTAACCTTGACCCCATCCGTATCCACCTTGCCTCATAGTAAAAGTATTTGCTTCTCACGTAGCCCTTTAATGATCACACCTAAATCATTAATGTACCACAAAGAAACTGTCATTCATCTAATGGTTTCCTTTAGAATACAACACTAACCCCAATAACCAATGGACTGACCACTAACTTTGGGCTCTCGGGTAGCTTGCTACTAGCTGTAAAGCATTGCAATGTCTCATCAGGGGTAGTGCGCGCTATATAAAGGCAATGCAATTTCAATAAATGAATAAGAGGAATTTGTGCAAAAGACTACGGGTTTGAGAAATTTGCACAATTTGGTTTCACATAATTATGCAAAATGTTGTCAACATTGCGCAAAATTACAACGTTATTATGCAAAATGCAAATTCGTCATTTTATGCTACATTTTAGCAAGGAATCCATTTGCTCGTCATTTCTTTATACAAGGATGCATTTCGTACGAATAATAGTGCAAGAAAGCAAATGCAATCAAAAATCAGGCACTTGCGTTTGGTTATTCCCATGCATTTGTGGTACATTTGTACCGTGGATGGTGCATTTGAGATACATTTTTACTGGTAATGGCATGTAATTACACAAAGTAGCGTAAGTCATTTCAGGAATTTTATGCAAAAGCATAAAACACGAAATTTCTGAATTCCATGTAATTTATATTTTACCCAGGCCTAGTGAAGACCCACTAGAAACTCCCTCAACACCTCTTTCCAGACCTATGAGACACCTTCCTAAAGAACTAGAAGGACCTTGCCCCAGATCTATAGACATATGGCCAAAGAGATCTAAATTCCTACTAGCAAACCAGTTAAAGGTTAACAGCCATCATGTCCAAACAACTAGAGACAACATGTGTAAAAATACATGAGCTTTTATGTTAAAGATCTTCAGGCTACCTGCCTAAATACCTACAAGCCAACCATATATAGAGATTTACATGGAACCCAGCCAAAGCGCTCCAGCTAACCCATCTAGAGACCTACAGATGGCCCACTTAAAGACTTCTAAGCAAACGGTCTGTAGATCTACACACAATCCACCCAGTAACCCAAGGTAAACCTTACTTATGAATTCGATCAGGTGGCCTGGGTTATTCTCCCAATGACATATGAGAACCCCTTAAATTTGAAACAACGAGGCAGAATCCTCAAAAGACTGGTGGTTATTGACCTAAAGAACTTGGTGCAACTTGCTTCAATGTTTAGGCACATTTTACCAAAAGATTAATTAACAAACAATCGTAAAGCTTATTGTGAGCCACTTAAAAGATCCATATTAAAGGGTAACCCATGACAAAAACCCACTAGTAACCCACTTACATTTCTATGCAGTCTATTCATAGATTTATGAGGAACCCTACAAAGGTATCTATACTAACACAATTAAAGAACTCTGGCCAATCTGGCTAAGAGTTTATGAGCAACACACTCATCGGTTCATGGAATACACTTCATGAGATTGACTAAGCACTTGAACCACAGGAGTCCTTTCCATGATGCACAAGCAACCCACCAAATGATCCATTTGCTACTCTACCAAAGGCCTCCACAAACCATATAGAATGCATAACCAATGTGCATAAAGACTGGGGGTGTGCGAAATTCGTATTATTTGCTTTCACTTAATAATGCAAAAATCCAGCAAAATTAAGCATAATTATGCAAAATACAAATCCATAATTTAGTCATTTTTGAGACAGGAACACATTTCACGCAAAAAAATAGTGCAAAAAAACAAAAGCACAACTAACAATAGTCACTAGTATCCCATTGTTCCCATGGGTTCGCTGCAAATTTTACAGTGAAAAATGCAATTTCAGAATTTCTTTATCACAAATGGCGTATAATTACCAAAAGCGGCACATTGGCATAATTTTATAAAGTTTGCATCACATCTGTTAGAACTGGGGGTCTCTAGTTGGCTGAGGTATGTACCTTAGTCCAAAAAGGGACCTTTGCTTCTAGTCAGGGTAAGGAGGGACACACCTTTAGATAACCCCTGCTCACCCCCTGGTAGCTTGGCACGAGCAGCCAGGCTTATCTCCAAGGCAATATGTAAAGTATTTGCAACCACACTCCCAGTGACACAGTGATAACACCACACATGGACACCACACTGGTTTCATAAAAATAGCAGCATCTTTATAAAAAGAAATACGATGAGACCAAACGATAGAAACCCAACATATGCGTATTCGTAATAATTCACTTGGCCGGTTATTAGGCCAGCAATCACTTGTAGGTTCTTGCGGTATTAATGAGCAATTTACAAACTCTAATGCAGTCCTAATGCAATGCTATGCAGTTCGTAATGCAGCTCGTAATGTAATCCTGGGACAGTCCTTAATGCAAGAATCAGGCAGTTCGTAATGCAATAATAATGCGATGCGTAATGCAAGAATCAGGCAGTTCGTAATGCAATAATAATGCGGTTCGTAATGCAAGAATCAGGCAGTTCGTAATGCAATAATAATGCGGTTCGTAATGCAAGAATCAGGCAGTTCGTAATGCAATAATAATGCGGTTCGTAATGCAAGAATCAGGCAGTTCGTAATGCAATAATAATTCGGTTCGTGATGCAAGAATCAGGCTTACAGGGGCGGCCCCGGTCCTGCTGGGCAGGTCCGGGCCGCTCGGGGACTCAGCGCGTCTAATGCGGTGCAGCTGGAGAGAGCTCGGAGCACTCCTGTACTCCTCCTGCATGCCTCCCCAGGCCACTCACGCTTGCGGCTCCCGACCTTACCTGGGGGGGCGCGCTGCCTCGCTCTCTCTCTCTCCCCACTCGTCGGACGTCCCGCTGGGCGATCCCGATCACGTTGCGGCTCTGTTGCTAGGCGACGCTGTAGCCGGACAGGTTACGGCGCGGCCTTCCCCGTCGTTGATGATCTTGGGCAGATTCCTTTCGACGAACAACGATCACGATCCCTTTCACCTTGTAGCTTCCTTAGCTTCAAGGAATCCTTTAGCACGTTGCGGCTCGGGCCGGCAGCGGTGATCCTTCCTCACAGCCTCAGTTACGATGACGGATCGGGCCGCAAACGGCAATACAGCAGCGTGGGCGATGTTTGACGCTGCGGGGGCGATGCGATCATGGGGCACCTCGTAAACAGTACCACAGACCACAAGGCCGTCTCAGGCATGCAAGAGCACCACGCACACAGCGTCGCTGAGACACGGTTGGAAACTTTTGTGTTCCTGAGTTTACACAACAGGGGACCAGCTCTCCTCGGGCCCTTGGAGACACGCTACTTCAGGACACAGCACACAGCAAAGTCCTCACAAGCAGGGCGACACAGCACACAGCAAAGTCCCTTGTCCTCTCCTTAGTCAAACCAGCAAACTGCAGGCCAGCCCCGGAACACACAGCAAGGGCAGTCCTTCTCTTCAGTCTCTTCAGCTGTTCTTCTTTGGCAGAGGTTCCTCTTGAGCACCAAGTAGGTTCAATCCTTTTTCAATATGGATTTCAGTCTTGAGTTCAGGGGTTTCAGCTCTTACATTTATACCCCTAAATGCCTTTGAAGTCTTTGTGTTCAGGGGGCTCTGACCTCTGTCCAAAACCAGGCCTGGGTGTCTTCCTGCCAGTGCACACCCTCCTCCTTTGATAGTCAGGGTCTGGGGCCCAGACGCTCAGCAGGAGGTGGAGCCATCCTTTTGTGGTAGCAACACAGCCCTCTTCACATCCAGGGGGCTACTCCTCCCCCTCACATCAAATGCAGGCCAGCCTGTTGCTGTCTCACCTTCTCCTCCCTGGGGTCAGGACACTTCCCAGACCCTGTCACATCTAAACCCAGGCAGGCAATATACAACCAGGCAGAGGCACACAGGATGGTTTAAGACAAGAAACCAGCCACTTCTGAAAGTGTGGTTTCTAAACACACAATTCAAAAACCATCTTCACAAAAAGATGTGTTATTAAATTCTGAGTTCAGGCACACTAAACTCCATCTCTCCATCTTATGCCTATGGGAAGATATGCTGAAAACATGGGACATAGCATTCCCCATTCTGTCCTATAGGCAAGTTGGCCTTGCAACAGTGAAAAACGAATTTGGCAGTATTTCACTGTTAGGACATGGTACACACCTTAGTACATGTCCTACCTTTCACATACACTGCACCCTGCCCAGGGGGGTACCTTGGCCTACTATAGGGGTGTCTGATGTGCATAGAAAGGGAAGGTAAGGCCTGGCAAGTGGGTGCACTTGTCAGGACAACAAGGCAGTTAACAAACTGCGTGCAGGCACTGCAGTGGCAGGCCTGAGATCTCTCTTTAGGGCTACTTGTGTGGGTGGCACAATTAGTGCTGCAGGCCCACTAGTAGCATTTGCATTACCAGCCCTGGCACACATAGTGCACTTTACTAGGGACTTCACTAGTAAGGCAAACATACCAATTATGGACAACCAATTACCATAACACTTTACACAGGGAGCACTTGCACTTTGACACTGATCAGCAGTGGCAAAGTGCCCAAAGCATCTAAGTCGGCAACATTATGTCAGAAAAAGGTCTAGGAGGAAGGCAAAAAGTTTAAGGAACTTTAGCCAAAAAGGGCCAAGTCCAACAACATCCATAACATGAAATTCCCGAAATTACACAAATGTTTGTTTTGCACCATAATTTTCAAAAGAAATTCGCCTTTACAGATAGTTCTAAAAGGGTGTTTCCAGTATAGTGCAGTAATTCAGAGTCTGCCTTAGTACTCAAAAACATTATTTCTTTGCAATCACAAATCATGACTGTGCCAATCAGCAACACTGGATGCAGTAAAAGACAAATATTTGTGCCACCATAGAAGCAGTAGCTGACCCTGTTGGTCTGTTTTTAGCTGTTTGCCAGGTATCAGCCCATCAAAATACTTATGTCAGAAAATGAAATACATGCAAATTGCTGATCTTGAAGTATAATAGCAACAAATAAGGTGTTATTTTTTGGAAGGCAGATCGATTTGTAAGGGTGCTGGCATAGTATGCCTGATGATTTCCAATATAAATGTGCTAGAATATTCCAGAGTGAGTGCTGCTCAAGTATCTAGGAATGTTGGTATTGACACAATGTTCAATGTCAACCTGTCAAGGTGATCCATACCTGAGATATTGATGCCCACTGTATGCTCAGTGCTACTCAAATATGCCTGGACTGCTTATTTTACCTAGGAAACAGAAGTTTCATTGTACAATTTAAAAACACACACACACCATATCCCTTTAGAGAGGTGAGGCAATCAACTCGCCACAGAATTACTAAACTATTTTTCTAAGATTCTGACAGGAGCTCTCAAAGTCATGCTGAGATTTACTGATGTATTTTCTCACCTTATATCTCTCCCAGTTCCCAACTACCACCTCTTCTATCTCTAATAGTCCATGACCATTGTCTCTTCCGGATTCTCTTGCTTCTACCTCTCATCTTCGGGTTCCAGTTTCTGTCTTTCTCTCAGCTCACACTTTAATATTTCTCCTTTGACTTTTCCTCTGTCCTAACTATTTTTCCTTCTAATGCTCTTATAGTCATATGTTAACACAGAATCTGTGTAAATGTTTACAAGCCAACTGTCTGAATAGCTATATATAAGTCACTCACAAAATCACAGGTTATTAACCATAAACATACTGCCAATGCCAACCTTTCACAGAAACCTAAGAAAACCCACCCAAATACCTACAGTAAAACACCAAAAAGCTGTGGAAAACCAATCACGGCAGATTTATGAAACTCCTTCATGAGCAAATCAACCAAATACCGATGAGCAACTTACCCAAAACCTTTGGGAAACCCACTCAGAGATTTACAAGTAAACTAAACAAAGATATCCTGAAACCTAGAGCTAAGTACCTTAGACAAAGATGTATGGAAACCTTACCCAAAGATATATCAGTGCCCCCAACTAAAGACCTACAGATATTCTTAAAAGACAGAGGTAAATTTTGTGAAAGTTTTATGCCAAACTACCTTACAGGTTGAAAGGACAATCTATGCAAATGCCCATGGGTCAGACAACCTGTCTAGATGCCCAGGGATAACATGCTTCAGTTCTTATAGCTAAGCAACCAAAGACCTAGAGATAACCCATTGAAATATCTGTAAGGTTGCTGTTCAATGAGCTTTGGTCACATTGCCCAATAACTTGCTAATAAACCATCCAACACTCTTTCAGCTAACTATACAAAGGAATACCCTAAAATGGAATCATAGTTTAGCAAAAACACATCCAATATGTATAGACATTGTGGTTAAGATCCAATAGTTAGAGTTCAGAAAAGAGTTAATGGGTGTTTACTCAAAGGCATAGAGTCCATGCCTAAAGCCATACATTTAAGCTGCCTAAGGATTTATAGAGATCCAACTAAAATACCAAGAAGTAACCTGTCAAAAAGGCTACAGACAAACCACCACCGAAAACCAGATCAGACTCCTATAAGGGTCTGATAGGAACATGCAGTCATTGTGCTTGAGGGTTTTTAGGCATCTGCCTAACAGCATAAAAATATATATCCACCTTTGAAGATCTATATCAAACCCATCTAAGGGGTCGATTACGATGTCGTTCGGAAAGGCTTCGAACGGCATTCGATTCATCCGAATCCAATTCGGAACCCGCCTTTCTGACCGACTCAGACTCTTTTCCGAACCACCGATTACGATGGCTGGAAACCATTCTGACTTTCCGACTCGGTTCCGAAAGGCATTCGGAGTAACTGAGTCGGTCAGAGCCGAATCGTAGCAGTCTAAGGACCGCGTTTACAGCCGAGCGATTAGGATGTCAGATTCGGACAGCCTTTCCGAATTGGTTGTCCCGACACGGATCGGCTGTCGGAATCTGACTTTGGGGGCCCGTAGCAGGCCCCCCCTTTACACCCGGGGCCCTCTGAACCGGGACCGTGGGGGTACCCATGGGTCCCCCCTTTCCATGCATGCACAGTGTGGCAGGCACCATGGGGTGCCCGCCACAGGGTGCAAGGTTTTTCCCACCCACCCCTTTTGTCAATGGGAGCCTGTTTTCTCGTTCGGAACATAGGCTCCCATTGAAGTCAATGCGAGTCCGACGGAATGATGTCTGGAAGCATTGTAATCGGTCCGTTGGACTCGCAGAACCCGATTCGGTTGGAAACGATTCTGAAACCGATTCGGTCGGAAGAGTTTCCGGACTACATCGTAATCGGCCCCTAAATGTCAAAGGGAAACTAGCTCAAAGACATATATATAATAAGCCGAAGGGTTCTATTAGCAATCCTGAAAGACCCATGGACACCCACTCAGAGACCTACAGAAAACTCACTTAGAGGACAATAGTGAACCCACGCAAATATTTGAAGGAAACACACTCTCTAGTCTGCAGGGAATCTTCTAAAAAGAATGGACAGTCTTCCCAGTTAACTCTGGCTAACCTGCTCAAAACCTTATGGAAAACCTCCTTTGATGTGTAGGGCAACCTACTTAAGTGCATTTCGAATTTTAAAGATATTTCCCAGAAGCCTTGTGAATGTTAATCAAAACGTTGCAAGATTTAAAACCTAAGCTATGACTGTGAAGTTAAACTTGGGAGAAGAAACCTGAAAAAGAAGGTTGAAGTAAGATATTGCAGCAAAAATCCACTTTAGGTGAGGGAATAATTTTGTACAAAAAATGTTTTGGAAACAATTCTTCTGCAAAAATGTTTTTAAGACTTTCCACATGCAAAAACAAAGGTTTGGTGCAGACAAAACATTACAACTTGATGGAGAGTAAAGTTGCAAACTTCACCAATCTTTGGAGGTGAAATATAAAATGCTCTCTTTCATACTAAAGAGCTATAAATATGAAGTCAAAGGTTCTACAGGCACCCTCTCTTAAAAATCTACACGAAAACTGTAGCAATTACCATTGACAGCTTGCTAAAGTCCCAAACATATCAAGCTTAAAGACCTATTGGCAACCAGGCTGAATATTAATAACGTACCTGCCCAAGTACATAAAGGTAATCCACGTAAATATCTAGTTCTTTGCATTCCCATACAAATGAGCATCCAAATAACTATAGAAATTATCTCAAATAAACGTGAACAACTCACCCAAAATCTATAACAGTGATTTACTCAAAGACCTATATGGAACCAACCTAAAAACATGCAGCTAACACACATTTTGAACTTTTGAATGCACATCTAATAGGACCCTCTTACCGACGTGTAATAAAGCACACCCAAATAGCCAAGTCCCCTCCCCAATACATGTGGGCACCCCAATAAATACCACACGGAATGAGTGAAAATAACTAAGAACAAGCTGGTCAAATACCTATAATGCACCCATTGAAATACCTATGGGCAATCTGGCAAAGTATCTACATGCAAGCCAACCACATAACTAATGCTTGAATAACCACACAGAAAGCAACTAAAAACATCCTCTGTCGACACCTAAAGACCTATAAATAGACATGAAAAGACTACTAAATCCTGTCTCTGGTGAACCAGCATAAAGATTCCCATGAGACCCAGGGGTTACTCGCATCACTAACTAGGGGAGACCTAGACCAAAACCAATAGGCAACCTAGATAAATATAGACTGTGGACCACCCAAACACAGATGTCGAGTCAACCTCAAAGGCCTACTAGGAATCCACCATAAAAATCAAAGATCTACATTTAATCCACTACAGAGCTCATGCTCCAAGAACAACAATACCTTCCAGAAAAACTCATGAACCTTGACTAGCACATTACGGGCAGCTTGATCGAACATCTTGAGGATACCCACCCAAAGAACTAAAGAAGCTACCTAATGACATGTAGGAAGTCCATCCATTGAAATAGGGGTAACCCATATTGGTACTCCATTGGCAGCCCAATCCAAGAAATTAAGCGAATCTGCTGGCATTCCTACGGACAGTCAGTCCATAGACCTTGCTGTAGCTTGCATGAATGAAATAAAGATCATTGATGCTTTTACCAATGGCACTTACTCATACTACAGCCACCTTTACAAATATCTCCCTAAAGGAAGTGGAAGTTTGGTGTAGAGGTGAAGATAAAGAGAGAAAGAGAAAGAGCGAGAGAGGTTAGCATGCCTCTGATCAGATCCAGGTAGAAATTGCTAGGAAGAACAACTTAACAATAGTATGCTCTTCTGCCCATTCAATTTTGACAAAATATGTTGATCTAAAATACTTTTTAGGGCTAAGCCATCAAATCCCTCCACCTGTTTTATCAAAGAATTCCGCTTCCCGGGACCTCCTCATTTGTCTTATTGGCCAGCAATCACAGTCAGATTGTTTGACTACAGAATTCTGTGTTGTGGTTTTAGAAGGTAAAACTGATACAGCTATCGACCAATGGAAACAAAATAATAGATTTGCAGGAAAGGTGCTAATTTAGGGGAATGGTTTATTACAGAAATTAGATTTTCAATACAAAGTAAAAAGCAGCAACTGCTCAACATGGTCTGAAATTAGGGTTGAAAAAGAAAATGAAAATGAGGAGCGAAGATGTTGTTAGATTCTTCGTGTTCTAGTGGTTTTCTGAATCTGGACCCATTAGGCGCATCTTCCATAGGCATCGTTCATGTGCAGGGAAAAGTTCACCAGCTATGGCCTACCTGTTTTGATATCGACACTCCTGGTAGACATCCATTCAGAGGATACATGAGCCACCATACAGGTGTAAATGGTGCCAGACTTCCATTCAGTGGCTGGAATACTCAGCCTGCTGACCATGAAGCAACTCTTGCCAGTTTTACTGCAGTTGGGGTTCACGGTGGTGTAGCTGCTCTTGCTGTTAGTAGTGGTTTTCTTGGCTTCCAAGACTGCCTCACTGGCCTTCCACATTATAAAGATGTCACTGGGATAAAAGTCCTTGACCAAGCAGACTAAGCTCACTGTGTCATTATCGGCCAACTCCTCTGAAGCAGGTGAAAGGAGGTAGACCTTTGGGCTCACAGGCTCATCTGTAGCACAAGAAAGATGATATTAATGCCAAAATGGGAGCGCCATCAAAGAAGAAACGAGCACAACAAAAAAATCAAGAAATAGGTGACCAGTCGATAGACAAAGACCAGTTTGAAAATATCCACTAAATTATGACCAGGTTTTTAAGCATATGGCGTGGAAGTAACATCAAGGAATCGATAATGGGAACACACCCAAGTTTTCGGAGTCTACGGAGCAGGATCAGCTAGCTGTATGGATTATTCAGTACTAGTACCAGGATCCCTACACAAACTTCTACCATATAATATAGGGGTTCTATTCTTCATGTCTTATTGGCGGCTCTTCATGCTCAAAGCACTAACATTATATCGTGATAAACATTTGCTTTTAAGAAACCTGTAACTAAACAATTTCTTTACTTTATGAGGGTACCAGAAGAACATTATTGTTTTGTAATGCTGGAAGATATTTCAGGCAAGGCCCTGAATGTGTCTGAGGGCTTGCAGTGGTGAGCAGGACGAGATAGACAACATTGCACCTGGATCTGGGGTCAGAAGATATGAGTTACTTGCGGTGGCCTAGATCATCTGCGTTTTGGCAGATGATCTTAGCTGTCGGCAAAATCTTGTGTGGAAGGAAAAAGCATTGGCCTACTTTCAGTGAGACATCATTAATTTGGTTGGCTGGAACACCATGATCCAATGTGTTGTTCTAGGTGGAGGGGCGGGGATAAGAATGGGGATCCTGTTAGGTCCTGTTATGGTCAAGCCCTGCATGCCAAAAGCCTATGTTTGCCAGGAAAACACATTGGAAAAATCCCATCGGTGGCTTGTTCTGTTAGCCCTATCAGAGGAATATTTTAGAGATGTCATCAATAACGGCAACACCAGAGGATGCACACATTTTACAAGACATTGCTCAATTAAAAACAGGGTGTTGGAAGGAAGTTCCATCGATGTGGGCAGGAAGGTATATAACTTACCCCTCTCCTTTCTCATTTTGAGCTCCTTGGTGTTGGAAGTGGAGGTCCCTGTCGCTTACCGCCGCCACCAAATGCTGTAGGCGTGCGCTCTCGACCCCTCGCTTCAACATTAGGCTAAGTAAGGACACCGTCTGAGATAGCCCTGCTCACCCTCTTAGTAGCTTGGCACGAGCAGCCAGGCTTATCTCCAAAGCGATACCAGAGAGGATGATGGACGGAGCGTTTGAGCAAATCAAACACTCACCCCCAGTCAACTGATCTGGGTTTAATCCATCATCATTCTTTAGCTCACTCCACCACCCCAGTTCAGACATGGCCATATGCAAATCAGTCTGACCCTGTGCCTCATGGGAACAGTCCAGCCCGAACTGCCAAGCCATGGCTTCCCTGGACCGGAAACAAGCATCCTGGGACCGGTTTCTGGCTATTCAGCCGTCATCAGCCAGGCTAGCTTGAATCCAGTGGCAAAGTGAGCAAGGGACCCACGTCTGGGCATACCCTCCCAACTTAGGGCGAACAAAGCGATACCAAAGAGGATGATGGACGGAGCGTTTGAGCAATGTGAGAAGTTGGCCTGGCATATGCTGTCCACTAATTATAGTGGGCACCTTGCACCAGTCCAAATCGACTCTTATGGTAGATAGGTTAAAGACAACCTTATTGAAAGCTATCCTAGTGGTAGCTATGGAGAGCAGCCTTCAGGCTAAGTCTTGAAGGAATGTAAAGCAGCTTGTTTTACCAGTCTATAATCTCTTGAGTGACCAAATGAAAGAGCACCACACCAGGTATATATTCAAAATATATGTATTTATTACTAAACACACCCCTCTAGTCTCTTTATGAGGCTAGAGTTCGAAGTACATAGGTTATAAGATCTTAAATCACAGTAATAGCACAAATACACGTTTGGGCCCTAGGGGCGTACCAAACCATATACCAATAAAGTGGTATGCGAACCACGACTGAACTAGACACTAGGCCTAGAGCCTCTAGAAGTGCTTGGACCACAAGGAACCACCCAAGGTAGTGACACAGGGGACCCACGGGAGACGCGTGCAGTGTAAATACACAACCGCGATACGCCGTTAACTTCTATGGAGAAAGTCGGGATCGGGAAAATAGAGGAAAGGGACACTTAAAAGAGGACTAGGACAAAACCCTTTGAGATCTAGGACTTTGAAGAGTCTCTACCCACGGGAGCACCGGAGTACTCGTGTTACCTCACCCAGGGAAGCCGGGTGCATAGGTGCCTTTCGGGGTCGGGTTTCGTCGTCGTTTCGTATGGCGATCTGCTGCAAAGTGCTGCTGGCGGCCAGGAGAAAAGTGTCCGGGTGGATCCAAGAGTGGATCGGAGTTCTGAAGAACCTGAAAGCAGAGGGGACAGAGTCTGGGTCACTAGCCAGTGACCAGGAAGGCGATGGACAGATGCCCACCGATGTCGAGTGCTTCAGGTGCGGTGACAGTCGTCTTGACTCTTCAGCCACGAGGTCCGGGAGGCGTTGTCAGCAACCAGGAGCAGGATTCCGGCTGGTGCTCGATGTCTGTCGAGTGCTGAGGTGTCGGCGACCGGATTGGACCCAACAAGCCTTGGCAACGGCAAGTCTTGAGTAAGATGTAGATCGTCGATGGTGCAGACCAGCAAGGTCTGGGGAACTCACCCAGCGAGGGTAAGTGAGGGCAGGCCTGGAGCAACCAGGATGCCAAGTAAAGAAAAGATTGGCCTTCGTTAAGGGCTACTAGCCAACGGGCTAGCGACCGCGAAGGAGCCTCGTGACGCCGCACGTGGAGCTGGCTTACAGGACACTCGTGGAGTGGGGGCCAGTGATCTTCGGTGCAGGTGGTGCTGGAGGCTAGGGCTACTCGGAGCCCAAAGCACAACTTCTTGGGAGACCCAGAAGATGGTGCACTTGCAAGTGTGCTCGGTGTCCAGGGGTCACGGTCTCAAGTCACCCACGATAGCCACGGGCCTCAGCTTTGCTGGGGACTCAGGGTAGCCTCGGGGAAGTCTGAGAATCCACCTCTGGTGATGCGATGACTTCGGCGTCCGACGGGAGCTTCAGTAATGCGAACCGGACAGATGCTTCTTTGGTGCCTGCCAAGCAGGGGAGTCACTCCTTGACCCCAAGGGAGATTCTTCAGTCCTCTAATCGTGAGTAGAGCGTCGAAGGTCCAGGATTCAGTTTCAGAGTTTCGTCCAGGTATAATCTAAAGTCCTAAGGACTGGGTTCCTACCTTTATTCTAAAAATAGGGGATGGACTACTCTGTGGCCCCACCTATGGGTGGGTCAGGGCAGAGGGGTGGCTACACCCCTTTCCCTTTGTCCAGTTCGCGCCAAAGCAGGGGCTGCGAGCCCCTGATCCGGTTTGAACTGGGGTATGCACAGGGACACCAAATGTGCCCCCAGTGCAGGACTTCAAAGCACCCGAAAGTGCTCCCGCCCAGCCCCAATACACATTGTCCTGTCTGGGAGGTGGTCACACCTCCCTGGGACAGGAAACCTGTTGTCCAGGCCTCCCCTGCCGGAGTTTCGTCCAGCAGCAGGAGGCCAGACTCGTGTCTGTGGCAGCAGCATCCATTTTGTGACGCCAGGGCTCTGGAAAGAAGTTACCGGACTCGTCAGAGTTAACATGCCTTTCCCTCTAGAAGGGTGGAATGCTACCCCCGCCGCCAGGATTGGCGGGGGGTAGTATTCCAAGATGTTTGACACCAAACACGACATGTTTAGGTGCAGCCATTCCAAAGTTAGCATTTTACCGCGAGGATATAATGCGCTTAAGAGTATATGGTCAGGCTGCACTACAAACAGCATCAGAGATGGTCTCCGAACACTGCAGAGGGGCCCTGCTCATGCAGGGGCACCCTCTCACATAGGAACCATGCACTCTGCCTTTAGGATTGATAAGGCCTGCCTTAGGAGTGACTTATAGGTTTATATGTGTGTATGCTTTTAGTGATATAGGTAACCTATACCACAGTAAGGGGTGCATGCACCACCTTACCCAGGCTGCAGTAGCAGACCTGTGGTGTCAGTTTGGATGGCCTTCCAGGGGTGGCATAATATATGCTGCAGCCCCTGGCAGGCCTCTGAGGTACCTATGCCCTTGGTACATAGTATACCATATACTAGGGACTTATAAGGGCACTCCAGATCCCAATCAGTGATGTGCCTAAGGCACATGGAGACCCTTTTAAAGAGGAAACAGCTAGGCTGGGGTTCTGAATAGCAGGGCCCCAGCCAGACTAATGTCGAAAACCAGTGAAGCATCAGCAAAAAGTGGGGGTACCCATGTGAAGCAGATCCTACTCTCCTACACAACCCCCCAAACGTAGGGACATTAAACTAACCTTGCCCAGTTAAGTCTTCATGTTCTAAGTGGAAATACCTAGCGAGTCCATCTGCATTCGCATGGTTACTCCCAGGCCTATGTTCCACTGTAAAGTCCATCCCCTGTAGGGAAATGGACCACCTAAGCAGTTTGGGGTTTTCACCCTTCATTTGTTTTAGCCATAAGAGGGGCTTATGGTCTGTCTGAACCAGGAAGTGTGTACCAAACAAGTATGGCCTCAACTTCTTCAGAGCCCAGACCACAGCAAAGGCCTCCCTCTCTATGGCTGACCAACGTTTCTCTCTAGGGGTCAGCCTTCTGCTAATAAAAGCTACTGGCTGATCCTGACCTTCTTCATTCAATTGTGACAGTACAGCCCCTACCCCCAATTCAGATGCATCTGTTTGAACAATGAACTTCTTGGAGTAATCAGGACTCTGCAGAATTGGAGCAGTGCACATGGCCTGCTTGAGGTCATCAAATGCCTTTTGATAGCTAACTGTCCACTGAACCTTTTTGGGCATTTTCTTAGAAGTTAAGTCATTCAAGGGTGTCACTATTGATCCATACCCCTTGACAAATCTCCTATAGTACCCAGTCAGGCCTAAGAAGGCTCTCACCTGAGTCTGGGTAGTGGGAGCAGTCCAGTCCATGATGGTCTGGATCTTGCTCTGCAAAGGTTGAACCTGGCCTCCACCCACAAGGTGGCCCAGGTACACAACCTGACTCTGCCCTATCTGGCACTTAGTAGCCTTGATAGTCAGGCCTGCCTTTTGCAGGGCCTGTAAAACATTCCTGAGGTGGACCAGGTGATCCTCCCAGGTGGAGCTAAAGACAGCAATATCATCTAGATAAGCTGCACTATAGGCTTCAGTCCTGTGAGAACTGTGTTCACCAACCTCTGGAAAGTGGCAGGTGCATTTTTCAGACCAAAGGGCATTACCACAAATTGATAATGCCCATTAGGGGTTGAAAATGCTGTTTTGGGCTTTGCAGTATCAGCTAGTCTGATCTGCCAGTAGCCAACTGTTAGGTCAAATGTGCTGAGATATTTGGCAGAGGCCAAAGTATCTATGAGCTCATCTGCCCTGGGTATGGGATGGGCATCAGTCCTAGTGACTGCATTGAGACCCCTGTAGTCTACACAAAACCTCATCTCTCTTTTCCCACCACTGGTGTGAGGTTTCGGTACCAGGACTACTGGACTAGCCCAAGGGCTATCTGAGGGTTCAATTACTCCCAACTCCAACATTTTCTGGACTTCAGTCCTGATACAGTCCCTGACATGGTCAGGTTGCCTATAAATCTTGTTTTTAATAGGCAGACTGTCCCCAGTGTCCACTTCATGAGTGCACCAGGTGGTCTGACTGGGTGTCAGTGAAAACATATGTCTAAACTGATTGAGGACTTGCCTGCAATCAGTTTGTTGCTGGGTAGTGAGGCTGCCTGCCAAGGCTACACCATCAACTGACCCATCGTCAGGGTTCTGTGAGAGCAGGTCAGGGAGTGGGTCACTCTCTTCCTCCTGCCCTTCATCAGTAGCCATGAGCAAGCCCATGTCTGCCCTGTCCACATATGGCTTTAGTCTGTTGACATGGAGAACCCTTTGGGGACTCCTGGGTGTTCCCAGGTCCACTAAGTAAGTGACCTCACCCTTCTGCTCAACAATAGTGTGGGGTCCACTCAATTTGTCTTGGAGAGCTGCTGGGGCCACTGGCTCCAACACCCACACCTTCTGTCCTGGCTGGTTCACAGTCAGAACAGCCTTTTGGTCATGCCAGGCCTTCTGAAGTTCCTGGCTAGCCTCAAGGTTTTTGGTTGCCTTTTTCATGTACTCAGCCATCCTGGAGCGGAGACCAAGTACATAGGGGCACATGCATCAATGTTGGATTTTGCGATTTCTTAATTGCGATTTTTAAGGAATCGCAATTAAGGAATCGCAAAAGCCTATGCATGTAGAAATCGCTTAAAAAATAGCGATTTCTAAACATTCCTTAATTGCGACTCGCAAATTGCGAGTCGCAATTAAGGAATACCTCCCCATTCATTCCTATGGGCCTAGAGGCCCATAGGAATTAATGGGAAGACTTTCTCAATTTGCGATTCTCAATTAGAGAATCGCAAATTGAGAATGCAATTTCAAGGGTGCAAGGGTGTCAAAAGGACACCCTGTTGCACCCTGAAATTGATCTGTGCACATATGTTGCGCACACACATGTCCCAAGGACATGTGTGTGTGTAACCTACAACTTTAAAAAATGCACTTTAGTGCATTTTTCAGAGTTTTCGCTATTTACCATGTGGTATGATTCCACGGTAAATAGCGGGCCCAAATAGCTGAAATCGCTATTTTTAAAGGCATCTTGCATTGCATTTAAGGAATCGCAATTTGCGATTCCTTAATGCAATCGCAATTAAGAAATCGCAAAAAATTGCGAGTTCTCAAATTGCGAGTGGCAAGTTGTTTCATGCATCGCAAAAGCTAATTTTGCGATCGCAAACGGCCGATTTTTGCGAATCGCGCCGTTTGCGATCGCAAAAAGCTTTGATGCATGTGCCCCATAGTCCACTATATCTTGCTTTGGGGGCTTGAGAGGTAACTCCCATCCTTCCTTCACCAAGCACAGTGGACCCCTCACAGGGTGGCCAAACAGAAGTTCAAAGGGCTGTAACCAACCCCTTCTGAGGCACCTCCCTATATGCGAATAAAAGGCAGGGCAAGAGTATGTCCCATCTACGCCTAAGCTTTTCTGGGAGCCCTTTAATCATGCCCTTCAAGGTTTTGTTGAATCTCTCAACTAAACCATTGCATTGTGGGTGATAGGGTGTGGTGAACTTATAAGTCACTCCACACTCCTTCCACATTGCTTTCAAGTACCCAGACATGAAGTTAGCTGCCCTGTCTGATACTACCTCCTTAGGAAAGCCCACTCTTGAGAAGATTCCCAGGAGGGCCCTTGCCACCACCGGTGCTGTAGTGGTCCTGAGGGGAATAGCTTCTGGGTACCTGGTGGCATGATCCACTACCACCAGGATAAACCTGTGCCCAGAGGCTGTTTGGGGATCCATGGGACCAACAATGTCAATCCCTACCCTTTCAAAGGGCACCCCCACCACAGGTAGTGGTATCAGGGGGGCCTTTGTAGTGCCACCTGCTTTGCCACTGGCTTGGCAGGTTACACAGGAGCGACAAAACTCCTTACTGTCTTCAGACATGTGGGGCCAGTGAAAGTGAGGGACAATTCTGTCCCAAGTCTTGTTCTGGCCCAGGTGTCCTGCTAAGGGAATATCATGGGCTAGGGTCAATAGGAAGCCCCTGAACTTCAAAGATATTACCAACCTCCTGGTAGCACCAGGCTTGGGGTCTCTACTCTCTGAGTACAGGAGTCCATCATCCCAATACACTGTATGGGGACCACTAGCTTTCCCAGCAGCCTCAGCAGCAGCTTGCTGTCTGAGGGGTTCAAGGGAGGGGCAGCTCTGCTGCTCCTGGCTCAGATCTGCCCTAGAAGGTCCCCCTGTCCCCAAGAACTCAACCTGGTCAGGTTCAAGTTCCTCTGGGACAGTTCCTTCTTCAGGGCTGAGATCATCCCCCTCAAGGGACTGATCTTCCTCCTGAGCCAAGGGGGAAGGCACTGCCTTAACCCTACTACTCCTCCTCTTGGAAGGCACTTGGTCCATTCTTCCAGAATCCAAGGCCTGTTCAGTGCTAGACATTTTGGCTTGTGACCTGGTCACAGCAAACACATCTGCAGGGATCCCCAGCATTTCTGCATGGGTCCTGAGCTCCACTTCTGCCCAAGCAGAAGTCTCTAAGTCATTGCCAAGCAAGCATTCGACTGGTAGGTTTGCACTTACCACAACCTTCTTAAGGCCAGTTACCCCTCCCCAGGAGAAGTTAACAACTGCCAGAGTATGGTCTGTTCTGACATTGCTAGCATTGGTCACTTGGTACATCTCACCAAGCATAACTTGCCCAGGTAGCACAAGGTCTTGTGTCACCATTGTGACACTTGCCCCTGTGTCCCTAAATGCCAAAGCCTCTCGTCCATTGATTAAAGGCTGTTGTCTGTACTTGCCCAGATTACTGGGACTCATAGAGGAGGGCACATCCATGCCTCCATCACAGACTAACACAGCCTGAGTCAGTTCTCTAACTAGGTCAGAGCCCAACTCAGTTCCCAGGGTGAACCCTACTAAACCCTTTGCTGGAGCACTTCCACCAACTGTACTAGGGGGAACAGGTGCCTTAGGGGCATTGGTGGGTGCTGGACTGGAGTCTTTGGACTTGGTGCAATCACTGGTCCAGTGGGTCTTTTGCTTACAGACCTTGCACCATGGTTTTCTTTGGCCTTTACCCTTGGTAGACTGGGAATCCCCACCAGAAGAAGATTTTTGGGGGCCTGATGAAGACTTTTGATCTTTACCCTTCTCCCCACCCTTGTCAGAGTTCTTAGCATCTTGCTTCTTGGTTTCCCCACCTTGGTTCTGTACCTTCTGCTTCACCCTGGTTCTGACCCATTTGTCTGCCTTCTTTCCCAATTCTTGGGGAGAGGTCAGATCAGAGTCAACCAGGTATTGATGCAACAGCTGATTTTGACAGTTATTAAGAATCTGCTCCCTCATTATCAGATTATACAATCCTGAGAAGTCACACACCTTACTGCCCATCAACCAGCCTTCCAGAGCCTTGGCAGAACAATCCACATAGTCTACCCAGTCTTGAGTCTGTGCTTTTGGGTGTCTCTGAACTTCAACCTGTACTGTTCAGTGGTTAGGCCAAACCCATCAATAAGAGCACTCTTCAAGACTTTGTAATTGTCAGCATCCTCCTCTCTAACAGTGAGGAGCTTATCTCTACCTTTGTCAGCAAAGGAGAGCCACAAGATTGCTGCCCACTGCTCCTGAGGGACCTTCTGTACTTTACAGGCCCTCTCTAAAGCAGTTATCCATTTGTGGATATCATCCCCACTCTGGTAGGTAGGGACAATCTTGCTCAGGTTCCTATGGTCATAGGACCTTTCCCTATCTCTAGGGACATGGCTGCCACCATGGGACTCTAGTCCCAACTTTCTTCTCTCTCTAAGGAGATCTAGGGATTCTCTATCTAAAGCCAATTGCTTCTTCCTGATCTCTAGTTGAGTTTCCTCATACTGGACCAGTCTCTTTCTTCTCTCATGAGAGGATTCCCTCCTGTGAGAAGAAACAGAGCTCCCTATGGAGGTGCCAGAGTGGTTAGACTCCTGAGAAGGCGACCTAGACTTTCTGAGCACACTCATAATCCTTCCTGGGGGACAAAGGTGTGGTTTTCTAGATCCTCATCTTCATCTTCCCCAGAAGGGATTGGGTTTTCCAGGTCAGGGTCATTGTCACCCTCCTGGTCAGTTTCAGAGGGGGAGCTGGGGGTAGTGGTGCCCCTGGCCCCTTCCTCATCTGCTGGCCCACCCTCTGCTCCTACCCCTCCAGTCTCTTCGGAGGCGTGGGTTCGAATCCCACCGCTGCCACCAATGTGAGAAGTTGGCCTGGCATATGCTGTCCACTAATTATAGTGGGCACCTTGCACCAGTCCAAATCGACTCTTATGGTAGATAGGTTAAAGACAACCTTATTGAAAGCTATCCTAGTGGTAGCTATGGAGAGCAGCCTTCAGGCTAAGTCTTGAAGGAATGTAAAGCAGCTTGTTTTACCAGTCTATAATCTCTTGAGTGACCAAATGAAAGAGCACCACACCAGGTATATATTCAAAATATATGTATTTATTACTAAACACACCCCTCTAGTCTCTTTATGAGGCTAGAGTTCGAAGTACATAGGTTATAAGATCTTAAATCACAGTAATAGCACAAATACACGTTTGGGCCCTAGGGGCGTACCAAACCATATACCAATAAAGTGGTATGCGAACCACGACTGAACTAGACACTAGGCCTAGAGCCTCTAGAAGTGCTTGGACCACAAGGAACCACCCAAGGTAGTGACACAGGGGACCCACGGGAGACGCTTGCAGTGTAAATACACAACCGCGATACGCCGTTAACTTCTATGGAGAAAGTCGGGATCGGGAAAATAGAGGAAAGGGACACTTAAAAGAGGACTAGGACAAAACCCTTTGAGATCTAGGACTTTGAAGAGTCTCTACCCACGGGAGCACCGGAGTACTCGTGTTACCTCACCCAGGAAGCCGGGTGCATAGGTGCCTTTCGGGGTCGGGTTTCGTCGTCGTTTCGTATGGCGATCTGCTGCAAAGTGCTGCTGGCGGCCAGGAGAAAAGTGTCCGGGTGGATCCAAGAGTGGATCGGAGTTCTGAAGAACCTGAAAGCAGAGGGGACAGAGTCTGGGTCACTAGCCAGTGACCAGGAAGGCGATGGACAGATGCCCACCGATGTCGAGTGCTTCAGGTGCGGTGACGGTCGTCTTGACTCTTCAGCCACGAGGTCCGGGAGGCGTTGTCGGCAACCAAGAGCAGGATTCGGGCTGGTGCTCGATGTCTGTCGAGTGCTGAGGTGTCGGCGACCGGATTGGACCCAACAAGCCTTGGCAACGGCAAGTCTTGAGTAAGATGTAGATCGTCGATGGTGCAGACCAGCAAGGTCTGGGGAACTCACCCAGCGAGGTTCAGTGAGGGCAGGCCTGGAGCAACCAGGATGCCAAGCTAAGAAAATATTGGCCTTCGTTAAGGGCTACTAGCCAACGGGCTAGCAACCGCGAAGGAGCCTTGTGACGCCGCACATGGAGCTGGCTTACAGGACACTCGTGGAGTGGGGGCCAGTGATCTTCGGTGCAGGTGGTGCTGGAGGCTAGGGCTACTCAGAGCCCAAAGCACAACTTCTTGGGAGACCCAGAAGATGGTGCACTTGCAAGTGTGCTCGGTGTCCAGGGGTCACGGTCTCAAGTCACCCACGATAGCCACGGGCCTCAGCTTTGCTGGGGACTCAGGGTAGCCTCGGGGAAGTCTGAGAATCCACCTCTGGTGATGCGATGACTTCGGCGTCCGACGGGAGCTTCAGTAATGCGAACCAGACAGATGCTTCTTTGGTGCCTGCCAAGCAGGGGAGTCACTCCTTGACCCCAAGGGAGATTCTTCAGTCCTCTAATCGTGAGTAGAGCGTCGAAGGTCCAGGATTCAGTTTCAGAGTTTCGTCCAGGTATAATCTAAAGTCCTAAGGACTGGGTTCCTACCTTTATTCTAAAAATAGGGGATGGACTACTCTGTGGCCTCACCTATGGGTGGGTCAGGGCAGAGGGGTGGCTACACCCCTTTCCCTTTGTCCAGTTCGCGCCAAAGCAGGGGCTGCGAGCCCCTGATCCGGTTTGAACTGGGGTATGCATGGGGACACCAAATGTGCCCCCAGTGCAGGACTTCAAAGCACCCGAAAGTGCTCCCGCCCAGCCCCAATACACATTGTCCTGTCTGGGGAGGTGGTCACACCTCCCTGGGACAGGAAACCTATTGTCCAGGCCTCCCCTGCCGGAGTTTCGTCCAGCAGCAGGAGGCCAGACTCGTGTCTGTGGCAGCAGCATCCATTTTGTGACGCCAGGGCTCTGGAAAGAAGTTACCGGACTCGTCAGAGCTAACATGCCTTTCCCTCTAGAAGGGTGGAATGCTACCCCCGCCGCCAGGATTGGCGGGGGGTAGTATTCCAAGATGTTTGACACCAAACACGACATGTTTAGGTGCAGCCATTCCAAAGTTAGCATTTTACCGCGAGGATATAATGCGCTTAAGAGTATATGGTCAGGCTGCACTACAAACAGCATCAGAGATGGTCTCCGAACGCTGCAGAGGGGCCCTGCTCATGCAGAGGGGCACCCTCTCACATAGGAACCATGCACTCTGCCTTTAGGATTGATAAGGCCTGCCTTAGGAGTGACTTATAGGTTTATATGTGTGTATGCTTTTAGTGATATAGGTAACCTATACCACAGTAAGGGGTGCATGCACCACCTTACCCAGGCTGCAGTAGCAGACCTGTGGTGTCAGTTTGGATGGCCTTCCAGGGGTGGCATAATATATGCTGCAGCCCCTGGCAGGCCTCTGAGGTACCTATGCCCTTGGTACATAGTATACCATATACTAGGGACTTATAAGGGCACTCCAGATCCCAATCAGTGATGTGCCTAAGGCACATGGAGACCCTTTTAAAGAGGAAACAGCTAGGCTGGGGTTCTGAATAGCAGGGCCCCAGCCAGACTAATGTCGAAAACCAGTGAAGCATCAGCAAAAAGTGGGGGTACCCATGTGAAGCAGATCCTACTCTCCTACAAGCAAATCAAACACTCACCCCCAGTCAACTGATCTGGGTTTAATCCATCATCATTCTTTAGCTCACTCCACCACCCCAGTTCAGACATGGCCATATGCAAATCAGTCTGACCCTGTGCCTCATGGGAACAGTCCAGCCCGAACTGCCAAGCCATGTCTTCCCTGGACCGGAAACAAGCATCCTGGGACCGGTTTCTGGCTATTCAGCCGTCATCAGCCAGGCTAGCTTGAATCCAGTGGCAAAGTGAGCAAGGGACCCACGTCTGGGCATACCCTCCCAACTTAGGGCAAACAAAGCGATACCAAAGAGGATGATGGACGGAGCGTTTGAGCAAATCAAACACTCACCCCCAGTCAACTGATCTGGGTTTAATCCATCATCATTCTTTAGCTCACTCCACCACCCCAGTTCAGACATGGCCATATGCAAATCAGTCTGACCCTGTGCCTCATGTTAACAGTCCAGCCCGAACTGCCAAGCCATGTCTTCCCTGGACCGGAAACAAGCATCCTGGGACCGGTTTCTGGCTATTCAGCCGTCATCAGCCAGGCTAGCTTGAATCCAGTGGCAAAGTGAGCAAGGGACCCATGAGTGTTCAGTATGTGCAACCATGCTCACAATAACCCCATGATGTCATCACAAATAGACTCCACATGAGTATTGATAAAAAGAGTATAATCTTTATATAAGAAATTATACGATACGACCACACGATACAAAATCAGCATATAAGAATGGGTAGTATTCTTTCCGGTGGGTTGGTAGGTTCTAATCCCAACCACTGCGTCTAACCAATAGTTAAGCTCTTCTCTAACCGTTTCCCAATAGGTTAGACCAGTCGTATTGCTAGAAACACACACGTTGCATAAGGAAACAATACTGCAATGCGTAACGATATTCTCTTATACTGTGCAACAGAGAATTAATGCCATACGTAGCGCCACAGTCATGTACTTTGCAATTGAAAGAATAATGCAATGCGTATCACCACCAGCATACCCTGTACCAGGAAGAAACAAAGCATGCGTCACGCTACAATCCTGTGCGGTGCAATAAAGAAATAATACACTGCGCCACGTTATACTCAGATACGGTGCACTGACGAAATCATACAATGCGCTACGTTACAATCAAATAATATGCATGGGAGAAATAACACAGTGCATAGCGCACCAAGCATAAAGTTTGTTAGGCACAAATGAGGTCAGGCGTCATACGACAGTTCGATAGTTCGTTAGCAGCAATAATGCAATTGTGTAATACGACACAGTTCTACGTGCTCCAGTAACAGTGCCCCCGATATGGATCAAATGATGACACACAAAGTACTGCTTCCCACTCCGGCCCCAGTACTGCCCCGTCCTGGGTCAGCACGGGCCGGGATCTGAGCCGAAGCAACGGCTCGCACAGCTGACTGAGCGGGAGGGCGAGAGAGTGTCCCTCCGGGCCCGCACCCCACCCCAGGTGTTGATCCACGTTACCTGGGGGGACGCGATCCCACTCTCCTCCCCGACATCAGAGACTGGGGCCTTGATCCAGAACTCCGTCACAGGTTTTGGGGGACTCGGGCCGGCGGCTCAGCTCTTCTGTGGCTGCCGGTCCGGGCCGCTACTGATGGACTCCGAGGGCCCCGATGACTTGGCCCTCACTCCGGCGGACTCGGTCCACACCGAGACCCGCCCTCAGCACTGTGGAGACTTTACTTCAGTTTGGTGCACAACCTAACCCGGCACTTCTCACCAGCACCTCAGGTTGCACTTTGACACGCACACCCCGCGTCCGAGACTTGCCTCTTCTCTGGTGCTCACGACGATCCGGCGCTCTTCACCAACGCTCCGCTTACACCTCACCACGCACCCTGCGCGTTCGAGCCGAGCCTCTTCTCCCGGTGCACACCATGTCCAGGCGCTCTTCCTCACGCCCTGGCTGCACCACGACACACACCCTTGCACGTCGGAGACTCACTTCTTCTTTTGGTGCCTACGAGGCCCAGGCGCTCCTCACCAACACCCGGGCTGCACCACGACATGCACCCAGCGCGTCCGAGACTCACTTCTTCCGCTGGTGCACACGATGTCCAGGCACTCCTCACCAACGCCCTGACTGCACCACGACACGCACACTGCGCGTCCGAGTCTCGCTGCTTCCTTTGGTGCACACGAGGCCCAGGCGCTCTTCACTAGCACCCGGGCTGCACCACGACACGCACACTTGCGTGTCCGAGCCTCGCCTCGTCTCCCTGTGCACTCCACGACCAGACGCTCCTCACCAACGCCTTGGCCTGCACCACGACACGCACTCTGCGCGTTCGAGCCTCGCGTCTTCTCCCGGTGCACACGATGTCCAGGCGCTCTTCCTCACGCCATGGCTGCACCACGACCCCCACTCCTGCGCATCTTAGACTTAGCTTACTCCTGCGTGCCCACGATCACACGGCCCAACTTCTGAGGGTCTCAAGCGGCACAAAGCACGCGCACACCGCGTTGCTTGGGACTTCTCCGGAAACTTTTATGATCCTGTATTTCCAAACAGGGAGCCAGCTCACCTCGGGGCCTTGGGGTTACAAGACACAGCACAAAGCACAGTCTTCTTGAAGCAGGGGGACCTGCGCCTCCAAGCACAGTCCCAACAGCCTCTTCCTTAGTTAGAACAGAAAACTGCAGACCAGCCCCAGATCATGAAGCAAGGATTGGTCTATCCACCACAGTCTCTTCAGTTTTTCCTTCTTTAGCAGAGGTTCCTCTTGACCACAGAATGGGTCCAAGCCTTTTCAGTCTCAATCCATATCTGTTTCATTCCAGCGTTCAGGGGTTTCAGCTCTCATAGTTATACCCCTTACTGTCTTTGAAGTTTGTATGTGCTCAGGGGTCCCTGACCCCTCCCTAAATCAGTTCTGGGTGTCTCCCTCCCAGTGTCACCTCTCTCCCTTTGATACTGGGGGTCTGGATCCTTAATCAGTCAGCAGGAGATGGGTCAATTGGTTTATAGCACCAGCCCAGGCCTTTTCACCTCCTGGGCTTCTCCTCCCCCTACTCTCCAGATGCAGGGTAGCCTGGTGCCATCTCAACCCCTCCCTGGGTCAAGACCTCTCCCAGCTCCTCTCACCTTTCAATTCCAGACAGACAATCCACATTTCAGAGACACACAGAAATGCTCAGAGCACAAAACTCAGCCACTTCTAAAAGAGTGGTTTATAAACACACAGTGACAAAACCACCTTTACAGAAAGATGCATTATGACACTGTGAGTTCACACATACCAAACTTCACCTCTCCATTATAAACTGACAGGCAACTAGGCTAACACATACAACACCTAGCCTCCCCCATTCTGTCCTATGGGCAGAATGGCCTTTCAGCAGTGAAAAACGAAATGGAGAGTTTTTCACTGCCAGAACACAACACACACCTCAGTTTATGTTCTGCCTTTTACCTACACTGCACCCTGCCCAGGGGTTACCTGAGACCTACCACAGGGGTGCCCCATGTGTATGTAAAAGGGAAAGTCAGGCCTGACAAGTGGTCGCACTTGTCAGGACAACATGCTAACTTAGCATTCTGCGCGCAGGCCCTACACTGAAGGCCTGAGTTCCCTTCTCTGCGCGCCCTTGCATTACTAGCCCTTGCACACACAGTGCACATCACTACGGACTTTTACTAGTAAGGCAAACATACCAATCATGGCCAACCAATCACCATACATTTTACACAGGGAACTCCTGTACTTTGACACTGATCAGCAGTGGCAAAGTACCCAAAGCATCTAAATTGGCATCTCTAGGTCAGGAAAACGGTCTAGGGGGAAAGCAAAAGGTTTAGGGAACTTTAACCAAAAAGGCCAAGTCCTACACTTGGGCATAGCAATTTCATCATGGTGGATTTTACATTTGAAGACCATGTGGCTGTTCCACTCAGGGGCCGTAATGCGCAGGGTGCTGATGATGGATGTCTGGTCCGTGGAGTCAGGCACTTCCTCCACGCTGACACCGGCTATCCGCGGGGTCTTGTTGACTATCCTCGTGATGTTGATGCTTTTTAGCTCACTTTTCTCTGCCACACAACGTAAGGAGGCTGTCTTGGTCAGGAAGATCTCTTTGAAGGTGGGTTTGAGTGATTTCAAAGGTGGAGGAGTGGTGGTTTGGTACTCTGGAAAAGTACATGGAAGGGGGTCCATTGGAGCAGGATAGGAAATTCATCGGATTTTCCAAAAAGGGAGAAGAGGATTGAAATAGTAAATCGAGAGAGAGGCAGGCATCAAAAACTAGTGAAAAAGATAAAGAAGAGGAAAAACAGAACAGGACAAACAAAGGGGTAAAGAGTGAAAGCAAAAGCCACAGATTGAATGATACGTGAAGAAAAGAAGGAGGCATTCTCAAAAATCTTTCGAATATATGTCTCAGAAGTCTGAGGAGAAAATGTGTTTGTGAAAGTATGACTATTCCAAATTCATCACATTATATCATAATAACACATAATAATAATAACTAATTATTATTATTATTATTATTATTATTATTATTATTATTATTATATTACGCCATATTGTATATAATCATGCATACATTATTAGGATTATTGTTATTATTATATTGTATTACATTAAATTATTGTATTGTGTTATATTATTTTATCAAGATGAATGCTGCAACTCTTTTTCACGTTCCCTTTTCTTTCTTAAAGGCATACGGTCTAGCAATGTCTATGGAATCTGCTTCTCTAAGCACGGTGCTGGCCACTTTTTTTTTTTGTTTTGTTAAAGTGAAATCGTTTTGCCGCAGCCAACCTATTCGCCCAGATACTGAGCAGGCTAGTCTTTATCGCAAGAAAAAGAAATAATTTATATCAATGGTACTTTGACTTCATATACTGTTCATTGGCTGTTGGATTTTTTATAACAAAAGCTATTGACGGTACCTGTTTTCATGTCTGTACTGGGCTTCTGATCATCATATTCTCTTAGAAAAATTGAAATGTAGTGATAAAAAGGAAAAAATTTGAACAAAACAAATGTTTAATCGTCTAGGACTCCTTAACTTAGATACAGCAGAAGCAACATTGCATCCACCTGTCCCTGGTTGCTGGTGCGCCAGAAACAGTACGTGCGTATGGGCATCTGAAAATGAATTGAATTATCTGGCTTATGAAAAAGTTGACAGAAATGAAAACTGTCAGACATCTTTCTTTGCCCATGCATAACTCTCACCACAAGATATGTTCCTAAACAATTTTGTCTTAGAGGCATGGAGGTCAGGACCTCACCTGTGATGGTCATTTTCTCCGTGACGGTGGTGCATAGTACAGCGGTAGGATTCTCTCTGGCTCCACTCCACCTGGGAGCAGGTGGCCTGGAGCCTGCTGGTGCTCAGTGACTCAATGGGGATGTAGCTACAAACGTAGTCCCCGCCATCTTCTTTGATTCATGATACCTCAATATCCTTTGGCGCAAAGTCAGTTATCAGATACAGCAACATCGGTCTTGAGCCCTGCAGCACAGTGACGTTGGGTGGATGAGGCAGAAGAACAGCTGGAAACAGGATAGTACAGGACGACATGAGACTGTGGAAATGCATGTCCAGTTCTAATTCTTTTAGCAGAACATCACACTGCTGCACCCCCAGAGAAAGGCAAATACGTAAATTAGAGCTAAAATACATCCAGATTGGCCACTCTCTGTACTACTCCCTTGAGACTGATAACTTTCCAGATGAGACCCAATATCATGATATTATAGCAGAAGCAAAGTAGAATGCATTGGTACCATTGCATAGGAAAAAATTTACAGAATCATAGATGAACAAACAAAATTACAAAATAAATGGCCTTCAACAACATAAAGATCAGGGCACATAAACAAAGCTAAGGTGACCATAACAGAGAGATGGCCAAAAGGCAAATGATGTCTAAAGCCAGTGAGATTGAGTCAAACAGAACTGACGTGCAGAGATCGAGTGATGAACATATAATTTGACATTAACAAAGACTTAAAAGTATTCAAAGAACTATGGAACAAGCAACGAGAATGTTTAATGTCCAAAGAGCAGAAATGGCCAAAGAATGAAGGGTGATTACATAGCAAAATATGACCAAATGTTAAGTGGGGGCTAAAGAAAGTGACAGATGTCCAAAAGAGTATGAGATGCCAAAAGAGTGAAACGTGATAGTTTGGCCAAAGTGCGAGAAATGGCCCAATAGTAAGGTACCTTGCCAAAGAGCGAGCTGGGAACAAAGAGAGTGAGAGTTGGTCACAGTATGAACCAAATCAGAGACGGACCTGCTGAACATACAAGAAGATCATGGAGCAAGAGATGGTGAGCTAGTGGATGGACTGTAAAAGAGCCACATATGGCCAACAATTGAGAAACTATCAGAGAATAAGTATGCTCTGAAGAAAACAGAGAGCGCTTGCCACATTATATGAGATGTCCAAAAAGTAAAAAATGGTCAAAGGGCTTCAGAAGACAAAACCGTCTGAATTATGGAATATGGGCCAGAAAGATGGTTAGCAGAAGCAAGAGATAGCTAAAGAGCAAGAGACAAATAGACAGTGTGTATTGAGAAAGGGTGGCTGATGAGTGAAGCAAACTGCTGAAGAGTGAGAGGTGGGCAAAATGCAAGAGACACACAGATTGAGAGATGGCTACAGAGATTAGGAAAAAGCTATAGATCAAGATATGATCAATAAATGAGAGATGTTCTGAGACAGAGAAAGACACAGAAGAACATCAATACTGGCCAAAGAATGAAAACTGGTTAAAGAGTTAATGATGGTCAAAGGTAAAAGAGTGAAATTTGACACCGAGAGGATGATTGCCAGATAGAAAAACAGAATGAGAAAGCAGTAGGTGGAAAGAGAGCAACAGACGGCGAGAGAGTGAGATATAATCAATCAGCAAAAAATAGAGAACTTGCTGGAAAAAAGGAGACAGCCAAAGAACTAGAATTGGTAAAGAATATAATGTCATGTTTCAGAGTACAAAAATGTCCCCTATTCAAAAAGCGTCAATGTTAGACCTGGCATCCTTGGCGTGGTTTTCCCTTACTCTTTGCCTCTACCTCCTGTGTTTTTGATGCTGTGCTGGATTTCGTTTTTGCTGGCTTAGATGCTTTGGGCACTTTGCCACTGCTGATCAGTGTCAAAGTGCAAGTGCTCCCTGTGTAAATTGATATTGTGATTGGTTCTCCCTGATTGGCATATTTGTTTTACCAGTAGGTCCCTAGTAAAGTGCACTAAGTGTGCCAGGGCGGGTAAATCAAATGCTACTCGTGGGCTTGCAGCACTGATTGTGCCACCCACATGAGTAGCCCTGGAAAGATGTCTCAGGCCTGCCACCGCAGTGCCTGCGCGCGGTTTGTTAACTGCCATGTCGACCTGGCCAGTGCACCCACTTGCCAGGCCTTACCCTTCCCTTTTCTTACACATAGGACACCCCTATAGTAGGCCCAAGGTACCCCCCTGGGCAGGGTGCAGTGTATGTTAAAGGTAGGACATGTACTGGTGTGTGTAACATGTCCTGATAGTGAAATACTGCCAATTTCGTTTTTCACTATTGAAAGGCTATCTTGCCCATAGGACAGAATGGGGAATGCTTTGTAACATTTTACAAGCATAACTTCCCATAGGAGTAAGATGAGAAAATGGAGTTTGGTATCCCTGAACTCAGAATTTAATAACACATCTTTTAGTAAAGATGTTTTTTAAATTATGTGTTTGAAAATACCACTTTTAGAAAGTGGCTATTTTCTTGTTTAACCTTCCTGTGTGCCTCTGCCTGTTTGTGGATTGACTGTCTGGCTTTGGAGTGACAGGGGCTGGGGTGGCTCCAGGAGGCTGGGTGAGTCAGCACTAGGCTGAATAGGCCTGATATGCATTTGGAGTGGTGGGAGGAGTAGCATCTGTACCTAAATAGGGCTGTGCCTGCCTTCCACAATGCTGGCTCCACCCCCCCTGCTGTGTGTCTGGAGCCCAGGATCACACTAACAAAGGATGTTGTAGTGCACTGGCAGAGTGCCCCCAGAACTGGTTTGAACTGGGCTCAGAGCCCCTTGCACAAAGAGGACAAAGACATTTTGGGGTATAAATACTAGACCTAAAACCCCTGAATTTTAGGTCATTCCTGGAATTCAAGAGGAACCTTTGCCAAGGAGAAGAGCTGGAGAGACTGAGGAGAATAACTGCCCTTGCTGTGTGTCTGGGGTTGGCCTGCAGTTGCTGTTTCTGCCAAGGAAAGGAGAAGGACTTTGCTGTGTGCTGTGTCCCCTGCTTGAAGGAGATCTCCGAGGGCCTGAAGTGAGCTGGCCTCTTGTTCAGAAGTCTCAGGGACACAAAGACTTCATCCCCAGCTCCCCTGAACTCTGCTGTTGTGAGTACTGACCTACCTTGAGGTGCCTGTGCCAGTTTTGGGCCTCTGGAGGTTGCTGCTGCTGTTTGGGAGCTGGAAGAGAGAGGAAACCCAATGAACTACAGAAAGCGACGCATCGCTCTTCTTGCGACTGTTTTCCCGACGCATCTTCACAGCGCGAGAAGAATTTCCACGCATCGCCGTGCCGCTGCGAAAGTCATCGCAGCGCCTGTCGTCGCGGCAAGAATCGACGCATCGAGGGATCGCAGCTGTAGAGGACCGACGCAGCGCAACACCACCGCATCGATCGCCGACGCATCCTGAAGATCCACGCATCGTACCTGTGCGACACGCTTCCCCGACGCATCATCTGCGGACCGGAACCGGCACGAAGGATGGACGCATCACTCCCCCTACAGACCGGAATTGACGCAACCCTTCCTCTGCGTGCAGTGGGGCTGTCGCATCGCCTCCTCAGGGTCTCAGGAGTGACGCATCTCTTTGTTTTCCGACGCTGCAGCTGTTTGGCTTGGTGAACTTTGACGCAACTACAGGTACTTTGGTGAAAAGTCACGCATCCATAGATTTCTATGGTGAAAGTTCTTGAAACATTCTGAAAGTCATATTTTTAACTGTGTATGTTGGATTTTTGTTGTTTTGGTCTTGTTTAGTTTAGATAAAGATACTTTATTTTTTCTAAACTGGTGTGGTGTCCTTTTGTGGTGTTTTCACTGTGTTACTGTGAGTGTTGGTACAAATACTTTACACATTGCCTTTGGGATAAGCCTGTCTGCTCGTGCCAAGCTACCAAGGGGTGAGCACGGGTTATCTAAAGTGTGTATCCCCCTTACCCTGACTAGAAGCAAGGGTCCCTATTTGGACAAAGGTACCTACCTCTGCCAACTAGAGACCCCCATTTCTAACATTGGTGGTCAGCGGTGAGGATTTGAACCTGTATTTGTACTTGACCCATAGTGATTGGTGTACGTCACTAGTTTAGTGCAGACCACTACACAACCACATACTGTGTTTTGTTTTTGGTTCTGTTTTTGAGTGACCCTTAAAGTATCCACGCATCAGGTCTCAGAAAGGGAAACCAGCAAGTGAAGCTGCAGAATTGGAGTTTGATATTGAAATGTTGCATTCCTACAAAGTAGATCAGCTCAAACAATTTTGCAAGGATTTGGGATGTCCCATGAAGAGCAGCTCTAGGAAGGATGAGCTGCAGAAGGCCTTAAGGGCCTGGTGGGAGGCCAACGAGGCTGGGGAGACAGGTGATGCTGAGGTGGATGAGGATGCACAAAGGGATGGTTTCAGGTCACAGGATCTGCCTGTGTCAAGAGCAGCCTCCAGGGCTGGCAGCGTCCATTCCACTGGAAGTCTTTCCCCAGAGGAGCGGGAGGAGAACCAAAGGGTCAGAAAGCATGAGCTGGAGGTCATGAGGCTTCAGGCCAAGGCGGAGGAGAGCAAGAGTGGTCATGCCTTGGAAGAAAAGAAATTGCTTTTGGCTCATGAGTTGAGCATGAGGGAACTGGACATTAAGGGCAAACAAATGGAGTCCAGTTCAAATGGTGGCAGTGCACAGCCAGTGCAAGGGGGTAAGGTGTACATACCCAAGGACTTAGTGCAGAATTACCAGAAGGGTGAGGATAGTTATGCATGGTTTACGGCGTATGAGATAGCCTTAAGGATGAATGAGGTTCCTGAGAAGCATTGGGGGGCGGGCCTGTGGAAACACTTTGAGGCCTCTGGGAAGGACACCCTACCACCTTTAGAGCAGGTGGGTACCCTGACCTATGCCCACATGAAGGAGGCTTTATGCCTCAGGTATGGGCTCACCCCAGAGCAGTACAGAGAGAAGTTTAGGAACTTCAAGAAGCTTGATTCAAGTACTTGAGTTGAATGTGTGAACATGTATACACATGCACTGGAAGGTTGGATAAAGGGCAGCAAGGTAACTGATTACCAGGGGTTGTGTAACTTAATCAGTTGGGAGCACTTGAGTAGTCTGTGTGTTCCAGAGCTGCGCCAGCATCTATTGGATAGTAAGCTAACTGATCCCAGGGAGCTTGCTAAGGAGGCAGACCGCTGGACTAGCACCAGGGTCCACAAGGGGATTGTGGGTAACCCAGCCAAGGGTGGGCAAGGTCCCCAGCAGAAGAGTGGGGGGACAAGGGTAACCAAAAGGAGTTCTCTAAAGGGCCCCACAACAGTTCCCAGGGTAAGGAGTCCCAGCCCCCCAAGCCTAAGGTGTCCTGGCCCCCTAGGGGCAGGCACGACAACCGGGGTCCCCCCAAGTGTTATTCATGTGGTCAGGTGGGCCACATTGCAAGAGATCCCAAGTGCCCCAATGCACCCCCAGCACCCACCGGTGCTCCATCACCGGGATTAGTGAGTGTAGCGCTGGGGGAGGAATTGGTTCCTAGTGAAGGGGGGGGAGCAAGCAGTTATGACCCTTGTCTCATTAGGAGACAGAGAGGTGGTCCAGGAGTCCTATCTGCCTGAGAACACTAAGAAATACAGGCAGTGGGTGACCATCAATGGTAGGAGGGTGGAGGCTCTGAGAGACACAGGAGCCAGTGTGACATCTGTCAGGTGTCAATGGGTGTCTGACGAGCAGGTTATTCCCAATGTACTTCACCCTGTAGTTGCAGCAGACAACTCTGAGCGCTTATGTAAGGTGACGCTAGTTCCCTTTGAGTGGGGGGGTCTCAGGTTCCTTGAAGGTCGTTGTTAGTCCATCCATGCCTGTAGACTGTCTGCTTGGAAATGACCTGGAGAGTTCCCCATGGACGGAGGTGGAACGCCAGGCTCATTTGGAGATGTTGGGTCTGCCTGAGTGGGTCTGTGTGACCACTCGGTCAATGGCAGCCAGTAGGGGTAATCAAGAGGACCTGGAGCCTGAAACAGTGGCCCAGGTGCCTGCCAGGAAGAGGAAGGGCAGTGGGTGCGGGAAACCAGCCCCTGAAGTTCCCACGGTCCAGGAGGAGGCAGAACCTGAGGGGGATGCCCTGGAACCTACAGGGGAACAAGTGGCCGAACTGGGAGACCTGCCTGAGCTGACCCATTGGCAGCAGGAAGGGGGTCCCTCCAGGGAGGAATTCTGCAAGGCGCATATGGAGTGCCCTACTCTTGTTGGTCTGAGGCAGCAGGCTGCAGACCAGGCAGCAGGTGATCAGTCCGGATCACATCTGATTTACTGGGAGGATGGTTTGCTATATAGTGAGCCTAAGGTCGCTGAGCCCGGTGCAGCCTGTGTGCTGGTGGTACCCGAGCGCTTCAGGACCTTCCTACTGGGTCTGGCTCATGACGTGCCTCTAGCAGGACATTTGGGGTGCGACAAGACCCTCCAAAGGCTTGTCACCCACTTCTACTGGCCCCAAATGAGAAGTCCCGTTGGTACGCATTGTAGGTCTTGTCAGACTTGCCAGGCAAGTGGCAAGAGTGGAGGGAAGTGTAAGGCTCCCCTCCAACCCTTTCCTGTGGTGAGCACCCCTTTTGAGCGGGTGGGAATTGACATTGTGGGGCCACTGGAACCCAAGACAGCCTTAGGCAACAAGTTTATCTTGGTCTTGGTGGACCATGCCACCTGGAAGCTGTCCCTCTCTGGACAATCACAGCCCTCATGAATTGATGGGGATCTTTTCCTGTGTGGGGTTCCCCAGAGAGGTGGTCTCTGACTGTGGTACAAACTTCATTTCGAAGTACATGACATCTTTGTGGGAGGAGTGCGGTGTGACTTTCAAGTTCACCACTCCTTACCATCCTCAAGGGAATGGGTTGGTTGAGAGATACAACCGAACCCTGAAGGGCATGATCAAGGGTCTTGCAGAACCCATGAGACGGAAGTGGGATGTCTTTTTGCCATGCCTGTTGTTTGCATACAGGGAGGTACCGCAGAAGTCCTTAGGGTTCAGTCCCTTTGAACTGCTGTACGGGCACCCTGTGAGAGGACCTCTGAGTCTGGTAAAGGAGGGTTGGGAGAGAACTCCTAGTAAGACCCCCAGGATGTGTTCAGCTATGTGCTGGCTTTCAGAAACCAGACTCACAGCTTCAGGAAACTCGCTCAGGCGAACCTGGAAGCTAGCCAGGAAGAAATGAAAAGATGGTATGACCAGAATGCCACTCTGGTCGAATTTCAGCCTGGCCAGAAAGTGTGGGTGATGGCACCAGTGGAGCCTTCTGCGCTCCACGACAAGTGGACTGGTCCATATGAGGTGGTGGAGTGCAAGAGTGAGGTGACCTATCTGGTTGACTTGCAGACTCCTAGGAACCCTTTAAGGGTCCTACACGTGAACCGCCTCAAACCACACTTTGAGAGGTCTGAAGTAGCTATGGGGCATATGTATCAAGCTATATTGCGGTCACAAACACTGCGAATCGCAAAAAACAGTGTTTGCGACTGCAAAATAGACTTGTCCAATGTATGACATAGGTTTGCATCGCAAAATAGGTAATCGCAAATTTTGCAAATACCTATTTTGCGAGGCCCGAAATCTGCGAATTTTCACTGCGAAATCGCAAACTGCGATACGCATTATGCGATAATCACAAATAGAGAAATCGCAAAATGCGAATTTGCAAATCAATGTATGAAAGAATTGCAAATTGCAAATCCATAAAATTCGCAATTTTGCACATGGATTTTACCACCAACTCAAGGCAGGTGGTAACCAGGTGCAACCTATTTAAACAAGCCCAGAATGCAACAGGGACTTCCACAATGGCAGCGCTGTATGTGATAGCCAGGAGGATGCGAATTCGGGCTGCAGCACAGAGAAGGAGGCGACAGGAACGGATCTTCAGAGTGCGCATCACTCTGTTCCAGCAGACTGACGAGGAGATCCATGAGAAGTATAGGCTGGACGCAGCCACCATTATGGACCTGATAGAGGAGCTGAAACCCCTGCTGGAACACCCAACACGCAGGACCCAAACAATTCCAACCCATGTGCAGGTCCTGTGCTCACTGCACCTACTGGTATCAGGGAGTTTTCAAGGGGTGATAGCAGCAGCAGGTGGGGTCTCCCAGAGTTGCCTGTCGCGCTTCTTCCATGCATTCCTGGATGCAATGGTACAGAGGCTACATCATCACATACAATTCCCCAGCACACAACAGGCATTACAGCAAACTAAACAGGACTTCTACCAGATTGCACAATTCCCCCACGTAATTGGCTGCATAGATGGAACCCATGTAGCCCTCTCACCCCCATCAAACAATGAATATGTATTCAGGAACCGCAAATCTTATCATTCACTAAACATACAGGTCATCTGCAATGCCAAATATATCATCAACGACATTGTAGCGAAATACCCAGGCAGTACTCACGACTCATTTATCTTTAGACATAGTGGGATATACAGACGTCTCAATGCTGGCGAGTTTGGTGAGGGCTACCTGCTAGGTAAATGCATGTCAAACATTCTAACATACAGTTAATGTCTGGGGTGGGGACAGTAATTTACCTCCTGTCTTCCATCTTGTAGGTGACAGTGCATATGCAGTGTGGGACTTCATCCTGACACCATACCTCAATCCAGCCAATGCAAGGGAGAGGAGATTTAATCGCGCACACAAATCTACACGCTGTGTAATTGAGCGGACATTTGGGATACTGAAGAGCCAGTTCCGCTGCCTGCATAAAAGCGGAGGAGCACTACAATACAGCCCAGAGACCTGCTGCAAGATTGTGGCCACTTGTGCCATGCTCCACAACATAGCTACGAAAAAAGGCATTCCAGTAGAACTTACTGATACAGATGCTTCTGAGGATGAGGGCCCAGGTCCGCCTTGCAGACCAGCAGGTGGAGTTGGGGCAGCTGCCGAGAAGACAGAGACGTGATGAGATCACACAGAACTATTTCTAGGTGAGAAATGATGACACAATGCAAAATATGTTTTTGTGCACGACTGTGTTTAATCAATCTTTAGCAGCAGGATAATTTTAGTCACACAGCCTAACAGATACATCATGAGTGTCACTAGATGTTGCACATGTTATGGCCACAGTGCAGGTATGTAGGCGAGACACAAGTCCAGATGGAATGGGTTGCTTCACCCATTTGCTATCCTCAGTGATGGCAGTTCATTTTTTATGGGAACGGCCTGCTGTCGCACGCTCAGGGTGCTGACTGCTCTCCCTTGACTCATCAGGTGTTGTGCCCTGTCTCCCACTGCGCCGTCTGGTTTCGGGAACTGGTGGGGTTATGCTGCTCCTGCTTGACTGCTCCTCGCTATCCCCTGAGCCCAGGAGTCCTGTGCCACCTGTGGTGGCTGTCTGCAGCTGTTCCACGGCGGTCGTGACCTGCACCAGGCCTTTGGCCACATCCTGGCTGCAGTGGGCCATCTCAACTTGCATGCTCACTGAGCGACGTGACAGCAGGGACGTGGCAGTACACAGGCGGTTCACCACCTTGCTGTAGGTGTCCAAACGGCTGTAGAGACGTTGTCTCCCCCTGCGTCTGGCTGCCTGCTCTTGCTTCATTGTGGCACACAGTTCTCTGATCCCACCTGTCATTTCCCTGATGCCCTCCCTCATGTCACTAAGGTTGTGGTTTACTGAGACCAGCTGCCGGTGTATTGACTGCATCGATCTTGTTTGCAGGCGCTGTATCTTCACCATGCTGCCTTCCAGTCCAGCGAACACCATGTGTTCATCATCTGCGGCTGCGCTGGTGCTCACCCTTGGCCTGCGTCTCACAGATCTTTCCTCCCTATGGTGCAGAGTGGGCTGTTCCTGGACCTGTGCTGCACGCTGGCCTGGCTCAGGCTGGGCATCATCCTCCCCTACGGACTGTGTTTCTGCCTCTAACAGTGGCAGTGGGGGCACAATGTTACGCTTTCTTGGTGGGACAGGTGTGGTCAGTGTTGTTTCATCGGTGTTCTCCTGCCCTGCCTGCTCCTCAGTATGTGCGGCCTCCTCAGCTCCTGCACTGTCATCCTGTGTTTCAGGTGGTGCTGTGAAAGAAAAGGCACATTTTAATTTTGTGTTATGCTCAGCATTGCTCACTGAATAAAGTTTTCTTATTTTGCATTAGCTAACTGCTGTCTAGCGTTTTTTGCCTCTACTGATTTACTCATACTGCTTCTACATTGCTGTGTCTCATTGCTCCACTGTATGATGCATCTGACTACATCTCCCATGATGCATTGCTGTGTGCTGGAAGAAGTGTACTGGAGTCGCATATGTACTCTGTAGTTGGTACATTCCTGAGTGTGTGATTGGGATGGTGATGTGTGAGGCATGATTTGGCATGCATCTTACCTTGTCTGGTGTTTGCAGGGTCGGAGCTGTCAATGTCAGCCACACCACTGACGCTCTCGGGCTGAAGGGTGGACTCCACCAACTCCTCGAGGGGTGTAGACTCTGTTGCAGTTGGTATTCCCCCACCAGTCTTCTTAGCCTCTGACAGCCTGGTTGCCACCTTGTCCTTGGACCTGGAGCGCATATCGTACCATCGCTTGCACAGGTCCTCCACAGAGCGCTGGGTCACACCAATGGCATTTACCTTTGCCTGGATGTCCAGCCATATTTTTCTCTTTCTTGACTCTGGGACACGGAGTGATTTCTTTCCAAATAACAACTCATGGCTGTGTACCATTTCCTCTATCAGCACCTCCTGCTCCCTCTCGCTGAACTTCTGCTTTCTTTTTCTCCCAGCCTCCTCCTTGTCCTTCTCTTTCTCCTGGGGATCCATTGGAAATGTTTGCAGATGCAGTACTCAGTAATCTGCCTCTCCTCCCAGCCTCTGACTCAGCCTCAGGCAATCAGGTGCAGCATGGGCAGTCACACTTCCTGGGTGTGATATCATCAAGCTGCACCTGAATTGCAGATTCTCTATTTTTGCGATTCTTTATTTGCGAATTCGCAAATAAGGAATCGCTATTTGCGGGGTCGCAGTGAATTTCTGCAAATTTTTGGTAATCGCAAATTATTCGCGATTTTTTATTTACATCGCGTTTTGCGATTCTCAAAATGCAATTCGCTAAAAATCGCATTTTGAGAATCGCAAACACAGATTTTCATACATATGCCCCTATGCTCCTTGCAACAGATGATGGAATGGAAGAGGAGAGTGAGCCTCTTCCTGACCTCCTGTCAGCAAAGGAACATGATGGGTCAGTGGATGGGGTGAACCTCTCTCCTACCCTGACCCCAGACCAGCAGAGGGACTGTCGCCAGGTGCTGGGACAGTTCGCCTCCCTGTTCTCCCTGACACAAGAGTCACCAATTGGTGCGTCCATGATGTGGACACTGGGGACAGTCTACCTGTGAAGCAGAAATTTTACAGGGTAGCTGACAAAGTCAGGGCCAGCATCAAGGAAGAAGTTTCCAAGATGTTGGCGTTAGGGGTGATAGAGCCCTCAAGCAGCCCCTGGGCTAGCCCAGTGGTCTTAGTACCAAAAGCTGCCACGCCAGGTGCCACTCTAGAACTTCAGTTTTGTGTGGACTACCGTGGGCTCAATGCGGTCACCAAGACTGACGTGCACCTCATCCCCCGAGCTGATGAGCTCGTGGATCGGTTGGGAGCTGCCCGGTACCTCAGTACATTCGATTTGACGTCTGGGTACTGGCAGATTGCCTTGACCGAGGGGGCCAAAGAGAGGTCAGCGTTTTCAACACCAAAGGGGCACTACCAGTTCCGAGTTATGCCCTTTGGGTTGAAAAACACCCCTACCACCTTCCAGAGACTGGTCAACCAGATACTGTCCGGGCTAGAGGAATTCAGCGCTGCTTACCTGGATGACATTGCTGTGTTCAGCTCCAGTTGGGAGAAACATTTGCAACACCTCTGCGAAGTGTTGAAGGCTCTGCAAAGGGCAGGCCTCACTATCAAGGCGAGTAAGTGCCAGATAGGGCAGGGATCTGTGGTGTACTTGGGACACCAGGTAGGGAGCGGCCAGGTGGCGCCCCTACAGGCGAAGATTGATACCATTCTGGCTTGGGAACCCCCCAAGACCCAGACAGAGGTGAGAGCCTTTTTGGGTCTCACCGGGTACTACAGACGGTTTGTCAAGCGGTATGGCACCATTGTTGCCCCCCTGACAGAGCTGACTTCAAGGAAGCAGCCCAGGAAGGTGATCTGAACTGAAACCTGCCAGACCGCTTTTGATGCCCTGAAATCTGCCATGTGCACGGCACCCGTGCTTAAGGCACCTGACTTCTCCAAAGAATTTGTTGTGCAGACTGATTCTTCAGAGTATGGTGTGGGAGCAGTACTCTCACAATTGAACGATGAGGGCTTGGACCAACCTGTAGCTTTCATAAGTAGGAGGCTACTTCCCAGGGAACAGAGGTGGAGTGCAATTGAAAGGGAAGCTTTTGCTGTGGTCTGGGCACTGAAGAAGCTAAGGCCCTACTTGTTTGAGACTCACTTCCGGGTTCAGACAGACCACAGGCCCCTCAGATGGTTGATGCAGATGAGGGGTGAGAATCCATAACTGTTGAGGTGGTCCATCTCCCTACAGGGAATGGACTTTATGGTGGAACACCGCCCTGGTACAGAACACGCCAATGCTGATGGTCTATCCAGATTCTTCCGCCTTAGTGATGAGAACTCCCAAGAGGGTGGGTAGTTCTCCCCACTTTTCAGCTGGAGGGGACACGTGTTAGACCTGGCATCCTTGGCGTGGTTTTCCCTGACTTTTTGCCTCTACCTCCTGTGTTTTTGATGCTGTGCTGGATTTCGTTATTGCTGACTTAGATGCTTTGGGCACTTTGCCACTGCTGATCAGTGTCAAAATGCAAGTGCTCCCTGTGTAAATTGATATTGTGATTGGTTCTCCCTGATTGGCATATTTGTTTTACCAGTAGGTCCCTAGTAAAGTGCACTAAGTGTGCCAGGGTGGTTAAATCAAATGCTACTCATGGGCTTGCAGCACTGATTGTGCCACCCACATGAGTAGGCCTGGAAAGATGTCTCAGGCCTGCCACCGCAGTGCCTGCGTGCAGTTTGTTAACTGCCATGTCGACCTGGGCAGTGCACACACTTGCCAGGCCTTACCCTTCCCTTTTCTTACACATAGGACACCCCTATGGTAGGCCCAAGGTACCCCCCTGGGCAGGGTGCAGTGTATGTGAAAGGTAGGACATGTACTGGTGTGTGTAGCATGTCCTGATACTGAAATACTGCCAATTTTGTTTTTCACTATTGAAAGCCTATCTTGCCCATAGGACGGAATGGGGAATGCTTTGTAACATTTTACAAGCATATCTTCCCATAGGAGTAAGATAAGAAAATGGAGTTTGGTATCCCTGAACTCAGAATTTAATAACACTTCTTTTAGTAAAGATGGTTTTTAAATTGTGTGTTTGAAAATACCACTTTTAGAAAGTGGCTATTTTCTTGTTTAACCTTCCTGTGTGCCTCTGCCTGTTTGTGGAATGACTGTCTGGCTTTGGAGTGACAGGGGCTGGGGTGGCTCCAGGAGGCTGGGTGAGTCAGCACTAGGCTGAATAGGCCTGATCTGCATTTGGAGTGGTGGGAGGGGTAGCACCTGTACCTGAATAGGGCTGTGCCTGCTTTCCACAATGCTGGCTCCGCCCCCTGCTGTGTGTCTGGAGCCCAGGCTCACACTAACAAAGGATGTTGTAGTGCACTGGCAGAGTGCCCCCAGAACTGGTTTGAACTGGGCTCAGAGCCCCTTGCACAAAGATAACAAAGACATTTTGGGGTATAAATACTAGACCTAAAACCCCTGAATTTTAGATCATTCCTGGAATTCAAGAGGAACCTTTGCCAAGGAGAAGAGCTGGAGAGGCTGAGGAGAAGTACTGCCCTTGCTGTGTGCCTGGGGTTGGCCTGCAGGTGCTGTTTCTGCCAAGGAAAGGAGAAGGACTTTGCTGTGTGCTGTGTCCCCTGCTTGAAGGAGATCTCCAAGGGCCTGAAGTGAGCTGGCCTCCTGTTCAGAAGTCTCAGGGACACAAAGACTTCATCCCCAGCTCCCCTGAACTCTGCTGTTGTGAGTTCTGACCTGCCTTGAGGTGCCTGTGCCAGGTTTGGGCCTCTGGAGGTTGCTGCTGCTGTTTGGGAGCTGGAAGAGAGAAGAAACCCAAAGAACTACAGAAATCGACGCATCGTTCTTCTTGCAACTGTTTTCCCGACGCATCTTCATGGTGCGAGAAGAATTTCCACTCATTGCCCTGTCCCTGCGAAAGTCGTCGCAGCGCCTGTCGTCGCGGCAAGAATCGACACATCGAGGGATCGCGGCTGAAGAGGACCGATGCAGCGCCGCGCAACGCCGCCGCATCGATCGCCGACGCATCCCGAAGATCCACGCATCGTACCTGTGCGACACGCTTCCCCGACGCATCATCTGTGGACCAGAACCGGCACGAAGGATCGATGCATCACTCCCCCTACAGACCGGAATCGACGCAACCCTTCCTCTTCGTGCAGCGGGGCTGTCGCATCGCCTCCTCAGGGTCTCAGGAGTGACGCATCTCTTTGTTTTCCGACGCTGCGGCTGTTTGGCTTGGTGAACTTTGACGCAACTACAGGTGCTTTGGTGAAAAGTCACGCATCCATAGATTTCTATGGTGCAAGTTCTTGAAACATTCTGAAAGTCATATTTTTAACTGTGTGTTGGATTTGGCCCTTTTTGCAGGGTCATTCCTGAACTTTTTGCTTTCCTCCTAGCCTTTTTTCTGACATGGTGTTGGTGGTTTTAGGACTCTGGGCACTTTAGCACTGCTGTCCAGTGTAAAGTGCGTGTGCTCTCTGTGGTAAACATGGTAAGATTGGTCTACACCTGTTTGGCATATTTAATTTACCTGTCAGTCCCTTGTAAAGTGGTATCTCAGATACCCGGGGCCAGTAAATTAAATGCTACTGGTGGGCTTGCAGCGCTGATTGCGCCACCCACCAAAGTAGCCTCTCAAACCGTCTCAGGCCTCTGCCATTGCAGGGCTTGTGCGCGCAGTGTTACTGCCGCTGCGACGTGACACCTAAAGTGTGTGCCATGTCTGTGACCCCCCTTTTACTGCATGTCAGTCACCCCTAAGGTAGGCCCTAGCTAGCCCTATGGGCAGGGTGCATTGTAGGTAAAAGGTAGGACATGTACCTCAAGTGCGTGACATGTCCTGGTAGTGACAAACAGCCAGTTTGGTTTCTCACTGCTGTGAGGCTGACCTCTCATAGGAATGCATTGGGGATTCCCTGATAAGTGTTTCAGTGGTAATTCCTGATATGAGAGGAGCAGCGTGGTCAAGTTTGGTATGGTTGGAATAGTAATGATAAATGCTGCGCAATCGTGTGCGCAGATTTATTATCACTATTTTAGAAATGCCACTTTTAGAAGTTGGCATTTCTGTGTGCTATGTGTCTGCCTGCCTGATGTGTATTGCATGTTTGGCTCTGGAGTGACAGGGGCTGGTGAGGTGTGTGTGGCTCCAGGGAGGGCAGGGTGAGTCAGCGCTAGGCTGAATAGGGGATCTGCATTTAGAGTAGTGGGAGGAGTAGGCCCCTGATCCTGAATAGGTCTGTGCCTGCCTAGGTGAATGCTGGCTCCGTCCCCCTGTGGTGTTTCTGATGACAGAGCCCCAACCTAACAAAGGAGGGTGGGAGCCCTGTAAACAAAGTGCTCCACACCCCCCAGAACCAGTTGAGACTGGTTCCCAGAGCCCTGTGCCAAGGGCAGAACAAAGGAGAATGTCCTATAAATATTGGGGCTGTGACCCCATGAAGGTGTGCTGCTTTGGGGTGCTTGGATGTACTTGCTGGGCCCCAGGAGGAACCGCCACGAGGGACTGCCCCTCTGCTGGAGGGCCCCATGCGCTGGCCTGCCTGGGCCCAGCTCTGCCCCTTTGGGACCTTAGGAGGGTAACCTGCATCAAGCACAGGATGAGCGCCTCACTTTTCTGGCCCTTTGAGTCCTAGTCGTGGGCTCTTGCTGGTGGGTGCAGAATGAGCGCTGTGCCCGGGTGCCAGGAGTGCTGGTGTCCTAAAAGTGCGTTGCTGTGAGATCTTCCGGGGGAATCCCGGCGTAGGGACTCCCCCATGCTGCTGGGACGTCGAGCGGGAGCCTACCCCACATTTTTGATGCTTCCTTAAGCGGGAGCCTACCCCGCAATTCTGTGTTTCTCGGAGCGGGAGCCCACTGTTAGAAATGGGATCTCTGGTTGGCTAAGGCTTGCGCCAAAGCCAGGCAGAGACCACCACTCTAGTCAGGGCAAGGGAGTTACACGCTGAAGATAACCCCTGCTCACCCCCTTGGTAGCTTGGCACAAGCAGTCAGGCTTATCCCAGAGGAAATGTGTAAAGTATTTGCGCAACCCACACACAGCAACAACATACTAGGCACACCACAAAAGGAACTCCACACAAGGTTATATATAAAAATAGCCTTTGTATTGTCATAAACACATTAGAATAGTAATCACACAATATACACTGTGCCAACTGGCACTAGGCAATATTTACAGGGGATTATGTACACATGACAGGGCCAATTGGGCCACTGTCAGAACCATCACAAAGTAAAGATAGTAAATGTAGAACCAATAATAAACATAGAACACAACCAGTAATTACTGGCAAATACTGTACTCAGCATTATCCTGCAACACAAATCATATTATGCACGGTATCACATCAGGTGCAAAATACATTATGCGCCAACCTCATAAGCCTAAACATATTAGACCATAACCTCCTAATCATAAATCATCATAGGAATAAATCACAGGGGAGAATAATCTCACAAGCATAAACCACAGTATGCAAAACCTCATAATCATAAACCACATTAGAGGCATAAATCACGGTGCATAAATCACATTCCCTGCGCACTACATAAATCACATTAGGGCCTGGCGCCCTATCAACCTAACACAGTCCCCCTGGCCAACTGGCCTTCTTAGAGGGCTCAAATGTCCTAGGTCCATAATGTCAGGGCTTGGGCTGCCAATGCAGCAGAATCCACAAGGGTGCAATTGCGCTGGGGCAGAGGAGTGTATCTCACTCCTATCTCCTTCACAATGCCCCCCAAAGAAATGTTAGCCTAAACGGAGCAGCTGCCGCTAATTGTCGTGCAGCTGTGATGAAGAAATTAGGCACTGGCACCGACTGTGCCCTGAGAGCCCGACTGGGACTCTATAAAACAAATATGAACAACACGTTGCAGAAAATAAGGGCCTGGCACCATTGTGCCTTTACAGCCCCCACTGGAACTCTATCAAAAATGCCCCCATCGTTGCAGCTGCCCTCTAGCAGGTGGGGCAGCTGGGAAAGCCACACGGGCGCTCACTGGGCCCTCAGAGTGGCCACGGAGGGCGGGCACCGACAATGTGCCCCGACGCGCCCCCCCCCCAATCAGGGACTCTATGCGATAATTGCCCCCAACGTTGGAGCGGCCCTATATTAGGTGGGGCCGCTCAGGAAATGGGCACCGACACTGTGCCTCGATTGGCACCACCACTGGACAATGGAGAATCCCCCACTCACCAGATCTGCGGGGGAACTCCTCTTCGGGTGCTCTTCTCGTAGTCGTCAGCGAAGGCGCGGGGCTCTCCCTCTCCTCACGGGAGCCCCGCGCAGGCATACCTTCGCTTCCGTGGCCTCTCCGGGTCTTCTCGGCATCGGAGAATCCCGCGGGGCCCTCTCCCTCATTCTTCCGGCTCTCCCTGGGCAACATGCAGGGCTCCCACGGCACACGGGAGCCCTGCTCGGGCAGACGCCGATTTCCGCTGCCGCCCGCAAGGCCCTGCCCACGTCCAGGCATCCGGCCTGACTTCCGGGTCACCGCTGGCAAACGCAGTGGCTCCTTTTTTCTGAGGCCAAGTGTGGGGTGGACACCCTCTAATCAAGCACGCAAGCGGGGTGGGCACCCGCTATTTAAAATGTGCCTAAAGCGGGGTAGGCTCCCGTGTAATAAAATAAGCAAGGTGCGGGGTGGGTACCTGCTTCCTCCCACGATGCGGGGGAATCCCCACGTCAGGATTCCCTCGGGGATGACGCAGCTCAGTGCTGCTAAGCCCCCGTTCTTCTCCCGGGCAATTTAAATATAAAGCGCTCCCAAGGCGCTAGGAGTCCTGAAGGTCCTGGAAAAGTAAAAGAAAAGCGCTCACTGGGCGCAAGAGTCTTCCAGGGTTCAAGGGGCATAGCTGGGCCCAGGGAGGCCAGCACACAGGGCCCTCCAGCAGGGAGGCAAGCCCTCATGGCGGTTCCTCCTGGGCCCCAGAAGCAGCAAGCCCCCAGCAAATACAGGAACAGCTCACCAGCACAGAACAGAACACATGGGGTCACAGCCCCTACATTTATACATCAAATCTCTTTGTCTGCAGGACAGGGCATGGGGGAACCAGATGCAACTGGTTCAGGGGGGATTTGGAGCACTTTGTTTTCCAAGCTCCTCTTTCCCTTTGTCAGGTGGGCGCTAGGTGATCAGACACACCACAGGGGGCGGAGCCAGCATTGTCCAGGCTAGGCACAGATCTATTCAGGGTCAGGGGATTACTCCTCCCACTACTCCCAATGCAGCTGTCCCATTCAGCCTAGTGCTGACTTACCCTGCCCCTCCTGGAGCCACACACACCTCCCCGTCCCTGTCACTCAAAAAGCCAGACATGCAATTCACATCAGGCAGGCAGACACATAGCACACAGAAATGCCAACTTCTAAAAGTGGCGTTTCTAAAATAGTTATAATAAATCTGCGCACACCATTGCGCAGCATTTATTATGACCATTCCAAATATATTAAACTTGACCACGCTGCGCCTCCAATATCAGGAATTACCACTGAAACACTTATCAGGGAATCCCTAATGCATTCCTATGGGAGGGCAGCCCCACAGTAGTGAGAAACCAAAATGGCTGTTTGTCACTACCAGGACATGTCACACACTTAAGGTACATGTCCTATCTTTTACCTACAATGCACCCTGCCCATAGGGCGAGCTAGGGCCTACCTTAGGGGTGACTGACATGCAGTAAAAGGGGGGTCACGGACATGGCACACACTTTAGGTGCCACGTCACAGCGGCAGTAAAACTGCGCGCAGGCCCTACAATAGCAGAGGCCTGAGATAGGTTTGAAAGGCTACTTTGGTGGGTGGCGCAATCAGCGCTGCAAGCCCACCAGTAGCATTTAATTTACCAGCCCTGGGTATATGAGATACCACTTTACAAGGGACTGACAGGTAAATTAAATAGGCCAAACAGGTGTAGACCAATCTTACCAAATGTACACCGAGAGTGCACGCACTTTACACTGGACAGCAGTGCTAAAGTGCCCAGAGGCCTAAAACCACCAACACCATGTCAGAGAAAAGGCTAGGAAAAAGGCAAAAAGTTTAGGGATGAACCTGCAAAAAGGGCCAAGTCCAACACCCACCCCGCATTGTTGATGCCCCTAGAAGCGGGAGCCTACCCTGCATTCCTGATAGCAAGAACTGAAGTCAGGCATCTTGCCTGATTGTGGGCAGGGCCAGTTCCAGGAAGCTGAGGCGTGGCCGGCCGGCAAGAAGGAAGTCGCCGGAAACGAGGATACGAGGCCGAAGAGGAAGGCGGGGCCCCCGTATGTCGGTGGGAGCCCCGTGTGTTGCCCTGCTGCCCGGAAGCCGAGGAGAGGCGCCACAGAACCTTCCTCCCAGCGGAAGCCTCCCCAGTGTGGCCGGAGTCCTCCGTGTCAGCGGAGGGGACCGGAGGAGGCAGAAAGCAGCGAAGAAGACCCCGGTGAGTGGGGTCTGTGCCGGGCACTGCAGGTGCCAGATCTGAGGCGGCTAGAGGGAGCTGGGAGCTCCGACCGGCCACGAGTGGGCCAGCCAGAGGAGACGAACCCCAGAGGGGGGCCGAGCGCTTGCACCAGGAGGAGCCCGGTGACTGGGGCTCCTCAGGGCACTGTTGGTGCCAGCGCTGATTTCTTTGGGTCACAGCTGCACCGCCTGAGCGCGGGCAGCTGCAACGTTGGGGGCAATTGTGCTTTAGTAGTCCCATAGTGGGGCTCCAAGTTGCACAGTGTTAGTGCCAGTGCAAAGCTGATTTGTCTCAGCTGCACCGCGAGAGCGCGGGCAGCTGCACCGAGGGGGCATGTTCATTTTGAGAGCAAGGAAGGGGTGAGGTGCACCCCCGACCCCAGTGCATTACGCACATTGCTTTTGCTGCAAGGCAGCCAGAGGACCAGTGAAAGGCCCTACGTTTAGAGCCCTGACATTTTGGACAAAGGGCATTTGAGCCCCTAGAGAAGGCCAGTTGGCCAGGGGCCAGTGTTGGTAGGGCGCAAGGCCCTAATGTTATGCCTACTGTGATGATGCAGAATGTGTTTATGTTAGGATGGTTATGCATAAGGTGTTCATGCCTACAGATATTGCAGAATGTGTTTATGCTATGAGGTTTATGCATCATGTGGTTATGCCTAATATGGTTGTTGCATAATGTGTTATGCTGATGAGAATGCCAAATGTTATGCATAATGTGTTTTATGCCAAAGTGATGCAGACATAATGTGCTTATGTTGCAGGTGATACTGCTAAGTACAGTATGGTACCAGTGGTTACTGGTTGTGTTTTATATGTGCTACTAGTGCTTTCTAAAGGTTCTGACAGTGGCCCGATTGGCCCTGTCCTGTATATAATCCCCTGTGAATATTGCCTAGTGCCAGTTGGCACAGTGTATATTGTGTGATTATGATTCTAATGTGTTTTGGATAATACAAAGGCTATTTTTTATATAACCTTGTGTGGAGTTTCTTTTGTAGTGTGCCTAGTGTGTTGCTGCTGTGTGTGTGTGTGTTGCGCAAACGCTTTACACATTGCCTCTGGGATAAGCCTGACTGCTCGTGCCAAGCTACCAAGGGGATGAGCAGGGGTTATCTTCAGTGTGTAACTCCCTTACCCTGACTAGAGTGGTGGTTTCTGCCTGGCTTAGGCGCAAGCCCTAGCCAACCAGAAATCCCATTTCTAACACTGTGTATGTTGGATTTTTGTCATTTTGGTCTTGTTTAGTTTAGATAAAGATACTTTATTTTTTCTAAACTGGTGTGGTGTCCTTTTGTGGTGTTTTCACTGTGTTTGTTGGTACAAATACTTTACACATTGCCTTTGGGATAAGCCTGTCTGCTTGTGCCAAGCTACCAAGGGGGTGAGCAGGGGTTATCTAAAGTGTGTATCCCCCTTACCCTGACTAGAAGCAAGGGTCCCTATTTGGACAAAGGTACCTACCTCTGCCAACTAGAGACTCCCATTTCTAACAGACAAGTAACAATGTGCAAAATATCACTAAAAGTCCAGGGGATAGAGTTACGTTTCCAATACCATGTTGGTGACTTGATGAACAAGCTGTGCTGCATTAAAATACAAGCTAAAATGGAACATAAGAAACATAGACCATGACTGGTTGTAAGATGAGAGGTGAGCATGGTGAAAAAGGGTTCATTCTGGAGCTGCTCTATAGGTACTGAGTCCATAATGTAAAAAAGGTCCTGTAGCAAAAGCCAGAACATGTTAAGGAAGGCTGAACTATATCACCACAAATAGGGGAGTGGTGAATGGGTTTCCTTCCATACCTTGCAGTTAGGGAAATGTTGTGGATGTAAACTGATGCTCACCAAAGACGTCACTGATTGTCTGCTTCACCACGGCCTCCAGGGCGTCATGCTGGACCATACAGGTGAAATCTCCGCCGTCCAGCTGCTTTTTGATGGTCAGTAGGCTATATGTGGAGAAAGTCTGTCCTGAGGGGACGATAGGCCCCATGGTGTAGCTGTGTTTGGGAAGCACTGTCCCATTGTTCTCCCATGTCACAGAAATGTCACCAGGGAAGATGCCAAACACTTCACATAGCAGCGTGAGGGAGTCTCTTGAGGAAATGCCCACCAGGGAGGGCTTTGAAGCAAGAACAGTGGGCGGCTTTACTAGCACGCCTATAGAAAAGCACAACATATGAAATGCCTTTGTCACTAATGTACATTTTGGAGAGGATTTGTTTTTGTTTTAAGTGCACTTACTGGGATCTTTCGTGGTAAGGTGGACTTGAGCACCTCCGAAGCAAGGGTGCTGCATCTTACAGGTGAACCTCTCCAGAGACTTCCATTGATCATGCGTGTCCGCGTGGGAGCTCCAGTGGCTCTGGGTCTTATTCGGGTGAGTGACATGATTATTCACCAGTGGCACAGCGACGCTGGGCTTGCCATCAATTTCCCAGGTGAAGTTGCCACTTGCGGAGTCGAAGCCCACTGCCAGACAGGTGACATTGGTCTTGCCTTGAAGGAGGCTTTCGTAGGACGGCCTCATAAGGTAAAGAGATGGTGCTGGCAGTTGACGGAGACATGCTGGGAGTAAAAGGCATTCTCATTTATTTCAGCACTATGTTTGTGCAGCCCCGATCTAGAATAATAATAATATGAATTTCTATAATTAATGTGCTCACCACTTCCTAGAAAGGGAAAAGGTTAAAGTTGAGAAGAGGGGGCGGGGGTGCAATTTTAGCAGAATTTCAGGCTAGCGCAAATATGCCCACAGATTCATCCCGCCTAGATTATACAAACCACCTTTATCCTAGCCTGCTGGTGCACCATTTTAGCCCTGCTGATGCACAATCCAAGACGCCTTCAGAGAGATGCTAACTATGCAGCAGGGCTTTTGATTATTGTTAGAAGCAAACACCATGTTTACTCTAGTGCTCGGGACTCTGAATTGCTCCCCATAACCAAACTCTGTACATTGTGAGCAATGTACATTGTGCTTCAGTGTTTTCTAGAAACTGGCCATCTTTTTCGATCTACAAATTCTCCCATTACACTTCAGATCAATCTTAACTTTTCCTACACAACTCACTGAAGGCCAGGCTACTGTTACTTATGTGGCCTTCGTTTGAAATCTTCAACTAGGCACTCCCAGATTCAACCATCAAGTTCAGAAAGCCCATTACGATCTCCGTATTTTGTGCTTAGAACTCGGATTCCTGCGGATATTTTCAACTGTGTAACGTCATCTTGATGTATTAAGGCAGGAATCCCTTTATTAGTCGGAGATGGTGATTGCTAAGCGTGACTGACGGCGGAGCTTGTAGCAAGCAGCAGGCAGCGGACCTCGGGCGACCCCAGAGTGGTTGCCAGCTCGGCTAACTCCCGCAATGGGCCTGGGGCAACAGGAGCCGGAAATGTGGAAAGCGCCTTTCGGCTTCACAGTAGGGAGCAGGCGACGGGCAGTGGCAGTGTCGCAGGGAGCGAGGCGGTAAAGGCACGAGGCGGCAGGCTGCCAGGACTGCATGGAGGTGACTAGCACTATGTCGCTGTGGCTTGTGCTTGCTTGAGGAGCCTGTGCGCCCGCTCTCAAACTGCTGCACCTTCGCGTCCTGGCCTCTTAGTCCATCCCCCTCACCCCCCACCTTGCCAGCAGTGCCTAAAGCCCGCACATACTGCACTACACTCGCCAAGTGAGGCCCTCCGAATAGCCTGGGGTAGGAGAGCTAGGTGAGTGCCCATATCCCTACACACTACGCAGGGCCATAGGAGGCAATATTGCCTACTTTGCCCAATTGTGCAAGTAACGCCAGGGAGAAGAGAGCCCGGGACAAGAGTGGTCCAACTGCTGCCCGTCATTTACCTGCCACCATTTGCCACTATTTGATCTGCTCTAACCCATCCTGATTGTGCAAGTAAAGAACCCCCTAGCCATCGTAGGGCGCAGCGCCTAGCGGTGAGTGATGCTGCCTGAAAAAAGATATAGTAAAGACTTAAAGACCTGTCAGCACACCACTCCCTTCAGGAACACTCTTGCAAAAACGCTGCCCTATTCACCCTTCAGAACCTTACACTATTCACGCTTTAGAACCTTACACTATTCACGCTTTAGAACCTTACACTATTCACGCTTTAGAACCTTACACTATTCACACTTCAGAACCTTACACTGTTCACGCTTTAGAACCATACATGTTAGAAATAGGGGTCTCTAGTTGGCCATGGCTGGCGCCAATGCCCAAATAGGGACCCTTCTTCCTAAGTCAGGGCAAGTGGGCTACCCCCTTTGATAACCCCTGCTCAACCCTGTGGTAACGTAGCACGAGCAGTTAGGCCTATCTCAGAGGCAGTGTGTGAAGCATTTATGACCATGCACAACAAGGCAGTAACGACACCACAAAAGGACACAACTCAAGGAGGTATAGAAAAATAGTATCTTTATCTAAGGTTTAGTACGAGACTCTCAAAAGCGTTTTAACCAGTCACAATGCACGTAAATCAGTAGGGACTTTAAAAAGGCAATAACGTATTCACCAGAATGTGGCACTGACTGAGTTCAAGGCCTGGGTCTACGCGACCCGTTGCGCACCAGATACCTGCCGTTGGACGGGGACACAGTACGTAGCTTCTCGAAGAAGCGGAGACGGTGACAGGCGGACTCCCAGCGACCACAGTTCTCGACTGCAGTGGTCCGCAACGTGCACTCACAATGATTCGGGCACTCGGGGACAGGCGGGCTCCCAGCAGCAGCAGCACGTGGCTGCGGTGGCCCGGGCTGGTGGTGGCGATGACTCTCGTCGTGCAGCTCCGTGGTGGGCGCACAGCGGCAGCAGCTCTCTCCTAGCTGCGGCGGCCCACAGGGCGATTCACGATGATGCAACATTGGCAAAGATGCGGGCACTCAGCGGCAGCAGCTTTCTCTTGACTGCGGCGGCCCACAGGACAAATCACAATGGTGCGAAGTTGGCAAAGGTGCGGGCACTCGGCGGCAGCAGCTCTCTCTTAGCTGCGGTGGCCCACAGGACAAATCACAATGATGCACAGTTAGCCAAGGTGCGAACCCTCAGCGGCCGCAGCTCTCTCTTAGCTGCGGCTGCTCACAGGACAAATCACGATGATGCAAAGTTAGCCAAGGTGCGAACCCTCAGCGGCAGCAGCTCTCTCTTAGCTGCAGCGGCTCACAGGACAAATCACGATGCTGCAAAGTTAGCAAAGGTGCGAGTACTCCACGGCAGCAGCTCTCTCTTAGCTGCGCCGGCTCACAGGACAAATCGCGACGATGCACAGCTGACACAAGTGCGGGCACTCAGCGGCAACAGCTCTCTCCCAGCTGCGGCGGCCCACAGGACAAATCACGATGATACACAGCTGACACAAGTGCGGGCACTCGGCGGCAACAGCTCTTCTTAGCTGCGGCGGCCCACAGGACAAATCACGATGATGCACAGCTGACACAAGTGCGGGCAATCAGCGGCAACAGCTCTCTCTTAGCTGCGGCAGCCCACAGGGCAAATCACGATAATGCACAGCTGACACAAGTGCGGGCACTCAGCGGCAACAGCTCTCTCTTAGCTGCGGCGGCCCACACCGATTCAGCGAAGGTTCTGAAGATTAAAATTAAGGCAGGCGCTCAGCGGCGGCAGCTCTCTCTTAGCTGCGGCGGCCCACACAGGTTCAGCGAAGGTTCAGAAGATTCAAATTAAGGCGGGCGCTCAGCAGCGGCAGCGCTCTCTTAGCTGCAGCGGCCCACACACAGAGTTAACAAGGGTTACCAGTCCGCATTCCTCACAGTAGAACTAGAGGTTCCAGATTACTCGACGGAGGCCTCACCTGCAAGTAGAATCCCTAGCACATGAAATCAGGCGGCTGACGGGGTGAAGTCTAATGTCCCTGATACTTCAGCAGGAGGCGCTCTCAATTCAGGCCCTCGGGTAGTTTCTTCAGAAAGCTTGGTGAAAGTTTCAAAGTCCTTTCCTCTGTCCGCTCGGACAGAGTTTCGTCTTGACATCCAGAAGGAACACCCTTGAAAAAGGTTTCAGCGCAGCGTTTTATACCTAAAAAGTCTTTGTTCTCTGCAGTCACAAATCCCTGCATCCAGCCAGAACCAGTTCGGTGGGGTCGGGGAGCACTTGGTTTACGAGGCGACATCCTGCCCTTTGAGAATCTGGGGGTCTGCTATCAGATGCCCAGTGGGAGGTGGAGCCATCATTCACCTTGCCAGGCACCGCCCTGCTCAGATCAAAGAGTCACCCCTCACCCTACTCTAAATGCCGATCTCTCTCTCCAGCCAGGTCTGACCCAGCTGGCCCTGCTGCTCCAAAACCAGATGGCCAATACACACGCTAGCAAAGCCTACAGGAAAGCTTAGGCCAGAAAATACCTAGTTTCTAGTAGAGGCATTTTCGAACACGGGCTACGCTAATAATCGTTGCTAAAAGATGTATCTCAATGTTCTGAGCTTAAACATATCAAATTCGACGTTCCTATCAGGTTCCTGGGGGCAGGTAGGATTAAGGCATGTAATGCTCAGCCTGCCCATTCTGGCCTATGAGAACGGATAGCCTCACAATAGTAGACAGGGAAATGGAGGGTAACTCGCTATTAGAACATGCTACTCAGACATACTTTGAAAGCTGCTTCGGTGGGTAGCGCAAATCAGCGCTGCAGGCCCACCAGCAGTATTTGGTCTACCAGCCCTGGGCACACACAGTGCACTGATACTAGGGGCTGACAGGTAAACCAAACGAGCCAATTATGGCTATCCCAATTCATACAGTTATCTTTACACAGGGAGAATTCGCGCTGTGTCACTGTTTGGCAGTGGCACAGCGCCCAGAGCATCTTAATCCAGCCAACATAAAAGGTCAGAAGCAAAAGAGGAAGGGAGACCCGCGCCAATGATGCCAGGTCTAACAATACACTATTCAAGCTTTAGAACCTTACACTATTCACGCTTCAGAACCTTACACTATTCACGCTTTCGAACCTTACACTATTCACGCTTTAGAACCTTACACTATTCACACTTCAGAACCTTACACTATTCACGCTTTGGAACCTTGCACTATTCACGCTTTAGAACCATACACTATTCACGCTTTAGAATCTTACACTATTCACATTTTAGAACCTTACACTATTCACGCTTTCAAACCTTACACTATTCACTCTTCAGAACCTTACACTATTCACGCTTCAGAACCTTACACTATTCACGCTTCAGAACCTTACACTATTCACGCTTCAGAACCTTACACTATTCACGCTTTAGAACCTTCACGCTTTAGAACCTTCACGCTTTAGAACCTTACACTATTCACGCTTTAGAACCTTACACTATTCACGCTTCAGAACCTTACACTATTCACGCTTTAGAACCTTACACTATTCACCCTTCAGAACCTTACACTATTCACGCTTCAGAACCTTACACTATTCACGCTTTAGAACCTTACACTATTCACGCTTTAGAACCTTCACGCTTTGGAACCTTACACTATTCACGCTTTAGAACCTTACACTATTCATGCTTCAGAACCTTACATTATTCACGTTGTAGAACCTTACACTATTCACGCTTTAGAACCTTACACTATTCACGCTTTAGAACCTTCACGCTTTAGAACCTTACACTATTCACGCTTTAGAACCTTCACGCTTTAGAACCTTACACTATACACGCTTTCGAACCTTACACTAGTCACGCTTTAGAACCATACACTATTCACGCTTTAGAACCTTACACTTTTCACGCTTCAGAACCTTACACTATTCACGTTTTAGAACCTTACACTATTCACGCTTTCGGAGTTTACACTATTCACTCTTCAGAACCTTACACTATTCACGCTTCAGAACCTTACACTATTCACGCTTCAGAACCTTACACTATTCACGCTTTAGAACCTTACACTACTCATGCTTCAGAACCTTACACTATTCACGCTTCAGAACCTTACACTGTTCACGCTTTAGAACCTTACACTATTCACGCTTTAGAACCTTCACGCTTTGGAACCTTACACTATTCATGCTTTAGAACCTTACACTATTCATGCTTCAGAACCTTACACTATTCACGTTGTAGAACCTTACACTATTCACGCTTTAGAACCTTACACTATTCACGCTTTAGAACCATCACGCTTGAGAACCTTACACTATTCACGCTTTAGAACCTTCACGCTTTAGAACCTTACACTATTCACGCTTTAGAACCTTACACTATTCACGCTTTAGAACCTTACACTATTCACGCTTCAGAACCTTACACTATTCACGCTTTAGAAACTTACACTATTCACGCTTTAGAACCATACACTATTCACGCTTTAGAATCCTACACTATTCACGTTTTAGAACCTTACACTATTCACGCTTTTGAACCTTACACTATTCACTCTTCAGAACCTTAAACTATTCACGCTTCAGAACCTTACACTATTCACGCTTCAGAACCTTACACTATTCACGCTTTAGAACCTTCACGCTTTAGAACCTTACACTATTCACGCTTTAGAACCTTACACTATTCACACTTCAGAACCTTACACTATTCACGCTTTAGAACCTTACACTATTCACGCTTCAGAACCTTACACTATTCATGCTTCAGAACCTTACACTATTCACGCTTTAGAACCCTACACTATTCACGCTTTAGAACCTTCATGCTTTGGAACCTTACACTATTCACGCTTTAGAATCTTACACTATTCATGCTTCAGAACCTTACACTATTCACGCTGTAGAACCTTACACTATTCACGCTTTAGAACCTTACACTATTCACGCTTTAGAACCTTCACGCTTTAGAACCTTACACTATTCACGCTTTAGAACCTTACACTATTCACGCTTCAGAACCTTACACTATTCACGCTTTAGAACCTTATACTATTCACGCTTTAGAACCTTCACGCTTTGGAACCTTACACTATTCACGCTTTAGAACCTTACACTATTCACGCTTTAGAACCTTCATGCTTTAGAACCTTACACTATTCACGCTTTAGAACTTTCACACTTTAGAACCTTACACTATTCACGCTTTAGAACCTTACACTATTCACGCTTTATAACCATACAATTCTATTATCGCTACAAAGCAATGGTTCCAAATGAGGAGATCTATGGCCTCAAGATGCAAGAGCATGCGAGAAGGGGAAGATGAACTTAAAGGACTGGCCCCTTCCAAACAGGAACTACTCACCTCGAGGTGAAGAACCTATTCAGGGCTAACTTTCCGTGGCCCAGCACAGCAACCCTATTTTGATCGAGTTTCAGTCCCCCCTACAATGTCATCATTCTCATTCACAACTCCTTCATTATCTGCTCTATGGTCACATAGCAATCAAGAAGACTTAAGGCTAATGGCGCACACTGTCCTAAGCGCAGCAGAGCCAAGCCTGCCAGGCACGATCTTTGTGGCTCCTGATTCTGAGGCCATTAGTAGCCCAGGTCACAGATAAGGAGCTCATAGATTGTAGCACCAATGTCCATGGAATGATTTCTCTCAGCCTGAGGCCGAAAAAAATAGCTCCCAGGATGTAAAAAATGACTTTTCCAATTGGTACGAACTTTAGGCAGCATTGAATGTAATGATCGCAGCCCTCTCCATGCAGACCTCGATCATGGAAAGGCAGCCAATGGCCATCCTCAGCTTGAACTCTTGAGTGGAAAGGATCGACGCAAAATGTCAAGGTCTGAGTGCATTATCAGTAAAGCCCAAGTAGTCTTACCTCCCCTCTGAGCTTCGTGCCAAGCAATTATATCTACAGCAGAAGAGGTCCAGCCATCCGGAAGTCAATTATAAACTATTTCAAAGCAGCAAAACCTCCCTCGGAACGTAATCAGTCGTATGGCCGACTGAGCAAAATCAACACTGGCACCCAAACAAATGTGGTTATCACCCTGGCTGACTGCACAGTTGGCCTAACAATAGAAAAAGGAGGGCCCTCTTGTAAGTCAACCGGTAAACACATTGAACCATCTCCCTGGCCACGCGCAGTCCGGGAGCCTACCAAAGTAGACTCTCTTAATGACCAAGTGCAATTTCTCACAGAAAATCCATTGCTCGATATCAGTCCACCCACTAAAGAAGATTTTATACCAGTGCTGTCTAAAAATAACCGTAAGAGACTGAGGAAATTAAATAAAAATAAAAAGGGTGCCGAAACGGAAGAGAAGTTATATCCATTGTTTGCGAGAAAAAAATCAGTCACAATGACAACAAATATAAGGCCAATTCCTCAGAACAATCAAGTTGGCTTCTCGCCGTCATCTCTACAGTATGATGCAGCAGTGATTGTGGGGTTGAAATAGGGACTTTTCAGGATAGTGACCTGGAAACTCAAAAGACATCACTGTCTCCTCAAAATCCGCTGCCCTCCACTGCCTCAGCGTTATCTTCTGCCCCGGTTTTGCCACCCATAGTCAATCCATGTAAAGCGCAGGAAGTCAAAACAGCCAGCACCCAGACCTATCCCTCAGTACACCCCCTGAAGAGGCTAAGAGTGCCATAATTAGTCTCCGTAGTGGTATAACGGCCCCAAGTGATAGCCCTCAGTCCAGGAGCCTCAGACTCAGTAGCCAATAAATAATCAAAACAACTTGCGGACCAGCAGCACGGATCGGCCTCAACCTGGGGGCTTGCACAGCACAGTTTGGAGAGGCGCCATGGGCTCGAAGGAAAGAGCATTGCTAGTGAAGCCCTGCCTCGCGCATATGTTACTCGCTATTCATTCATTTTTTTAAATTGTTGTTGCACTTGTTTTTAATTCTGTGTGCACTGTCTTGAATTTAAAACATAAAAACTGCATGAATTTGTTCTTGAACAGCTAATATGGGGTAATTAGGACTTCCCTACTCAGGGATCATAGAGTGCGGGCGGGACACTTGCACCATAGAGTTTTAACAGAGGCGGGAGGTCGGCAGTCTAGTTGGCGACTCCACCTCTTCTTTAAATGACCACTGCGGGCCGGGCGCGAAAGTAAGAGCATTGCCAGTGAAGCTCTGACTCGCGCATATGTTACTCGCTATTCATTCATTTTTTAAAAATTGTTGTTGCACTTGTTTTTAGGTCGAGCCTAGCGTTGCAGCTCATGCCCTGCACGCTTTGTGAGGCATGCAGTATTCAGTATAGCGTGGAAGCTTCGTGTAAGCTCTGCCCATTCTCCGCCCATCTTTTTCATTGGCTTTTGTCTTAAATGCTGCCTTCCGATTGGTTTTAGGCTTGTTAGTCCCTCCTTATGACGGCCATGTGTCCTTCCATGGCTACTGGCCCCTTTACTTTCAACACTATTTTCTTTCCGTGCCTCCCCCCTCTCCTCCCGCAGTCCGTGACTTCTCGGCCCCCCGCCCCCCCCACCCTGCACTCCCGTTCGTGCCTTTTTGCCCGCCCGCACTCCCGTTTCCAATGCAATAGGTCTCGCGTAAATGCGAGTCTTATTGCATTGCAAATGCTTGTTTAACTTTGCGTGGGAAATTCATATAAAAGAGTATTTTGTGGATAGAGATAGAAAACCCCTGACAGACGTGGATCTTTGCCAGCTCCTAGTAGGAGGTGTACGGAGGGAAGCTGGGGAGGGCCACACCCTCCCATTTACAATAATTGATGAAAAAATGTCCAGAATATTCCCAATCCTCCTGTTCCACTTTTAAGACAAAGTAAATGCCTCGTTTGTTTAGATTAACCCCAGCATTACTTGTGTGGTTGGCTTGCAGGTTAATCGCATGGCAGAACAGGACTCTGTTTGTTGTTCGGGGATCAGTGGGGTGTATGCAGGGCACGAGTCGGGGGTCCACGCGGGTGGACGGCGTCCCCCCACTTCTTTCACAGGGTGGATGCCGTCCACCCTGCCAAGAAGTTGGGCCCCACTAAAAAAGATGCTGAATTCGTCCCGGTGTAATTTCCAAACACCGGGACACATTCAGCAGCGCTTGCACGTTGTTGTCTGCTTTCGATCACAACAACGTGCAGGCGGGGACGGGGCTCTCTTATTTCTGACTCCTGCTGGGATACTCGGCCATAACAAAGGCCGAGTCTCAGGGGTCATCAAGCCTCCTTTTGTTGGAGTTTCCTGGCTGGCAGCAGTCAGGAGCCTCACACCTGATGCAAATGCAGCAGAGGGGAAACAAAGCCTCGCACCTTGTTAGCACTTCACACATACTTAGAGAGGCAGCTTTTCACTTTGTTCAGGCTCTGTTTAGGAGATATGCATGCGCTGTAAGAATGTCAGATGTGTTGATCTTTCCCAGTATTTGCACTAAATAAATTGCATTTATATACGCTTATTACCCTTGAGGAGGCGTTGTAATAATTTAAATATCACTATTTCTTTTAAAGCACTATGGCTATAGAAAGCTGAACGCTGACAAAAGGTAACATTGCTTTATATGTAGCGTACAAAAGTGTGAATCTTCTGCCTAAATCAGGAGGGTTTGCAAGTATACTCGAAATGTGCTCAAATGTACTCATGATACACCTGCTAAACATATATGTGAGGGCTTAAGATCTGATATCACTTCTTGTGATGCCAGTTCCTGTGATGTCACGCGCTGTGATGTCACGCGCTGTGATGTCACGCGCTGTGATGTCACACGCTGCGATGCCACGCGCTGCGATGCCACTTGCATACTGATTAACTAGGTTAGTCCCCCCACTTCTTTTTTTAGGACTTGTGCCCTGGGTGTATGACGTTGTGATTAGACTACCTCAGTGAATGGCCTCAGTGTTTGCCTTTCGCATCATACACGCCGTTCATAAAGAGCATTTCAGATGCCAGTCAGTTCCCCCTTGACGTCCCCCCAGATCCCTTATCTTGGTCGCTACCCCTTTCCAGCAAGTAGACAGAGCCCCCTTCTGAGCAGCTGCTATCTGATGCCCCTGAGACATCCCACACCGGTGTTTTGGGTAAAAACATGTGTAGTACTTATGGAATTCCGCACATATCCCCCTGGAAGTGAAGGTTTCTTTGTGGCAATAAATGTGTTGTGTTTGATTGTGTTGTGTTCTCCAAACAATTTTGTTTCATATACTTTAATTTGGTATTGTCTTCTTAAACCTTGTGCACGCGTTTAGTGTTAGGCAGCGGTACTTATTCTTATGGAGTGCCGTTCTGCTTTTGGGGTGTCCCTGTAGAATTGCTGTAGGTTGTCTCTGCGTGCGAGTGTAGCCTGGTCTGGTGGTTACTCCTAGACTGTAGCCTAGGTGTGCAGCGCCCAGGAGATGAGGATGGTTGCGTAGGGACGGACACACCAATATGAGCATTGCCTGTAGGTGTGGGATTGGGACGCATTGTGAAGTCGGCTCATATTTGCTTTGTGGTATCTTGCTTGCATGGGGTTTCATCTGCTCTTGTTCATCCCTTAGTATGTGCAGGACATCTAACCTGGGCTTCTATTGGAATTCTATAACGCATATTAGCAAGCCCATTATCTCCGTTTTAGCGGCAGTTTCCTGCCGCTAAAACGGCGATAATTGTATCGCCGGTCTTGCTAATATGCCCCCATGTGTCTTCATTTTGTAGCACATGTCCCCCTGCCCAGTCATCTGCCTCAGTTCTCCGTTTCCTTTTCGTGGCATCTCTGCCTCCTTGTCTCTATCCCAATCCCTGTGACCCCCCCTCTGTTGGTCTTCCTGGCCCAGTGTACGCTTCTGTTCTGTCACTTGGTGTCTCCACATGCAAGGGTCTGTCTCTTCGGTGCTTGTGTCCTAGTCTCCTAGTCTTCCTCAGTGTCTCTGACGCCATCTCCTGTCGGTGTCTCCCCGCACAGCAGCTTGGTAAACTGTACGTTGTGAGTCTCCCATAGACCCCCCTTTCAGTTCTTAGAATAACTATTGTTAGAAGATTTCATTTTGGGTTTATGAATGCACCCGTGTAAATCTGTCTATGAACAATATTTGTGTTGTTGGTCGTTACCTCCTACATTCTGGGTTTCCTCGGATATTGGGTGGAATGTTTGCGCTTCACTGTAATGCATTTACAGGTTCTTTAAAGGTTCTGTGTACGGCATGCAGAATTTTGCAAAGGAATGTCATGATAATATTGTGCTGCGCTTGAGGGCCCGAGCATGGGGAGGAATACTGTGTTTATAACAGACCCTGGGATTGTGGAGCAACACTGGGGTAGTTACCGCCCGCTTTCCCATGAAAGATTTAGATACTTTGTGGGATAAACTGAAATCTAGTGTATCTGTAGGGTCACTTGTACCCGTGTCTTCGTGGATGGTTTTCTGAAGGAAGACGGTTATTCTCTAAAATAATTGCGAACGTTTGAGGATTCTGTCAGTCGTTTAAGACTAGAAAGAATTCCTTTTGACTATCAGCCTAGCTTAGTGCACAGCGATAGGGGAGAGGGTGTGGCTTAACAGCTAGGGCGGTCGACCTCCGAGCTGGGGAACCAGGTTTGAACATGGCAGGAGTCTCAAGCATCCTGTGATTCTGGGCAAAACACTTAATCTCCCCGTGCCTAAAATAAATGTGACCGTCTGTAATGCAACTAGTGCTCATGTGAAGCTCTCGGATACCTTCGGGTTTAGTTCCCGCTATATAAAACTGCAAAAAATATATATTAGGGGTCAAATTTGGTGAAGCAATTATTTTGGGCTGATATGGTGCACCTTCCATTTTGCTGATTACTCAGCTTATTAGTCAAACTTTTTTTTTTAGAACACCTTTTTAGAATCCTGCAAGCTATATCTGCAAAGATTTGATTCTGTTAGCACACTGCACAGTGTAAAAAAATGTGGCCTATTCCAACACTTATGTGATCAGAAGAAAAAAGAGCTTTAGAAACACTACTGTAGAGGGGCTTTTGCTCCACCACATGTTGATTTCCTTAACCGCAGCATTTGATTGGGTAGAAGATGTATGCTTCAGCTGGAAAAAACAGTGCTTCTGTTACAATGTATCCCATATTGGAAAGCTTATGGTCAATACAGTAGTCGTACATTGCTTATGGTTTCAAGCCAATGATGCAGTTTGTCAGATATTATGTTATGCAGATTTGTAGAGCACACTATCACCTGGAGGGCATGGGCATCCTGGTGCTGAGCAGCTGTGAGTTTAGGCAAAGCTAGGGCCTAGTGGGACTACTCGAAAAGCCAGACCTTCAGCTTCTTTCAAGACGGGAGGAGGAGGCTCTTATGTGTAGCAACATGTCATTCCATTTTTTAGGAACGATGTAGGCGAAGGCTCGACCGCCAGATCTGTTTTTCTGTATGCGTGGGATTTGTGAAAGTAGGAGTTCGGGCGAGCGGACGTGTGTGGAAGACAGGACGATAGGAAAATAGATCTTATCTGTTTATTATTTATAGTTACAACAAAGGCAGTAGGCCTGACTTGTTCATTGTGAAAGCATAGGGTAAGGTCAGTAGGATTGGAATAGTGGATTATTATTTCACTGTGGTAAACCCTGTATTTGGGTACTTAATTAAATGGATTAATTAAATGGAATCTCACAGATTACCAGAGTAGAGAAGGATTTTGAAGTTCGTTGTCCTCTCTGACAGTCTCTGTTAGGCCTCATTAGGCGGTTGTATATTGTTTTGCTAAATGTCATTTTGTGTGTATTTTTACTTTTATGACTGTGTGCATATTTGTGGGAATGCTTTTTTTCAGTACAATAGGTCTGCGTTGGTTAGGGTTACAAGTTAAAGTCTATCGGCCTGATTGCTTTATTGGGAAACATTATGTCAGATCCCTTGTTCTCTTTTGTATATTACCAGAAGCTATGAAAAACACAATAGTGCTGACTTATAATGAAAAATATGTTGAAGAAACTAGGCCTTTAAGGGTGGATTGTTATTACACTGTGTTAAAACTCTGTGTGTGCGAAATTTGCGTAATTTTCATTTTGTAATGACATGAAATTCCACAAAAATTATGCAGAGTTACTTGAAATGCAAAACCACATTTGGTGCTATGAATTTTACTGTGAAATATGTTATTTGTTTGTTTTGGACATGACACACTTTGTGCTAAAAAAAAAAAAGCATAAGAAACATGAGTCCTGCGAACAACAGTCGATTAGGTATTCGTTGTCATTATTCGACATGCTGCAGTGCTAACATTTTGCCACAGACGTGAGCTAATTACACCACGTGGCATAACGCCATAATTTCGGGAATTTAACAAAACATGAAATTCTGAAAAATATGCAAGACTACGCCGTCATAACAGAAATTCCGCCAGGGTCTATTTAAAACCTGTAGACAGGAACTTTGTTTGTTGGAATCTGACATATTAATGTAGTAGGCAAGGGTTTTAGTGTTTGTTACCTGCCTCTGACACGCCCTAAATGTAGCGGAATTGCATTTGAAAATCCTTTTAGGTGTGTTAGGATGGGGTGTATATTGTTTAATTGTCATTGTTTACATATCTGTAATTTTATGCGTAGCATTTAGCGGTGTGTATATTAAATTACTTTTTAGGTCGAGCATTCGAGACCTCTTGTATATACTTTAGTATATACTTATATGTGTATGTACTTTGTGGGCTCTGGAGATCATCCCTAGGACTTGTATGCTTCTGCTCAGGGACTTTTCTTTCTGTTCAACTGCCTCTATTTAACTGTCTTGATAGAAAACGACCAGCAGAGGTCAGTAAAATACCAGAATCTCTTTAGCATTCTCTAGATTCCAGTCCATAGATATTGTCTTCCACGAGCACCCGTAGACAATAATATTTTTTTCAAACCTTGTATTTTCAGTGATATGACCATCGAAGGCCCTGATTTTATATTAAAAACAGAGCTTTGAACTATAACATTTCACGCTGAAAGGCAATACTTCTCTCCATGTGTTCCCATACCTGGCGTGTCACGCAGTTTGGAGCTTACTTTCCCTCCATGTTGAAGAGCAGTAGATGTTTCAGCCCCCAGGCTAATGTGCTGCATAGCTAAATACATATAAGGTCCCAAAGGCGAGACCGATTGCATTGCAAATGCTTGTTAATTCTGTGTGCACTGTCTTGAATTTGAAACATAAAAACTGCATGAATTTGTTCTTGAGCAGCTAATACGTGGTAATTAGCACTTCCCTACTCAGGGATCATAGAGTGCGGGGGGGCGGGACACTTGCACCATAGAGTTTTAACAGAGGCAGAAGGTCAGCGGTCTAGTTGCCGACTCCACCTCTTCTTTAAATGACCACTGAGGGTCGGGCGCGAAGGTAAGAGCATTGCCAGTGAAGCTCTGCCTCGCGCATATGTTACTCGCTATTCATTCATTTTTTTAAATTGTTGTTGCACTTGTTTTTAATTCTGTGTGCACTGTCTTGAATTTGAAAAATAAAAACTGCATGAATTTGTTCTTGAGCAGCTAATACGGGGTAATTAGCACTTCCCTACTCAGGGATCATAGAGTGCGGGCGGGACACTTGCACCATAGAGTTTTAACAGAGGCGGGAGCTCGGCGGTCTAGTTGCCGACTCCACCTCTTCTTTAAATGACCACTGCGGTCCGGGCGTGCAGCGGCGTGCAGCGGCGCGCCGCTGGCACGCCGCTGGCAAGCCTGTCTGCACCTGTCTGCGCCTGAACTGGCCCAGGGGCCAGAACCCCTGGCCCCCGCAACACAGGTAAATATAGCTACTCCAGCAAGCAGCTACTAGCCATCAGGCCATCGCCACATCCGGCCTGTGCAATTCAACTAGGAGTTGATAACACACCCTTTTCTAGGGTAACCTGTCAACAATGTGGATATAAGACACACAATAACCTGACAAGACAGGTCTGGTCAAATTCTTCTAAACAGGATACTTGGAAGATGGGATTGATCAATGCCCGCTCCATCCCAAACACATCTCAGATATTAGAATCATGGGCGAGGAAGAACCCCTAGACATATTGTTCGTAACTGAAACTTGGCTCAATGTTAGCTCAGGCCCAGATATCCATCTCGCTCTCCCCCTGGGATACCAGCTACACAGGCTAGACCGACCAGACAGAATCGGGGGTGGCATTGCTATCATCTTAAAAGACGAATTCAAATGCACCATATCTCAACTCTCTCTTCCTGAGTGTGAAAGCGCCCAGTTTCGCATAGCCTTATCTCCTACCCATACATTCTCAGGAATACTTATCTACAGGCCCCCAGGCACTAGCAGTAGATTTTTAGAGGCACTACCCGATTCTATATCCAGCCTCACGATGGAAAAGGCCCAACTGACAATTCTTGGAGACTTCAAAATACACTTTGATAAACACGATTCCCCCCACATCCGACAGCTGCAGGGTGACATGGAAGCATTACAACTAATCCAACTCGTAACATCACCTACGCACGAGAAAGGGCATATATTGGACCTCATTTTCTCTAATGACCCGCAGATCATAGTCTCTAAACCTATCCCAGTACCTTGGTCAGACAACTCTTTAATCATGTTCAGTTTACCAAAACCCCTTCATTCGGAAATAACCTTAGTACAAACCATCACCACTAGGAGCTGGTCCAAACTGGACCCTAAAACGTGGCAGGCAGTCCTGAAGGACAATTCCCCTATCCTTTCCGGAAATATAGACGAGAAATACCAGCAGTGGGAAAACTGGATGACCCAATCAGCTGACATCTCTGCTCCCAAAAGAACTCTTAACAGTAAATCTCACACCAAAATTGCCCCATGGTACAATGAACAGCTCTACGCATTGAAAAAACAATGCAAGAAATTAGAAAGACGCTGGAGGAAAAATTATGACCCTTCCCTCAAGTCTGATTACAAGCTGCTAATCAGAGTTTATCACTATGAAATGAAGACAGCCCAATCTAAATATTATGAAGGCAAAATAGCTCGGGCAACAAACTCCCCCAAAGAGCTATTTAAAGTAGTCAAAACTTTGACTAACTCGCACGAAAATACCAACGCCCCCCCACATCTGTTAAGAGATGCAACGACATAGCAGCCTTTTTCTCTAAAAAGGTGACAGAAATATACAATCAGTTCCCGATAAACAAGGAACATGCTACAGCTAAAATGAGTAAGATACCCCCAACTTCTTCATTAGTTCATTTCCCCAGATTGGAGAAAGAAAATGTCCGACACTTAATCACGTCTACCAAATCCGGCTCTCCGATGGACCCAGCACTCCCACGCTTCCTAGCGGATGCTCTGGAGATCCTCTTACCATCGGTGACTGAACTACTCAATCTCTCCCTAGATTTGGCCCTAGTCCCCAAATCGTGAAAGCACGCAATCATTAAGCCTCTACAAAAGAAACCCAATCTCGACCCTACCATTTATAATAACCTCCGTCCCATCTCCCTCTTACCGTACCTGGGTAAACTTTTGGAGAAGTATGTTAATCATTCTCTGACCAATTTCTTAGAGACTAATGGCATCCTCCACCCCACCCAGATGGGCTTTTGAGCAGCACACAGCACGGAGTCAGCAGTACTGATGGTCACCGAGGAGCTAAAGTCAATACTCGATGAGGGTGGGTCAGCCACCATCCTCCTGCTGGACCTCAGTGCCGCCTTCGACACCGTAGACCATACCATCCTAAAATGGAGATTAGGGAAGTTGCCAATCAGGGAAAAGCCTTGGATTGGCTTGCCTCCTTCCTGGAGAACAGAACTTTCCAGGTGATGAAGGGGACTTTGTCTCAGAAGACCTCCCTATCACATGTGGTGTCCTGCAGGGTTCATCCCTTAGCCCAACCTTATTTAATATCTATGTACGACAGCTGGCCGAGGTGGTGCAGGAATTTGGAATATCAGTGGTGTCTTATGCTGACGACACCCAGCTAGTTGTGTCTTTTACCAACGGCTCCAACCCTAGCAATTATCAGCTGCCCGCTTGTCTGGAGAAAGTGGTCAACTGGATATCCAACAGCTGTCTGAAGCTGAATGGTGGGAAAACAGAGCTCATGCTGCTGGGAAACCTGGACATCCACTCACCCCTGACACACTGGCCCAACTGTATGGGAGATCCGCCTATCCCCAAACCTGCCATAAAAAACCTTGGAATTTTGCTGGAGGATACCCTCACACTGGATTGCCAATCCAAGAAGCTTTCAGGGTCATGTTTTGCCCTTCTTAAAATGCTAAGGAAAATCATTGATGTGGTTCCTGAGCACCTGAAGAAAACTGTGATTCAATCCCTCCTTATCTCATGACTGGACCATGGAAACTTGCTGTATCTGGGTTCATCAAAGTATGTTATACAGAGACTCCAAGTGGTACAGTACGCGGCAGCTAGACTCCTGTTAAAAATCCCCAACCGCGTTTCTGCAAAGGAACCACTCAAGCAGCTGCACTGGTTGCCTATCGAAGCCAGAGTTAAGTTTAAAACTCTCTGCATAGCTCACAGAGCCAGTAATAACACTGGGCCTGAAAAGCTAAGGAATCTGATATCTAGGTACACCCCGACTAGACATCTCAGATCCTCCCAACAACAGCTCCTTAAGACAACCAGAATTATTAGGGCTAGATGGGGCGGCAGATCTTTCACCCATCTGGTACCCAAGTTGTGGAATGCCCTCCCACTTGAAATCCCGGCTGCATCTAACAAAACCTTTTTCAGAAAAAAGATGAAAACCTGGCTATTTCCCCGCTAATTGTGCGGTGGCTCAGCATTTCACTGGTAGAATTCTCCTTAGGTGCTCTACAAATCCCTTAAATAAATAAATAAATGGAACGGTGCGCCGGCCACACCAATCCATTTCATTCAAGTCCAACCCGAGCCCCTCAGGTCAAACTCAGGGATCAACTTCCATTAATTAATGGAGTGCGGCCATTGCCGGAGGATACAGATATTCAACAAGAAGCGGTAATCCTGCTAAAACCTATATGTCACTCGCTGTTCCCATGACTGTCTCAATCACAAGTTACTAAAGGCTCTCCCGACTAACTTTCCATGTTCGCCCAGATGATCAGGAAAGTGGCTTTTCTGTTAAGAAAGGACAGCGAACTGAAGGAGACAACTAATCTAACACTTCATGAGACAGCAATATCTGTCCTGGAGCAAAAAGAGACATTGCACCTCGAACCAGAGAGATGACAAGCTATTTTTAAACATTGCATTAACTCCCACTATTCGCTCCATGCACTTTCAGTCAACCAAACGTGTGCAGAAAGCGTGGATTCGACCAGTCCCCATTACCTGCCAGCCACCCAAGTCCTGGCCAATAACATAAGAGTATACTCTGGTCTGAGTGGTATCTGTCCAACGAGATCGAGCAGGGTATAATCTGAGGAGATCAATGTAGCTGTGGGCAGCCCCGGGAGTGTCTCCTGTACATTGAGAAGTGCACCTCCCGAAGGACAATATGACTGGCTCTGACTCACAGCCAGGGCCGGACTGGCTACCGGGCGTTTTGGCATGCTGCCAAGCTGGGGGCTGATGTCACTGCGGTGGGGGCTAATTTCGTTGATGGAGACCTGCGTGTGCTTCGAAATAATCAAAGCAAAACGAATTTCGTTCAGCACACGCAGGTCCCCATCAACGAAATCAGCCCCCAGCTCGGCAGCATGCTAAAACGCCCGGTAGCCAGTCCGGCCCTGCTCACAGCAATCCTCGGGCAATCCAGCTTCGGGAAAAGAGACAGCATCTATTTGACGATGCAGAGCTCCTGAACAAATGCAGATATACATACAGCCTTACATCGAAATCAACTACATAAAGCTCTGGTCCTGGAGCACTGTCGGCTGGGACCAAATTACAGTTCAAAAAGACGCAATAGCATAGCTAATGCAACTTGATCTCATTTGCCTACAAGATACCTGGTCTAGTGAACCGATTGTATTGGCGGGTTATGAAGCGTTTGTGTCTTCGGCATTAAGAAAAGCGTAAAAGGCTGATTAGCAAGGGCCTTTTAATACTATGCCGCACAACACTCAACTGTAAAGCAGTGCAAATTAACACAGCTACATCATGGATACGGGGGATTGCAATAAAATTACCAAACAAGCATCGTCAGAACCTCCTCCCATTTGGTATATATAAACCAAAAAGGAAAACTCTTCAAGTCAAAGAGGATTATCTTAGCAACTACCTGCAGGACAGCAATCTGAGTGCAGAACTAATCGTTACAGGGGACTTTAACCGGAACCTTTATCATTTTTGTGATGATCTAGAATCCTGAAAGCAATAGGATTTATTCTGGCACGTTACACCGCCTCTTTTCCATCGGCAGCGACGTGGTACAATACAATAGCGACACCTTAGTTGAAGCTCTTCACTCTATGTGCCTTGAATGGCCGCCAGAACCTTGACAGAGCGGGGGGCCACACGCACCTGCCCCCGAACATGGGACCGTCCTGGACTACATCTTACTGTCACTGTCTCTTTTTAACCAGCCGACAGCATGTCAGATAGGCCATCGACGGGAATCACTTTACCCTAAAGACAGTCTTACAGATTCAAGGTTGCAAGGAGCTGGCCTTCCCTCCTGAAGATTGAATCGTATCAGTTGGTCCTTCAATGACAAAAATCCCCTGGCGCCTGGAGGAGGAGCTTTAGTGACGAGTGCACAAACTACTTAAACTCCATCGGGATTGAAAATCAACCTTTCTGCTCTTTGACCTGGGATTGCACTATGCCGGAACTACACTCGGAGTTAAGCAAAGCGACGACTAACGATGTAACTGTTTAGTTGTTTCTCCCGCAAATGCCAAGGCTGCCCAGGGGGGCCACGTAGGGGACCCTCCAAAAGGGCGGCCGCCTTAGTGCCACAGGAAGGCACAGAAGTCCGCTCACTAGGCTCCCTGGGCTAGGGACCAGTGGGTCTGCTGGCCGCGTCACTTCCGGCCGTGGGAGGGGGACAGGGGTACAAAAGCCTTCCCCCGCCCACTGTACGGTCTCTTGACCGCTACCCGTCTCGCTGTTTGGTCGCCGGCCACAGGACCCCTTTCTGGGTGAGTTGCTCCTCCCCCCCAGCCTCCCTAGGCAGGGGTGCCTGGCCTGGTTCGCCCGGCATCGGCGCCCTCTCTAGGGGGGGGAGGACAGCTCCTCGAGGGCTCAGGCGACCACGGGGTTCCAGGGGGTGGTGCGGCCATTGCCGGTCCTGGGCACGCTGTATCCAGGCGGTCGGGACATGAGGGTTGCGTGTCCCTCCCGGGCCGGGCGCCTCAGGAACTCTGCCTTTTAGAGAGTTCATGCCAGGACCCGGGGACTCGCCTTGGGTCGGGGGAAGCGACGGCGGGGCTCTACCAGCTGGGCCGCTACTCCCTCCCCTTCCCCTTGCCACGAGCAGTTTTCTTCTGCCGGACGGGAGGCCGCGCCCGTCGCACAGCGGGGGTGCGCATGGCACTGGGTCCTCAACCGGAGCTCGCCTCCGACTCCCACCCTCCGTCAGGGCTTACCGTAGGGGGAAGGTGGCACATCAGGCTTGGGGTGCCGCCGCTCCCTGCGGGCCTCAGACTCCTGGCTCTGCGTTGAGCTCTGGGGCCAGGGGCAACTGGTTCCGTCAGTGAGCGTGCTCCGGGCGTGGGGGTCCAACGTGGTGCTCGAAGTAGCCGGGACCACGCCATGCCGCACCGGCTTCTCCCTCTGCCTGCGGAGGGGAGGCTTGGTAGTCGAGCTGGACGCTGTCCTCCCTCCGGCTGGGGGCCGCCCCCAAGGGGGGGAGGAGGGGCCTCCTGCCACAGTGAACACGCGCCCTTCTCCTTAGGCTTCCGCAGGCTAGACCGCTGACCCGGCTTTATCTTCGCCGCGGCTTGTGCTCTAGTCCGGGAACCTCCACAGCCTGTTTCCCGCGTCGGGTGCCAGACACCCCGGTGCGCGGCAGGAGCTTGTCGCCCCAGTTTGGCTCGCTCCTCCGCCGAGTGCCTCTCCTTGCCTCCCTGCTTACGTTTTCCGCCTCCCACCCCGCGCGGGTGGCTCCGTGTGACGGGGGGGGGGGCTGGTGGGGAGAGTCGCGCCGGATCCTGGTCGGGGGGTGAGTGGGTCGCTCCCTGCTGCCCCTCTCCGTCGGGTGAAGGGGGGGGTATGGGCTCACGTTCCTTAAGGTGCTCCCGTTCCCACAGCGCGGCGGAGCGGGGTGGCCCGTGGGTTTACTGGGGCGGCACCGAGTCGTCGCGGCCTGTCCCGGTCGCTGCGGCGGGAGGACGTTTGCAGTGGCTGGCAGCTTGTGACCCATTAGTGGGTCTTGGAGTGCAGGGCACAACTGGGCAGTTTGGTGACGGTGTGGGCATGGCAACAGATCCGTGCAGGCCATTCGTCGCGGAGGGTATGTTGCCTTCCATGGTATGACATCGCCAAGGTTGCGCGCTTGACCTGGGCAGGCCCCAAAGGGTCGGACTAACGGGGCCTGCGTTAGGCGGAAACCGGGCACCAACGGAGGTCTGTGATGCGCAGTTGCAGGGTAACTCGGGTAAAGCTACTTCCGAAGTTACTGCGGCCCGGGTTCGCCCCCGGTAACACTGTCTGCGGCTGCTTGCTGTGCTCTAGGCCAAAGTGTCAAGGCCCCCTTTGTCTGACTTTCGGGTAAGGCAAGGAAGTCTATAGGCAATGAGGAGTCCCCACGAGGGCGCAATAAAGATGGTTTGAGTGGTTGGACTTCGTACCTCAGCAGGGGATAGGACCCGGTTTTCTGGTGGCCTGATGTCTGTTTTGCCAGGCACCGCATGCTCCACGACAGATTAAATGTGTGGAGGGTGGGGCCTGCATTGAGGTAGAGTGCCACTGGGGGTTTCAGGCTCTGCCCACATGGGATGTCCGCGGCTGGGAAGATTAGCTGTAAGGGTGTTACTCTGGGGGCCGCGAGCCGAATTAAGGGCTTTTTGGGGCATGTGCGCAAGGTCTCACCTCATTGTAATTGCTTGTGTTGAACTGACTGTTTTGCAGGGGCAAACAGCACAGCTAATAGGCCGGGTAATGCTTTTGAAAGGCGAGGCACGTTGGCTTTGTCTGTGGCGTGTTTAATAAGCTGCGTATTGGCAAAAAAAAAGAAGGAACACAGATGATGGGCCTTCTCCCCGATGGCTTGGGACGTCTCATCTTCTAGCAACAAGACAAGCGGTTAGAGCCAGCGGCATGGTGCCTCGCCGTTATGACCGCCTCCCACGTGATGTCATTTAGGGGTAGTATTGCGGCGCTTGGTGGAAAGGGTGGAACGTAAGCAACTGGTTATCATGTCTTAGGGGCAGAATTTATTGCAAGCGCCTAATTGCGCCCTATAATCCGGTAGTTATGTTGTGTGACCAGTATCCAGATTGCCTACATGTTAACTTTTATTCGCTCGTGCGCAATAATGGCGGCCGCCCCGCACATGAGGTGCATTTATCGGGAATCGAACGTGACGCTTGGCGGCAACTCAAGCAAAGGTATATGGCTTTGTGGTTTATAGTTTAAAGTAACGCTGCAGTATCACGGCGGGCCCTGTCCGGCGTAGGCCTGGGGAAGCAGAGCGATTTGAAGAAATACCTTCAGCCGATGTATCTTTGTATGTGTGGGAACGAGTGTCAGCTGGAAACTGTAAGGGGAAATCTGCATGCGCCTAGTTCCAATGGGCATCACGACTGAAGCTCACCGTGGATAGGGTGGCAGTGCATCCTCTGGTGCTTATAAGCATTGTGTGGGATACAACACACCTAATCTTTCCCACTTTGTCCTCGGCTCCTAGTATGGCAGATTGCCGCCTATCTAGTTCGGTTTGTCATTAACAGTACACTGCAAGTTTGCATTATGGTGGTGGTAGTGTGCATCGTGCAATGACCCTCAGTGTATTGGGCTGTAGGGATTTTGGGGGCACAGCCCCGAAGGTGTGGTGGGCTGTTCTCGAGCAGCTCTGGGGTTGGTGACAGGCGGGGAATCTTTCACGTGGCTTCACCGCACGGGGGTTGTTTAGTCCACCATCGGTTCACTTTGGCGTGCAGTGCCTGCTGCCCAAGCCATTCTTACAGCTTTGGGGGCCTGGTTTAGAGAAGTGTCGCACTTGCGCATGTCTAAACCTGTCCAAGCCTCGCAGGCGCCTTCCGAGGCATCAGTGCCAAGGATGACCACCTGCATCGCAGGCAGTGGTATTTGCCTCTCCATCTTAGGGGCAGTGATGATGGGCACAAACAGGGCCAGCACCCCTCGGCGCTGTGGGGGGAGCAACTTGAGCAGCACGTCTGCTGGTGTAGACTTGCACAGGGTGCTTCAAGGATATTTTGAGCATGGGATGCCTTTCTATTTGTGCGCGATGTCCCAAATAGCGTTCCCATCCGGGTGGTGCCCTCATCGGATGGGGTCTTTGTGCCGGTGCCACGGCGAGCAGAGGGAGCGTTGGGTCAGAGACATTTAGGCACGGGCTAAGTGGACCAGGGCCCCAGCCTCCGAAGGGGCCCCTTGATAGCTTATATACTTCTCTAGCGGATTGTGTTAATTACCGTTTACCTTGAGTGCAATTTCTACGCGGGCAATGTGTGAGAAGATATTAGTTAATTTGCAGAAATGTTTGTGTTGGTTCCACGCAACATCCATATAAAGTATCTCTTAGACCTAAACAGGACCTCAAAAATGAGAATTGGTGGGTGTCACAGATATTATTTTCAGTAATGTTAGGGAGCTGCTGCTGTGATCATATGTGGACAACACAAGTCACTGTCCCTCTATTTTGATGCTTACCGGCATCCTAGTCTCTTGCATATTACCCAACTCCTCACCGCAGAGACAGACATGGGTCGGTTCTGGGTTCATTGCATGGCCATTTCTGTTTTCTTTTCTTAAAGACACCTATCTGCACAGACTTTTGGGCCTGCATTAGCCACACATATACCTCCTCCATTCTGGCCCACACTAAGACCAGTCTGCTCTGACTCCACTTTTGGTCTGGATGATGCAATAAAGCCTTTTACATGTTTAATCTCATTGGACACTTGGTGGCACGTTTATGGCCATGTAGCGTTTCTGTCTTAGCATGAGGGCCGGCGATTGGTTTGGCCGGTTTCTACTTGAAGGGCCCGGATGTGGACAGTGCGGTTCTTTTATGGAGTATACGAAGGATATTTTAATAACATTGTATGCAGTCTCTGCTGTGGTGTGCCTAGTTGGCTACTGTGGGTGTGCGTCTGGCACATAAAATTGTACACTGCCTCTGGAATAAGCCCTAAGGCTCTGTCTAGCTACTTGGGGGACGAGCAGGCGTTAGCCTAGTGTGTACCCCCTTCTCATGACTAATGGTGGGCTCAGCCACGCGTAGGTGCACACCGTTCCCAACCGTTAACGCCATTTATAACATTGGTAGAGAAGGGATAGGGGTTGAGTGCAGTCCTTTTGCAACCGCCCCACAGGACGAATGTTTTAGGCCACATGGTTTGTGAAGGGCTCTTGCGGGGGAGCCTGGTTGAAGAGCTAACGTCGGGCAAGCATGTCTTGTGCTTTAATCACACTGGTATGCCCCAGTCACGAGCGGATTTTATCAGGGTGAAGCTTGCGGGGGTCAGGGAGCGCCGATGCATCAGAAGCACTGAGCAGCTTTCAGCCAGGTGTGGTATGGTTGATATCTGATGCAAGGGGCATCTGTTAGACTAGAGCTGTACTCAGATGTACAGCCTTTGGTGCTTGGAGGTCTGTTGGCTCCGCCTTTTCAAGGGAAGCCATTAGCCAGCGGGGTGCGCTGAGCGGAGTATTGGCAGGCTTAATTAACTTTATCTGCTGCCAGATCACATGTGCATCTTTGACTAATTTACAATGCAGATCACAGGAACTATTTCAGGCTCCTGTAGTAGGTGCGCATTAAGGGGAGTAACCTGGCAAGGGACCTGTGCCACGGTGGGGTAGCTTGTGTCGCTCGGTTTTGGCATGAGCACGGCTGTCCTGTCGCCGGTGGTCAGCGAAGTTGGGGCCTGTGCTCCTAGCAGTCCGGTTCGGGGAAGGCGGGGTGACCATAAGGGCAATGATAGAGTGTTTGTGACAGGTTACCTGGTTTGAGGTCTGTTGGTCCAAGGATTGGCCAGTGCATCTCCCCGCGTTCAGGTCAGTGAGCATTAGCTGTGTATGGTGTCAGTGGTTGTTCTGCCCAGGGAGACTCAGGCCAGTCCCCACCATGTGGTCTACCAGGACATCCCGCGCAAACTCCTTCAGCGGGGGTCAGCGCGGCAGGCAGGCGCTAAGAGATGGGTCTTTGGATACATCTATACCTGGTTTAGTATCCTGGCCACGGAGTGGCTGCGTGACACTCCAGTGTTGGAGGTGGTCAGCCTGTGGGCAGGCCTTCTAGATGGGGTTTCTAGCTCGGGCATGTCCTAGTAATGGTACAGGTACCAGAAGTCGGCCCTGGGATACAATTGCACAGGCCTGGGGAGCGGCAGAACTGAAAGGGGCTTGCGTTCGACCGCTTGGTCAGAAGGTCAGATCCTGGTAGGTTCACCTAGCAATTCATCCTCCTGAGGTCGTTAAAACGAGTGCCTTTTGAGTTGAGTAACTATAAACAGTTTTTGCAGGACAAAGATACCATGGGGTGAACGTACTCCTAATTACAGTCAGAAACGGAAATTGTATAGGTTTTTGTGTAGGTACCGGGCTCACACAACAGTGTAGAAAGCGAGAGACTTTGCGGTAAAGGTCGCCCGCCCTATAGCCTTGGCAGCCAGGCACGTTGTAGAAGTTGTCATCCAACATGTGTGCTACGGTTCCCAAAAATTTGGTGAAAACCTGGGTAAGGCACACATGGGCTACAAAGTATTAATGAACATTTGCCTTCCCAGTATTCAAGTAAGGGGCAGGTAATTACACATATAGTCCCCGCCTGTCCCACTGTCTTGTCGGCTCCCTGATATACTAGCAGAAGTTTGGGAGGGCAAGACGTCACCTGGGGTGGTGACTGGCATATTCTGAGGGACAGGCTCCATAAGCGCCATACACGGATAACTGGAGGAGAGGAAGCAAGGCGGGCTTGTTACTCTAACTTCTACCTGTATGGGCACCTATTGCCCTGAGTTGCTTGTCAAAGGTATTGCACTCCAGCCAGGCAATGTTGACACCCATCCACACCAAACCGTTTGATTTAGGTCATCCTGGGGCGCATATAGACAGCCCAGTATTAGGCCCCTGGGGTTGTCAGCACCAAGAATTACTATCTTCAACTGAACAGGAGGCATGATCGCGTGTTACACTGTCAGAAGTGTGGGGGTGTAGACTCCACCTGGGGGGGTGGTTGGCTGATTTTGATGGAGCTGATGTTGGGGAGCTAGTGGTGATCCAAGCAGGACACCTCGGGGTGGCATTGATATCAAGGACGTTAACATTAGCACATCATGTCTCAGGATAGGGGTGAGACAGTCTAAAACTGATCAGGCAGGCGAAGGGAGAGTAGTCCTGTTACAGGGGCTTGGGGACACTAGGTACTGCCCTTTGCTCTTGGGCAGGGCTTATTGGCCCTCCGCCAGGTGATTGCGGTGTACCTCCTGGTGCATGAGGACGGGTCTCCGGTTACAAAGTATCAAGTAGACCACATCATGCAGGCATGCTTGCAATAGTCAGGACAGACAGTGGGAGTTGAGAGATTCAGCAGCCACTCCGTCAGGGTTGGGGGTGGCAATCACAGCCTTTCTATCAGGGATGCGCCAGAGCGTATTAAGCAGGTAGGGCGCTGGGACTCGCAATGCTACAAACGATATATAAGGCCTTGTGCGGGACGATATGGCGACAGGACTCGTACGTCCTATGTTGCAACCGAAAGCAAGGTGTTTATAGGTGGACGGTTTTGGCCCGGTTTGCCAACTGATGTGGCAGTGATGTGGTTTTGTAGTGCAATTGTAGACTATTAGAATATAAACGTTACTATATATATGGTTTTCAAACACAACATCTCCGTATTTACCAGGAACCAAGGTCTGGGTAATTGGCCATCCATGCATCGTTAGAGTGGCACGGTGGGCTGAGATAGGAAAGTGGCGTCATGGCTCCTCCGCCACAGAGTTAACGTGGCTGGGTTACCCGGGTATGCGCTGGAACAAGCTGATGAGGAAGCTGCAGCAGAGACTTGGGGGAGGGATCGGTCTACCTCATATTCTGGTCATACATTTGGGAAGGAATGACCTGACGACCCTGGGGAGGAGAGTAATGCTCCAAGACATGAGGGACATCATGTGTCAGTTGAGCATTCAGCTTGGGGCATGTGAACTGTGGTGGTCTTAAACTTTACCTCGCCCAGTTTGGCAAGGAGCCCGATCTGGAGACGCCATTGAGATATCACGTAGGAGAGTGAACAGCGCCATGCGTAAATGCACGGAACAAAGGGGATTTGGCTTCATCTGGCATGGTTTACTTCAGGCCAAGTCTACTGGATGCTGGGAAGTGGATGAGGTTCACTTCTCAAGGGTAGGCATGGACTTAATTTGCTGGCCTTAGGGAGGCCTTGGAAGCAACAGGATGTAGGTAGGATATCTGCCTTGGTGGGGGCCCTGGTGGTGACGGTGGCCACCCCCAGAGCTGTGGAGGAGTTACAGGGCGATCCAGAGTCTGCAAGGTACAGAAGGGTACTATATTGCAACAGCACAACAAGGGTGCTAAGCCAAGGATACCCAGGGATGTTTAGCGGGTCCCCTGGAAGAACTACGGCGCCTCGTTAGCCCTACGGGCGGTTGTGGGTCTGAGCAACCGGGGGCTGCCTGGAACGCTCCGCCCACCGGTCGGGGGGCGTGAGTAAGGGAGTGGACTGGCGGTCCACTGATGGGAGAGGTGGCCTCTCCCAATAATTGGTTACCACCGGTTGGCGACGGCCACGGTGCAAGTTGGCTCATCAGACGGGCAGGCGGCATAGGGGCTGGCCTGCCCTGGGATCGCCCGTAAGATAACCCACCATGTTGGCATATTGGTTATGCAAATAAACCTGCAGCAAATTTCTTCACTAAAAAGGTGTTGTGTGGTTTATTTATGTATGTTGCTGTATGAGAACTGAGTGTTGCCGATATTGGCACTATGCCAAGGCTGCCCAGGGGGCCACGTAGGGGACCCTCCAAAAGGGCGGCCGCCTTAGTGCCACAGGAAGGCACAGAAGTCCGCTCACTAGGCTCCCTGGGCTAGGGACCAGGGGGTCTGCTGGCCGCGTCACTTCCGGCCGTGGGAGGGGGACAGGGGTACAAAAGCCTTCCCCGCCCACTGTACGGTCTCTTGACCGCTACCCGTCTCGCTGTTTCCCACCCTACCGCTTACCCTGCGGACGGCCAAAGGGTAGTACGGGGAGTGGAAGAATCTAACTTATTGTTTTGTGTTGCAGGAGGAGTTACAGGGCGATCCAGAGTCTGCAAGGTACAGAAGGGTACTATATTGCAGCAGCACAACAAGGGTACCAAGCCAAGGATACCCAGGGATGTTTAGCGTGTCCCCTGGAAGAACTACGGCACTCCGCTAGCCCTACGGGCGGTTGTGGGTCTGAGCAACCGGGGCTGCCTGGAACGCTCCGCCCACCGGTCGGGGGCGTGAGTAAGGGAGTGGACTGGCGGTTCACTGATGGGAGAGGTGGCCTCTCCCAATAATTGGTAACCACCGGTTGGCGACGGCCACGGTGCAAGTTGGCTCATCAGACGGGCAGGCGGCATAGGGGCTGGCCTGCCCTGGGATCGCCCGTAAGATAACCCACCATGTTGGCATATTGGTTATGCAAATAAACCTGCAGCAAATTTCTCCACTAAAAAGGTGTTGTGTGGTTTATTTATGTATGTTGCTGTATGAGAACTGAGTGTTGCCGATATTGGCACTATGGGGGGATATCGTGGTATTCAACTAGTCTGCGTATCGCTAAACGAAAGGTAGCAAAAGTAGCCAGATCAATAACCAATGGAACTCAAGGTGTACAACAATGTAAGGCCGAACTGTGGCAACTACAGAAGCAATGAAGAAAGGTAGTCTGGGAAGCCAAGCAAGCGACACGGTAAACAGTCAGAATATCGAGGGGCATATTAGCAAGACCCACGCTAATTATCGCCGTTTAGCGGCAGGAAACTGCCGCTAAAACGGCGATAATGGGCTTGCTAATATGCGTTATAGAATTCCAATAGAAGCCCAGGTTAGATGTCCTGCACATCTAACCTGGGCTTCTATTGGAATTCCATAACGCATATTAGCAAGCCCATTATCGCCGTTTTAACGGCAGTTTCCTGCCGCTAAAACGGCGATAATTTTAACGTGGGTCTTGCTAATATGCCCCCGAGTTTTTATTGTCGACTTGCACTAATATCTAGTGCAAAATATCGGGATACAAAAATATCGACTGTCAGAATATCGTGGTACAGAATATCGAGTCTAAGGTAAGTAATATCGGGGCATATTAGCAAGACCGGCGATAAAATTATCGCCGTTTTAGCGGCAGGAAACTGCCGCTAAAACGGCGATAATGGGCTTGCTAATATGCGTTATGGAATTCCAATAGAAGCTAATATTCTAAATATTTTTTTAAAAATTATATGTATTATTTAATTTATTTTACATTATTTTTTATACATTTAAAAAAACGATATTTTTTACTTCGATATTTTTAACAACTATATATTTTTTTCGATATTTTAGTACTTACCATTATGAAGATAGGATGTCGATATTTTTGACATCAATATTTATGTCCCGATATTTTGGGACTACGATATTTTGTCCATCGATATTTTGTCAGTGATTCAAGCGACACATAAACAAATTTGGATCTTATTATTCAAAGCAGCAATGTCTGCTAATAGTCACCTTTTTTGGAATTGGGTAAGTAAGCCCACTGCGTCATCAAACTCACCGAGGCACAATCAAATAGATTGTAGAAATATGGGAAACTTCACGTACATTGCCTGCTTTTATGGTACCAACATTGATGCTTTAAAAGCGCCACTAGCACCTCTTAAGTAAGTTCCATCAGTGCCATACCCAACCAATTCAACCGAGCCATTGCCATGTCTCAGTCCCTTTGGGAAAAAGCCCTTAGCTGTAGAAAATATCAATGTTAAGGGAAGGAGCAATGCTTCCCCAGAACCAAACGCCTTGCCTACAGCAATCTTTAAAGCAAACCCTCAGTTCTGGATCAAAGCATTGGTCCTGTCAAGCAATCTGGTCCCTCCATCCTGGCAGGTCTCGTACATCATCCCAATTCATGAAAAAAGGGAGCAGGGGCACTATAAGGGGGAGGTGTGGCGCAGCAGCCAGGACAGCTGACTCAGGAGCACGGGGCTCAGGGTTCAAACCCTGGCGGCAGCTCATCATCATGTGACTCTGGACAATAGTTCACTTAATCACCCCAACGGCCCCTAGCTCCTTGTAACCCTTAAGGGGGTGATATGTTCGCTGTTAGAAATGGGGGTCTTTAGTTGGCAAGGGTTTACACCTTTGTCCAAGTAGGGACCCTTCTTCCTAGTCAGGGTAAGGGGATAAACTTCTAAAATAACCCCTACTCACCCCCTTGGTAGCTTGGCATGAGCAGACAGGCTTATCTCAGAGGCAGTGTGTAAAGCATTTGTGAACACACACAGTAATACAGTGAAAACCCTACAAATGGACACCAGTTTAGAAAAATAAGTAATCTTTATCAAGACCAAAACGACAAAAATCCACAATACAGTAATCCAAGTATGACTTTTGAAAGGTAAAAATAGTTCTGTTCAAAGCAAATTGCAGATGCAACACTTTTCACACAAAGTACCTTGGATGCATCGTGCACACAAACAAAAACTGTTGCCGGGAAGGTTATGCGTCAGTTCTTAACGCCCAGGGAAGGCGATGCGTCAGTGCCTTACTGCCTCGCAGGGGCGGTAATGCGTCGGCTCCTTACTGAAGGGGAGGTGATACGTTGGTTTCTTACTGTGCAGGGAGGTGATGTGTTGGTTTCTTACTGCGACCTCAGTGTTCTTGCTGGCGTGGCGCCCAGATGCGATGCGAGAGGATCGGGGATGCGTCGGTTCTCGATGCAGTGGCGGCAACGGCACTTGCGTTGGTTTCCTCAGCCGCAGTCCCACGATGTGTTAGTTCTTGCAGCGGCACAGCAGGGCCTGCATTGGAATCAGTGCAGTGATCTCGGCCTTCGTAGATCGGTGCACTCGATGCAGCGTGTGGCGATTTCTCGAGCCACGGCAGGCGCTGCGTCGGTTTCTTCGGCGATGCGTCGGAAACAGGTGCAGATGCGTCGTGCTTCTCGAAGTTGTGTTACTTTTCCAGCTACCAGTGGCAAACAGCCTATAGAAGTCCAAATCAGCATCAGGCACCTCTTAGCAGGTCAGAACTCCCAGCAAGGAAGTTCAGGGGAGCTGTTGGTGAAGTCTTTGTGTCCCTGAGACTTCAGAAGAGGAGGCAAGCTCTATTTCAAGCCCTTGGAGATCTTCCTTAAGCAGGGGACACAGCAAAGTCCTTGTCCTTTCCTTGGAAGAAACAGCCACTGCAGGCCAACCCCAGACAGCAAACAACAAAGGGGCAGTACTCCTCCGTTTCTCCAGCTCTTATCCTTGGCAAAAGTTCCTCTTGATTCCCAGAAGTGATCTGAAAGTCTGGGCCCCTCTTTTTATAATACAAAATCCTTTGTTCCCTGTGGCAGAGAAGCTCTTTGCCCAGCCGAGACCAGTTCTGTCCTCTCTGGTGCAGCTTCCTGGCAGGAGGTGGAGACAGCATTGTCTAAGGCAGACCAGGCCCATTCAGGTGTGAAAGAAATCTCCTCCACCTACTCTGAATGCAGCCCAGGTCCATTCAGCCCAGCCCTGACTCACTCTGGAAAAGCAGGACACACCTAACCCCCCCAAGTGGCTGTCAGAACAAAATGCACATCTCCAGCCCCTGTCCCTCCAAAGCCAGACAGTCAATACACAGCCTAGCAGAGGCACACTGGATGGTTATGCAAGAAAATACCTACTTTCTAAAAGTGATATTTTCAAACCCAGAATGCAAAAATCACCCTCACTAAAAGATGCATCTTAACATTCTGTGTTCAGGCATATCAAACTTTACTTTTCTATCTTGACCCAATGGGAAGTTATATTTATAAGATGTTATAAATGAACTCCCATTCTATCCTATGGGATAGATAGCCTTTCAATCGTGAAAAACGAAATTGGCAGTATTTCACTATCAGGACATGCCAAACACATCAGGGAATGCCCTACCTCTCACCTACACTGCACCCTGCCCACAGGGGTACCTTGAGCTTACTTTAGGAGTGACTCATATGTAAGAAAAGAGAAGGTTAGGGCCTTGCAAGTGGGTGCACTTGCCAGGTCGACATGGCAGTACCAAACTGCGCACAGACACTGCAGTGGCAGGTCTGAGTTATATTTACAGGCTGCTTAAGTGGGTGGCACAATCAGTGCTGCAGGCCCACTAGCAGCATTTGATATACAGGCTCTGGGCACACACAGTGCACTGTACTAGGGACTTACCAGTAAATCAAATATGCCAATCATGCAATCACCAATCCATAACCACAATTTACAGGGAGAGCATATGCACTTTAGCACTGATCAGCAGTGGTAAAGTGCCCAGAGTCATAAAACCAACAAAAACAGGGTCCAACCAGGAGGCCAAAAAGCAAAAAGTCTGGGGATAAACCCACTGAAAAAGCCAGGTCTAACATTCAGGCTTTATAAATATGAATTATTATTATTATTATCCAGCGAACTATCGACTGATGACCATGCTTGACGTGGAGGCTAAATTCTTTGCTTCGTTAGTTCTTCGAGACTTGCAAGACTGGGCCTCTCAGGCAATCATAATTCCTTGGTTCCAGACTGGATTCCACAAAAATACCGGGACCACTGATAATCCATGCTTAATTTGTGAAAAAATAAGGGCCGGGGCCCTCGTCAGGAGGCCACTGCATCTTGCACTAGCCCATTGCCTCTGCCAGCACTGCCAAAGCCAGTACCAACACAACTACTAAGCATCACACTCCTCCAAGTGTGATTATCCAGACTATTCAAGGGCCCCAAAGCTATAAGAATGGCTTGGAAGGTAGGTATTAGCCATTTTTAAGGTACATTCAATAATAAACAACTGTTGTGTAGCTCGTCTCTATATTATACAAACAGCGCCACCATGTGGCAGATAGTCATAAGTGCCGGTGTTGATAATTAAGGGGGTCATTATGATGTCGGGCGGATCGCCACCGCCCGACCGACGGTGGCGATCCGCCCGACATCTTTCCCCGCCCGCCCTCTATTTACCCCCTGCCATATTACAATGGCGGGGGGACAGCGGCGGACAGAAAGACCGTCCGCCGCATTTCCGCAGGCAGGCAATCGTTCTGATTGCCTGCCGGATGGAACTCGGGCATAATATGGTGGTGGTGTCCGGAAGACACCGCCATCCATATTAGGATGCCTGGCGGTGAAGGCCTTTCCATGGCGGCATCGTTGCCATGGAAAGGCATGCGGGAATTGCTTCGGGGGCCTATTGCGGGCCCCCGGGGGGGGTGGCTGCACTTGGGGGGTACCATTGGCATGCACAAGGTGGCAGGCACCGCGCGGTGCCTGTCACGTTGTGCATGCCAATGCACTGCATGCATTTTTTACATTGCGGCGGGTGCTGCTGACAGCACTGCCCGCCGCAATGTAAACAATGCGGGATGCAACCGCCACTGTGGCGGTCGCATCCTAATAGGCACAGCGGGACCGCCGCACCTCTGGCGGTCGGTCCCGTTTACCGTTACGGTGGCGGGCGGACTTTGTCCGCCCGCCATCGTAATGGGCCCCTAAGTGTGGGTATCGGGCACCAGAAACCACCAACTCAAATTAATCACTATTGATAATGTCATTGCACTGGCTCACATAATCTATGCAATGTTGGTCAACAAATGAGTCCTGCATGCATGCTTATTGACTATTAAAATTGATATGTCTAGGCGATGTCAGAAACTGAGCAATTGGGGCCTTCTGACAAAAATACTAAATGCCATCATTGCTCTTTAAGCTAATATTTGGATTTAAGTCAAACTAAGTTTTGATAGTACTCTGTTGAATAGAGTATCCATCAATAATATGCTGACGATACAGTATTGTTTGATTTTTGAGCCATTGGGCTGCAATCCTCACTCAACAACCTGGCCGCTTACTGTAACACCAACAGGGGAGAAATCAACCCAGAAAATAAAAAAATCATCACCTTCACAAGGACCGGCAAAAGGCATTCCTGGTCATGGAATCTAGTGGATCATACTATCGACAAGACTAATTCCTACAAATATCTTGGCATCGAGCTCCAGGCCTCGGTCAATACCTGATTTATGTTTACAATTTTTGTATTAACTACTTGTACAGTTATGATCCTTTCAATAGGCATTACCATCGAAATACAGGTATATTTGTGCAATTATAATATGTGATAAGATGGCCGCCGTTCTCACTGTAATACGTGAGGGAACTGTAAGTCCTTCGTTTATGATGTAGACACTGTGGGGCATATTCACAAGAACGTGTGCTAACCACCGCAAGTTTAGCTTAACGCAACTTCTCACATCGTGGGAAAACAACGCTGTGTTAACGTAGCATTCTCAACCTGGCGTCACCATGCGATAGTCCCACGATAACGCGTCAAATGACCGCGTTAAAAACAACGCGACGCCGAAAAAATGCGAAACACCAACGCAAATAAAGTTGCGATGAGGCCAACCACGAAAAAAAAAACAGCGACAACCAGCGATAGGCCTGCAATCCCCACGCGTCTGGCGGGAAAATGCACCATAAAAGCTGAACAAGAAAAACACACCATAAACAAATCAAACTGCGCAGCAACATGGATGCACCCGGAACGAGTGCCCAGGTCAACGCAAACCCCACAAGCCCCACAGACCACCAGCAATGAACCTCGGGGTCGGGGAAGGCCAAGGAGAAGAGGAAGAGGAAGACGGGGTACAGTCCGCAGGAAAACCCGATAGTCGTCACGGAGGTGACAGAGCACCAACAACAATTGTCCGTCACCACCACCGTGTCATTGGCAATACAGACGGAAAAATGGCATCCCATTGTGAATGCAGTCGGAGTGCCGAGGAGGCCAAGATGCGCTGGCACGATGTCAAAAGCCAAACCAAGCAGAAACCCGCTGCCAACAGGAAGGCAGCAACAGCGAATGGAGGTGGGAGTCCTGCGCCACAGGAGGAGCTGGAGCAAATGGCGCCCACAGTCATCAGTGTGGAGAAGGTGCAAGGAGTCGGGAGTCCGGACACTGCTCGACATGACCTGACACAACAGCAACAGGGTGAGTAACGAACAGGGACTGTGGGGACGGGGGGGACGGTCACAATGGCACACATGCACAACGACGTGTAGCACACCGCACACCCACAATAACCCTGGGTCATGTCCCTGATCCCCGTGGCACACTGCAGCACACATACAAATATCAAGTAGGCCCCCGTTCACCATGTGCCCAAAGGGGTCCCACCCCACACATCACCAATTACACAACACACACATGCACCCGTGCGAAACACAGCAAAGATGCGTATGTGAGAGCCACACTGACAATGCAAGTGACACCACATGACCAGCAGCATGGCTGGCGTACAATCACCATGACACTGTGCACGCCACGAGACTGAGGTGGCTGAGTGTGGACCACATCCGGAAAGGAGCAGGTCACACTCTGACACATCCACCTGCACAAACAACCACTGACGTCAACAACACATCTGCAGACAAACAATGCACAAGAGTACAAAAACCGTCCAAGAGCACAAATGACCCAAGTCGCCAACATCACAGCACCTCAAAAGCACAAAAGCCAAAGGCACACCGCCTCCAAGGGATAAGGGGCAGCAAAATCACAGCTGCAGGTGCGACTCCCACACAAAGCAGCACACACACATAGCAATTACAGCACACCCACATGGACGACAATGTGGTACACAGCCCAACACCTACACTGCAGAACAGAGGACACAACTGGGTCCGCCTGTGCGTAGAAAATGGCCAATCACATCTGACATAGCAGGAAACTGTGAGATGCAAATGTACGTGTACAACCTCACCTACGTCATGTAGTCCAAATGTCCACTGTCCCGCATCAAATAGTCCGCCCCTCCCAAACAGTCACAATGTACATTGTCATGAAGTCTGAATGTAAAGTTGAACAATGCGGCAACATACATGCCAACACAATGTCAACAAGCATCTCCCCCACATTGCAGAGGGACAAACAACACCCCCAGCAGAGCAGACCAGACAACTCTACAGTGATGCTGAAGAGGACCACCACACTTCCGACACCTACGACCCACAACAGTCCATGGACATCTAAGGCAATCAACCTCCAGAAGCAGGGCAGCACTGCTGCATCGAGGACACCCCACCCCCTGCACAAACAACACAGCTGGACGCACACACCACCCCGGCTGGCTCCCAGCAGCCCACCCAAGCACACATCGCATTCCAAGGCCAGGTGTCAGACTGCCAGAAGGGGGTGGCCGAACATGTGCGGTGGGCTACTACCTCATGGAAGCCGAACCAGATCACATACGTGGGTGTCTAAGTCCCATCAGGGCCCACCAACACTCCCCAACGGAGACCCACACTGCGACAGAGACACATGCCTTTTCACATTTCCAGTACTGAACCACACCCAGAGCCACAGGATGATCATCCACACCCCCACGCCGGACTGGCATACACCAGCCCAGTTCACTCCTTTTACGTATTGAGTGGGGGACGACAAAGCTACATGTGCAATGTCCCACCCGCTGCCTGCGGTGACATGGCTGCGTCCTCTGTACACGGCACAATGTAATGTTGTAGTGCCCGGGGCACAAATGCATACATCATGAGCACACGGACACACACAGATAGTTCGTTGAACTGGCCACGGGCACGTGCGCTCGACACCTTTATTGGCATGGTCACATGTACACTGACGCATGTGCTGGATGTGTGTGGGGTGAGTGTAAGCCAGCCCTCATGGAGTCGTTGGTGCTGGCAACAACTTGAACAGTGATCACAATTGAAGCAGAAACATAAAACACCAGCACAACAGAAACAACTGTGAAGCATCATGGTGGTAGCCGGAGGGAGTACAGTGTTCACCCAACATGCAAGCAGAATGTTCCTTGATTTGTGGTGCACTGAGTTAGTGGCACCTGAAGAGGTGAGCAGGGTATCAAGCTGATGATGGTCCCCACGACAGGTGTGAGCAACTCTGACAGTCTGGCAGTAAGACACTTCCGACTCTGGCACCTGTCGTTTGGAGTCGGTCCTGGCGGTGGTGGCGTGTGCATCCTGCGGTGATGCGACGTCCAGGCAGGTCAGGACTCGATTTGATGTGTGAGCCAAGGTGGATGGCAGTTGAGGCCGGAGGCAGCGGACAGCGCAGGGCCACAGACACATGGCGTTGATGACCCCCAGACCATCGACCCAGAGGCCATCCAACATGCCATTAGACTGGGGCCATGGTTTGAGCTGCACAGAGTTAGTGGCCCCGGATGCACTGCGGCCGGCACAGGCACACCGCCACGGTACGGTGACTTGCGGTGCAGTGAGATAGGGCCACGCGAGGTGAGCGGGTCCTCGTCGATGTCGAAGGTGAATGTAGCGGAGGTTTGCGGGGGACAGTGGAAGGTGTCCTCCAGGGCATGATGCAGAGGGCAGGAGCCGGCCAGAAGCGGCAAATGGAGGAGTGGAATGCTACAGCCTCGTTTTGGCCACATAGTCAGTATCACCGACATGATGATGAAGACAACCCCCAGTCCATGGACTCAGTCGCCAACAAATCTCAAAAAGAAAGTGTCCATGGTTGTCGGGGATCAGACTTAGTGGCACCGGAGCTGAAAGGGGATGCAGTCTGCGATGAGGCCAGTACAATGATATCAGGTCTGCCATAAATGAATCATGACTGAGTTCCCAATGTGTGCCCTACTCGACCGATGTGTAGTCCGGAGGCAGCGGCCAGCGCGGGCCAACCGCTGTTCAGCAAGCTCCTCCTGGAACACTGACACACGGCGTTGAAATGGCATGTGGGGATGACTCGTGGTTGACCGTGGCAGTAGCGACAGAGCTGAGCGGGTGTTTGGCCAGCGAAGATGCCGTGTCCTGCCCGGTATGGACTGGCATGGATTTGAGTGGGGCCTGCAGGACCGCAGTGTAGTCCGAAGGCGTAGTTATCAAGGGCCCACAGACACGTGTGGTTGAGATGCCATGCACATACTTTGTGTCACCACATCGAAGGGAGTATAGTGATATAAACTCAGCCATAAAGTGTGTACTCGGCCATTGTGTAATCAAGACTCAGTTCCAAATGTGTGACCTACTTGAGCATAGTGTAGGCCCGAGGCAGCGGTGGAGTAAGTCATTGAAAAAGGAATAAAACGGGCCTGTGTCGCAGAGGCCGTGATGGTCTGAGGAGGCTGCGAAGGTCGCGGGCCTCGGGCTTGGAGCTTGCGCCGGCACGTGGTGTGCCCTCTTTGACACACGCCGGTGTCGGCAGGTGAGCAGTGAGGCCTGGCTGCGCAGGGGCGGGCATGACGGGCCCGGGGACCAGCGGCCCAGGCTGCAGCAGGCGCACAGGATCGCAGGCCACACCGCTCACGGCGTCGGCCTCGTGGCGGGGTGGGAGGCGCCGCCCTGGCAGATGCGTTGGGCATTCCAGAAGAGAACCATGCCCAGTGCTACGTGCTTTTTATTCACACCCCTGCGCTGGCCTGGCGTACGCCGGGCCAGCCCACTCTGCACACGCTTACGGGGGGACGTCACAAGCTACATTTCTGCGATCTTCCCCACTGGCAGGGGTGACATGGTTGCGTCCACTGTCCACGACACTCCAAACACCAGCAGTGCATGTAGACATGGCTTTGTCTGTGGTCTGCATACTGCAGTCTGTCCAGCACATCTCCGCCACACTTGGCATTGTGTACATACTCATTCATGGGTCACTTGCCTCCTTCGCACATGCCTGATTCCCACCTCTCCCCACATTCCGGTATTGTGTGGCTGAGGTGCCATGCCGTCGATGGCTCATGTACATGGCTGACCAAGGTTGCCACAGTAAGTTGTGCTGTCGTGTCTGGTGGGGGGGCATGTTGTTTGGCATGTTGTATGTGATTTTGTGACGTGTGCTGTGCCAGAGTTGTGAGTTGCATGATTGTGGGGTTGAGGTGTGTGGTGTGTTCATTTGGTACTTGCCAATGGGCAGTGCATTCCCATGGGTGCCATCTTGGAAGTGCTGGTTGATGTTGGACTGTCGGAAGATGAAGGGATCATGCACACTGCCTGGGTAGTTGGCCATGACATTGGTGAGGAGTCCCCTGTGGTCCACTATTGCCTGCACGTTGATGGATGAGTGTGCTTTCTGTTGGGGTATTGTGTGCGGTGTTGGCAGGGGGCACAAGTGGGACAAGTGTGCAGTCGATTGCCCCCGACACGTGCGGGGATCCAGCTATGGCGTATAGTCCTTGCTTGGTCTCCAGCTGTTCCTGCGCATTGTGGGGGACGTATGGGTGCTGGGGTCCCTAGCTGGTGAGGGCATCCGGGACAGGTGTGAGGAACTTGGATGGGGCTGGCTGTGAGACTCCTCCGACTCGGGCGGTTGTTGTTTGGGAGGATACCAGAGGCCAACAGGTGCAGCACAGCCAGCAGCTTTGTCTGCGGAGGGATGTTGGTTGTCCGCTGTGTTGGTACCGTCAGCCTGTGGGCAATGATGTTCAGGATGCGGAGGATGGTTGTCCTTTTGGGCCTGTAGTGGGCACATTGGCATTGTCTGGTGTTAGGTCTGTGGGGCTGGTGCATTTCCTGAAGGTCCGCTGTCTTTGTCTGCACTGCCTCTGTGGTGGTCCGGGGGTGGAGGGCGGGGGGTCCGTTGGGGGGTGGCGGTCCTGGGGGTGGTGGCGGTGGGTGTTGTTGCCCTCTGGGGGCTCCGGGGTGCATGGTGAGTGGCTCCATGCCATCTGTTGTTCTTCAGGTGTGGCTGTGGGCTGGGCTCCCTTTTCTTGTGCAGGTTGGCGTCCTACTTTGCACCAGGTCAGAGCAGGTGTTAATTTCCTGCTGGTAACGCGCCGTATCGCCTGTTTTGTGTTCCTATCGCCGATGTGGCTGGTCGTTGAGAATGTTGCGTTGTGGTGTTGTCGCAGCTTTTTGCTCGGGAACGCCTACTCTGCATCTCATTAGCGTTGACTAGACCTGGCTCTTCTCTCAATGCTAACTCCTTGCCTGCTCCCCATTCCGTCCTGCTTCAGCGCTGGGACGCCTCATTGCCGAGGCAGCCATGCGCTCTACAAATACTCTAATCTAATCTTAGTTGCCGGGGGCATCTGGGGCGATGTTTTTTGCGACTGCTTTCGCAGGAAAACTGGTGTTATGGGCTGTTAGCACCAGCTTGTGAATGGGGCGATTAATTTAGCGCGACTTTGGATGCGTTAAAGTGCCGATACCTCGGCGATAGCTCCTTGAGAATATGCCCCTGTGTGTGAGGATCACTTGTATTTAAACTTGACTGAAACCGAGATTTCTACGTGTGAGCAAGGCGTAACAGCCGAAACGCGTAGCGTGGAAGCACAATTAAACTTCCTGAACTTGAAACTTCTGAGAATGTCTTGAGAGTGCATTATTTCGTTTTTACGAAGGAACTGTTGGGATATTTTTACTGGGTGCTCTCCCGGTGCATGCACCACCCTCCACGGGTCCCTGATCTCTTTGAGAGCGTTTTTCTGTGTGTATATATAAATATATATATATATATATATATATATATATATATATATATATATATATATATATATATATATGTATATATATATTATCGCTCCACTGTCACCATAAATATAGAGCACTCACGAGCGGGTGCCGGTAACACGGTGGTGCCCCGTGTATACATAAACGCTCCAATGCTCCTTTATCCACAGAACAAAGCCGGCACTCGCGGGGCAAGTTGCAAAGATGACTTTATTTTATCCTAGCAACAACAAACGCGTTTCGGCATTGGCGCCTTCGTCGGTGTTACTGACGCGGCAGTGGCGCTCATTTTTAAACACATTTCCATAATGTAAATAAACATGAAAGAGGGACCATTACTTAATCAACCTTGAGCGCCATCTTTGAATGGCCCAATGTTATCAACATATTAGACAACATATAGCAAGCAGTATTGGCACAAATACAGTATCCTTAATAGCGCCGATTATCGGCTAAACTATGCTCAATAATGCATTATTTTACGTCAATATAGCAGTCAATGTAAATATATAAATATATAAATACATACACACTGTCGGTCACAATATAATCTCGCCGTGTATCGGCCAAATGCCCTTCATGGGCCTAATTTTTTGCTATTTGTGAACAGTTGCCTATTATACATTAGACTGAATTGGCGAAATTATAACTGCATAATATAAGAGACATTACAAATTATTAAACCTGTCATGCCGTGTATCGGCATTTTGTACCCAATAATACCTGCTATCAAAACCAATGATTATAGGTCATCATCAATCATGTTATATATGGACATCATAAACAAACACATCATTTCTAATACCTCGATTAATCTCCTAAATGCACTACCAATTCTTCCCCACTATTAAGACCCTTCGGGTTTTGGTCTGCAAATCAATGATAAAACGAGATTCGAGTCTACGTAGCCTCTGGATTCTGTCCCCTCCTCTAATGTTAACTGGGACATGGTCCAGGCCAAAGAACATTAACAGGTCTCTATTGCTTTGATGAATGCTAGCAAAGTGTCTTGCTACAGGGTATGTTTGATCTTGCTTTGAGATAGCTCGCATATGTTCTAAAATACGGACCTTCACCGGATGGATAGTGCTACCCACGTACCTTAATCCGCACGGGCACACCAGACAATACACTGCATATGCAGTGTTGCAGGTTATGAACTTGGTTATATTCCTTTTTATTGTGGTTTCCGGAATATTGTATCCCAGAACCCTTTTGCTGTTTTTGCAAGCCTTACACTTACCACACGGGAAAAACCCCCTCATCTCTTTAAGAGTCCCTGTTCTAGGCATATCCTTTGCTTGATGACTATGAACCAGCATGTCTTTAATCGCTCTAGCTTTCCTGAAAGTCACTAATGGTACGTTAGGTAGATCCTCGCTAATAGTCGTATCCGTTTTTAGAATATGCCAATTCCTCCTAAGAATCCTCTTTAGAGTCATGGCACCTTCTGAGAAAGTGGTAATTACTCTAAATTTGCCACCCCTCAGATCTTTCTTACGCCTGATGTTATCACTTATGAGGCTCTGTCTAGGAATATGTCGAACCTTTTCAAGAGTTTTAATCAAAAGGGTGTTGTCATAACCCCTATTTATAAATCTGGCGATACATTCTTGCGCTGCCCTCTCAAAATCACAATTCCGAGAATTGTTTCTTTTTAATCTCAGAAGTTCGCCAAATGGAATGCTCTGTACAAGTTTTGACGGATGGCTACTCGACGCATAAAGTGTCGAATTACCCGCTGTTGGCTTTCTATATAAAGCGGTGTGAATTTTGTCTTCATTTATAAACACCTTCAGGTCCAGGTAGTTCACTGCCACTGAACTAACCTCACCTGAAAAGTGTAAATTTAGAGTGTTATCATTGAGGATTTCAATATATTCATGTGCAGATTCCACTGATCCTTTCCAAATCAGGAACAGGTCATCAATGTATCTGTTCCATACGATGACTTCTCCAAAACCCTGTATACCTTGATGCGACCTGGGTACCCGCTCCTCCCACCAGCCAACAAACAGGTTCGCATAGCTGGGGGCAAAGCAAGTACCCATCGCAGTTCCAGAGATCTGTTTATAATAATCCTCTTGAAAGAGAAAAATGTTATTCGTTAAACAGAACTCTGAAAATTCCAACAGCATCTGATTGTGTACTGCATATTTCAATGGGCGTTTATTCAAATAGTACTGAATAGCTCTTAGTCCATCAGAATGTCCTATACAGGTATATAAGCTGGTTATATCTAATACCACCAGCTTATAGGATGGATCCCACTTGAATGTCTCAATTTGAATTAAAAAATCTCTCGTATCTTTAATATAAGATGACAACTGTATCACTGCCTGAGATAGAAAATGGTCAATAAACATAGATAGATGTTCCGTCAATCCTCCTTGCGAAGATATTATGGGCCTGCCAGGGGGTTCTGACTATCTTTGTGGAGTTTGGGGATATGATAGAAAGTTGGTATAATGGGATTTAGATTTCTCAAAAACAAGTATTCTTCTGTCCCCAACATACTTTTATCATACCATTTCGTTATTAGTAAATGATATTGTTTAATACTGTCATTATATTTTTCTTTACTAGATCTTTCATAGTTTATGTTATCTGATAGCTGTCTTATCGCTTCCTTGCAATATTGTTCCTTGGTCTGCAGAACAACGTTTCCGCCTTTATCCGAAGGCTTAAAGACCAATGAGACATCCTTTTCTAAGGTTTTCAATGCATCCCTCTGATCTTTAGTGATGTTTGTTGTCCTTTTATTTTGATGCTTCTTAGTTCTTAATTTGAGTAAGTCATTGTTGACTACTTCCGAGAACACATCAATGGCATCATAAGGTAATTGCGGAACAAATAGTGAGGCTGGCTTGAAAGGGCTTACTTCAGTCTGTTGCTCAATTCCCACATTTTCAGATCTTTGTGCAATGTCTGAAATGGTTGCAGCATCCTCAGATTCTTCCATGTATAGATGTTCCAATATTTCCAAAACTGGCAAGTCAGCTCCTGTTAGGATATCAGTAGCAGGTGCAGTATTATATCTCTTCTTGATGGTCTTAATCGTGGGTCTTAGTTTAAAGTATTTATGTAGTTTCAGTTTGCGGACGAATTTGAAGAGGTCAATCCTCGTTTGGGTGTATTCAAGTTGGTTATTAGGGCAGAATGTGAGTCCCAACTTAAGGACTTCTTCCTCTATTGGCGTCAGAGCCCTGGATGTGAGATTGACCACTGTCAGATTGTCATCAGTCATTACCACTTCTTGCCTTTCCTGCTGCGTGTCATTCTGGGCGAAGCATTGCCTCTTCCTGCACCAGCCCCCCCTTCGGGTTTTTCGGCATTTTTTTCTGGGGGTTTGCTCTTCCCGCCTCTCAGCCACGACTGGCGTATTAGCTCGAATTCCTGATGAAAAGGTGTGGATTTAACAGTGCTATTTGCGACACCAGCATTTTCATCACTTGAAACATCACTTTCTGTGACTTCAGACTCCGAGGTTTCCACCCTCTCAATGGCTGACTTGCTCGATGGTCTGGCAAGAAGTTCCTTTCGCGGTCCATCAAACTTTTTTGCAAAAGTCAACACTCTTCCCTGTTGGTAATCCCTTAATATAATATAATGACAGTATTAAACAATATCATTTACTAATAACGAAATGGTATGATAAAAGTATGTTGGGGACAGAAGAATACTTGTTTTTGAGAAATCTAAATCCCATTATACCAACTTTCTATCATATCCCCAAACTCCACAAAGATAGTCAGAACCCCCCTGGCAGGCCCATAATATCTTCGCAAGGAGGATTGACGGAACATCTATCTATGTTTATTGACCATTTTCTATCTCAGGCAGTGATACAGTTGTCATCTTATATTAAAGATACGAGAGATTTTTTAATTCAAATTGAGACATTCAAGTGGGATCCATCCTATAAGCTGGTGGTATTAGATATAACCAGCTTATATACCTGTATAGGACATTCTGATGGACTAAGAGCTATTCAGTACTATTTGAATAAACGCCCATTGAAATATGCAGTACACAATCAGATGCTGTTGGAATTTTCAGAGTTCTGTTTAACGAATAACATTTTTCTCTTTCAAGAGGATTATTATAAACAGATCTCTGGAACTGCGATGGGTACTTGCTTTGCCCCCAGCTATGCGAACCTGTTTGTTGGCTGGTGGGAGGAGCGGGTACCCAGGTCGCATCAAGGTATACAGGGTTTTGGAGAAGTCATCGTATGGAACAGATACATTGATGACCTGTTCCTGATTTGGAAAGGATCAGTGGAATCTGCACATGAATATATTGAAATCCTCAATGATAACACTCTAAATTTACACTTTTCAGGTGAGGTTAGTTCAGTGGCAGTGAACTACCTGGACCTGAAGGTGTTTATAAATGAAGACAAAATTCACACCGCTTTATATAGAAAGCCAACAGCGGGTAATTCGACACTTTATGCGTCGAGTAGCCATCCGTCAAAACTTGTACAGAGCATTCCATTTGGCGAACTTCTGAGATTAAAAAGAAACAATTCTCGGAATTGTGATTTTGAGAGGGCAGCGCAAGAATGTATCGCCAGATTTATAAATAGGGGTTATGACAACACCCTTTTGATTAAAACTCTTGAAAAGGTTCGACATATTCCTAGACAGAGCCTCATAAGTGATAACATCAGGCGTAAGAAAGATCTGAGGGGTGGCAAATTTAGAGTAATTACCACTTTCTCAGAAGGTGCCATGACTCTAAAGAGGATTCTTAGGAGGAATTGGCATATTCTAAAAACGGATACGACTATTAGCGAGGATCTACCTAACGTACCATTAGTGACTTTCAGGAAAGCTAGAGCGATTAAAGACATGCTGGTTCATAGTCATCAAGCAAAGGATATGCCTAGAACAGGGACTCTTAAAGAGATGAGGGGTTTTTCCCGTGTGGTAAGTGTAAGGCTTGCAAAAACAGCAAAAGGGTTCTGGGATACAATATTCCGGAAACCACAATAAAAAGGAATATAACCAAGTTCATAACCTGCAACACTGCATATGCAGTGTATTGTCTGGTGTGCCCGTGCGGATTAAGGTACGTGGGTAGCACTATCCATCCGGTGAAGGTCCGTATTTTAGAACATATGCGAGCTATCTCAAAGCAAGATCAAACATACCCTGTAGCAAGACACTTTGCTAGCATTCATCAAAGCAATAGAGACCTGTTAATGTTCTTTGGCCTGGACCATGTCCCAGTTAACATTAGAGGAGGGGACAGAATCCAGAGGCTACGTAGACTCGAATCTCGTTTTATCATTGATTTGCAGACCAAAACCCCGAAGGGTCTTAATAGTGGGGAAGAATTGGTAGTGCATTTAGGAGATTAATCGAGGTATTAGAAATGATGTGTTTGTTTATGATGTCCATATATAACATGATTGATGATGACCTATAATCATTGGTTTTGATAGCAGGTATTATTGGGTACAAAATGCCGATACACGGCATGACAGGTTTAATAATTTGTAATGTCTCTTATATTATGCAGTTATAATTTCGCCAATTCAGTCTAATGTATAATAGGCAACTGTTCACAAATAGCAAAAAATTAGGCCCATGAAGGGCATTTGGCCGATACACGGCGAGATTATATTGTGACCGACAGTGTGTATGTATTTATATATTTATATATTTACATTGACTGCTATATTGACGTAAAATAATGCATTATTGAGCATAGTTTAGCCGATAATCGGCGCTATTAAGGATACTGTATTTGTGCCAATACTGCTTGCTATATGTTGTCTAATATGTTGATAACATTGGGCCATTCAAAGATGGCGCTCAAGGTTGATTAAGTAATGGTCCCTCTTTCATGTTTATTTACATTATGGAAATGTGTTTAAAAATGAGCGCCACTGCCGCGTCAGTAACACCGACGAAGGCGCCAATGCCGAAACGCGTTTGTTGTTGCTAGGATAAAATAAAGTCATCTTTGCAACTTGCCCCGCGAGTGCCGGCTTTGTTCTGTGGATAAAGGAGCATTGGAGCGTTTATGTATATATATATATATATATATATATATATACAGATGTATATATACACATTATATGTATTTGTGAGACAGATTAGAGTTTAAAATCTGCTATCTAAAATATCACAATATATGTGTTACCTAACATAAAACATTTGGAGCCTGGATGGAAAAAAAATTCTGTAGGTCACTTTAGTTTAAATGTATGTGTTATTTAACATAACACATTTGGAGCCTGGATAGAAAAGCCTTCTATAGACAGCCTTTAAATATAGTCCTGATTGTAAGGCCCAAATGTAAGAGGATAATTTACAATAATATTGCTTCACTAACCAGTAGTCGGCAGGGTGACCATCATCGTTTCCCATTGCTAGCCTATCATGGTTCCTTCTTCCAGAATCAGCGCCACTACTAATATATTCTTTATAGCTAACTACAAAATCTGGAGTATGACATCACAACATCCATCACCAGCACAACTGTTAACATCAATATGTTCATCTAAATATGCTAGAAAATATATATTAATTATTTTTAGTGTCTCTCTCTTCTGCTTCAGTGTGACCTTGACCTCCCCGTGCCCTTCTGACTCATGTTGGTGTCTGTCTCCTGTAGTTTCTCTTGTTAGCTGCTCCTTCTGCCCCCAACTGATCTTTCTTATTTGTGACGTTTGTCTATCTGCCTCCTGTCTCTGTTTAACTGCTCCTTTTTGTATCCTTTATTCCTCTTTACTGTCCCTTTTTGCATCTTTTGCTCCTCGTACAGTTCTGTCTTTCTTCTTGGTCTCTTCTGTCAGTTTTTGCTCCCCAACTTGCTCCACCGATCCTGTTTTATCACCACTGGAGCTTCCCCCTCTCCCCACCGCCCTCTCCCCATCGGACTTTCCCTCTCTTACTGAGCCCGTCCACTGCCTCCATTGCTTTTCCCACTTTTCACCCCCTACTAAATGGAGGCCGCAGTGCGGCCACACAGCTGACTTGTGCAGCAGGTGCGCAGTCGGCACGCCGAAGGCAAACTCTTCTGCACCCATCCATTTCTGAAACACACCCAGTGCCAGGAACCCTGGTGCAGACTCTTCACTCAGCTACGCTGCTGATGAACTCCACCTGCTCAACCCTGGACGTCGCCATGAATGCTGCTGCCGAGCCGCACCTCAGTCCATGGTGGGCCCCTTTGCCTGCTCACATTTCACCTGCCTCCACACACACACTCCCACTGCCCACACACACACCCACTGCACCTCTCACCAAGTCAGAATTCAAGACCCGCACTCACACAGCACCACCCACCCACATCGCAAAACACTCACTTGCATGTATGCTCCTCAACACATTCTCACTCGGCAAGCACTCCACCGCGATTAGGGACCTCATTCATTCCAATGCACCGGACCTCAAAGCTGAAAGGCGGTGGCGAAAAAGCTATGAGCCAGCAGAGCTAAATGCCTATAAAGCCCTTTTTTCCGTCTACAAATCAGCCATCCTAGCAAGGAAAGCGGAGTATTATGAGGGAAGGATCGTTCAGGCAGAGAACAAACAGAAAGAGACTTTCGCTATTCTGAAAGAATTGAGTCAAAAAGCTGAGAAGAAATCCACAATCGCATCATTAGACTGTGATGCCTTCCAGGATTTCTTCCTTCAGAAAGTTAAGGATATCATCCCGGAAATTGCTAGAACCCCCACCGATCCCAGCTCCCTCCTTCAGACCTACCCCTCTCCCTGCCTCAGCAGTCAGCTTTCTAATTTCCCTAAAATTGACTCAGTCACCTTAGCATCATTAGCAAATCATACCAAATCAGGGTCTCGGGTAGACCCTTGCCCTCCAAGGATCTTTCAAATGGCCCTGCCAGGGCTGGAGAAGCAGATCCTGGAACTACTAAATAATTCTTTGGTTATGGGCTATTTACAGACAAATTTCAAAGAAGCCAGGGTCACCCCCCTGTTGAAAAAACCTGGTGCAGATATCCTGACTCTAAAGAACTATAGACCCATCTCTCAGCTCCCCTTTCTAGCCAAGATGTTGGAACAGCACGTATTAAAGATACTTTCGAAGTATTTGGAGGACCACCAGCTACTCCAAGCTAGACAGGCGGGCTTCAGAGCTCATCATAGTACAGAGCTAGTGATGTTGGCAGTTCTGGATGAGCTCAGGGTTATGGCCGACAATAAACAGCCGAGTGCCCTGATTTTACTAGATCTGTCAGCGGCATTCGATACGGTCAGCCATAACATACTGCTGAACCGTCTCACCAATCTGGGTATCAGCGGGCAAGCATACCAATGGCTAAAGTCATTTCTGTCTGACCGTACTCAGAGAGTTCAGCTGGGTGAGCAGATATCGGATCTGGGCCCTCTGGCATGTGGGGTACCCCAGGGCTCTGCACTATCTCCACTTCTTTTTAATATCTATCTGCAACCCCTTGTGGAGACTCTGACTCACATGGACTGTCAGGTCTTTAATTACGCCGATGATACTCAACTTCTTATCCGGCTTAACAACTCCCGCCAGGCCCAGGAGTCGGCCAAAAAGTTGCTCAGGTTCACTGTGAATTGGATGACGGCCAATTCATTGAAAATAAATCCGGATAAGACCGAATTGCTCGTCATTCCAACAAGTAATAGCCCCTGGTGTGATCTCTTTTGGCCTCCGGAACTAGGTGTAGTCCCGGTACCAGTCCCGGTTGTAAAAAGCCTGGGGCTGAAAATTGACTCTGAACTATCTATGTCTTGCCAGGTCACCACGGTAGTAGAAACCTGTACTGGCTTACTCAGGCAGCTACGGAAACTTGCTCCTCTCTTGTCAACATCTTCACTACAGTCAATTGTCTCTGCCACTGTCATCTCCAGGCTGGATTACGGGAATGCCCTTTACATTGGCCTCCCCCAGAAGCTTATTGGGAGATTACAGGTGGTGCAGAACGATGCGGCCAGGCTTATTTTTAGACTTCCCAGAAAGACACGCGCTACCCCTCTGTTACATAAATTACATTGGCTCCCTATTAAACAGAGAGCGCAGTTCAAGGGTCTATGTATTGCCCACAAGGCAATCTACGGTCAGGCACCCAAGTTTATAAAAGATCGCTTGTAGAAATATGTTCCTGGCCGGGCTCTGCGATCTTCTGAGGCCTGCAGGTTGGCTCCCCCCAGGTACATCTCTAAATCTAAAGGGGGTAGAGCGTTCTCTGTTCTTCTCCCGCAGATCTGGAATGATCTGCCGGAGTACTTACGCAGGGAACGGCTCTGCTCATCTTTAGGAAGCGTTTAAAAACTTTCCTATTTAGAGAGGCGTTAACAACCGCGTAATCTTCTGCCACCGCCGCTGCTATTTTATTTCTGCCCCAGTGACTTGCTCACTCTTCTCTAGAAGCGCTTAGAGACCTGAAGGTGATTTGCGCTATACAAAAGTCATATAACATAACATAACCTCCTCTTCCTCACCGAAACCTGGCTCAATCCCACATCACCGCCGGACTTTGCCGCAGACATCCCTACTGGATACAAAAGCCTGCACCAGGACTGAACCCATAAACCAGGAAGAGGACTTGCCATCATCCACCGAGATGCCATCAAGTGTACCTCTTACACTGGCCCAGAAGCCACTTTTATGGAACACATGCATTTCAAGCTTCAGATGGACAGTAAAACCACTGTCAAAGGCACCCTTGCCTACCGAACCCCAGGACCTCGCACCCACTTCAACAACCTCCTCACCGCACCCCTCACCATGGTCACCAAAGACTTAATACTCTTTGGCAATCTCAACTTTAATCTCGTCAACCCCACGGATTTCAGCTCCAAGGACTTACTCGAAAGTCTAAAGAACGGCTTCACTCAGCTAGTACAAACCTTACCCACATTGCTGGACACTCCCTGGACCCCATCTTCTCCCCCAGCGACAAAGTTAAAGTCAGCCACATCACTCCACTCACATGGATAGGCCACTCCATCATCAACTTCCACTTAACAGGGCCACCAACCACCCCTATGGAGTCTAGCAACAGCCCAAGCTGCTCCTGGAAGAAAGTTACAGAAACAGAAGGGCTCAACGTCCTCCAATTAAACTACCCAGATCCCACCAAAGACCTCATCAATGACATAAACATCTTCAACAACCACCAGCACCAATACCCTGGTGCCCCTGAAAAATATCAAACCCAAAAGATCCAACAAACAAACTAGCTGGCACAACGCTAACCCCAGAGAATCCAGGAGAGTTTGCAAACAACTTGAAATCAAATGGAGAACCACCAGAGGAACCAGCGCAAGAAACATCTACAGGGCCTCACTTAGACACTATCACCATCAAGTAAAAGAAAAAGGCTCTGACCCTGAGAATAGAATCTAGCTCCAACAACTGTAAGGATACCTTTGCCATCGTCAATAAATTCACCACCCCAACAGCCACAAACCAAACAATCACCCCTACACAAGAACTCTGCAACAACCTCTCTGACTTCTGGCAAGCAAACATCACCAAGATCTACAGCAGCTTCGAACCCAGCCACCCCCCATCGACCTTCCCAGCTTGCTAACCAAATACTACCAACAGACAGCATGGAACCCTCTATCTATCGAGCACACTGCAGCAATAATGAAGACAGTCCACTCAGGGGCTCCCTCAGACCCTTGCCCCCACCATATCTACAACCTGGGAAGAGCCATGATCAGCGCTGCACTTACTTCCATCATCAACACCTCCCTCTAGACATCCATCTCCCGGACAGCTGGAAACACACCAAAGTCACCGCCTTCCTCAAAATCCCTCAGCCGACCCTAAACTACTCAGAAACTACTGAGACATATTGCTGCTCCCCTTCCCAGCCAAAGCCACTGAGAAGACCATCAACAGACAACTCACTGACCACCTACAATGCCACAATCTCCTGGACGACTCGCAATCAGGATTCCAAAACAACCACAGCACAGAAACAGCCCTCATTGCTGCCACAGATGACATACGCAGCATCCTCGACTATGGACGGACTGCAGCTCTCACCCTCCTCAACCTCTTTGTTGCTTTCAACATCATCTCCTACCACACACTCATCACCAGACTTCACACAGAGGGAATACAAGGACCAGAACTCAAATGGATAGCTTCCTTCCTCTCCGGAAAAACACAACGAGTCAGGCTCTTGCCGTTCACTTCAGAACCCAAGGACCTCATCTGTGGAGTCCCACAGGAATCATCACTCAGCCAAACACTCTTCAACATGTACGTGACTCCGCTAGCAAATGTCATCAGATCCCACGGAATCAACATCATCTCCTACGACCACTATACCTAGCTCATTTTTTCCCTGTCAGACTATACTGTCACCACCAAGGCAAATTTCAAACAATGCATGACCAGCGTGGCCAATTGGATGAAAGAAAACTGCCTCAAGCTCAGCACCAACAAAACTGAAGTGCTTATCTTCAGGAATAAGAGCTCACCTTGGGACTCCACCTGGTGATCCGCTGATCTTGGACCCATACCCACCCCAAACAACCAGGTTAGGACCCTAGGCCTCATCCTTTACACCAACCTCACCATGAAGTCCCAGGTCAATGCCGTCATTTCCGCATATTTCCACATCCTCCTCATGTTACGAAAAATCTTCCTGTGGCTCTCATTGGACATCAGATGTACCATCATGCAGGCCCTAATCACAAGCAGATGGACTATGGCAATGCACTCTACGCTGGCATCCCAACCCATCTCCTTCACAGACTTCAAACCATTCAAAATGCCGCCCCCAGACTTGTCCTCGACCTTCTGTGCTAAACCCACACAATACCACTCCTCAGAGAGCTCCATAGGCTTACCATCCAGAAGCGCCGACAGTTCAAACTTCGCACGCACATTCAAGTCACTACACAACACGGGACCTGCATACCTCAATCATGCACTTCGCTTCCACCAACCCACCATACAACTTCGCTCAGCTTCACTCACACTTGCACAAGCACCACACATCCATAGAAGCAGAATGGGAGGTCGATCATTCTCCTAACAAGCCTCCAAATCCTAGAACGACCTCTCCCAACACATCAGGGCCTCCTCTTCACTTCTTGAGTTCAGCAAGAAGCAGAAGACCTGGCTACTCAATTAGTCTTCTTGCGTGACCATCGAGACTGCCTGTATTCAGGCTCGAAGCGATACAAAAGGGGATGATGGACGGAACGTTTGAGCCAATCAAACACTCACCCCCAGTCAACTGATCTGGGTTTAATCCATCATCATTCTTTAGCTCACTCCACCACCCCCAGTTCAGACATGGCCATATGCAAATCAGTCTGACCCTGTGCCTCATGGGAACAGTCCAGCCCGAACTGCCAAGCCATGTCTTCCCTGGACCGGAAACAAGCATCCTAGGACCGGTTTCTGGCATTCCAGCCGTCATCAGCCAGGCTTGCTTGAATCCAGTGGCAAAGTGAGCAAGGGACCCGCGTCTGGGCATACCCCCGCCAACTTAGGGCGAACAAAGCGATACAAAAGGGGATGATGGACGGAACGTTTGAGCCAATCAAACACTCACCCCCAGTCAACTGATCTGTGTTTAATCCATCATCATTCTTTAGCTCACTCCACCACCCCAGTTCAGACATGGCCATATGCAAATCAGTCTGACCCTGTGCCTCATGGGAACAGTCCAGCCCGAACTGCCAAGCCATGTCTTCCCTGGACCGGAAACAAGCATCCTAGGACCGGTTTCTGGCATTCCAGCCGTCATCAGCCAGGCTTGCTTGAATCCAGTGGCAAAGTGAGCAAGGGACCCACGTCTGGGCATACCCCCGCCAACTTAGGGCGAACAAAGCGATACAAAAGGGGATGATGGACGGAACGTTTGAGCCAATCAAACACTCACCCCCAGTCAACTGATCTGTGTTTAATCCATCATCATTCTTTAGCTCACTCCACCACCCCAGTTCAGACATGGCCATATGCAAATCAGTCTGACCCTGTGCCTCATGGGAACAGTCCAGCCCGAACTGCCAAGCCATGTCTTCCCTGGACCGGAAACAAGCATCCTAGGACCGGTTTCTGGCATTCCAGCCGTCATCAGCCAGGCTTGCTTGAATCCAGTGGCAAAGTGAGCAAGGGACCCACGTCTGGGCATACCCCCGCCAACTTAGGGCGAACAAAGCGATACAAAGGGGATGATGGACGGAACGTTTGAGCCAATCAAACACTCACCCCCAGTCAACTGATCTGGGTTTAATCCATCATCATTCTTTAGCTCACTCCACCACCCCAGTTCAGACATGGCCATATGCAAATCAGTCTGACCCTGTGCCTCATGGGAACAGTCCAGCCCGAACTGCCAAGCCATGTCTTCCCTGGACCGGAAACAAGCATCCTAGGACCGGTTTCTGGCATTCCAGCCGTCATCAGCCAGGCTTGCTTGAATCCAGTGGCAAAGTGAGCAAGGGACCCACGTCTGGGCATACCCCCGCCAACTTAGGGCGAACAAAGCGATACAAAAGGGGATGATGGACGGAACGCTTGAGCCAATCAAACACTCACCCCCAGTCAACTGATCTGGGTTTAATCCATCATCATTCTTTAGCTCACTCCACCACCCCAGTTCAGACATGGCCATATGCAAATCAGTCTGACCCTGTGCCTCATGGGAACAGTCCAGCCCGAACTGCCAAGCCATGTCTTCCCTGGACCGGAAACAAGCATCCTAGGACCGGTTTCTGGCATTCCAGCCGTCATCAGCCAGGCTTGCTTGAATCCAGTGGCAAAATGAGCAAGGGACCCACGTCTGGGCATACCCCCGCCAACTTAGGGCGAACAAAGCGATACAAAAGGGGATGATGGACGGAACGTTTGAACCAATCAAACACTCACCCCCAGTATTCAGGCTCAGCCTCACCACACGCCTAGACCCACCTACTCAGCGCATGGATACCCTCATGAGTGACAAGCAATGCTCTACAAACCCATGTTAAATTGCAATGCCCTACAGGCAGGTCAAGGAACTGCTTCCAACTTTCATGAAGCATTTATCAATATCAACATTCCATCAATATTGCCATTATAATTCCATGTATGTTTTTTTCTAGTACCTAAGTGTCTATTGAAACAGACGTAAACAGAGATATTGATACATTAATATACAATCTGTCTTTTTATTTGTACATTACCTGTGATGCTAATTTTTTCTGCAATGCTGGTCTGTGGTGCAGCATGTTTTACGGGGCAGCTGTAGTTATCCCTCCTGCTCCACTCCATTGTGTTTAGAACTAGCTCGCAGATGACACAGAACTTGCCGCTGCTCAGGGATTTACTCATGAATTTGGTGCAAGAGAACTTGCCTTGTCCTGCTCGCCAGGACACTGCTATCTCTTGTGGAGAGAAGTCTTCTGCCAGACACACCAGTGTCTGACTGGAGCTGTGAAGGAGGCGGAAAGCAGGTTTGTGCAGGGAAAGAGAAGCTAAGAGATGATAAGGAAAGAAGGAGGAAAGTGTGACACTATACAGTGTACAGAAACGTAACAAGTCTGTGTTTACATCTTGGTAAGCCTGTGTCCTGGCTGTAGGCTCACCTTGTATTAGTCAAGATCTAGGTGTTCAAGACGATGGTGGATCCAAAGGCTATGTGCGTTATCGATGATCTTTAAGGAGGTATCGGAATGGTCTCTTTGGATCCACTGGAACTTGCTGTTGTGTAAAGACACTGATATTCTTAGCATTGGGCTGCTGGCAGCAGCGCTAGATTGCTTGGAGTCTTCCCTTATGCCACACTTCTTGGGCATCCACAGGTTGTGTTGCAAACAGTAGAGTGGGAAGGAACCATATCAACCAACCCCTTAGTGCTCCCCCGGAATTACTATTACTGCAGGCATCTCTAACTCAAGGGGAGTCCCTTTACAGGCTTTTGGGTAATAACATGCAGGAATCGGTGACCCCACACTAGTTTCTGCCTACTATTTCACCCTGACACTTTGCCTCTTTTTAGCAGGCAATGTGTCGGAGTGAGAAACATTGGACCCGCAGTGCTCTGGTGGGACTTGTAATCCTGATGGGGTCAGTAACTCCGTTTGCAGCCCCTCTGGAATTACAGGCCATCTCCTAATGAGGACCTAACTCGCATTTTCTAAAACCTAACTTGGAAATTGTTTCCAATGTTAAATTCTGGTTCCAAATGGATGGAGTACTGAACTTTATCGGACTCTCAGGAGATCAGATAGCACCACCAGGTTTAGTGGTGGGAAGCATGACAATCGACTATTCCCCAACGCAAAGAAACCATCCCTTCTCCAGGCTGATGTGAAAGTACAACTGATACCCCTGGATACAGGGACCTCAGTACGATTCCAAGGAATTAGCTCACACCAACATCGGGAGACCCACGACTTTGCATGAAGAGCACGCACAGTGTTTGTGACATTATTTTCAGTGAACATTTCACTTTCCGTTTTGTGCTTGCTGTTCTTCAAAGTTGTTTTCTTGCCTTATTATAAGGTCCCCCTTCTGCCACTAGAGTGGTAGAGGTGGCCGACACCTGTTTCTTTCTGAAACGCACAATTCCCTCTACCTGCAGATGTCCAGCAGCACACTGTGCAATGAGGTCACTGAGCGACAACACTGAGGTCTCCCTTTAAAAGCTTATACAATAGACTCATTCAAAGTAAGTCAATTTTGCACTATCCACTGACACCTCAATTCCACGCACAATGCATAGGTCAGTTGTAGTTCTCTCCACCATTCTTCCCACCCCCATGTCACCAAAATCTATAAAAATTCCATGCTTACTGGCGTCAACATATTTAGTGAAAATGTACATAGTCCAACAAAAAGGTACTGACACGTAAATTGCAAACACGAAAATTTCCCTTTACGACATCCGAAGATCTTTTTGATACAGAAGTACGATTTTTCGCAGTAAAATGAGAAGATATCTTTGCCCTATTTTGAATATATTCATGCTGTGCTACTGGAGGAGTGTGAGGCCTGCAGTGAAAAGGTATCTCTATATGCTTTAAGTTTCCACTCACAACCCAGAGACCAGACTGCAGATGGTTACATAGGCCATTGCTGTAATGTAATAAGGTATGTTCAGATGAACACATGGCTCTGATAAATTGTGCTGACCCAGACTCTGTTAGTTTCTGATAACCTGCTCTAAAGTCACCTGTCTTGGAGGAGAGTGGAATAGGAGAGATGTAACGTGTGGCAGAAGTTTCTCTGAGGTATGACCCCTCCCACTCAAACAGTACCAAATGTGCCTGTGAACTTTATCCTGGGGCAAACTATTAAGGGGCTTTTCTTGCTTTGGGTGAAGGCGGGGTCTACTGGAAGCATTCATCTAACAAGTCTTTCTAGAAGGAAAATAAATTGAATCACCGCCCCTTCCTAAAGAAAGAAAGGCCATGGACTGGCACACATTGAATCCATCAGTTATTTGCAAACATACAGTAAAAGATGCATCCATTGAGAGGGCAATGGTGAATGAGTGTGCAGACTGAACTAATTTTTCTCTCTTCAGAAAAGACCCCCCTCAGAGGGTCTAGTTAGTGAACCAACAAAGAAATGGTGCAGAGCTAGATTTGCTGATTGCTGATAAAATGTCCTTTTATTTTGTGGAAATCTTGCTGTGAAGGGGCTTTGTCTATGACAGACAATCACTCTTGTTGGGACCATAGATCATACATGGGCATAAATTAATAAGGACAAGTCTAAAGGGAGTATGCAGTTCCTATCTGGATGTGGGGAAAGACAGGTCTTTCTTCATGATGCCCTCACACACCCGAGAGGTGTCATGCTTCATCATTGGGCTGGTTGCCCCTCAGTCAGGCCGGCGCTGCAATGCCTGACGGGCTCCCGAAATCGGGGCTCTTTGTCGGGGATCTTTAGAAGAAGCCGTTAGGTAGTGCGGGTGTGGGGGCTGGGTAGTGCACGGGAGTGAAATAAGTAAAAAGGTCAAGAGCAGTCCTAGTAGAATCAAATTTTAATGTATTAGGTAGCTCTAGCCTAGTTAAAAACTGTGCGTGTGCCCATATGTGGGAATAATGTTCCTAAAGGGCTGTCAAATTAGTGAAGGGTCAACATGTTTCGTGCCTAATCTGCCCCTAAAGGGTCAATTGGCACTGTCAGACCGAGAAAGCTGAGTATAAAGGTGCACTACCGTCTGGTATTAAGATTCTGCATCAAAGATTACCAGATGCGGTAGGAATTCCTAGTAGACTTGTACTGGGGAGTACTGTAGACCCCTAGGTACAAAGTCTAAGGCTGACGGGGATGATCAGAGCACGTCATGCTCCGATAGAGGTGTAGGCAGTCAACTGACAATCGTCCTACCCTTGCTCCGGGCTTTCACGGGGCCCGGAGCAAGGGTAGGACGATTGTCAGTTGACTGCCTACACTCTATCGGAGCAACGACGTGCTCTGATCATCCCCGTCAGCCTTAGACTTTGTACCTAGGGGTCTACAGTACTCCCCAGTACAAGTCTACTAGGAATTCCTACCGCATCTGGTAATCTTTGATACAGAATCTTAATACCAGACGGTAGTGCACCTTTATACTCAGCTTTCTCTGATCTGAAGTGCCAATTGACCCTTTAGGGGCAGATTAGGCACGAAACATGTTGACCCTTCACTAATTTGACAGCCCTTTAGGAACATTATTCCCACATATGGGCACACGCACAGTTTTTAACTAGGCTAGAGCTACCTAATACATTAACATTTGATTCTACTAGGACTGCTCTTGACCTTTTTACTTATTTCACTCCCCGTGCACTACCCAGCCCCCACACCCGCACGCACCTAACGGCTTCTTCTAAAGATCCCCGTCAAAGCGCCCCGATTTCGGGAGCCCGTCAGGCATTGCAGCGCCGGCCTGACGAGGGGCAACCAGCCCAATGATGAAGCATGACACCTCTCGGGGTGTGTGAGGGCATCATGAAGAAAGACCTGTCTTTCCCCCACATCCAGATAGGAACTGCATACTCCCTTTAGACTTGAGCTTTCTGTGGAGCCCGTGTGCAGGACCTCTAAACTCGGCTTCTTGTCCCCCCCTTTTGTTAAACATAAATTAATAAGAACAGCAGTTGAAAAAATATGGCATAAAAAAGGTAAACACCAAAGGGCATATTTACAACCAACCCCCTTGTGCGCCACCGGAACGTCACTTTTTGTGACGTTCCGGTGGCGCACAGGGCTTAGTCATATCTACAAGGCCGTGTAATGCCACCCTGCATGACTTTTCATGGCCTTCTAGATGTGGAGTAAGGTGAGGCAGTTCAAGTCACTGTCTTGCCTTGATCTGAGTGAAAGAGGCGTTCATTGGGTAGGTGTTCCCATGTAACACCCATAGAATTTGACATTGCCCCAGATTTATAACATCAGGTAAACCTGGGGCCATGCCAAAACCTTGCACCTCCCTAGAGCAGGCGTAACGAGGAGAAATGATCACATTTCTCCTAATTTTTTCCTCTTTCCACCTGTGCTGCATTCTGCAGCACACATACAAAGAGGAAAACACCTCTAGTTTTTGTTTTTGTGCAGTAAGGTGCCACTTCCTGCAAAAAAAACAATCGTGCCATCAACACAGACACCCTTGCATCACGGTCCAATGGTGCCTGCATTGGCACAAGGATGCAAAATGTGTGCCGGCGCTGGCTGAAAGGCCAGGAATGCGCAGTATCTTGTGAAAATGATTTGCGATGCTGCCCTTTGCCAATTCCTTGTAAATAGGCCCCAAAGGGGCATGTTTACCAGCTCTGTGTGCCGCTGGAACGTCACTTTTTGCGACATTCTGGTGGCACACAGGGCTTAGTCATATCTACAAGGCCACGTAAATCCACCCTGCATGGCTTTTTATGCCTTGTAGATATGGAGTAAGGCGAGGCAGCGCAAGTCGCTGCCTTGCCTTACTCTATGTGAAAGAGGCATTCCATGGGTATTGCTTTGGGTGTTCCCACTCAACACCCATGGATTTTGACGCTGCCCCAGATTTACAACATCAGGTGAACCTGGGGCAGTGCCAAAACCTTGTGCCTCCCTAGAGTAGGCCTAACTAGGAGAAATGTTTACATTTCTCCTCGTTTTTCCCTCTCTCCACGTGCTGCATTCTGCAGCACACATAGAAAGGTGAAAACACCTCTCCTGATTGTTTTTGTGCAGGAAGGTGCTCCTTCCTGCAGAAAAACAATAGTGCTAACAACACAGAGACCCTTGCACCATTGCGCAAGGTGCCTGCATTGGCGCACGGATGCAAAATTTGCGCCAGCGCCGGCTGAAAGAGCAGGAAATATGGTGAATTCCTGTCCTTTCGAATTGGCATAGGGCAGAGCAGCGAAATGATTTGCAACTCTGCCTTACGCCAATTCCTTGTAAATAAGTCCCAAAAGCTGAATAATTCTGCTACTGTTTCTCGCTCGCCCCACCAATGTTAAAGCATGCAGTTGTACTTGCTGCACCCCAACCACATGACGTTAGCCTCGCAGGATGCAGCAAGAATGAGAGTTGCATCCAGAATTAGTAGAATTATTTTTGAGATGTTAGTAATAAAATTCTGTCAGGAGATATTCATTGTGATGAAAAAGAAAAACACAATTATTTAAAGAGAGCAGGGAGAGGAGAGAGATTGAATTTTGGAAGGAAGAGACATTATATCTAAGACCAAACATGTAGGTTGTAAGACACTAATTGGTCACACTGTTGTACCTCCCTCTCTTACCACATAGTAAACAGACGATGCAAAGTCAAATGGTTCTCACCAAACACATTCCTGATAGTCTGCTTCAGGGCATAGCTCAAAGCCTGGTGCTGGACTACGCAGGTGAAGTCTCTCCCATCTCTCTGCTTCTCGATGGTCAGGAGGCTGTAGGTAGAGAAGGTATGTCCATACTTTGTGACTGGGGCAACAATGTAACAGGATTTGGATAGCGCTGTCCCATTGTTCTCCCACTTCACGTTTATGTCGTCAGGGAAGAAGTTGGCTACCTCAAAGTGCAGGGTGAGGGAGTCCCTCAAGGAGAGGTCTGCCACGGAGGGTTGGTAGATGGTCACAGTGGGAGACTTTGGGTGCATTTCTCAAATAGGAACAAATGGACAGCACAAATATCAGATATGTAGTTTTCACCTCAGCCTAAATATGTATGCTGCTATGCGGCAATCACTCAAGATCATTACCAGCTGTTCTCTTTGCATCTACGTTTAAGGTGTTTCGTGGTTCTGTGGGAGACCAAACACAAGGTTTCCATAGGGGGAGGCCAGAATAGAAACGACCAGACCTCTTATGTGGGAGCAGTGAAATATTGGGGTACAAGCGATACGTTTGTGGAGATGATCAGAGGCAGTGGGTAGTGAGACAGTGACAGATACTGATTTCAAATGGAATTATAGGAAAGTAATGAAACCAAAATAAAGACCATAATGACCAATCCAAAAGGAAGAAGCATGACAATGAACAGCTGTTTTAAAAAATAGTGAAGAAAAATAAAAAACACTTTAAAGGAATTTTAATTCTCAATTTTTAGATATGCTAATTATAAAAATTGAATATTATTTCAGGGGTGCACCTAGCCACCTCAAGTAATAATCAGAATCCTTGTCAGGGTGAACCACTAAAGTCACTAAATTAACCTGAGCTCAACCCCCTGGTAGCTATCCTGGTAGTTATGGCACAGATCAGACAGGCTTAACTTAGAGGCAGAGTGTAAAGATGTATGCAGTACCAAAACAGAAAAAAGTCAAAACACAACAGAAGAAAATCCTAAAGCAAATTTGAAAAAATGTTTATAACAACAATGACCCCAAAATGACAAAAAATCCAATATGGGAACCAGAGATGTGAATTTATAAAGTTCTAAATAAAAATAGCACCGAAAAGTGTTAAGTGTCAACCACGATCAACTGGTTGCGGGAGACCTAGGTGCGATTTGAGGATCACCGCAATGATTCGTGGGTCGGATACGGAAACCAGGTTCAATTTGGTTAGAAGATTTATCTTGGTACTTAGGGGGTCATTAGGATGGCGGGCGGACTTTAGTCCGCCCGCCATCCCAGTGGTAACAGGACCGGCCGCCTGCCATGCAGCGGTCCCGCACCCCTGATTAGGATGCAACCGCCACCCTGGCGGTCGCATTCCGCAGTTTAACATTGCGGCGGGTGCTGCTTACAGCAGCACCTGCTGCAATGTCAAATTAACATGTTGTGCATTTCCATGCACAATGTGGCAGGCACCGCGCGGTGCTTGCCACCTTGTGCATGGTAATGGGGGGGTACCATGGCACCGCCGCCATGGAAAGGCATTTGACCGCATGCATACTAATATGGATGGCGGTGCCTGCTAGGCACCGCCACCATATCAGGGGCCAAGTCCGCCCGGCCGGCAATCGGAACGATTGCCGACCGGCAGAAAAGCGGCGGGCGCACTTTGCATCCACCGCGATACCCCCCGCCATTATAATATGACGGGGGGTATTACTCGTTACGATGGTGTAACGGTCGCCACCGCCGGCTCGGCGGTGGCGAACGTTACGACATCGTAATGACCCCCTAAGTCTCAAGAATGGAAATCCATAATCTTCAGGGGGGCATGGCAGCAAGATGTGACCGAGGAGGTCTCCACAAGGTCAGATAGCCATTGGACAAGGTCCTGGTTCTTGGTGGGAAACCTCATTTAGCATTTCATGTCCAAGAAAGGTCTCCCACTGGCCGGATACTTTTGGCACCCTTGCCCAGTCAAGATTTCTTCATTTGCACCCAGTCACTTTTTTGGAGACCATATTCTTCAAGCAGGGCAAGGCTGCAGGCTGTAGCCGAAGAGGGCTCCATGAGGCCTGATACCTTCTCATTGAGATCCTGCTGAATTGAAATTGCTGCATCCTCAGTCCTCTGGAGGTCTTTGGAGTGAAAACATTTCCAAGTGCTAAGTTTCTTAGGATGTTAGGATGTGTTACACTTTGACACATCCCAGGGTACCAGGACCTCCCCACTTGGTCTGGTGTCTGCTTGGCTGGAAAAAGGGGACAGCCTAGATGTAGTTTGACATCTGCCTGTGAGAGGGAAGTACCCTTTGAAGTTAATTACATTCCTGGGCATGGTCCTAATGGTCATCCTGCCACAAGAACAGAAACACTTCCCCACATCCAGGCCTTTGTTTCTGCTCTGAGAGCAGGTTTCACACATCATTTAGCACTCAGAGGGCTGCAGCTGGAGGCTAATGCATATTGACTATTTAATAAAAATCAGACTTCACCACTGAATTGGTCTGTAAATAAATGTTGCAAAGAGTCCAATAATTAAATTTCCAGGTGTTTCCTAGCCGAAGATAACATTATAAAATGTAATAGTTTGTCCCAGTGCTTTCCTATGGAACTGCCATCCTTGCTACAGTGAAAACAACTTTTAGGTGCCAGTCACTATCAGGGCATGTTTTTACATTTCTGCATGTCCTACTTTTAAATACCATGCACCCTGCCTAATGGGCTATAAGGTCTCAGTAGGGATGACTTATTAATATTTTAAAAGAAGGTTTAGACAATCAAATGGGTTTATTTTGATAGGTCGAATTACATTTTAAAAGCTGCATTGCAGAGACTTCAGGAGTAGGCCTGAAGCTATGTTTTATACTGTCACTGGATGGCGCAATGGGTGCTGCAGAATAATAGTCACTTTTAATTTACAGGTGTTGGGTGTACTTTGCACCATATACTAGGGAGTTATAGGTAAGTTTAGCATGCCAATTAAGGGTATACCTATTTCATAATGTCGACAGGAGGAGAACAGGCACTTTACCACCAGTTAGCAAGGGTAAAGTTCTACAGCCAACAAAAACAGATAGAGCAAAATCAAGGGGTACATCACTCAAAAGATGGAAAATTACTACAGCAATATGACAATAATTGAAAGGCAGGGGTTGAAAATAGGTCTTAAGGTAATATGTAAACATAGGGATGGGTTGGCATTTAAGTAACAGGAAGTGTTAGCATTAGGGTTAAGGTAAGGTTAAAGTGTAGGTGTGGGAGCCGGTTAGGATTATAGTAGAAGTCAGGGACACAGTAAGGGGTTAGAGTTAAGGGGGTAATAAGGCTATGTGAGAGTGAGTGTTCATGTTAAGGCTATTGTTAGGCTACAAGTTAGATTCAGTGCAATTATTATGATTAGTGCCACAGTTAAAGTTGATGCCATATTTTTATTAATATTACATTCTAAATTATGTGTAGGGCCACTGGATTTATGTGATTCTGTGGCCGTGTTTATTTTGCATAATTATGGATTTGTCGCATTTGCCACATAACTCATAGTCTGCTGCATAATCCCAGGTTTTACAAAAAAATAATGTTTTGTAGCTCAAACGGATCAAAGGTTACTAAAAACATGGCCAAGTATGTTTGCCTTTCACAAAGGTTAACTGGTCATCTTTCAGTTGCTTATTTTTGTATGTGGTTGTTACAATGGTGCTAATGAGGGAAATCGTTACCGAGACAGCATTACCATGTGCACAAATTACAAAATATTAAAGTAATACTATCAAAAAATGTGCTGCACTATGCCCCATAATTTGGCTTTACTTGCCTCATAATGTAGTTAACCCTGACGCACACTTTGGTGCTTCTCTGCCGCATAATACCAGTGGCCCTGATTATGGGTTAATCATTAATGTCAATCCAATGGAAAATTTTAAAAACGTCGGGGCAGATTTACAAAAAGTGACGCATCGCTACCGCAACGCAGCGATGCGTCAAAAATCTTGCGTCGCTGCTGCGACAACGCAATTCGACTCGGATGAGGCAAATCGACAAGGTGACGGACCGTGGCGCAACGCGGTAGCCTGCATCAGAAAAACTGACGTAGGTGCCGCAAAACTGCCGCAAGTCAGCCTCACGCAACTGCAGAAAAAGTCACGTAAGACCGATTTGCGACACGCAACGCTATCCCGACCACCCTGTGACAGTTCACACTGCGTGAAGTGGCAAAAGGCACCCGGGAATCTACGCAATTCTCCAAAAATACATTTGTGGACTACAGAGGACCTAACAATGGACCAGGAAGGTAACCCCAGTAGCCAGGACCCTCTGGCAAACAGCTGTAGCAGAAGCCCAGATGCACAGGCTGAGACTGGGGCAAAGAGGAAACGGAAGTCCAATTTTAGTCGTGAGGAAAATGAGATACTGGTGACGGAGGTCACCAACTACCAGCACCAGCTCTTTGTCAGTTCCAAGCTGCCTCTCGCAAAAAAAGAGACGATATGGCAGAGAATCGTACAAAAGATCAACAGCATAGGCCAGTCCAAGAGGACTGTCATGGACTGCAAAAAAAGGTGGCATGACTGTAAGCGCAGGACAAAAGAAAAGCTTGCGGCAAACCGTAAGGCAGCCTCACAAACTGGAGGAGGCAGCCCAGCAGACCAGGAGGTCCTGGATGACCTGGAGGTGCGGGTGGCAGCAGTCATCCCAGAGGAAATCTTAACTGGAACATCCGGACAGGACAGTGCAGCCCGAGAAACTGAAGAGCAGACAACGGGTAAGTCACAATAAGTGCACAGATGTCAGTAATGGGTCATGGTGGTGATTGCAGCTAGAAATGTCCCTGTACCACAGTCTGATGTGTGCATCTTGTTGTCCTTATACTTGTCCACAATCACAACTATTCTCAATGTAAGTTAATCACATATGATAATCACATATTGAAAATGTCAAAACAGCACTGCCATGTCCATCTCTGACGGAGCAGATATACTGGACCTCATTTATGAAGGGCCTTGCACCACTGGTACCTCACTTTTGTGAATGTCCAAAGTGAAGACCCGTTGGCGCAAGGACCACATAAATGACGTCCACAAGGTCACGCATATGCCTAAATGCGTAACTTTGGTAATACGGTGCAACGTGGTGCTACATCTTGCCTGGTCTTTCTTGAGGTGTGCCAGTGTGTTGGGCCAGTTTGAGATCAATGGGTGGAGGACGTGTGCAGCGGGGTCATTGTATGTAAGCGTTGGCGGAGTGGTGGGGCCAATGGACTCAATGATAACTTATTAGATGGCCTGGATCCATTTGTGATGTGAATCAATGATGGTGGTGGTGTCTGGTGGGTATGGTGAATATGTGACATTTACAATGATGGTTGGTCCAGGTGAATCCGGTGGTGTGGCTGTAGTTGAATCTGTCTTCTGGTGGAGGAGATGTGCTTGACTGTGTCTCCTGCAATGTGGCTTGGTGTGGCAAATAGCTGCTTCAGTCTGATGTCAGCAAGTTCACCCAGGAGGCGGCGGTGTTCTGGTCACTGGGGTTGTCCAGGTGGAACTAGAGTTCTCAAAGTAGGAATGTCGTTGGTGGATGGGAGAGCCTGGTGTGCAATTATGTCTACAATGGCATTGGTGAATGGGTGTCCATGGACCGGGGGGCCTGCAAATGAAGGTGCCAAAGTGGATGTTGTTGTGCTTTGTCCGGGTTTTTAAGTTGTGTAGTACCATGGTCACCGCTGGGTCATTAGAGTGCGTGTTTAGTTGGAGTGTTTTTCTTTCATGTAGGAGATGTCAATGCCTCCTCCTCGATGGACGTGGTGTGCCTTGCGGGTAATTAGGTAGCTCTCACTGATGGCGATGGTGATGTCTGGTCCAGAACAGAGGTTGGTACATGTGTTTGTGAAGTAGGTGACATATGAAGAGGTTGCAGCAAGGAGGTGCCACATTTCTGTAGTGTGTATGTGTAGGGACTGCACGTTGTGGAGGATGCAGTTGAGCTGGTTGTGTGGAGTGTTGTTTGGCTGGGTGGCACGAGGCACTTGTGTGTTGTTGTGGTAGAAGGTTTGTTTGGAGTATCGACTGGCGCAGGGTGCAAGATAAGCATACAGTCTTGCAAGATGGCAGGTGGTGTTGCGTCCAGGGTAGATGGCGAGGAGGGTGCTTGTGTTGCAGCAGAGGAGTGTACGAGAGGAATGGTCCTTGCTGCTGAGTGTGGTCCAGGGGCAAATGGACGCAGATGGTCTTATCCATGGCTTGCCTTCGTCATGGGAGACGTACAGGGCCGGACTGGGAACCAAAACCGGCCCTGGCAAAGTGCTCTGCCGGCCCCCCGGGGGGTTGGGGGTGCGGGTGAGCTGTTTGCCAGGGCCGGTTTCGGACGATTTTGTTACAGGGGCCGATATTGTAGCTATGCTGCAAAAACGGCCCTGTAACAAAAACAGCCCCCCAGGGGCCCAAAACCGGCCCCCAACCTGGCGGCCCACCGGGGAAACGCCCGGTGCCCGCTACGGCCAGTCCGGCCCTGGAGACGTACATTACAACACAGTTATCACATTGGAATGCCAATTCAAAGTAACTTCAGGCATGCAGTTGCCTTCACATTGCATGTCATATCAACGCAAGTACTGGAGATTCATCAGTTCCAGGTTAGGTAATGCTTTCTGGTGTCAGATAAAAATGTAAGGGAGTTTCTTTGTGAGCAAATATAAAATTTAGGGGGTCTTGTGGGGTAAATAATGAAATATAGTGTGATTTTTGTTTGGATAAAATTTAAATTGGATTTCTTTTGGGGTCAAAAATGAAAATTAGGGTGTCTTTTGGGGCAAAAAATGAAATTAGGGTGTCTTTTGGGGGCAAAAACTTAAATTAGGGTGTCTTTTGGGGGCAAAAAATGAAATTAGGGTGTCTTCTGTGCTCAAATGTGACATTTAAGGTGGTTTTGGGGGTCTGAGATGAATCTCAGGGATCAGGGGTTGTTATGTGTTACAAGTGTTTCTTTTAGGGTTGCACTCACTGTAGTGGGAACAGTAATTTACAATGCTACCCTATCCAGCTCTTTCTCCACTGTTGCAATATGAGACCTATTGGTATGCATTGTATTGGAATGCAATGTAATGGTATGCCTTGCAACCAAAGATATTCCTTTGGTATACCACTGGTCTGCCTGCTGCGCTTGGGTGCACCGCATCTGGCATTGAGAAATTATGTAGGGGGCACTGGACAGCTGGGAGGTGGAAAAAGCCTGAAAAGACACTGGAGGGGGCATGGATGTGGGGATGTGTGTGAGCAGGGTTTGGCATCACATTACAAAAGGAAAATTGCAACAAGGCTTGGTCCTGCGAATTCTGTGCTCCTGCTCCTCTGAGTCTGCTTCAAGGAACAGGAAGCAGCCAGCCAGGCTCCCTCACCTAAGTCACTCACAAGGCTGCAATGTGGCGTTGTGATTGCTCATGCGCGTAGGGACAATGCGTTCAGACAGGGGCTTGAGGGGTGGGCATGTTCTTCATGCAGGCGGTAATGCTGCCTGCATTGCAAATAGGGAAGTGCACATGACTGTTTCGGGCGGACTGAGAGGGCCAAAGAAACAGTCATTGTGCACTTTAGTGGGCATACCACTGAGCCCTGGGCCTACTCATGAGTAGAGCAGCCCCAATCACCCTCCCTCCCACCCAGAAAGGAAACATAGCATGAGTACCTCAAAAATGAACCTTCATGGTATTTGTTTCACCGTCTTTGGCCCAATGCTCAAACCCCATAGGTGGATTATCCGCCAATGGGGGTCCCTCACCCACAGGTGCTACCCCTGCACCCCACTATACCCATGGCATCCTCCGCTACACATCACACCTTCCACTCACTTAGACATTGACACGGTGGTGTTATCCGATGCACTCTCTCAAAGTCTGTGACTCAGCCAGCATGAGCCTCAGCCAGGTGGGCTTACACAAGCCTGGGTACAGCATTCACTGCCAAGACTGCTGAGTAATCACACAATGAAGGTGATACAACACGCCTCCCTTAGGCGTGCAGTTTCACTGCTTGTGCAACATAAGTTTGCATCATCTCAGGATCCTCACCCTCCACAGCGTATGGCCAGTGACCCATCCTCTGGCCTCTGATGCAGATATGCGTTGGCCACCATTGGCAATATCCTTTGTGCAGCCCAGTGTACTGTTGGGGCGTGGTATGCAATGTGTACCTCCCTACGTAGTTACTCAGGAGGACATGTACCATTCACAGCTACAAGGGGGACCAGGGTGTCTTCTCACACAAGTCAGCAACATGCCTCCATGCAAACTGGCTGACTACACCACCAGGTAAGGGTGATCACCAATGTCTCAATGCCTACCACCACAGACCAGCAACTCCACTGCACCTCCGCATCCCAGTTCGGGTCACAAATGGCGGGCCACCGATGCCACCCTGAGCCGGGTACTCATTGGTGCTTCCAAGGGTTTGTATGCCATTGTGTAGCAGGAGTACCCAATGATAAGTGATGCACACTGGTATTGCTCAGCAAAGCGCTTGTACTCAGTATTGTAGCCAAGATTTTCTTCTTCCCCTGGGTCTCTGGATGGTCATCATGGCTGTTGGGGGGCTTGGGGGAGTTATTGATCTGTGATGTACTGGGGCCAGGCAAATCCATTCTGCATGATAAATATTTTTAGTATCCTAGTTCTCATTGTAGGTTGACTCATAGGCTTGTTTTTACTGTTGATGCCATAAAAAATAGGGCTGACTAATGTGATTTCCTTTGCCACTAATGTGCCTTTTGTCAGTCATTGCTTGCTAACGTCGGAATTACTAACGCATTTACAGCAGTGTTTCTGGCAGTCATCATTGCAGCCAACAGCAAATCTCGCCATGTCACAACGTATTGTAATAACATCACTAACAGTGCGTTCTTTGTGGGCGATAGGCCGGCACACAGCAAACTTCCGCTAACTAGTGTTGGTGGTAGTTTGAGTGAGCACTTGTACATATGGGCCATAATGTCTCCAAAATGTGCATGCAAACATATCTTTAGGTTGGCAGTATGTTGTGCTTGAAAGGAGGCCAACACCCTGATATCACACACTAATTTACATTTGCCATTGCAGTGTTGCCAGAAAAGTGCATCTACCACTAAGAGCAACATTTCCAACGCAGTGTATGTCCACAGGTCAGTAACAATGAATACCAATGACCAGCACCACTACTGTAACAATAAGTGGTGCAATGTCCATGCAAGTGGGTATGAATGTGAGCATCAGTCTGCATCAGGACATAGATCGCTTGACTGTGACACAGAGATCAGCTTTGATAACCCACATGTGATGCCTCTTACTAAACCTCACTACAATTGAACATACAAACACAACTAACACATTTCCACCTTATTTTTCAGAGGATGCACCTTCCACATCACAACGGGTGGATGACACCAATCTTGTTGACGAAATGGACAACACCCTGCTCTCAATTGACAGTGACACACTGGACGACCTCATTACCACCATACGGTCACCTATAGCACCTCCTGAGAGTGAAAATAGTGTGTTAGCTACTCCAGCTGAAACCCAACAAACAACAACAACAGAATCTGCCACAACAAATATAAGCCATGACTTGGAAAACACACAGGTAGAGTTCCAAAGAACCACTGTAGCTCTACAAAGGGAACTCCTCAGAGAGGTTCATGTGGCTGTGGAGAGTGTGGGTGGCATCCTGCAAGCAATACTCCGAAGCCTGAATCCAGAATTGGGGAACATTGGTACAGAACAAGCCAGCAACAACCAAACACCAGGACTTGCACAATCTCTGGCTAACATATCCAACATTATGAGTCAGAGGCATGTACAAATGCCACCACAAAGTGGCACCAGGGATGTTGCTCAACACCTTCAAAATATTGATGACACAATGAGATACATGCAGCAAAAGCAAGACATGTACATGGCAACTATGACTGCCTTTCATGGTGAATTGCTGACTGTTGTTAAAAATCAGCAAGTAATGTTGAATGCCCTAATGTCAAACTTCATGTCACCAGAATACGTGTTCCCTCACACCTCCTCTGCCACTGCTGGTGGTAGCAGTGATACAACACACCCTGCAGCTGCAGAGCCAACGAAGGCCCAATCTGACAACTCTGAGGAGGAGGACGAGTTAGCAACACAGTTCACGAGGAAGACTGGTCACTAAATTGACACGAAGTCACAGGTGTCATATATCAACAGAAACAATTTGCCTTTGATGAGAAAAATGTCCTAAAGACAATATCATTTAAAAAACGGTAACACCTGTGCCACACATCTTTTGTTTCTCACTCACTGAAGTAGAATACATTGTGACAACAACAATGTATTCATCACAGAGCAAACTACAAATAAAATCTCTTTGTTTCAATACTCACAAACATGTCAACATGAGTGCTGCTTCACTACTTGTGTGTCAAGAACAATGTGCCCTTGTTTCATGTTTGTTGCATTCTACAATATCACTGGGTTTTTTGTTTGTTGCAAAATTCGGACACACGTGAAAGAGTGTGTAAGTACTTGATCAATGTCTGTTTAGTATGAAAATGCAAATGTGAAAATACATGTTCTCATATTGAGATTTAAGGGGCAGATTTACATGAAAGTGCAGCAGCGCAGCACAACAAGCCCTTTGTCTGTGCCACACTGTGTAACTTTCTGAGCACAGGAATGCCACATATGTCCAATGAAATGTGGCATTCCTGCGCTCTCCCCTGCGCTGGCGCTGAAACAGCTGCCATGCGCCTGTGCATGCACCCTTGCACCATGGGGAAAGGATGCCTGCGTCATGGGGAGATTATTTGTTGTGCATGAAGGGGCACCTTCCTGCACAAAAACGGTCACAACAGGCATTTTCCTAACTCAATGTGTGCTGTAGAATGCAGCACGCATTGAAAGTTGAAAAAACGTGGAGAAATGAAAACCTTGCTCCTCATTGCGCCTCCCCATGCCACACCTAGTGGGGCGTAGCATACTGACGCATTGCCAGGTTTACGATTCCTCATAAAGCTGGAAATGTGTCTGGTCCCATGGGTGTTAGGTGTGAACACCCACAGCAACACACTTGGAACGCCCCTTTCACAAATAAAGCTGTGTGTAAAGGTGGCTGTAGTTACAAGGACATGAAAGGCCAGGCAGGGTGGCTATTCACGTCCTTGTAAATATGGGGCAGAGAAAAGCACTGCCAGTGTGTCACAAAAAGTTTCGTACTGGCAGCACAAGGGGATTATAAATCTGCACATAAAACATTAATGATGTAGTGTTAAAAAAATGAACTTGTACAGCCCATGAAATTATTCATTCCAGCAAACAAGATGTGGTCAAAGTTTGACCAGGTTACTTCATACACCAGCCGTGCCACTCAACTCCGCCTGTATACAGACATTGGGTAGTCCAGTCATATGAATTAGCCACTCGTAACACAATGACTACTTGTCCATTAACATGTAATAGCTATCACAACACCGAGAGAGATAATGTGTGGTGTGTACGTTCTGTACATCTGTGTAAGAGACAACCCATATTTCACTTACATATAGCAACATCATACATAGATGACACAGATTCGTGATAGATACACATGCAGAGGTTGTCTGCAGACTCATGATTTGAATCAGACCCATATGTATGTGAAGACCCAAGAGTGTGTACACCAAAAGTTGAAGCACAGGTTTTGGATTAACATGTACAAATATTCATACATGGAGCACCAACCTGCTAGAATGCAAAAATATGATACACTCAAACAGTAATCTGTGTTCACATTCCATGTGCCCAATTACTCACACATACAACATTCTAAATGCTGACCATCAAAGAATATTGTCAAAGGTTGTTAAATAACATTATTTTAATAACAATAAAATAGGAAAGGTATATCAGCAATCATCTAAAACACTCTTACTAAAATATCTTATAAACAAATTTAAAATCTAAAAACCTATCTATACTACCTATGCCTAACCTACCTAACATAACTTAAATCATCCTAAGCTAAACAAGAATCACGTGAGTCCACTAAACATCAGCCCCACCCCCTTAACGCATCAATGCACAATAGACATACACATACTTTTCCTATACATAAACTAAGTAGAAATGTATTAAAACACATATAGATTTTTTGTATTTTTTCTTTTTTTTATGAAAACACGTAAACACACACTGAAGGACCCACCCACCCCTAGATATTATAAAAATACTTTATGAATAAAAAAATAAAGTTATTAATAAGAAATACCTAACTAACCTAACTAAACTAACTATGAGTACCTATATTAACAATGCCACATCTACAATAAAATAACTATGAGTACCTATATTAACAATGCCACATCTACAATAAAATAATTCCTAATTATAAAACATAACACAATATATTACAATATATACAAACAGCCCATCAGATCAGGCTAATAAGATGGTCCACACACTGCTACATTTTGTCCTTTTTGTCAGACATTGCAGCCATCTGTTTCTCAAGTCCAACAATCTTATTCTTAAAAAAATCCACATCTTGGCTTGACATTCCATGTCCACAACACTGTCCCGACGTAGAGGGGGATGCATTGATAGCTCCTGGGGCTGGGGTCGGTGCTTTAGATGGTCCAGGATGCTGGCCTGAAAGCTTGCCATTGCCTTTCTTTCAATTATTGGCTGGGGCGTTGCTAAGCCATGTATTTGCTGCCTTCTGTTTGTCATACAGGCGAGAGGTCCATCGAAACCCCTTCGCTACCTCACAAATGTGGGAGTATCGGGTCTTACGTATGCGGAAACGCCTTTCCTCCTCCGCACTCATGTTATCTCTATGAAAAGAAGTACACGTGTGTCAGTCAATCTGTACATGACTGACAGATGTAGTTAGGAAATGCATTCTATCATGTGCGATGATTCCAACATTAGGGCAAATCATCCGGTCACTGTATGAAGAGCCAGAGAAATGAGAAAACAGTTAACATACATCATGGCCTTTGATCATTTCCACAAAAAATGACATTATCTGGCTCCCCATGCAAAAATCATGTAGTCATGTGATTCTTAATCTGCAACAACTGCTGAGATCAGACAGTGTCACAGTGTGTCCTGGATGAAGATCATCTTTTCTAGACATCTTTGCCGCTGGACCGTTCATTTCACACATCCACAGAGTAATGCACTGTAGTAGCAATTTCCATTTTTGGAAGCAGATATGTGGTTGCTGTCTCAACAACGATGAACCTCAGAATTGATGACACTACTCATGTTGACTGGCATGCAGCATGCCATGTAGTACTAGCAGGGTGAACTACACCTGAGCTTATTTATAAAGTATACATGCACCTTCCTTCAAAACGTTGACTCTTGGTTTTGTGTACATTGTTCAATCTACGACACACAAAACATAGCTACAGTTTGATTACAGCTACTTAGTCCTCATGATAATGGACCAAGGATTCATTGGAGCATCATGAATTAAGTCTTAAGGAGTCAGGACTGTGAAGTCACTTTTGAGTACAAGATGTGCCACACTTGTGTGATGACACAATTAAATATTGTTCTTAACACAGCACAAGGATTACCCCATCCAAATACATAAGGCAGACTGCCATTCCTATAGCTCATTTGCATACAAATGAGTATGGTCTATGGATGTCGTTTGAAAGTGCGGCATTTAGCAGGTATTCCTAGTACGATACATCAGACATTTGAGGCTTGGATGACAAATAACAGTCAGATAACTAAACTTGTTCACACTTAAAATGTCAAGATCGTGAAGAGACATATGACAATGATGGACAATGAGCATGGCCAGTTTGTGCTTGGTTGTTCTCTGTGTTAATACATTGACTCTATGCGAAAAAGCATTGCAACCCATGTACTTATCTAGACCAGCTGACTCCGACCTTGCACCCACACTGCAACCCAGGAACCCCATCCTGTTCAACGATTGGGCACATCACCACTACCCTCATGTAGTGAGGAATGTGGTAAGCATGCCTTCCTCTCCAAACATCATCCATCTGATGCTGCTGTCTCCACTTGGCTTCTGCTACTCCAGTCTAAGTGGCAATGGGCACTCCATTTTACATTGTGGATTGAGGGAAGGCCTGTCTGACACTTTCATGAGTTTTAATATGTCCACGCATGTCTCCACGCAGTAAAACATTCACAATGTGTTTCATCATGGTCTTTGAACTTTGATAGCGTTCAACAAGTTGAGACTGCAGCTGGATGTAGTGATCATACTATAGTTGCCCACATACAGAGTCAAGCTTCCATCCTTGCACATCACCAACATCACAATCAATGATGAATGATACTCACTGGTAGCGTTGTGGTCGTCAAATGTGTTGACCTCCCCCTGTGTATATGGCTGTGGTCCACCTAAGAAACATGAACAGATGTACAATCATGTTGAAATTCCGGACATATGTATATTCTATGCAAAATAAAAGTTAGCGTGACACATGCAGGTAATTACCAGACCATGTAACTCCTTTCACATTGAGTACAGCAATGTTGTGCCACCTACACCTGGACATTGTAAATGCTGGATCACTTCCACATCACAGTTCACTGAGTGTGTAACAAATATGTGGAGCATCCCTGTGAGTTTGCCTGTGCTTCGACAGATTCATGAGACATGCCCTTACGCAGACACAATTGCACAATGATGTAAGGATGTCTGGTCCTAAAAATTGGTTTGTACATGCACATGTGTACACAGTCTTTTTGATGTGATGACTCACAATAGTTGTTTGACTATCTACATGCTTGCAGCATGTTAACCTCTATCGTGTTGCCTGATTGCACACTGATTGGACCTTGCTTGTGACTTTTGTATTGTTTATTGCACATGTCTTGTTGTTCATTTGGCTGCCCGCTTCCCCCTCTGTTCCTGCTGCTGATGCACCCGCGGTGCCTCTACCCTGACGATTCCAGACTTCCAGATGCGCATCCGTAAACCCTTCCCTATTTGATGGTGTTGGATGCATGTCCACACAGCAGGCATGCACAGTATTTGCTCAACAGCCAAACCCCTCTGCAGCCGTCAACAACCCAAACACAACCAGCGCCAGAGGTCATGGATCTCAAAAATCCCTCAGCTATGACTCAGCAAATGTCCTTGCACTGTACCAGTGAAAAATTTCAGAACTGCAAGCTGTACACACAGAGCAACAATCATGGACAGTAATCCTGACTACACTGCCCCCAGACCTTCACCACCGACTGCACACACACAAACTACGTGCACACCAAACTGCACCAACTCGTGATCCCTGAAATGCGACCTCCTCAACGTGTGCTCCCTGCACAGACTAGCCATGGAGATCTGGATCATCATCAACACCCTTGCACCAGATGTTGCGTCACTCACAGTAACCAGGGAAAACGCCACCTTTGCCAACAACATTGCCAACTGCATCACCGAACGATACAAGAATCTGAGGAAGGGCCTGCAACAACCGCCCTGTATGAGGCCTTTCCATTGCACTTAAGAGCTACCTCCAACTCACGAAATCAAGCTCAAGCAACAGCCCGCTCAGCATCAAACACCTACTCTTCCAGATCCAGGCCAGCCCAAGGACAACCCTGCGAGGGACCCTTGGCTACAGACAATCCAGACCTTGAACTGTGTACACCACTTACATCGCAAACATAATTGCACAACACGCCGTCACATACATGTACAACATACTTATAACATACCTCAACTCACAGCTTGACAACCTCAGTGACAACAAATTTGCCACCCGCATTGACAACCTTGCAAACGTCTGACAGACACTTCTTGTCACCACCCACAGCCACAAGCCAGGGCAGAACATCACCACAGCCACTACAGCCAGCCCACGTAACCCCCATGGACTGACCAGCACGGCGTACACCTCCATGTCAACAAAGTATCTGCAAACAAAAATCCTAAATGCACTCCACAAAGGAACAGACACAAGATGAACATAGAACAACTTAAATCAGCCACAAACCAAAAATGCCACCAACACCTTGAACAACACAAACTTCGCAGATAATGGACCCCACAGATGGATCTCAAAATGTGTATATGAACTTGCACCAGTATGTAACACCAACACACAGCAGCACAGGAAGCCAACATGGTTCAAGGCCAACCCACATCAATCGTGACGCACATGCAGACACCTTGTGGAGAAGCAGAGTAACAGCAAATCCCCTGAAGACGGATCCACCTACAAGAACACCATATCTGAATTCCACCCACACATCAGACTTACAAAAAGGAACTTAATCCCACACTCGATCCTCACAAACTCCAGCAATGCAAAGGAACTATTCGGCATCATCAGGGATTTAGCCAAAACACACATTGATAATACAGACATCTCCCCCTCCCAGGACCACGACAACAAGCTCTGCTCCTACTTCCACACGGATGTCATGTGCCTCTAAGACAAGTTCAAAGACCAGACACAGGTCTCTGAAAACACACAATCTTCAAGCAACACCAGCTACCCCTCCATCTCATCCCTGACAACAATCGGAACCCAAGACAACGCATCTACCATGAGATGCATCCACTCATGATCACAAACGGACCCCTGTCCCACCCCTCTTCCACAAAGCTGCTGCAGCCATCACTCCAGCATTAAAAGCTGACGATCAACACCACCGTCAAAAGTGGCATTTTCCACGTCAAGTGGAAGTGCGCATAACTCAGACCCACATTCAATGAGCTACCAATCAACAGCCTGCGCAAACCCCACCCTGCACTTCTTCTTTGCAACTGTAAAGACCTGACTCTTCAACTGCACACAGCTGCTCCCCCGCGCATTCAGACCCTCACATGTGAGTAGCGCACTTATAATTTCAATGATTGGTTGGTTGGTTGGTTGATTGATGCCTCATGCTTACATAGACATCCTGACTTATGTATATCATGAGAGTTACATAGGATAGGGCCAGATTTCCAAGAGAGTGCCGCAGTGAGGCACCACAAGCCCTTTGTCTGCACCACACTGTGTAACTTTCTGAGCACTTGAATACAACAGGGCCAATTTCCAAGCCCCCTGTGCCACCAGTACGTCACTTTTGTTGACGTACTGGTGGTGCCTTGTCCTGCTCAATATTTACAAGGACATGGAAATCCAGCCTGCGTGACTTTCCATGCCCTTGTGAATATGCTCCCTTTACACGCAGTAGTTTGCGTGGAAGGGATGTTCCATGGGTGTTGCTGTGGGTGTTCCCATGCAACACCCATGTCCACTGATGCATTTCCAGATTTACGAGAAAGCGTAAATCTGGAAATGCATCAGAACGCTACGCCACCCTAGGGGTGGCGTAGCGGGGTGCAACGAGGAGAAATGTTTTCATAAGCTAGATCAATTCGCTCCGTGTGCCGCTCGCGGTTTGTGGTTTGCTGCTTGTGGCCCGGTTCGGTTGTGGTTGGTCGCTCGCAGCGGAGGGGGCAGAGAGGCTAGAGCGGGTGAGGTTTATCCCACCTCCTCGGCGCATTTTGCTCACTCTCACTCTGCCCGCACTGCGCTGCTCCCCTGGCCTCCCAGCCCCACCTGTACCTCTGCACTTGCTCTTCTACCAGCCTGTTTACCTGCTCTCTGCACCTGCTCTTTGCTCCTTGCCATGGCCCTGAGACACCTAGAGGTGCCGCGGTGGAGCTTAGAGGAGCTTAGAGGAGCGCGAAGGAGCAGTGTCACAGGAGGGGGGCAGGGGAGGGGACGGTGCGCGGGGCTCGGCGCAGTGGTGTGCGCTTTGGTGCAGAGGGGGCAGCATCCGAGCCTGAGCTCCAGCCCAGTCCATTGACCACAGCACCTCAAGGAATAAAGACCGGCCCCCCGGCGCGGGACTCCGGTCGCACAGCACGACACTCCGCCTCGCAGCTGACTTGCCCACCCTTCCATCCCCCCCAATTTCAGCTCCACTTCAGCTCCACTTTACAAAACCAGACTATTGAGCACTACAAGGGGAAAGGAGGAAGGGAAAGGCAAGGCAACAGCCATCGGACCATCGGGATCTCTGCCAAGGACCAAGCCAAGCCAAGGAAAAAGTGGGGGGGAAACCGGGAAGGGGCACCCACAATACTCACATCAACCACAACAATGAGATCAGAGAAGGCAAGACAGCAGGCGGCGCCGAACCCTAGCAGGAAAATGCGCAGGACAATAAAGAAGACATCCGGCAAAGAAAGCACAGAAGACCTGACGACAAAGGAAGAGGAGACCCTGCTGATCTCCCCACTCCTCAGCAGCCCGCTGGCACAGCCGATTGCCAATGCAAGTAATGCAACCATCGGGACCATCAAGACTAAAAGTTATCAACTGAAAATATGCACCAAATTCTCCTTCTTAAAAGATGCCGGGCCGGTCTTATGCCTAGCCAGCAACAAAGAAAGCAATCTTCCAACTCCTCTTCAACCCATCAAAATACTCCACTCTGCGCAACAGCAGTCAAATGTAGACTATGAGGGGTTTTCGGCCGGCAGGGAAATGTCATGCGCAGCAAGACTCCGCGAAGCAAGTGCAGAAGATGAGAAGCTCAAAGGGAACAAGGAACAGGGGAATAAGGCACATGAAGGAACAAACAAGGTTAAACAGGACCAATCGGAGCTGACATCAAAAGAAAACACCAATAAAAACATCAACAAAATTAACGTAAGGGAGATAGATGGCCAATTTCAGACCAACAGTTATATAGAGGCCACGAAAGAGGAAGGGAACAAAAACATCAATAACCACACTCCCCTCAGCGACAATAAGGAAGGAATCCCGATCAATTGGGCACCACACAACCTGGGAAATGTGGGGCTGAAACACCATGAACGCCAAGAACATGGAAACCTTGTCAATAATAACATCAATAATAACATTAACAAAAACACCACCTTAAGGGAAGAACCGGGTACCCTCAAACTCCACCAACAACAAAAGGAAAAGGTAACGGAAATGGAAAATCAAAGAAAAGACCTTAACAATGCAAAGCAAATCTGCTGCTTACTCCCTCCAGGGCTTGAGCCCACGGTAGAAACGACGGGGAACAACGACCCCATGCACATGACAATCAAAACGGCGGCGGGAGAAACTCAGCCCACTCCTCAGATACCACTGGAAAGGCAGACCCAACCAACTCAGGAACAGCCGCACGGCCGTCATGGCCAATTGCCTGCAGGTACTGCGCAAGATGAACTAAAAAACAATATACAATGGCAACACACCTCAACAACGCAGGAAATGGAACCTGAATCATCCTACCTCACCCCAGAGGAATGGGAGGAACTGGTTGCCTCATACTCTCTCGCGCCCCAAGCTGAACCCCAACGAAGAAACAGCTCACCAAGGATTAACATAAAACACTCCAAATTGCAGGAAAAAGAAGACATTTGGACTACTTTGCTACACACAATGCAAATGTCGGTAAACGCCATGCAATATCAGTCCGACAAGATGGACATCCAACTGTCAGTTCTCAACTCCCTCTCGATCTTTGTCGCAAACATCGATGACAAATTGGCAGACCTCAATAATTTGATCAGAAGAGCACAAGCGGAGACACAAATAGTACAGACTAGCTGCACCTGCGTAACCATTGTAGATAAGCTGGCAACCCTCCCAACGGTAATGGACAACCTCCTATCTGACATAAGAGACGCTGTGTCACGGAAATCACCATCAAAAAAACTAGCCACAACGAGAAAGGCCGAGCAACAACCAACACAACTCTGACAACTGAGGACCTGCCCCAGGGCATTATTGACCAGAAACTGGAGACTAGTCTGCCCGATGAGGGCTCGGTCCCGACAAGATCAGAGGAAAAAAATCAAACAAGGTAAGGATTACTGATATCCTCGCCAATGTCCTTAAGGTGCAACACGGCACCCAACAGCAGACTCCCCGGAATGATCCTTTCACCAACCAGCTCGCTCACATCCAAACAGCGAAGGAAGCTGAAGAGAAAGGGGCGAAACCAAAAGTTAATTCAAATAACATCATCTTGCAGGGGCAAGAGCCATGGACGGGGGAAAGATCTCAAGGAAGATCCCCAGACACTCTAACCCAGGCGGGCGACGGGACAGAGTGTCATCAGGAGCCACCAGAACGCTTGACCCAGGAAGAGGGGGTAGAAGCAAAAGGAAGCAACTCCCCCAAAATAATCACAAGCGGTGGAGAAGCCCCAAAGAGCGAACCCTGCAAAAACAGAGGACGCACACAAGAGGGCACAACTGACGGTGTGGAAACAACTACATCAAGCGAATCCCCTGAGTCAGCGGACACACTTATAGTTAATCAGGAACCGCCCATAGACCAAACAGCACATCTGAACTCCACAACAATCATGTTACATCCCGAATACAAGTCAAAGGGACGGATCGACATACTAAATAGAGGAAACATCCTACATTTAATAAACTCCATCAATAGCCTGAAGAACATAAGATCTAATGACCTAGAGTCAATAGAATTTGTGGAGTCTCCAAGACATCCGGGCGTGGAAGCGACTAAAACAGTTTGGGCCACACCTGGGATAGCAGACGAAGTTTTAAAAGAATATACCAAATTTAATACCTGGGGCATCAAGCTGCGGCCCTTTGCCAAACCAAGATACCCGGAACCCCTAATCACTATTTCGGAAAATCAAAAAGAGTCCGGGGGTACCCAATTGAGCACATATTCAGTGCTACGCGGAACCCGCAGCAAAAGTGCCGAGGGCAAAGAAATTAGAGATCAGCGGCTCCATAGGTCCAATGCAACAGAAAGTGGCTATCCAGGACCATAAACATCAAAAATCAAAATCTGTGACAAACCAAGCTCCCTGTACCCAACACCAACACCAAAAATTCCCTTAAACTTTGCTCGTGGAACATCAACGGGGTGGGAGATAAGACTCTGGATCTGGAACTGCAACTCTACCTACAAGGCTTTGACATAATCTCATTCCAGGAAACTTGGTGTGAATCACCGCCAGCTTTAAATGGATTCAATCTGCTCTCCCTACCTGCCATAAAGAGTGCTAAATTCGGACACAGCAAGGGAGGTCTTGTTACATATAGCTCTATAAAGAGCATTTATGCTATGGAGATAATGACGCACAGCTTAGCACCTCCAAACACTATGCAAGTGCTTAGATTAACCCTACAGGGGGAGGTAAAAAATTAGCAGGTAATTCTCATAAATCTCTATCTACACCCTCGCGATAGAACTAAAGGCATCTTGCAGCTGAAGGAGGAGCAAGAGAAAATTCTAACGGAAGAGCAGACCAACAGCCTGATCATCACTGGGGATTTCAATGCAAACATGTTCAGGAGTACACCTGAAGATATTGATATGGAGGAGGACCCTTTTGCATGGACCGCAGTAATACAAGATAACAATGCAGGTGGGAGACACACGAAAACAGCACAGAGGCTTTTATCAATCCTGGAGCAGCTGGGCTTCCGAGCATTAAATGGAAGATTTCCAGGAGACCGCCCACAGACTGCAACATTCCACAACACAGTAGCAAGCACTACAATAGACTACACATTTGTCTCTCGCTGTATGTTCCAAAAAGTAACGGACTATCATATTGGAACCTCTGAATACAGCGATCATTTGCCACAGGAAATTACAATAGGTTCAATCTTCATACCACAAATTTTGCCAGCAAATATTCATCATTCAGAATTCACATCTAATGAAAAGAGAATAAAATGCAAAATGGATGACCCGGAAGGCTTTCTCATCCTTGCAAAACAACTTGTGGAAGAAGCACAAACCGCAGACTCTGACAGCCTGAGAAGTTGGGAGATGTTCACAAGAAACTTAGGAAATAAATATGGTGTAAAAAAGGGAACCCACCTAAGCAGGAGTTCAGGACTCGCTTGACCCAAATGTCCCTATTTCCATACTGGAAATAATGCGCAACTGAAAAAGCTTAAAATGCTGATAAACCGCGCACTTCGGAGATTGAAGAAAAGCGACTCCGATTCCACGACCTTACAAGAACTGAGGGAATTGAAAGTCAAGCGCAGGAAATTAATCAGGCGCCTCAAAAAAGACGCTGAGGAAGCATTTTGGGCTAAACTTTTGCATGATATTAAAAACAATAACAGTGTGCAATTTTGGCTAAAGATCAACACTCTTTCCAACCCGTCAAATCTAGGCATTAACTCACACGTAACAGAAGAGGCTTGGACAACCTTTCTACAAGCTCACTTCAACAAAGACCAAGAAACTCAATCTCATATTGACAGTCTTTTGTCCGAAAGCGAAGAACCAACCTCTCAATTGTCTTCTAACATAATTTTAGAACAGCCTCTTATAATTACAATTAAGCAAATTTGCAAAAGAATATCAAAGGGTAGGCGCCAGGGAGCTCCAGGACCAAACGGGATCCCACTCATACTATTCAAACAAGACCCGGAATACTGGACATCCGTATTAAAACCGACCTTTGAATCAATCCTGCGTACATCGACGATACCATCCTCATTGAGGGGCTTGATCATCTCCCCCATTTATAAAAAAGGCAATAGGAACAACCCAAAAAACTACCGGTTGCTAGCTCTACTTGATAATGAAGCCAAATATTACGCAGGATGGCTCCTACAAGAATTAACATCCTGGGCCACGGAAATTTCAGCAATCCCGATAAACCAAACAGGCTTTTGCAAGAATATGGGTACTACCACCAACATCATGACCCTTTCACTATTGATAGACGCCGCATTTGTCTCAAAACAGCCCTTGTACCTATGCTTCATCGACTACAGCTCAGCGTTCGACCACATAAATAGGAACTTACTGTGGCAAAAACTAAAAAGGCTGAATATTTCACCACCACTTCCAAAACAGCTAGCCCTATTGCACAGTAACACCTGGGTGCAAGTAAAATTGGGCACAGGAGACCACCTAACAATGAAGATCCCAACTACCACCGGATTAAAGCAAGGCTGCGTGCTCGCCCCGCTACTTTTTAATCTTTTCATGGCAGAGCTTTCGATTACCCTCAACGGAAGCAATTCGCACGCTCCCAAAATAGGTGGCCTGCAGCTGTCTAACCTATTTTACGCAGACGACTTGGTGCTCATAAGCCAGACACCAGTGGATTTACAGCGTCTGCTTGATATTACATCTCGGTACTTGGAGGAGAACAAACTCAGTATTAATAGAGAAAAAACTAAAACTCTTTGCGTGAACTGGCGCAAAAAAAGTCACAACCTCACTGGTACTTGGAGTCATGTAAACTGGAAGCTGTACAAAACTACAAGTAATTGGGAATCCTTATTGATGACAAAGGAAAGTACACAGCTCAACTTGAGGCCATAAAAAAAAAGGGACTAATGACCGCTGTGGCACTAAGAAACCTCAAGAATAACATCTCTGGACCAAATCTTCTCCCCTTAACCAGAGTGATCCAGACGAAACTCATACCATCAATCAGCTACGGAAGTGAAGCTATGAGAGGGAGAGATGCAGAAACTTTGGATCGTATAATAGCAAGAGCAATTTGAATGATTTTTGGGCTACCAGGATATACATCTCCCGCACAATTAAGGCTGGAGTTTGGGATACAAAGGCAAGAGCTCGCCCGCAAAGGGGCATTCATCAAAAGTTGGTTTAAAATTAAAAGGGGCCCGCCTGACTCACTAAACACGTATCTGTGGAAGGAACTGAACACTAAGGGGGCATGCCCAGCCCGACGTTATTTGGACAATTCACTTAACCAACTGGGACTGCAGGAACTTTGGGAGCTACCAGCAACCTTTGTCAGCTTTAAAAAAATAGTACATAACGTGGTCAAAAAGGAATCACTCACACATGACAAAGCTGCCCTGACAGAGCGCGCTCATGGCTGGTTTACCTTGCAGTCCTACAGCAAGGCATCACCGCAAGCCTATCTTCTCACCAGCTTTTCCAGAGCAACAAAAGAGAAATTCCTGAAATTCCGCCTAAGCATACTACCATCTGCATACCACATGCCGCCCTGGCTACGCCCCCCGAAGCCAGCAATCTGCCGACTCTGCGGGGAGGGGGAGGAGGATATAGTGCATCTGCTAACTATATGCAAGGCCTTAAAACGGGAACGACGGATCTTGCTAAGACCCCTCTTCAATAAGAAACACATTCGAACATGCAGACAAGCAGTGTTAGCATCCTTCTCTGGCGAGGATGTCCAACTAAGCTGTCGCCTGGTAAAATACCTATCCGCCGCTGAAACGACCATAAAAAGGCAGGCCAACCAGGTTGCAGACTGCATCACAGCTGAACGGACTATGGTACTTTGATCCAATCCTTATAAGACGCTGCCTGTGCTGCTGCCTTAAATGGGAACTTTAGTTATGTCAAAGATTGGTACACCATGCACTTTAAAGGACTGTGCTGCTGGCTTAAATGGGAACTTTAGTAATGACAAAGATTGGTACACCATGCACTTTAAAGGACTTGGACTAGGCAGACTGCCCTCTCCAATTCCCTTTCATGCTGACCAATCTGTCCTTCCCAAATACCCAATGTCTTATAACGCATGCATTGTTTTAACTCTATTGCAAGACTCTGTATATAGCTTTGCACTCAGTATCCAACGACCTCCAATGAATGCATTGTCTTCTACCCTACAGAAAGATCCCTGCAAAACAGCACTTTTTGCACTTAGCACTTTACCCTGTTGCAAGTTAGGCCGAACACCAACGCCTCTCATCAATATCATGTAGATGTAACATCCGCTGCTCTAACACTTTGCACCTTTTATCTACATGAGGCATCCTCTCCAGCTCCGCCCCTCCACTTAAACTTGCTGCTAGGCACTAGACCAACACAGCCGGACATCTTACGTTGCTTTTTAAAGTATGCACTGTTTTACTGTTTTACTCTATAGCAAGTTTATAGCTATAGCTGCCCAGCTCTCAGCTCCCCCAAGCACCCCACGCCTCTATGCGTGTACCGTTTTACTATATAGTAAAACCTCCGCAAACAGACGTTCTGTAATTAGTATCTCTTTTTGGCGTAAGATAAGCAGAACACTTACGACCTTCAATAGAATCCTGTAGAAGTAACAACTGCTGCCTTTGCATTCTGCACTTCCTTCTACATGCCTAGCCTGCCCGATATTATGTTTTATGTTGTTCAATTCTATTCTTGGATCACATTTTATCGAAATTTTATTGTGTTTTAACAACGATCTATTTTATGTTACTACAAATGACAAAAATGAAATGCATGATTGTAAAGGTTTTAATTAACTGTACAATAAACTCAACTACCAACTACCAATTTCTCCTTGTTTTTTTCATCTCTCAATGTGTGCTGCATTCTGCAGCACACATTGGAAAAGGAAATCACCTCAATAGATTTTTTTTGTGGAGGAAGGTGCCCCTTCCTGCACATAAACAATCTCCCCACAACGCAGGCATCCTTGCACCTTGGTGCAAGGGTGCCAGTGCTGGCACATGGCAGCAGTTTGTGTGCCAGCGCAGGGGTAAGCACAGAGATGCGACGTATTGTTGTAAATATGTTGCATCCCTGCGCTTCGAAACTAACGCAGCTTGGCGCAGAAAAATGACTTGCTGCACCGTGCTGCTTTAGTTTCTTGTAGATCTGCCACATAGTTTATAGCATCACAGAAATATTTCCACCTTTGGCACTGGTGCTTGTGTGTGTGCAAATATACCATTGAAAAGTCAACATCAGATAAATTGGTTACAACATATGTGTCTGTGACCGCACAACATGCAATTAGTTCCTTGAGGTCAGATGTATTTTCTCAGACACCATTGCAACACCACAGAATCTATCAGAAAATATGGACAGTGCAATGTATGGCATTGCTGTGCACCTCTTACAAAACCAATATGACTCATATTTTACATTTACTTACCAGTTGGCCCACCGACCTCCAGGCCAAGATGGCACAGCAAGTCTCCCTCTCGGTTAATCACATCCTGCCAGCGGTGTTTGATTTGGTGGGGTGTGCGTTGCACGTCAAAAATCCTTGCAAGGTGGTGCTGGAACCTGACCCACCTCTGCTTCCATTCAGGTGCTGGGTAGCCCTTGCTTACCCGGCCCCCCGTGCTGATCATTCGTGGAAGGAAATGATAGATTAGCCAGATGAGAACACCAAACTGCCTGTTGGACATGTTCTTGGACCTGCTGGACATGCTGAGTTATGAGTAGTTAGTTTAAATGAAACTTAAAAATAGTTAGAAAGGAAACTTATTGAAAAATAAAATGCAGAAAAAAGAATTTACCCCGCCCGTATAATAATCCTACACCTAACTACCCCTATTAAACACACACACCCCAAAATACAACTATTTAGACCACACACAAGACTTACAAGTGACAAAAGACAGACCAACAAATGTTAAAACTACACACAGGACTGACAAAACACACTCCAAAATCCAATCACAATCTCAGCACTCCACACCAGCCTCCTCCACCAAGCACACTCCTAGAGATAGTAAGAGAAAGTGAAAGTAACTGTGTACTTCCTGGTTTACAACATTCTAGAATCATTGCATCATTTCCTGCTTAGATGCGACACGTTTTGACGTTTTGCGTCATATGTCAGAAGATGCGTCGTGTTTTTGACTCAATTGCCATTTCATTTCACATCTGCATGCGTGACGTTTCTCTGTTTTGCGTGTGTTTCCTGTTTGTTGCGTTTGGCCTCATGCGTTAACATGCATTTGTCAATACAAAGCGTGACGGTTTTAAGTTTGTGTCGCGTTTTGTTCAGATGCTACCTGTTTTTGATTATTTGCGACACTTTACGGTCGGATGCGACACGTTTCAGGGTGTCTGAGTGAGTCAAGGCAGATTTGAAGAGGCATCAGGCTTGTAAGTTAGCGACACTTCACGGTCGGATGCAACAGGTTACAGGGGGTCTGAGTGAGTCAAGCCAGATTTGAAGATGCTTTACGCTTGTGACTTTGCGACCCTTTACGCTCGGATGCGACACGTTTCAGGGGGTCTGAGTGAGTCAAGCCAGATTTGAAGATGCTTTACGCGTGTGACTTTGCAACACTTTGCGGTCGGATGCGACACGTTTCAGTGGTCTGAGTGACTCAACCCAGATTTGGTATTGAATAGATGGATATGTGTGGTGTTGTGCAAGGGATGTGTCTCGTAAAGTACGTGTGTATTCCTTCTCAACATGTTGCATGATTTGATGATGAGTTGTGCTGTTTTCTGTCACCAACATTCACGTACATCATGGGATATGTGTACATGTTATTTAAAAAATTGATTGGTTGGTTTGTGGTAATTTTAAGTTGGACTTGCACAGCAGGTGGATAACATTGCATCACGCATCGTTGGCATTACCTGCAGTACATTTGCTACCATGTCACAGTGAGGAACCATGTGGCTTCTTTTCAGGCCCCTTGTGGCGCTGGTGCACCACTTTTCACATGTCAAAATGTGACACATCAGCGGCACAAGGGGCTTTTGAATTAACCCCTGTGTTTTAGTGAGTGATGGGAGGTGCCACTTTCGGCAGCTATGCATGTCATCCACACCACACAGACATCCTTAGATCATGGTGCAAGGGTGCCAGAACCACCGCATGTCAGCTGTTTGTGCGCAATTGCAGGGTAGTACACAACAATGCAACATATCATTGTGATAATGTAGCATTCCTCTGCTCCAAAAGTGCCACAGCTTGTCACAGTCAAAGTGCTTGCACTGGCATGCAGCGGCAGTTTCATGTTAATCTGCACATATGTATTTGTATCATATGACCTGTGAAGCAAATGGACACAAAGTTGATGCTCCTACTTAATTTTTTATTGTGATATTGATGCATATTGTTACAAAAGTAGATTTGCTACATCATGTGAAGAATTGTGTGACAATGTGTGTGCGACGTCTTATCCTTGCTGCAGTGTGGTGTATGTCTCGTCCTTCTGCTTCAGCTTCATCATTGCCATCATCCATTTGTTCCGGGGGCTGTTCCTCTTCATCCCAGGGCACATTTGTTTTGACACATATGTTATGGAGTATTGCACATGTCATTATCATCTTGCACACAGTTTCTTGAGAATAGAGTAGCCTTCTGCCAGATAAATCTAGGCAACGGAACCTGGACTTGAGCATTCCGAATCTTCTTTCTATGATGTTTCTAGTTCTGCAATGGGTATGGTTGTATGCCTTTTGCGGATCAGTCTGTGGATTTCCAAATGGTGTTATCAACCACTTCTGTAGGCCATATCCTTGATCAGCTGTAAGTGGAAAGTAAGTAAAATGTGTTACTTTTGGGTGACATCAATATACATGGCATGTTTTGTACGTCATATTTGTGAAGATTGTAATAGTGAATATTACAGGTGCCGATTACATGTTGTGTTTAAAGTTGGTGGTCATATTCACGTGCCCCTTGCGCTGACATTACGTCACTTTTTGTGATGCACTGGCAGCGCATTACACTGCCCCATATTTACAGGGACAGGAAAAGCCACCCTGCGTGGCTTTTCCTGTCCTTGTTAATACGGCCCCTTCACACGCACCACTTTCCGTTATAGTGCATACATGGGTATTGCTGTGGGTGTTCTCACGCAACACCCAGGGAACCAGACACATTTCCAGATTTAAGAGGATTAGTAAATCTGGATATGCGTCAGTATGCTATGCCGCCCTAGGAGTGGCGTAGCAAGGCGGTACAAGGACAAATGTTTTCTTTTCTCCTTGTTTTTTTCCACTTTCAATGTGTGCTGCATTCTACAGCACGCATTGATAGTGGAAAATGCCTGTAGTGATAGTGTTTGTGCAGGAAGGTGCCCCTTCCTGCACAAACACAATCTCCCCATGACGCAGGCATCCTTGCACCATGGTCAAGGGTGCCTGCGCCGGCACATGGCAGCTGTTTGTGCAACAGCGCAGGGGACAGCACAGGAATGCAACATGTTATTGTACATATGTTGCATTCCTGTGGTTTGGGAGAGCCACAGCATGGCACAGCCAAAGGGCTAGCAAGTCCACGCAGCGGCACTTCCTCGGGAATCTGTCCCTGAGTTTCCCATTGTTTGTGACACCTGTCACTACACTTGCTGTCTATCAATTGATGCGCATGACAAGGGATGGTGCTTTACAGTGCATGTTTTATTTGACTGAAAGGTGTGTGGTGTTGCAATGTGTGAGTGATACATGTGTAATGTTTTGGTTGAATGCACACTTTCCAACATTGTGCATTGCACATCTGGGCACATTTCAATATGTGAGTCCGACAAAAACAAATTCTGTGCAAAAGAGAGTCAGTTGCATGGCATAGTGGTCCTACACATTTTGTTAACGTTATGGTTTGATGTCTTTGGCCCTGCATTATCACTCATTTGGTTGACATGCCCCTGAACAGGTACCTTTGTCACATGGTGCACCAATACATGCATCCTGTGTGTAATTGATATGTACACTTATATACACATAAAAGCACATGCACATTCAATTTGGATGGTTTGCTATTTCCATGCATTCCTTACAATGCATTGCACCTTTCAATTGTTAATTTGTGTTAGATGCCATGTGTGCATATGTCGACAGTGTGACTAATTGATCTTCACAACTTTATGTAGGATATTTGCATGCATTCCTATCTGGTGTCCCTTGGCACTTTAGGTTATGCTGCTATGTATGTATGCAGCTTTGGACTGTATGGTATGTGGTTATAGTGTATATGTGGTTTTGCATTTTCACATTGACTTCTTGCATCATTCGGACACAAGGGCATGTAATGTGGCAGAGGGTCAGCTATTCTTGCAGAGTATATTTGTATGAAAATTTATTTATGCTTACCTACAAGGAGCCCATTGCCATATTGTCCATTTTGGAAACGGTCATTGATGATGCTGTTTCTGAATATATATGAATCATGCACACTCCCAGGATATTTGGCAAGTACATTGATGTATAGTCCCCGATGGTCCACAATGGCCTGGACATTGATGGAGTGTGTGTGCTTTCGGTTGCGGTATAGGTGTGAAGTTGCTACTGGTGGTATCAGCTGAACATGCGTGCAGTCCATTGAACCAAGTACATGTGGGAAGCCAGCAATGGCATAGAAGCCTTGTTTAATGTCCATCTGCTGCTGGGGTGTGTTTGGGAAATGGATGTGCTGTGGTGTGAGCTGAATGATGGCATCCAAGACAGAAGGGAGGAAGGCGGAGAAAGATGCCTGTGAGACCCCTGCCACTCGTGCTGCTGTTGCTTGAAAAGATCCAGAGGCCAACATGTGTAAAACCACCAGTAGCTTTGTCTGCGGTGGGATGTTGCTGACCCTTTCATTTGGAGTCTGTAGCTGTGGTGTGATCTGCCACAGCAGGGTCACAATAGACGCTTTCCTAAGGCGATACATTTTAATGACTTGTTCATCCCGGAGTCCAATGAGGGTGGTCCTTTGATGGTAGATGCGCTCCCTTCTCCTGCGCTGCCTTTGTGGTAATGGTGGAGGGTGAGGTTGTGGGATTTGTTGTGGGGGTGGTTGTCGTCTTCTTGGTGCAACTCCCAGCTGCAGGATTAGGAGGTCCATGTTGCCTGCTCTGCTGCAAAACTGCTCTGCTGCACTTCTATTCAATTTATGTGGTACTTGCGTCATTTCCTGCGCGTGGGTTTATGAGGCGTAGGCTTGCGAGCGCATTTTCAAATTTGCGTGACGCATTTTCTAGATGTGTCGCCGCGGGGAATTGTTGTAAATATGCCTGCGTCGGAAATGCGTTGGTTTTTGAGTGGGAACGCCTACCTTGCATATCTTAATACTTTCGTGACGCAGCCGAATCTCGCGCAGCTCCATTCCGTCGCATCTCCGTTTACGTGACGCATCTCCATAGATGCGTCACCTTGCAAATTTTGCGTAAAAAAAACCCCACCAATGCATCATGAAAAGTGATGCATCGGTGGCGCAAGAGGCTTGTAAATCTGCCCCATTGTTTTGAATTGTTCATTTTGTATTTGTTGTAGTTTTCAGCTTTATATTCATATTCTTCATTATTAGAATTATTCCTTTGTGTAACAGATCTGGTGACGTGGGCGTGCTTTATTATGGACTGCAGAGTGCATCATGTAGAGGGCTTTAAACGTTTCTAGAGCACATGTGAACATACCAGAAAGTGAGGGTCAATAGAGGGGAATGTTGGATTCTGTAAGCTGCAGGAAGTGAGGGCCACCAGAGGAGCTGTGTCATTCTGTATGCTGCAGGAATGGAGGGTCAATACATGAGTTGCTGTATTCTGCACGCTGCAGGTAGTGAGGGTCAACAGAGGAGCTGCAGGATTCTGTGTGTTACATGGAATGAGAGTCAATAGACAACATGCAGGATTCTGTGCATTGCTAGTGGTGAGGATCAAAGACAGGCTGCTGGAATCGGTACACTGCAGGAAGTGATGGTTGATAGAGAAGCTCAGGGACTCTCTATTTTGCAGGTGCTGAGGGTTAAAACACGAGCTGTGGGATTCTGTATGCTGTAGGAAGTGAGGACCAATAGACAAACTGTGAGAATATGTAGACTGCATGAAATGAGGGTCAATAGATGATTTTCAGCATTCTTTACAGAAGAACAGAGGGTCAGTTGACAAGTTGGGACCCCTGGCTTCCCCTTGCAACCCCTCACACTGTCTTTGTCAACCCTGGTCACAGAGGTGACAAAATCAGTCAGATGAACACAAGGGCAGCTCCTCGTTATGGTTATCAGTTGGGGCTCCACATTCATGTTTTTTTACCAATTTTCTATTACACTAGTTGTGAATAATATTACAAAATTCATTATAAGTGTATTAAACAATGAGGATGATATTGGGAAATAGGCTGAAGAAAGTAAAAAATACTTTTAAATGTGTGTTGTGTGTGCGTGCAGGTAAGAGTGTGTTTATGTGAGTGAAAGAGTGTGTGAACGTGTGTGTATCTGTAAGCATGTGTTTGTAAATGAAAGTGAGTAATAATGTGTGAAAACTAGAGTCATTGAGGAAGTATGAGTAAATCAGAACAAGGGAAACTGAGTGACTGTAAGAGGGAGAATGAATGCATGTGAGGGCATGTTAGAGATTGTGAGAATCAACGTGATTGTGAATTAGCGAGAGTGACACTAAGGGGCCGATTCCGATTCCGGCCGGAAAACGTACCGACCGACTCGGAGTCGGAATTTATTCCGACCGACACGTACCGGTGCAGCCCGACCCGCCAAGTACGATGAGAAGCAAGCAAAACCCGAGCAACTCGTACGGAACACAAGCCGAACGACCGAGCCGCGCGGAAAACAGCAATCCGGCCGGAAAAACACGCGATTCGAACCGACCGACTCGCACCCGGAACAATCCCGAACGAGACGTACCCGCGAACTCCCACCCGCCAAGTACGATGCAAGGCGTGGAAAACACGACCGAGTCGCACGGAGGACAAGCCGTACGACCGACACGCATACAAAACTGCGAGGCGAAGCAACCCAAAACACCGCGACCGACGCGTACGCAGCATAGAAAACAGCACAAACACAGCGTGAACGAAACGGAGAAGCCCGTACGAGACAACTGCAGGGTCCGACTCGGTCACAAGAACGTCTCCTACATGCACGAAAAGTACAAAGGGAAAATACACAAAAAAAGGCCAAACAAGCAATTACAAAGCCAATAAATACTGGGGGGCAGGGGCATGGAACAAAGACACACCCACAACTCCACCCATATAAAGGACACAAATCCCTACCATGATCCTTTGCAAATTCAAATTACCTGCCAGCACTCAACAGACAGCAACCACACACCCACAGCTCATCCATCACACAAGCCACACACCATCAGCACCCCAACAAATAGAAACCTCACATACACCCAGCAAAACACACACTCACACACCTTCACCTGCACACCAACACACACATCACTCACCATCACCACCCATCACCATGCCCCCAAAGAAGAATCATAAGTTCCTAGATAGTGAATTGGAAGTCCTGGTAGATGAGATCCTCAGGGTAGAGCCACAGCTCTTTGGTACACTGGTCCAACAGACACCCATGTCACAGAAAACAAAGATGTGGGAGAGGATCGTCGACAGGGTGAACGCACAATCACCATGTTTGCGCACAAAGACAGACATCCAGAACAGGTGGTATGACGTGCACAGGAGGGTCAAGGAGCTGTTGAAGAAGGACTACCTCTTGAGCCAACACACCGGCAGTGGCCCTCCTGCCAAGCCAGTATACCTCAGGCCCTGGGAGGAGAAGGTGCGGGCCATCCTACCACCAGTGAGCGTCTATGGACTAGAAAACATCCCAGAGCCTGGTGAGTACACAACAAATGTACACAATATTCTGTGACTACACACACATCACTGTCAAGGGGAGAGTCAAACCATGCACTCTTAGCAAATACACAGCAACCAGAACAGAATCATCCCAAAATGTGTATGTCAGTCAGATAAACACAACACATGCCATCTCAAAGTGACATTTAACTGTGTCATCACATGTACAAACACAACTACAACTAAAGCTAGGCAGTGGCACAAATATAACTGACAAACACATCCAGACAAATAGCCACCACTACAACACCACCACACAGTGAAGCCCACTGAAAGAAAGGAAATATGTGTATGCTGGGCAAGTCAGTGTAGCCAATAGCATGATGGGAGTCGTAGGCACAGATATTGGTCACCCCCACAACTGTCCCATCAACACCACCATGAACCATGCACACATCACAGGGAGTGGAAAAGGACTCACAAGATGGCTGACACTGGGTACTGCTGTGGGGAGCACAAGGCCCTGCTGGCAACTGTGCAACAACCAACAGCAGGACACCACTGACTGACATCCTGAAAGACAACTTGCACTCCCTGCAATGGAAGCACGTTCCATGGTGGGATATCTGGCTGGGTGGGAAGGAGGACTCACAGCACTGACCATAGTCACAAGCACCTCCCCTCACACACCCCCTCAACACAAACTCCACAGAACCCACCTGGGAGAATGCAATGCCTCACATCCTAACTGAAGATCCCACAAAGAACCACCACCCTGGGTTATGCTGTGTGAAGCACAGGGACACTCTTGGGACTTTTAGCCAAACAACTGCCAGGACAACACTCCCAGCCATCCTGTCAGCACAGGCAGCCCACCCCACAGGGAAGCAGAGTCAAAAGGAAGGAAGGATGGGCATGCTGGGAAGGGGGGTGGAGGCAATAGCATGATGGGAGTTGTAGGCACAGATATTGCTCAGCCTCACAATTGGCCCATCAACACCACTCTCAACCATGCTCACATCACAGGGAGTGGAAAAGGACTCACAAGATGGCTGACACTGGGTACTGCTGTGGGGAGCACAAGGCCCTGCTGGCAACTGTGCAACAACCAACAGCAGGACACCACTGACTGACATCCTGAAAGACAACTTGCACTCCCTGCAATGGAAGCACGTTCCATGGTGGGATATCTGGCTGGGTGGGAAGGAGGACTCACAGCACTGACCATAGTCACAAGCACCTCCCCTCACACACCCCCTCAACACAAACTCCACATAACCCACCTGGGAGAATGCAATGCCTCACATCCTAACTGAAGCTCCCACAAAGAACCACCACCCTGGGTTATGCTGTGTGAAGCACAGGGACACTCTTGGGACTTTTAGCCAAACAACTGCCAGGACAACACTCCCAGCCATCCATTCAGCACAGGCAGCCCACCCCACAGGGAAGCAGAGTCAAAAGGAAGGAAGGATGGGCATGCTGGGAAGGGGGGTGGAGGCAATAGCATGATGGGAGTTGGAGGCACAGATATTGCTCAGCCTCACAGTTGGCCCATCAACACCACTCTCAACCATGCTCACATCACAGGGAGTGGAAAAGGACTCACAAGATGGCTGACACTGGGTACTGCTGTGCGGAGCACAAGGCCCTGCTGGCAACTGTGCAACAACCAACAGCAGGACACCACTGTCAGCCATCTTGCCATTGCTCTCACACTCACACACACTGAAGTCCACCCAAAAGCAAGTAAGTATGGGCATGCTGGGAAGTGGGGTGGAGGCAATAGCATGATGGGAGTGGTAGTCACAGCTCAACATCCCCCACCCACATGGCCCAGCAAGCTCACACTCAAGCATGCACACCCCACAGAAAGTGGAAAGCCCCATCAAAGATGTCTGACACTGGTGCTCTGTTGTGGGGAGCACAAGGCCATGCTGGGAACTGCCCACCAAACAACAGCAGGACACCACTGTCAGCCATCTTGCCATTGCTCTCACACTCACACACACTGAAGTCCACCCAAAAGCAAGTAAGTATGGGCATGCTGGGAAGTGGGGTGGACGCAATAGCATGATGGGAGTGGTAGTCACAGATATTGGTCACCCCCACAACTGTCCCGTCAACACCACCCTGAACCATGCGCACATCACAGGGAGTGGAAAATAACTGACAAGATGTCTGACACTGGCTACTGCTGTGGGGAGCACAAGGCCCTGCTGGGAACTGTGCACCAACCAACAGCAGGACACCACTGACTGACATCCTGAAAGACAACTTGCACTCCCTGCAATGGAAGCACGTTCCATGGTGGAATATCTGGCTGGGTGGGAAGGAGGGCCGGATGTCAACCAAATACAACCAATGCAGACCATGTACACACCCCAACATTCACATAGAAATGCCCAAATAATGCAGGACAATGTGCTACACCAATATCAACCCCTGACTGTGACAATTTAGGACAATGCAATGTACAGGCCCGCATCCAGAGGCACAGTCACAACTGTCAGGTGTGTCAACCATTGATGCCTGCAGAAACATAACATACATTGTGTGTGTCTCCCAAAAACAGGTGATGATGGGGACACAGCAGCAGATGCTGAGGAGTCCTCGTCCCAGGCTCAAGAGAATACGGAGCTCACTGGTGTGGAACAGCCTCTGCCCTCCTCGGATGAAGAAGACCTACCTGGCACCTCCGGAGCAAGTCATCATGCAGCACCAGCAGGACCACCAGCTGCACCCCCTGCACCCACCCCTCCAACGACTGTCAACACACATACCACCCCTGCCGACATGGACAGACCAAGGAGCACCACCACCACCAGCACAGGGACCCTGGACCAACGTGGGGCCATGGACACCACCACCACCAACAACCCACAAGGTGGCCCAGGGTCACCTGTGCGTGCCACCTCAGGAACTGCACGTGTCGCCAGGGGTGGTGGGAGGGGAGGGAGACATAGGTCGCTGCTCGCAGAGGGGTCTGGACTGCATGATGACCCACAACTGGCACGCATAGCCGATGCGTACCAGTCCAGCACCGGAGAGTTCAGCCAGGTAGTGGGGCTCCTCAGGGACATTAAACAGCAGCAGGCTGCCCATCATGCCCGCTTGGACTCACACATGTCCCGTGTGGAGTCCAAGTGGGACACACTGCAAGAGATGACGGCGGTGCATAGGGACATATTACAATGCCTCCGCCAGATGAGCAGCAACCAGTCAACACCTCCCTGTGTGCCCACAACATCTGGTGCTGAAACAACTGCAACTGCCACAGAGAGGGTGGATGACTCTGGCGAAGAGTCCCCTGCACCGCAGCAGCCTGCACTTGAGGGTCCCCCCAAAGAAGAGGGGCCGTCCGAGGAGGGGCAAGTGAGAGGCCGATGGCCATGTGCAACCCCCAGGAAGCCAAAACCTGTTCTGGATAATCACCTTTGTGCGCAAACTGTTCACCCTGTTGACTGCAACACAACTCTCCCACATGACATGGGGAGCTCAAGTTGGACCAATGTCTCAGATTACTGTGGACTTTACTCTGGACATTTCTGCTACCAGGACTTCCAAATCATCTAGGAACTTTGGATTACAATCACAATGTACCGCACCCACCATCCTGTGCACTATACTCACACATGTATGTCAATAAACTCACTAATACACCATACTTGCCTCTGTTGTGATTCCTATGTTGTCTAAGAAGTGGCGATGATGATCTGGGCAATGACACTGTGCATGCTAACTGCTACAGCAAGTACAACACCGGCATGTGAGTAATGGCGACGTCACACATATGAGGGAGGCACACCACCAGGGCTACACAACACATACACACCATGGCCATCTGACTCATCGCCTACACTGATGTTGCCAGGAAATACGTTGCATTGCACAGACCCAACACCTATTCACAGTCTGTGTTAACTAGCCCACTGGTGCAGTAAGCAAATGTCAGTCAGATGTGTGATCACAGACAACGCACATCACAAAGTGATGCACAGGTTTATTACACATTTGCAACATGTTGTAACCACCACAGATGCAAGGTAATCCCACCTGGCAGCGGGCACACAGTCAACAAGTGTAGAAGGAAGGAAGTCCATGGGTGTGGTGCACATCACCTGTAGGGACACAACAGCTACCACCCGGGAAGTCGAATCACGGTGTTGGGGATCACAGTTGACCAAACGACTCTGAAAGTACCCTGTGAAGGACAGAAATGACACACAGTCAAAAGCACTGAAGAACAGGACAGAAGCAATACTCATGCACAATACATGTTACAAGATACCCACCCAGAACCAAGTTAGCATGTCAACACTGTTGGAGAGTACAGACTACCTGTAAGGACACATCGCTACACGCATACAGTCATGTAGCCCATGGACACACTCAAACAGCACCAGAGCACCACCAACACATATCATGCAAACTCACATCATTGACATGACATCTCTGGATACTCACATTCAGCTGAAGAAGTTGGTGATGAGCTGTGTGCGGACATCACCATCATCATCATCATCACTGGCATCGTGGTCCAGGCCAGGATCCTCCACAGGTGGCGGACGTTGGTCATCGTCATCCAGGATGAGAGGCAACTCCTTCCGCACTGCCAGGTTGTGGAGCATGCAGCAGACAATGACAATCTTGCACACCTTTGCTGGGGCATATGGGAGGGACCCTCCTGTCTTGTCGAGGCAGCGGAAGCGGCTCTTCAGGAGACCAAATGTCCGCTCAATCACTCTCCTGGTCCGACCATGTGCCTCATTGTAGCGCATCTGGGCTGGTGTCACAGGGTTCCTGAGGGGCGTCAGCAACCACGGCATGTTGGGGTATCCGGAGTCACCTACATACAGACAATTGTACATTAGCAGAGTTGGAAAAGAGGGTGGAACACTACATAGCAGAACACACACAATGGTACAAAGTCAGTACACACCAACAAGCCAGGCACGCTGGTTCGGCATCTGTGCCATCATCCTCTGGATGCGACTACTCCTCATCACGTAGGCATCGTGTGCAGAACCAGGGAAACGGGCACACACGTGTGAGATGCTCATATCTGCAAGACAGACCACCAGTGCATTGACCGAGTGGTAGTGTTTGCGGTTACGGTAGGCCTGCTCTTGGGCCTGTGGTGGTACCAAAGCCACATGTGTCCCATCAATGGAGCCAATGACATGCGGCATCCTCCCCAGGGCATAGAAGTCACTCTTCACGCCAGTGAGTCGTTGTAGACTAGGGAAATAGATGTACTGGTTCAGGTATATCAACATAGCCTCCAAAACATCGCGGAGCACACGGCTGAACATGGTCTGTGACATCCCACCAGCAGTCGCCACAGTGTGTTGAAAGGTACCGGTGGCAAAGAAGTGTAGGGCTGCCATCACCTTCACCTTGGGGATCAGCGCTGTAGGGTACGGCCGGCCAGGTTGCAAATGTGGTGCCAAGCGCACTGCCAAATCCTCAATCAGCTGCCTGGTGAAGCGGTACCGTCGGATGCTGTCACGTTCCACCATCGTTGCCAGGTCAGGGAATGGTCTAAGGACAGCTGGTGCCCTGCAGTGCATAGGTGAAGAAAGCAAGATTGTCAGTCACCCCACATATGTGGCATTGAACACACTCAACATCACATGATACATCATTATGAGGCAGAAGTACATGATGTGTGCAGTTCCGTAAGGATATGTATGGCACATACATGGCCAACATCTAACATCACAGTTCAACAAGTGGCATCAATAAGTCCCAGGTCGTGCCATTGGATTTCATGAGGCCGTGTCACAGTTCCCATCTCCTGCTGCCATGTTACAAACACACCCCACAGTGACATGTGAGGACAGATGTGCCCCAGGCATCACAGCTCAACGACAGGTAGATTCCCAGGGACCCTGTATTGCCACATGGACACTGGCATGACATGGTGTATCATGTATACACCACAGCAAAACAACCATGACCCCCACAGGTAGTGGTCCCTGTTGCCTCGGCAGGACAGACATGGACGTCTGTGACACACACACGCACAACATCAAAGTCCATGCACAAACAACGTGGATGTGGAGACTGCCTCCCATTGTGCACATGAAATCAGAGACATTGTAAACACAACATGCACACAGACTGTGGAGGACCATCACCATTGTGCCAATGGGTCACCCTGGGTTAAACATACCGTCCCACATGGGACTCAGGGGGTATGTGACATGACATACACATACACCACCGTGAAATTTGACCATGCCACAGGCTCAGATATGAACAGTTGCACATCACAGTGATCATGTACACGAAACACCAAGGATTCTGTCCCCATGAACACGTGCACAGCCTGGGGGTGGCTGCCCCCAAGTGACACCCGCAGAAGAACATGTTCACCGCCATACACGGAATAGGTAATGCAGCCTTACATGCCGTAGGATACAGTTTGGACAGGCTGTGGTGTTGTAGGTGTGCCCCTCACTCCCTGGGAAGTATATGTGGCTGGCATATGTTCACCTGTGACAGGCATGGTGACATATGCCAGTGACTTGTACAGGGACGCGTTGGACAGCAATGGACCGATCAGTGCGCACACATTGGCCATTGCATTCAATGTGCGCTGGTACGCGTTGTATTCGCAATACGCGTTGGACAGCAATGGACCGATCAGTGCGCACACATTGGCCATTGCATTCAATGTGCGCTGGTACGCATTGTATTGGCAATACGCGTTGGACAGCAATGGACCGATCAGTGCGCACACATTGGCCATTGCATTCAATGTGTGCGGGTACGCGTTGTATCCCAGGTACGCGTTGCACAGCAATGGTCCGATTGGTGTGCCCGGCCGGCCCATTGCATTCAATGTGTGCGGGTACGCGTTGTATCCTAGGTACGCGTTGAACATCAATGGTCCGATCGGTGTGCCCGGCCGGCCCATTGCATTCAATGTGTGCGGGTACGCGTTGTATCAATCAATCAATCAATCACGGCATTTATAGAGCGCGCTACTCACCCGGGAGGGTCTCAAGGCGCTGGGGGAGGGGGTAAGTTACTGCTCGAACAGCCAGGTCTTGAGCTGCTTCCTGAAGGCGAGATGGTCCTGGGTTCGCCGAAGGTGAGTGGGGAGGGAGTTCCAGGTCTTGGCCGCCAGGTAGGAGAAGGATCTTCCTCCGGCGGTGGTTCTGCGGATGCGTGGTACGGTGGCGAGGGCGTGGCTGGTTGATCGTAGCTGGCGTGTGGGCGTGTAGAAGGACATGCGGTCGTTGAGGTACTTTGGGCCCAGGTCGTGGAGGGCCTTGTGTGCGTGGGTGAGGAGTCTGAACGTGATTCTCTTGCTGACGGGGAGCCAGTGCAGGTCTTTCAGGTGTACGGTGATGTGGCTGTGTCGGGGGATGTCCAGGATGAGTCGTGCGGAGGCGTTCTGGATGCGCTGGAGTCTCTTTTGAAGTTTGGCTGTGGTTCCGGCGTAGAGGGTGTTCCCATAGTCCAGTCGGCTGGTGACGAGTGCCTGGGTGACGGTCTTCCTGGTTTCAGTGGGGATCCATCTGAAGATCTTGCGGAGCATGCGCAGGGTGTTGAAGCATGAAGATGAGACGGCGTTGACTTGTCTGGTCATCGATAGGGAGGAGTCCAGGATAAAGCCCAGGTTGCGTGCGTGGTCCGTTGGCTTGGGTGCGGTGCCCAGGGCCGGGGGCCACCAGGAGTCGTCCCAGGCGGAGGGTGATGAGCCCAGGATGAGGACTTCCGTCTTGTCTGAGTTCAGTTTAAGGCGGCTGTTCCTCATCCAGTCGGCGACGTCTCTCATCCCGTCGTGCAGGTTGGCTCTGGCGGTGGTGGGGTCGTTGGTGAGGGAGAGGATCAGCTGGGTGTCGTCGGCGTAGGAGATGATGTTGAGGTTGTGTCGGCGTGCGATGGCTGCGAGGGGGCTCATGTAGACGTTGAAGAGGGTCGGGCTGAGTGAGGATCCTTGTGGAACGCCGCAGATGACTTCGGTGGCTTCGGATCTGAACGGGGAGAGGCGGACTCTCTGGGTTCTTCCGGCGAGGAACGAGATGATCCATTCCAGTGCTTTCTCTCGGATTCCGATGTTGCTGAGGCGCTTCACTAGGGTGCGGTGGCAGACGGTGTCGAACGCCGCGGAGAGGTCCAGGAGGATGAGGGCAGCTGTTTCCCCGTTGTCGGTTAGGGTTCTGATGTCGTCGGTGGCTGCGATAAGGGCGGTCTCGGTGCTGTGGTTGGCCCGAAACCCGGACTGCGAGGGGTCGAGGGATCCATTCGTCTCGAGGAAGGCGGCAAGCTGTCTGTTGACGGTCTTCTCGATGACTTTGGCCGGAAACGGAAGGAGCGAGATGGGGCGGTAGTTCTTGAGGTCGGTGGGGTCCGCCGTTGGTTTCTTCAGGAGGGCGGTAAGCTCGGCGTGCTTCCAGCTCTCCGGGAAGGTGGCGGTGTGGAAGGAGGAGTTGATGATGTCCCGGAGATGGGGTGCGATGGTGGCGTCGGCTTTGTTGAAGACGTGGTGTGGGCAGGGGTCGGTTGGTGATCCGGAGTGGATGGAGTTCATCGTGCGGGTGGTGTCTTCGGTGTTGATCGGGGTCCAGTTGCAGAGGGTGGTGGTGGCGGGCATTGGTTCGGCGGTAGGGTGCGTTGTTTGTGCGTCGAAGCTGTTGTGTATGTCGGTGATCTTGCGGTGGAAGAACGCGGAGAGTGAGTTGCAGAGGTCTTGCGAGGGGTGATGTCGTTGTTTCCGGCGCTGGGGTTGGAGAACTCTTTGACGATGCTGAAAAGTTCCTTGCTGTCATGGGCGTTGTTGTCCAGTCGTTCTTTGAGTGCCGACTTCTTGGTGGCACGGATCAGCTGGTGGTGTTTGCGGGTGGCGTGCTTGAGGGCGGTCCTGTTGTCTGTGGTCTGGACGAGTCGCCAGGTTTTCTCGAGAGTGCGGCAGTTCTTCTTGGATTCCTTGAGTTCGTTGGTGAACCAAGGGGTTTTCTTGCTTCCGGGTCTGCTGGGAGGGTTTTTAGTGGTGCGAGGTCGTCGGCGCAGGCGGTCAGCCACTTGGCGAGGTTGCTGGCTGCTTCGTTTGGGTCCGTTGTGTCGGTGGGTGTGTTCTGGCTGAGGGAGGCGGTGAGCTGCTCGGCGGTGATCTTGCTCCAGCTCCGGCGGGGAGCCTGTTGCGGGTGGTGGTGGGTCGCAGTCTTTCTGAAGCTGAAGTGGACGCAGCTGTGGTCGGTCCAGTGGAGTCCGGTGGCGTGGCTGAAGGAGATGTGCTTGCTGGACGAGAAGACGGGGTCAAGCGTGTGGCCGGCGTAGTGGGTGGGCGTGTTCACCAGTTGCTTGAGTCCGAGGTTGGCGAGGTTGTCCAGCAGGGCGGTGGTGTTTCTGTCGTTGTTGTTCTCCAGGTGGAAGTTGAGGTCCCCTAGGAGGATGTAGTCGGCGGAGGGCATGGCGTGCGGGCTGATGAAGTCTGCGATGTCTTCGCTGAATAGTGTGCGTGGTCCCGGGGGTCTGTAGATGAGGGTGCCTCGGAGGGTGGTCTTGGGGTCCGTGTGTATCTGGAAGTGTAGGTGTTCGGCGGCGGTGAAGGTCTCGTCGGAGTTAGTCGAGATGCGGATGGTGTTCTTGTGTACGATGGCGATGCCTCCTCCCGTCTGGTTGACGCGGTCCCTCCGGGTGATCTTGTATCCATCCGGGATGGCTATGGCGATGTCAGGCGCTGAGGAGGCGTTCATCCAGGTTTCGGTGAGGAAGGCGATGTCCGGTGCTGTTGCGTCGAGCAGGTCCCAGAGTTCCACGGCGTGCCTGTGGACGGAGCGGGTGTTCAGCAGGATGCATTTCAGGTGGTTGCTGCTGTTGCTCGACTTGGCGGAGGTGGTGCACGTCAGGGGGCAGGTGAATCGGCAGGTTTGGCAGGTGAAGGGTCCGTGGGTGCGTCTCGGTGAGGCTCGGTAGCAGGCAGGGTTCCGGCCGGCATTGAGTGCGGTGAGTGTGGCGGCGTCGTAGGTCCGTCGAGTGGTGTTGCATCGGTGGGATCCAGGGGTTCTGGCGCTGGGCGCGGTCCAGTCGCGGACGGGCGCAGACGGGCTTGCCTTAGGAGCGCCTTCGGCGCGCCAGCGGCGCGCCCGCTGCGCACGTCCGCTGCGCGGCCGTGCAGCGGCCGCCATTTATGGGGAGGTGGGAGGGAGGAGCAGCTGGGAGGCGGGAGGCAGGGGCAGCGAATGGGCAGTCAGGGGGCGGGGCCGCAGGGGACGCAGCGGCGGGAATGGCGATAGGCAGCGAGGGGCACAGAAGGAAAAACGGGGGAGAGCAGGCAAATCACGGGCACAACAACAGTGGGGCAGCGAGGGGCACAGAAAGGAAAAAAGCGGGGGAGAGCAGGCAAATCACGGGCACAACAACAGTGGGGCAGCGAGGGGCACAGAAAGGAAAAAACGGGGGGAGAGCAGGCAAATCACGGGCACAACAACAGTGGGGCAGCGAGGGGCACAGAAAGGAAAAACGGGGGAGAGCAGGCAAATCACGGGCACAACAACAGTGGGGCAGCGAGGGGCACAGAAAGGAAAAACGGGGGAGAGCAGGCAAATCACGGGCACAACAACAGTGGGGCAGCGAGGGGCACAGAAGGAAAAACGGGGGAGAGCAGGCAAATCACGGGCACAACAACAGTGGGGCAGCGAAGGGCACAGAAGGAAAAACGGGGGAGAGCAGGCAAATCACGGGCACAACAACAGTGGGGCAGCGAGGGGCACAGAAAGGAAAAGGGGAGACAAGCAGACAAAACTGGCACCGGGGCCACAAGCGGAGGGCGATCTTACCTACAGGAGCAGCGGGCAGACAGCACAGGCGGAGCTGTGTGGTGGGGAGCGACCTACCTGGCAAGGTCAAGGGTCGCTCTCCTCACCGTGCAGCGGCCGCCATTTATGGGGAGGTGGGAGGGAGGAGCAGCTGGGAGGCGGGAGGCAGGGGCAGCGAATGGGCAGTCAGGGGGCGGGGCCGCAGGGACGCAGCGGCGGGAATGGCGATAGGCAGCGAGGGGCACAGAAGGAAAACGGGGGAGAGCAGGCAAATCACGGGCACAACAACAGTGGGGCAGCGAGGGGCACAGAAAGGAAAAAACGGGGGAGAGCAGGCAAATCACGGGCACAACAACAGTGGGGCAGCGAGGGGCACAGAAAGGAAAAAAACGGGGGAGAGCAGGCAAATCACGGGTAAACAACAGTGGGGCAGCGAGGGGCACAGAAGGAAAAACGGGGGGAGAGCAGGCAAATCACGGGCACAACAACAGTGGGGCAGCGAGGGGCACAGAAAGGAAAAAAACGGGGGAGAGCAGGCAAATCACGGGTAAACAACAGTGGGGCAGCGAGGGGCACAGAAGGAAAAACGGGGGAGAGCAGGCAAATCACGGGCACAACAACAGTGGGGCAGCGAGGGGCACAGAAGGAAAAACGGGGGAGAGCAGGCAAATCACGGGCACAACAACAGTGGGGCAGCGAGGGGCACAGAAAGGAAAAAACGGGGGAGAGCAGGCAAATCACGGGCACAACAACAGTGGGGCAGCGAGGGGCACAGAAGGAAAAACGGGGGGAGAGCAGGCAAATCACGGGCACAACAACAGTGGGGCAGCGAGGGGCACAGAAAGGAAAAAACGGGGGAGAGCAGGCAAATCACGGGCACAACAACAGTGGGGCAGCGAGGGGCACAGAAAGGAAAAAAACGGGGGAGAGCAGGCAAATCACGGGTAAACAACAGTGGGGCAGCGAAGGGCACAGAAAGAAAAACGGGGGAGAGCAGGCAAATCACGGGCACAACAACAGTGGGGCAGCGAGGGGCACAGAAAGGAAAAGGGGAGACAAGCAGACAAAACTGGCACCGGGGCCACAAGCGGAGGGCGATCTTACCTACAGGAGCAGCGGGCAGACAGCACAGGCTGAGCTGTGTGGTGGGGGAGCGACCTACCTGGTACGCGATGAACAGCAATGGTCCGATCGGTGTGCCCGGCAGGCCCATTGCATTCAATGTGTGCGGGTACGCGTTGTATCCTAGGTACGCGTTGAACAGCAATGGTCCGATCGGTGTGCCCAGCCGGCCCATTGCATTCAATGTGTGCGGGTACGCGTTGTATCCTAGGTACGCATTGAACAGCAATGGTCCGATCGGTGCGCACCCATTGGCTATGGCCTGGCCTGGCAACGGACGAGTTTTCAAAATTTGAACGAGTCTGATGCTGTAAATTCAGTTGGTCACCCACAACAATGTTGCAATTTCATGGGTGTCATGAAGTTGAACATTTGAAGGATGCTGGGGCGTGTGTAAGTGGTGCAATTCCATGGATTGGCCAGATTCAGAAGATGCAAACGACTTGGACCTATCACTTTGGACACATGGGACAGTATCTGCCTCTGCAGCACACATATAATGCTGGCTGTTCCCCTGAGAGCTCACTTGCCTGCACTACATGCTCCAGGACGACATCTGCCACTACACTGCTGCTGTATCTGCACCCTCTGGACCCTGCAATGGCACGTACTGTGGAGAGAGCCCCAGCCTTCAGCACTGAGGAGAACCAGGCCCTGCTGGACAACCTCCTTCCACAGTACAGCAAGCTGTATGGGAAAGCAGGGAGCAGGTGAGTGTTCTGTCCACTGCCTTTCTAAATGTGCATGTTGTCTGACTAGCAAGGCTAACAGTCTGCACGCCACTGGCTAGCAGGCTCACTGAGTAGTTGTCACCCCCATAGTGTGTAGTTACATGCACTGGACAGGTATAGTGCAGTGACAGTGCATTTAAACAAGGTGTTACTTCCAGGCAATGATACCATGTAGTAACTGCTGGCATACTGTCCATGGCCATCGTTGCACTGCCTGTGTACATCATGTGCCCCTGTGATTGAGACATGTATATACAACTGTGTAATGCACGGATATGTTGCATGTGTAGTAATGGCATTCTCACTTTGTCATCCTCACAGGTTGATGCCCACCAGAAGCAGCAGATATGGCTGACCATCGTCCGGGCAGTGAGATCCGTGGGGGTCTACAAGCGCCGGATCCGCAACTGCCAGAAGAGGTGGCAGGACCTTCGGGGCTGGACCCGGAGGATCGCACGGGTCCAGCTGAAGCTGTCGCCTCCTTGCAGGAGGGGCGGACACCGGACCCTGACCCCCACATGCTGAGGATCCTGGCGGTGGTCTTCCCTGATCTGGATGGGCAGCTGAAGGCCAGAGAGCAGCAAGGAGGGGTGAGTCCATGACTGTATTGTGAACTATGTCTGCCATGCTATGTGCCCTCCTCTGGCCTGGTTAAACATCCACAGTACATCAGTCATGTGGTCCAGGACCCATGTCCCTCTATTGTGCACTGCCCACTCCTCATCTGATACCCTGGTGTGGCCCTTACAGTCAGGGAATTGTGTCACTTGGGTACTGTGTCCTTGCAGTTTGCTTGACTCAAGGTGGGGGACAGCATCTGTTTCCCTAACTCTGTGGTGGGCATCATGGGTGGGTCCATTGCTTACACAATGGCTGTGTTCTGACATGTAATCTGCGTGTTACTTTGATATGTGGTCCAATTGCAGAGCTGATCCACCACATGTGCCTGGGGTATCTGGCACACACCCATGCTGCGGGAGGGAACAATGTTTGGGCCCCAGGAGTGTGTATATAACGTGTGTCACACATACTTAGCCAGCTGCCTACTGTCCAGGGCTCATCCCTCATTCATGTGGGGCAGGACAGTCATGCCTACTCCAGGCCATACAATACAATCTGTACTCCCACTCCAGTGTATCAGCTGACACATTGTGCTCAGTGATTTGTCCCCTCAGGTGTCTGCCTCTGTGTCAGTGTGCTGTGGCTTCGTTGTCAGGTCTGCTGGGGTGTTTCTCAGTTGGGGCTCCGCATGCCACCGGAGATGTGACCATGGGGGACGATACTTGTGTGACACATAGGTGTTTGATCACCTGACCGTGCAGACTGGGGTATGCAAATGTGAAGTTCAGGCAGCTGTTTCCCATTCACAGCAGATTGTGAGGTTCTCAGGTGCAGAGGGTAGTGTCACAGGTCTCCCATATGTCCAATGGGTATGACCTGGACAGATGAGGGTTCAGATGATGTGGTGTGTGGGGGATGTACATGTGCACTTTTTCAGCTCCAGGACTTGCATTCCCCATGACCTACTATTGTGACACAGTGCAGAGTGTTGTTGTCTGGCTGCCCTGCCCATTTGACTGGAGACAGTGATGTATGACTTAGCAGGCATGCCTGTGCCATGGCATGGGACTTCCTATTAGTGATCCTGCAGGGGAGTGACATGTGCTACATGCACACCATTGTGGCAATGGCTATCAGGACATGGGTGCATCATGGTGTCTGTCGCTGGTATGCATGACATGCATTTCCTATTTGACTCTGGGCATCCCTTTCATCCGGACACCTGTACTGACTCAGTGGCAAGAGTTGTGAGGTGTGCATGTCCACATGCTTCACCGGGTTCTCTGCACTGTCCAACTACTGTGTAGGTGGTGCATGTGTCCACACTGGGGTATTGCCATCCAACAGACAGCAGACAGATGGGTGCAAGGCCAGGTGGGATGTGAGTGCCATGGTTGACCATCAGACTGACAATTGACTTCTCCTGTTCTGTTTGGGCACTTTTAGCAATGTTCAACTAAGGATGCCAGGGCTTGCTCTGTAATGTGCTGTACTTACTGTGGTGTGTGCGTTCGGTGCAGGTGACTGATGTCTGTCTGTTTCCCTATTGATTGCAGAAACATCCACGGCCACAGGAGGGGACAGCTCCACGGACCAGGAGGAGCCGCAGAGCCAGACTGGGTCAGCAGCCGAGGAGTGGTCGGAGGGACCCAGTGGCACGGAGGGCGAGGGGAGCCACACCGAGGAGTCCTCAGCACCATCCACCTCAGCTGAGGACCACAGCAGCTCGGAGGATGACTCCCTTATGGAGGCGGGTGTCAGCAGCCACCACACCCCAGCTAGTGTTGCTGTCCCCGCCACCACCACCACCACCACCGCCCTCCCGTCGGCTCCCATTCCCGAGGTCTGTGGAGGCTCCCATGTTCGGGAGTGTGTCTCCTTCGGGCCAGGCACCGCACCCCCTGCCCCTGTGTCCCCTGCTGCCCTGAGTGAGGAGTCTGTGTACCTCCTCCGCCAGCTCCATGTAGGACAGACAGCGATGCTGAGTGTCCTCCATGCACACACCAGTCTGTTGACTCAGCTGGTGTCGTTCATGGAGGGCATCTCATCGGGCATGTCTGACCTACAGAGGGGCAATAGGTCCATGGACTCCTCCCTGACGGCGGCAGTGTCCCTCCTCCGACATTCCCTCACCCCTCCTGCCTCTGCCCCATCCACACTCCCCAGCACCTTACCTGTCCCAAGCACACACACACTGGCACAGGCACACACCAGCACAGACACGTGCACACACAGACACACACGCCACAAACAAGACGCACATGCACGCACCGTCAGGGGACTGCAACCACACTCACAGGGGATGGGGCACAGGCACACACACACGCATCCACATGCACTGCGCAGTCCTCAGTTGCCTCTCCCTCCAAAGACTCCTCCCTTGCCTCACCTGCAACCTCAAAGACACAGCGGCTCTTCCTCTGTGACCTTGGCCTCTTCCCCTCCGATCCAGCTGATCCAGCATTCAGGGGGAAGAGGAAGCCCACCCACATGGAGCGGAGTGCCCCTGGCCCCCGGACACCCTCCCCCAGGCGCAGACCGACTGAGGCCCCCACCCGCAAGTCCCCCCGGTCCCGGAAGAGCAAGACCCCGCCGCCGCCCTGCAGCTCAGGCACCAAGTCTCCTTCCGCCATCCCTGGAGTCCACTACCACCCTGTCTGACTTGGGCACTGCAGTGGCGAAGCTGTCCACTCCATCTGCAGGGTCCACTGCAGTCGTGCCGGCACCCACTACATCTGAGTCATGCCCCCCAGTTGTGCCGGCACACACCATGTCAGACACCTCCACTGCAGTTGTCAGTGGCTCTCCAGCACCCACCACCCCTTCCCTGCCTCCTCCTGGTGAGCCCTGATCCTGTCCCTGCGGTGCCTGGCCTGCCCCCCTGTATGCCCCTCCTAGGGGATTGTCCCTGGATTTTGTCAGTGCAGGCATGCGTAGGGTGGCATCTGCCACTGTCACCCACTTTTGTCTTTAATTATGGACTGGCCATTGGCCTTTGTTTATTTTCGACCGGACTTCTACTTTTGATGCCACATATGATGAATAAAGCAACTTTCAGTTCTCTAGTGCTTTTGCTTCTGCTGTACATGATGTTGATGATGCTAACCATGCCCTTGCTGCAGTGATGGTGATATTTGGTCTCATGACAATGAAGTGTTACTGTGCAGGAACCCATGTGGTCCAGGGGGACAGTGTCCTATCCTGTGGTGTATCCATGTCATCCTTAGCAGCATCTGAGGGTGTCATGTTTTCAATATTTGGCAATGGGATTCCCTACTTACATTAGCAATGTCACATCTGTGGGTTCCACCCCTGCACATCTGTTGTGTTTGCCATTGTTCAATTAGTCTACTTCCTGACCGTGTGGCCATCTCCACTGGACATGCAGGTTTGGGCATCAATGGGGAAGGACTCATCTGTGTTGTCAGTGCAACTTGCTATACATGTGTGTTGGATCTGTGCTGATGATTTCGTTGACACTCCCATGACCAGGCTGATGTGTCGGGAGCCTTCATTTGGTGCTAATTGTTGACTGTGTGACCAAGTGTTCTGCTGACATGATGGAGACCTACTGATGCGACATATGGCACAGCTTTCCTCACACAGGAGTGGAGTCCCCTCATGGCAGTGTGTACTCCTGTGACATCGCCTGCGCCCAAGGTGTGTGTTGTATGAGCATGTCTGTGTGTTCACTTCCATGTTGCTGTGCATGCTAGGATCCCTAGTGATGTTCCTGTTTGTGATGCCTGCTGAGTTGAGCTATGTTCCCCCAAAGTCTTCTCCTGGGTTCTCTGTGATGTGGGTGCATGGCACATTACTGGTCATCAGGGTGTCACCCATAGGTGTGTTTGCTGTCAGGGCTGAGTTTGTGGGCAGACGCAGATGGGTCACAGTCAGGATTCCCCTTGGCACTTGTTGTTTACACCTGACATGTGATTTCCGGTTTGTGTTAGCTTTCATTGGTTGTGACACGTTGTGTGTGTGACTGCTGGCACTCCTCAGGGTCAGGGCTGCAATGTTGGTAGTTGTCTATGTGTGTTCTTTGTGGGTGACCTTGGCTTCTTCATTGGTGTGTGACTGTGGCTGGGATCCCATTGGTTGGTGTGGGATTGCCGTCATGTCCATGTACAGCGTAGTGTGCAGTGTGTCAGACATTCAGGAGTCTGGTTGAGTGGCCATGTGTGATGTGTTTCTGCCCCTTGGTTCCCACCCCCCCCTGGGATTGTCATGGGTGCATGTGCAATGTCACCAGTGCATGTGAGCTTCACTGCTGCACATTGTTGGAGGTCAAGGTGTGTGGTGTTGAGTGTGTGCAGATGAGAGTTGTTGCCCGGCTAGACCCCTGCCTCCATGTTGGCCTTGGCTTACTGGCCGTGCTGATTGATTTGTGCTTGTGTAGGTGTGATGGTAGTTTGTTGCTCAGGACACATGACTGTGGTTCACAGTGTGAACGACATCTAGCTTTGTCATCACAGTGGGATTGTAATGCAGGCCAGGGTCACCACATTGTGGGGGCCCTGGGGGTAGTGCTGTGGTGTCTATGTGTCTTGCTGTGTCAGTTGCTGTTCCTACATGCTTGTGTGACATGTGTGATTTGTGCAAACTCTCATCTGACAATGCCTGATTGCCCACATAGGGGATTTGGATCCATGAGTTACCTTTGTGTGGCACTGTATGCATGTCTGTGTAATTGGTATTCAGGCCTCCTCATGTGTTGTGTGGTTGCCTGGGGACACTGGTACCCCCCTCACCTGTTGTGTTTGATGTGCAGTGTGGGTCTGCCTGTTTGTGTTTGTGCATCTGCACCACTGCATTGGCATATCTTTAGTGTGCCATTGGCTGTATGTTGTTTGGTGTGTTTGCCCTGCTGTCCCTGGGACTCCTAGGTCATCAGTCAGCACTATGATCATTGTTTGTGTGTCCCATTGCTGCCATGGTATGGTATCTGTTCACCTCACATCTACAGTCTCCACAGGGTATCTGAATTTGTGTGCCCATTGGTGCAAATATGTGGGTCTGCATTCAGATGGTCACTTCTGTCATTGTGTCATTGATGAATGTTGACAGTGTCAGCCCCCATGGGTGATGTTTGTCTGCACATGGCCAAAGGTATGTCTTATTTGCACTGCACTGTTTGCCTCCCCCAATCTATGTTGCTATGGGACACAAGCACTACTTTGCCACTGATGTGTTTGTTGTTCTGTGACCAGGAATCATCCATGCAGTTTGGCAGTTGCAGCTTTTTCTTTGTCAACACTTACATTTTGGTCACTGTGATGATGGGGGTTTGGACCCCATTTCCACAATGTTCAAAATGTGCTTCAGCTATGGACCCCACACTTACATTTTGGGCACTGTGATGATGGGGGTTTGGACCCCATTTCCACAATGTTCAAAATGTGCTTCAGCTATGGACCCCACACTTACATTTTGGGCACTGTGATGATGGGGGTTTGGACCCCATTTCCACAATGTTCAAAATGTGCTTCAGCTATGGACCCCACACTTACATTTTGGGCACTGTGATGATGGGGGTTTGGACCCCATTGCCACAATGTTCAAAATGTGCTTCAGCTATGGACCCCACACTTACATTTTGTGCACGGTGATGATGGGGGTTTGGACCCCATTTCCACAATGTTCAAAATGTGCTTCAGCTATGGACCCCACACTTACATTTTGGGCACTGTGATGATGGGGGTTTGGACCCCATATCCACAATGTTCAAAATGTGCTTCAGCTATGGACCCCACACTTACATTTTGGGCACTGTGATGATGGGGGTTTGGACCCCATTTCCACAATGTTCAAAATGTGCTTCAGCTAAGGACCCCACACTTATATTTTGGGCACTGTGATGATGGGGTTTGGACCCCATTGCCACAATGTTCAAAATGTGCTTCAGCTATGGACCCCACACTTACATTTTGGGCACTGTGATGATGGGGTTTGGACCCCATTTCCACAATGTTCAAAATGTGCTTCAACTATGGACCCCACACTTACATTTTGGGCACTGTGATGATGGGGTTTGGACCCCATTTACACAATGTTCAAAATGTGCTTCAACTATGGACCCCACACTTACATTTTGGGCACTGTGATGATGGGGGTTTGGACCCCATTTCCACAATGTTCAAAATGTGCTTCAGCTATGGACCCCACACTTACATTTTGGGCACTGTGTTGATGGGGGTTTGGACCCCATTGCCACAATGGTCATGGCCTGCTTGCATTGTGGGCGCCACACACATTTATGTGTGGCACATGTGATAGGGGGTCACATTGTAGGTTCAAAGTCATGTTCAGTGTTGTAGGCATTTGACACAGTCTACACACGCTTGTCATGGTGTTGGGGGGGATGTCTTTATGTTGCATTCTTTATGTTGGTGTGTGCTTGTGGTGTCATGTATTAGCCACCCTGTGAGTGGGGGTGTTGGTGGTGGTAGGCATCCAGCCCCCCATGTGTGGAGGTGGTAGTAGTGGTAGGCATCTGGCACCCCCTGGATAAGGGTGGTAGTAGTGGTAGGCGTCTGGCACCCCCTGGGTAAGGGTGGTAGTAGTGGTAGGCATCTGGCACCCCCTGGGTAGAGGTGGTAGTAGTGGTAGGCATCTGGCACCCCCTGGGTAGGGGTGGTAGTAGTGGTAGGCATCTGGCACCCCCTGGGTAAGGGTGGTAGTAGTGGTAGGCATCTGGCACCCCCTGGGTAGAGGTGGTAGTAGTGACAGGCATCCAGCCCCCATGGGTAGGGCTGGTAGTGGTGGTAGGCATCTGGCACCCCTGGGTAGAGGTGGTAGTAGTGACAGGCATCCAGCCCCCCATGGGTAGAGGTGGTAGTAGTGGTAGGCATCTGGCACCCCTGGGTAGAGGTAGTAGTAGTGGTAGGCATCTGGCACCCCTGGGTAAGGGTGGTAGTAGTGGTAGGCATCTGGCACCCCTGGGTAAGGGTGGTAGTAGTGGTAGGCATCTGGCACCCCCTGGGTAGAGGTGGTAGTAGTGACAGGCATCCAGCCCCCCATGGGTAGAGGTGGTAGTAGTGGTAGGCATCCAGCACCCCATGGGTAGAGGTGGTAGTAGTGACAGGCATCCAGCCCCCCATGGGTAGAGGTGGTAGTGGTGGTAGGCATCTGGCACCCCCTCGGTAGAGGTGGTAGTAGTGACATGCATCCAGCCCCCCATGGGTAGAGGTGGTAGTAGTGGTAGGCATCCAGCCCCCCATGGGTAGAGGTGGTAGTAGTGGTAGGCATCTGGCACCCCCTGGGTAAGGGTGGTAGTAGTGGTAGGCATCTGGCACCCCCTGGGTAAGGGTGGTAGTAGTGGTAGGCATCTGGCACCCCTGGGTAGAGGTGGTAGTAGTGACAGGCATCCAGCCCCCATGGGTAGAGGTGGTAGTAGTGGTAGGCATCCAGCACCCCATGGGTAGAGGTGGTAGTAGTGACAGGCATCCAGCCCCCATGGGTAGAGGTGGTAGTAGTGGTAGGCATCTGGCACCCCTGGGTAGAGGTGGTAGTAGTGGTAGGCATCTGGCACCCCTGGGTAAGGGTGGTAGTAGTGGTAGGCATCTGGCACCCCCTGGGTAAGGGTGGTAGTAGTGGTAGGCATCTGGCACCCCCTGGGTAGAGGTGGTAGTAGTGACAGGCATCCAGCCCCCCATGGGTAGAGGTGGTAGTAGTGACAGGCATCCAGCCCCCCATGGGTAGAGGTGGTAGTAGTGACAGGCATCCAGCACCCCATGGGTAGAGGTGGTAGTAGTGACAGGCATCCAGCCCCCATGGGTAGAGGTGGTAGTAGTGGTAGGCATCCAGCACCCCATGGGTAGAGGTGGTAGTAGTGGTAGGCATCTGGCACCCCTGGGTAGAGGTGGTAGTAGTGGTAGGCATCCAGCCCCCATGGGTAGAGGTGGTAGTAGTGGTAGGCATCCAGCCCCCATGGGTAGAGGTGGTAGTGGTGGTAGGCATCTGGCACCCCTGGGTAGAGGTGGTAGTAGTGACAGGCATCCAGCTCCCCATGGGTAGAGGTGGTAGTAGTGGTAGGCATCTGGCACCCCCTGGGTAGAGGTGGTAGTAGTGGTGGGCATCCAGCACCCCATGGGTAGAGGTGGTAGTAGTGACAGGCATCCAGCCCCCCATGGGTAGAGGTGGTAGTAGTGGTGAGGCATCTGGCACCCTCTGGGTAGAGGTGGTAGTAGTGACAGGCATCCAGCCCCCCATGGGTAGAGGTGGTAGTAGTGGTAGGCATCCAGCACCCCATGGGTAGAGGTGGTAGTAGTGGTAGGCATCCAGCACCCCATGGGTAGAGGTGGTAGTAGTGACAGGCATCCAGCCCCCCATGGGTAGAGGTGGTAGTAGTGGTAGGCATCTGGCACCCTCTGGGTAGAGGTGGTAGTAGTGACAGGCATCCAGCCCCCCATGGGTAGAGGTGGTAGTAGTGGTAGGCATCCAGCACCCCATGGGTAGAGGTGGTAGTAGTGGTAGGCATCCAGCACCCCATGGGTAGAGGTGGTAGTAGTGACAGGCATCCAGCCCCCCATGGGTAGAGGTGGTAGTGGTGGTAGGCATCTGGCACCCCCTGGGTAGAGGTGGTAGTAGTGACAGGCATCCAGCCCCCCATGGGTAGAGGTGGTGGTAGTGACAGGCATCCGGGCCCCTATGTGTATATGTGGCATTGGTGATGGGCATCCCGCCCCTATGGTGCTGCTGTTTCTGGTGTAAGTAATTTCTGCATCCCTCTGTGTGTGTGTGTGATATGTCGGGTACGTGTAGTTTGTTTTTGTGGTTGGTGTCTGACTTACCTTCTGCGCCGTACGCGTCCGTGCCTGTTCCGGTAGTAGATGTAGAATATTGGTAGGATCGGAACGATGGGATTCATGGTTGGTTCGTCTCGTTCGTCTTTGTCGTTGCTTCGCCTCGTCCTCGTCGCTTGCGTGTTCGTCTCGTAGCCGTGGATCGTGTTGTGGCGCGAATCGGAGCTTATGTGCGCCTGTCCCGGATGCTTTGACGTGCCGTGCGTAGCGACGGGTTCGGCGCGTACGGGAAGCGCATCGTACTTGTCCGGCCGGACGGGGCTGCTTTTTGGCTTCCGGGCGACTCGATTCTGCGTTTACGGATCCGGCTCGTTCGGGGAACGGGACCTGGATTGGGTGAGTACGACTGGGTCGGAATCTGTGCTGTTGTGCGCATCGTACTTGTTCGTTCGGATTAATGTGCGGATCGGTCGGGAAACAGGCATTCGCATGGCTTTTTTCCCGACCGAATGGCGTTAGGTGCGCCTCCGACCGAGATCGGAATCGGCCCCTGAGTAAGAAATAATTGCAAAAGTAAGAGTGAGTGTGAATGAGAAAGTATGATTCAGCCAGAGTAATAGTGAATTTGTATGAGAATGATAATAAGTGAGAGAGAGTGTGAATTAGGAAGGGAGAGTAAGAGTGAGTTCAATAGAAGAGTGACAATGAATGAAAAGTGCAAATTTGTAAAAATTAATGTGTGAGTGAGTGACAATGAGGGCGAGTGAATGTAAATGAACGTGAGTGAGAATGTAGTATTATGCTTGTGAGTCAGCTATTTGCCCTAGGATAGTGAAGGTAATTCTTGTCTTAAGGAGCCACCAATGGCAAAATAGTACTGGAAGTAGTTCTTGACATAATGGTAAATTACTGTTACTTGCATACTGGAAGTAATTAATGGCAAATAGGCAACCTGGGCTAATATGCTGGAGCTGGCATACTTAGGCATCCATGACAAAATGCCAGCACTAGCACATTGGATACAATTATTTCAATAAGGGAGACAAAAGTGGCATATAAGGGGGGGCAACCATGACACAATGCTGGCACTGATATACTAATTTAATTTTTGACAAAAGGGTCACTAATGGATGGCATTAATGGCAAAATTCTGGTTCTGGTATATTGTCTGTAATGTTTGGCCTAAGAGGGCACCCATGACAAAATGCTGGCCTTGGCACAATGGAGCTCAATTTTGACACATGGGAGGGAAATGGGGTCGAATCCTGGGGTGTACCAAGGTGCAGTGGCTTGGCATACCACGAAAAGACTTAAATAAAGACTTGCCCTTCGGAACCTATTGCTTTTTATGGTCTGAATTGAAAGCACTGCTGTCACCAGACAGTTATGTGAGTATCACCAGGAGAGGGGCTTTGATTCCGTCCACAAGTTGGAAGCCAGGAGTACATGTTTTGATTGAGCAGAAGTTAGGTGCTTCCACAAAAAAGTTCTTGCCCTCTACCCAGGTGTGATCATTTTGTTTATTTATCCTGTTGACTGAGCTTGAACTTTTAGGGGGACACAGATGCCATTGCAATGATTTAAAGTGTCTTAGATAGCTAGATAATTTATGGTATTGCTCTCTGGCAGCAGCACAGATAGGAGGATAGCAGTCATTAGCAACATGGATTTTTTGTTCTAGCTTGACATTTCATTTATAAGCCAAACCTATTGGCATTGCAACTGCTTGTTAACACATTTTCCTGACAGTTGAGATTCTAAATGCATTATTTGACCACAATTTTTTTTCTAACTTTTATCTGGAGCAGGACTCCCCGAATCCTCTTAGAAGAGGTCTGGCTCACTTGCTGCACTCGCGTGGTACAATTCACGAAGCGTAATGTGCCCCGGAACTTTAAAAGACCATGTCAGCACCCTAATATAGGTGACAGATATGTGTGCATGTTAAGTTCTTATATTAATCATTAGATTAATCATGCAATTATTATGGAACTTCAGCTGTCAATTATTGAGATGTCATCAGGGTTAAGGTCGTGTGTCATAACCTACTGGGAAAATTCAGGTTCAAAGGTCAAAATATGTCACTATTTGTGATGTCAATAAGGTCAAAGGGCCTGTGATGTCATTTTTACTACCCTTGGCATTTTGGTGACTCAACAGCCATGATCCATATGCAATACAGGCAGTGAGGATGAAAAGAGCTGAAGGATTCTGTACTCTGCAGATGTCTCAGCATTTACTTCTGCATGCCTAAACAGAGGTCACTGCTGAAAGACATGTATGATAGGACCATGATTCATCATAGGACCATTGTTATGACAAGGGGAATGTGACTGACTTGGAAGCAAAATTGCAGAACTTTTTATAAAATCTCTACCTAAAGAAACAGAAGCAAACAATCAAGTTTAACTGTGTACAAAGTGATACCGGATAATAAATCAGACCCCACATGCTGTCACATAATTGTGGCAGCGGTCTAGGGTTCCGTGATATCAAGACTCTCAGTGTCCTGATTTGGGTCTTGCCAAAGTTCAGCTTGTGCCTGCGGGCATAGATCTGCAAGCTATCAACCTCGAGATTGGACTTCTAAAGAGAGCAAAACAATTACAGATGCCCTAGGGGTTGACGAGGAGCTCTTTGCCAACTTACAAGTAAAAGAAGTAAAATGTGACTAAATGCTGAAAAGAAACAATTTCAAAACACAGCCTGACAAATGCACTGATCAGAAAATAAATTACTTAATGTTTCCATTAAAGGGAGTTGCCCAGTAAAAAAAAGTATAATTCAATGGAAGCAACCCACAATTTTGTTTTTCGAGTTGTAAAAGTGCAGCACCTGCTGTGATTGGCGCAGTGCTTGCCCAAAGACGTATTTGTGGCTACAGCAATGTGGATTTGTGGTACAAGTGCACACAAACAAGAAAAGGTGAGGCAACTGAAGTGGGAAATGTGACTATGAGAATGAGGTGATTCTGAAGCTTCTCCTTGTTAACAAGAGAAATGCCAGATAATTCAGCTGTAAGTGGGTATGCACCAGGCAATGAAGTCCAAGATACTTTTGTTGAATACAAAAAGTCTTTTTTTCAGATCAGTATTTCCCATATGATAAAAAGAACATTCAGCTCAGCCAACGCATTTCGTTCTCGCTTGGAGAACTTCATCAGGGCTTAAGTAAAGCGAGGCGAAATATTAAGATAGTCATGTAGAGGTGGTCCCATGTAGATGCTCCAGTGTATTGCGCTGGACGCAAAGGGGAATTCCCAGGGCCAAGTCCGGCCCGGAAGAAAAGATCCTTCTCGTGAGGAAAGACGGGTCTTCCAAACAGACCCCTCTTTCCTCACAAGAAGGATCTTTTCTTCCAGCTCACAGGGTACAGGGTGAACAGGGGCACTTAGCCCAAACCCGCTAAACTCACACTTATCAGAAAATATAAATTCAGCCTGAGCAGGTCCAAAGAGACTCCCAGGAGGGGTTCATTTGCGGCCCCTGCATTAAGGTAGTCAGTGCCAGAAGAAAGGCCCATGGAGGTAACAGAGATTTAAAAATTTGCCAAAGCAGGATAAATCTCCTCTAATAATGACTCCACCAAACCTAAATGTAATTTTGTGACCAACATAGTTGAATTCAAACATATTTCTCCATATGCATTTCTAATGAAGGCCCTTGGGGATGCCTCAATGGACTAGCTAGACCACAGGAGAGACTTCATCACTGGAGCCCAACCTTCCAAATCTGTAATCCCAAATGATGGCATGAAGGCATGAGAGAAGAAGTAGACACAGGTGACAAAGGCTCATTGGGAGAATAAGTCTGAAAATTGGCAGAGGAACAGAACACACTCTATTAGAGTTCACCTTTAACTTTCCACATCTCCTACAGATACAGGTAAAAATAGGAACTCATTCTAGAAAGCTGTAAACACTCTTCTTAGGTGTTCTGATTTCATTTTACCCTTCCTCTTTATATTTACTGGTAAGCATGCAGCTTCGTCTCTCCAAAAAGTGTTTAGGAAGACCAGTGTAGTCAATATTAGAAATTCTGTCCGTCATTGTCTGATTAGGTAGTACATGTTACAGTGATAATCATAAATGCCTCAATGCAAATACATAAGGAATAAACATTCATAATTGCTTAGATAGCCAGTCAGTCTGGATTGCTTCCACTGACTTTGAAAATGGTTGTGCATGTAAGTAAGTGTGCCGCCTTAAATACCTCCTGTTCTGTCCCAGTAGAGTCAGTATCACTGGATTGAGAGGCAGAAAATGAATAATGTCCTTTGATTTGCAACAAGGCCTACAGTGATGCAGACAAGTTCCAACCAGAAGACCAGGTGACCGTTGCCCCAAGTAAAAACATGATGCTTAGCTGAATCTTGATTCATGCCCCAATAATGTTAAAGTCTTGAGAGTAAACAGAGTGAGCATGAATTCGCTGGCTAGCTAACTTAATTTATAAATATCTCAGTAGCTGCTTTTTCTTCAGGTTGAAAGAAGTCTGAAGAGGGCAGTAGAATTTCATTGGAAACCCTTAACAGAGGATTGAGAGGCATACTTGGATGTGTCCCTGACTGTATGGTACTAGAATAACAAATAAAACCAAAATATTATCTGAGAGAAATATCATGTCCTAAATAACTTTTACAAAAAAATCTTCTTATTGTAGTTAATTGAAAATCTACACCCATTGCAAAAATATTTTTATAAACTACATTTAGGGAAATACTTTTTGTTAAGCAAGATCACGGCAGACCACGTAGCCTTCAAATCCGCCGCCACCGCACACCACCGCCTCATCAAACAACAAAGAAGGCAGCCATTGACGGACGCATCAATGCCAACGCACACAACAGCAAAGGACTCTTCGCCATTGTCAAATAATTTGCTATACCCAGCACAGAGAAAGCAGGCATCCCCTGTCCCAAGACCTCTATGCCAACCTCGCCACCTACTTTCACCGCAAGATCAAGGAGATCTATGACAGCTTTGCAACCCAAGACCCACCCACCCCACCCGCAACCACTGCACTCAATGGATCCCAGCCCCCAGCAGTCCTTGACCAACTGGACTACCCTCACCTCTGAAAACACCCTCAGGATCATGAAAAGCATCCTCTCCGGAGCCCCTTCAGATCCCTGCCCTCACCACATCTTCAACAGAGACAGCACTTCCATCGCTCCCGAACTCTGCTGCATCATCAACTGCTTCATCAAGTCTGTAACCTTCCCGGAAGACTGGAAGCACGCAGGGACCAAACCTCTGCTGAAGAAACCTTCTGTCGACCTGACGGACCTCAAGAACTACAAACCCATCTCTCAAACCCATCTCTCTGCTCTCCTTCCCAGCCAAAATCATTGAGAAAGCCATCAACGCCCAACTCTCAGGAGTTTGCTGAAACAAACAACATCCTGGAACTCTCCCAATCGGGCTTCAGCAGCAACCACAGCACTGAGACAGCTCTCCTCACCGCTACAGATTACAGCCGCACCCTGCTCGACCGAGACGAGACTGCAGCCCTCATCCTCCTGGACCTCTCGGCTACCTTCGACACCGTCTCCCACCACACCCTCTGCACCAGACTCCACAATGCTGGCATCCATAAGCCCTCAAATGGATCCCCTCGCTCCTCACCGGCTGAACGCAGAAATTCAGACTGCCAGCGTTCAAATCAGAACCCACAGAGATCAGCTGCGGAGTGCCTTAGAGATCCACCCTGAGCCCCACCTTCTTCAACATCTACATGGCCCCGCTTAGAGCCATCATCAGAAGCCACAGACTCAACATCATCTCCTTTGCCGACGACACCCAGCTAATTGTCTCCCTCACAGACGAACCCACAGCTGCCAAGAGCAACTTACACGACGGGATGAAGGCAGTCGCCACCTGGGTGAAGGACAGCTGCCTCAAGCTTAACTCAGACAAGACTGAAGTCCTCATCCTGGGCTCCTCCCCCTCTACCTGGGATGATTCTTGGTGGCCCACAGCACTCGGAATCCCCCCACACACCCACGGACCATGCATGAAACCTCAGCATCATCTTCTACTCCTCGCTCTTAATGAACCGCCAAATCAATGCCAGCATGTCCGCCTGCTTCCACACGCACTGCCTCCTTCGTAAGATCTTTAAGTGGATACCCACCGAGTCCAGGAAAACAGTCACCCATGTGCTCGTCAGCAGTAGACTCAACTATGGCAATGCACTCTACACCGGCACCACCCAGAAACTCCAAAAGAAACTGCAGACCATCCAGAACACCTCTGACAGACTCATCCTGAACATCCCATGCCGCAACCACATCACCGGCTACCTGAGAGACCTTCACTGGCTACCTGTCAACAGGAGAATCACCTTCAAGCTTCTCACGCATGCCTACAAAGCCCTCCACAACTCCGGACCTGCATACCTCAACCACTGCCTCTTCTTCTACACCCCCACCAGACATCTCCGCTCCATCCAACTGGGCCTGGATCCACAAGACCACGGCTGAAGGAAGATCCTTCTCCTACCTCGCTGTGAAGACCTGGAACTCCCTGCCTCTGCACCTCAGGCAATCGCCATTGCTGCTGCAATTCAGGAAGGACCTCAAGACCTGGCTCATTGGCTGAACCGCAGACCCAGTCCCTCCCTCCCCCCAGCCCCTTGAGACCCTCACGGGTGAGTAGTCACTCTTTATAAATCCTTGATTGATTGTACAATATACTGACATATATCCACAATCAGGATCTCAATCATGGATGCAATTGTAGTTTTACCTGAGAGTTTGGCCAGCATGGGATCCACCTGGAGTCTCTGTGGGAATTCAGATCCTCCTTATGCCATGGATTACCAGGCCAATGAAGAATTGCATCAAAGAGCTTTGAGATTCTATTCTCTGTCAAATGTGTTTCTGACTTGATTGCACGTACATCAATTTGGTGCCAAATCCAGTAATTACATTATTTTGTGCTGCATCTGCCAATCAACCAACGAAAGGCTCAACAACTCAGTTTTACTGCTCATCACTAGCCCCACCAACAATGAGGCCCCAACAATTACTTTCTACATACTTTCAGCTCAGAACAAGTAACAGAGCACTTAGTTAATTATGGAACCTTTTATAGCCCAGCAATTTGAGTGCCTCATCCAGGAGCGCAGGCCAAACACAAGAGCAAAGCAGTAGAAAAAACTACTCAGGACCAACAATTCAGATTTACAATCTGGTAGTAGTGCCATCATCAATCAAGAACTTGATTTTCCCACTTTCTATTGCCTCATAATCAACCAGGGCGCCACAAATGGATTTCTTACCCGTCACTTAGGACAAATACCAGTCTCCAAATGACTCACGCATGAACTTAATTTTCCAGTTTTTCCAAAGCACAATGCCCTTAAATGTTGCCTGTACTACAACTACTCCATGGTCCATTCTCATATATGCCTTAAGAATTATCATTCTGAATCGCAACGATAGACCTCTCAACATTTTTCATCCAAGAAGTCATTGACTATGTAACATCCACATCAATCACATAAATAATGTGTACCTTAGGTGCTTCCAGCTATCAGGAGACCCCACCAAATCTAAAATCAAAATCTTGCTCTGTAACCTCCTTGATAACCTCAACATCACTTAGTGTGTTACAGCACTTGCGCAGAATCCAAACTACTCCCTTGACCATGTTATCACCACAATTCCCAACATAAACTGCAATGAGCAATCTAACTATATTACAAGACACAATGTAAATTCACTTCTAGACACTCTACAAATACCACATGAAAGGGTTCAGCCAAAATATCCACCACAGTACACCCAAGAAGTTTTTGAGGGGAACTCACCACCTGCATATTAGAAACCAAATGACGTAAAATACATGTCCAGAGGTGTAGCAATGATAACATAGTCCCTAATTCAACAACATTGACCACTTTTCTGAAGAAATCAAAATTAGAGTAGATTGAGCTTGCTTAATGACTATAGGACCTGCTGCCGACCAAGTTGGAGAGTATGCCCTACTCATCACGGATAAATTAGACCTATTTCTCCTCATCCTGTTTCACATCTCATCAGCTTTTCACATTGTTAACTAACATTCATACTTATCTACTTATCTACTTAATCGATCGCAATACCTCCATAATTAATCCTGCTCTCATCCTTTGAAAGTGACTACCAAGACTCAATCCTTTCTTAAGTCAGATTTTCTCTGTAACTGAAGCCCCACAGGGTTGTCCCAACTATGGGATCAATATTCACGATAATGCAGATGACACTGAACTGAATGATCTCTGTCTTTATCAACTAAAGAGACAGATAGTCACAGAAAGTGCTTTTATATCATCTAAACATGCATGTCAGTTTTCTATATTAAAGTAGTTACTAAATCAATTCATCACTCAACACACACAAGTGATCTTCACTGGGAATGGCAGCAAACCATCCCAAGTCTAAGAATTGCTCGATAATACATCATTCTTCCTTTTTACTCAGCCCCACTGCATCCTTGGGTTCATCACTGACTCAGATGTATCATTCAAAACCCACACTGTAAAGGAACAGAGGGAGGCTTGTTGCAACACTCTCTCTTGTGCAAGGTCAAATCTCTGCTCACATCCTGAAATGCAAACTCCTCGTAGCAGATTTCAGAAACACAGTGCAGTCCTTTGTCAACAGCAGAGCACAGTTCAGGGGAGTACCAGATTTACAATAACAAAAACCTTCATTACCTCCTTGCTTCTTTACTCATTGTACTTGCTTCATGCCACCTCATCTTTCATCTCACGTTTTTTTTTACACTCTTTTCATTCCTTGTACTCCTGCCCTCTTTCCCTAGCTCCTTCTCTCTCCACCCTCTTCTAGCCACATCCGACTGCATCTTCCTCAATTGTCATGTTCCCTCTGCTGACACTGCCCTTCTCCTCGTCATCCTTTTCTTCACCTCTCTTTCCCTCCTTTAGGCCTCTCTCACTACCAATCCGCAACCTTTCCACCCTGCTTTTCACACATCTATATTGGCTCTTCTTCTGCTTGCTCTTTTTGTCACCTCCCACCCCTATCTGCATCCCATCTTTCCTCCCCTCTCCAATATGCCTCTCTCTTCTTCCTTTCTACTCTGCTCTTCAATACCTCTATGCCTCACCCTTCCAGATCTGCCCTATCCCTTTCCTTTTCATTACGAACTCTATCCTCCATCTCCCCACTCACCCTCTCTCTTCCTTTTGCCTAACTATTGTGAGCAACTATTACATCTCCTGCTAGTTGGTTTGACTGGTGCTATATAAAACTGTTAATTGAAAGATAAATGGGCTTTGCTGCAAACCTCAGAGAGGGAATTAAGTACTTTGACCATATCCCTGATGCTAAAAGACCCCTAATGGCTGCTACTTAAACCCTACCCCATTTTCAAGACGTGATGCACACGCAAAGTAATAATGAACAATCCAAATGGCAGCTATAGAGAAATTCTTTGCAGTGAATGCATCAGAAAACCAACTTTGGCTAAGCCAATTGGTCTCACCTACAGGGGGTATTGGCTCTGTCACAGTTTTTTAGCCATCTTTGATAGCAGAGCAGCTACTGTGCTGCATGGCCAAAAGTTTAAAACAAATTAAACGCTATGATGCAGCCACCACTGGTCATGTCCTAGTGCTTTTTTTTATGAGCGGAGGGAGGGTGAGGTAGGAGGCAACACTGCAGGACAGAGGGCGTGTGGGGGTGACACAGACAATGCAGGGTGTGGGAAAAAAGTGATCTGACACAGTTAGAAGTGTCCATGTCATATTTCTACTTTTATGGCAGTTGAAGGTGGCAACACGGACAAAGGACAGAGGACTTATGGGCGGTCAACACAGACAGCGGAGATAGAGCATATAGTGGGCAACATGGACAATGGAGTGAGGGCGGACAGGGGGTAACAAACAATGGAGGGAGAGCCGGTGGGTGCGACAAGGAAAGTTGGGGGCAGCATGAACAGTGGAGGGGGTGTGGATGGAGGGGCAGCATGGACAAAGGAGGGTGTTCGGGGCCTGGGGGTAAGCAGATGGACAACAGACGGTTGGAGGGAGGGGCTGGGAGCAAGCACATGGACAACAGATAGAGTCAGCGAGATTTTGGGACAAGCAGACAGACAACAGGGGGTGGGAGGCAGGTGCTGGGGCAAGTAGACGCACCGCAGAGGGCCAGTGGGCGGGAGGGTCACAGAAGGGGAGAGAATGCTTAAACACAAGGAAAAAAGTAGCGTTTAAAAGAAATTAGCAGTGGAAGGACACAAGTAATGCTTTCATGCTCCAGAGAGGGACTAACAAACAGAGAGTAAGGAAGCCTACAGCAGTTGACCAAAGAGAAGCAAGCAAATGAAAGTGACAATGAAGCCAACCAATGGTCTCATGGATGTGCCAGCCTTCTCTCTGCAGTGGGACCGGCTGAGAATGGGTTTTCTGTTCACTGGTCCTGCTGCTACTCTCTTGTATTGGTTACTAATTAATAGTCGGCTCTCTGATTCTATTTTTCACAAACAGATCACTCAGTAGTTGGCAAGCTGATAATGTGCATCTAAATTGATTGAGTCACCAATGTATACCATAGGGTAATCCAGGTGTCACCGATATCCTCAGCATCAATATTTTTGATGAGCATCTTTCGAACACCCCTTCTTCTCCTGTGCTTGGAACTTTACACCCATAGATGTCACCGTCACAGCACCCAGAGGTGTATACCACAACCTCACCACAGCAAACAATGAGTTCCCCACAGCCTCACGCCTCCACAGAATTTGCACATCTTTAGCGTCTTGCTTACCTGAGCATCTGCTGATATTGACCATGGTAGCTGTTGCACTGATGAGTTTGTCACCTTGCAGGTGTAGGTGTTACCATGTTCCCAGTTGCTTTTGGCAAGGGGTATCTTGTTTCTCACAGTTTGAATCAAGTCTTTTTCCAAAGCTCGTGGAAAGCTGGCTACAGAGGGAGCATTGGCACCGTTTTCCTGCCACACCACGGTCCCTTCTTTGGGGCTGAAGTTGGTGACCAAGCAGGTTAGCTCTGTGACTGAGGTTTGGTCACAAGAAGGAGGCAGAACGTGGACCTGTACACAATCTGAAAGAAGACACAGTGCATGGTTATACAATGAAGCTGTCCATGCAGCACACTTTACATTCCTCAAGGACAATGACCTCTCAGGTCTTCTGAAACAGTGCTAGGGTGTGATCACTGGGACAGGGTCAGTTCACCCGTCAGGCATCTTCAGTGCTGTGCATTGATCTTCTAGGTCGTGCGTGAAAAGCTTGACCAGCAACATCTGTTTGTGATGCAATAGGTACCCAGGCATCATAGCATGGCCCCTCTGTGCCTTTGTGGGCCCCACATCTGCCATTGGCTGCTGACATAGTAGAAGAACATCCTTTGTAAAAACAGTCTGCGGTTTCCTGTTTCTCTGTGTCTCTGATGAAGTGAGAGGCAGGAAGGAGGGGCTACAAAATAGGGAACACCAAGTCCTGAGGGATAGGGGTTCTCCTCTACACAAAGAGGGTAATTAAGCAAAATTACATCTAATTACCACAAATACAAATCCATTTAGTGCTATATTCTAGCGCAAAAGCATCCCTGCGTCAATTTGTGATGCAGAGACATATTTTGCAGGTAAAAATAGCGGTAAGCACACAAGTCGCAGGACCAACAGCAGCCCGTATTCTGACAAATGCACCATGAAATTCCAAAAATGATATCAATTAAAATTATATCAACTACGCCACAGTGATTTAAATTTCGCATGGGCATACCTGCAACCCAAATCATTGCAGGGCTTTGTACGTACGAGGGTATTGACTAGAACAATTACTCTTATACCTTGTCATCTGGTAGGTTAACAAAATATCTGATCATTTACATTGGTAGTTTCTATACAGACTCTGTATGTGGTACATTTCATCTATTTCTTTTTATGTTTAGTAAGCTTTATTACATAAGTAACAATTACATAAGAATAGAACATGAGAAACAAAATATCCAAAATATAATGGATAAGTTAACAGGTAAAAAATCAGAGTAGAAAGCTGTTTACGTTTTAGTAATAATACAGGAAAAACACGGGGGAGAGGGAGGGAGGAGAGGAGAAAGACAAGGGGAAATGAAACAATTCTTCTAATTGAAGATCATAAGAATAAATTATAGACTTATTAAAACTAAACAACAATTTAAACATAATATACGAATTAAACTTATCTAAGAGGCAGGTAGAAATACAACATCATAAGAAATGCAAAAACCTGAACAAGAGGATAAAAATAATGTAGGGGAGAAAAAACAATGATCAAAAGAACTATGGAGGCTGAAAATTCTCACAACGATTACGAGAGACGTGAAATGAAATCCTAGTTAAATAATTAATTAAGGGTAGCCAAAATAAATCCCTATTTACATATGGTTTAACAGACGAAGCAAATGCAATATCTAATCTATGGTAATGACAGACATTGTTCCACCAGGCCTTCACTGAGAGCTTAGATGAGCATTTCCAGTTAAGTGAGATCTACCGGAAAGCTAAAGCTAACATCAAATCAAATAAACCCCTATCATGTAAAGACAATCCCAAAGAGACTGACAAACTACCCAAAAAGAGATTAATAATGTTTGTCAGAGGAGTGTGTAAATTGAAATTAATAGAGAGGTGTTTCCAAACATCTTTCCAAAAGGAAGCAACAGCTGGGCAAAAGAAAAGAAGGTGCATCAAATCAGCCAGAGGAGATTGACATGACCAGCAAGCATTATCGCCAGAGTGTGTAAACTTGGCTATAGATGAGGGTGTATAGTATAATCTATGATACAGAAAGAATAGAGATTGAGTAGTTGAAGATGATCTAGAGGTCTTCAAAGACTTACTCCAGAGTTTGTTCCAGAAATCTATGCTCCAAACACAGCCCAAATCCGCTTCCCAGGCAGCTTCTATTTTAGATTTAGGACGGGCAGGATCAGGGGAAAGAAGGAGTTTATAGATCAAGTAAGCTTTGGGGAAAGTAGTTAATAATTTGAGAATGGGATCCGCTGCAGGAGCAAATTCAGAGGAAGGTAGAGAGTAAAAGACATCTAAGATAATTGCCATGAGAGTAGAGAATTTGTGCCAGAACGAGCGAGGGCATTTAAAAGTGTCTTGGAATTGAGGGAAAGAACAAGGAGAAAGGCCGTCATATAAATCCTGGACCCATATAATTCCCTTACTTCTCCAGGATTTCCAAAAAAGAGGTCTATTATTAAGGATAATAAGACGATTGTACCAAAGGGGAGATTGAAGAAAAGTAGTCCTAGAAATAATCTCCAAACTATAATGAGGTTTTAATAATGAACAAGTGTGTTTAAATAACGGAAGAGAGGTAATATTAGCTTTTGTTGAAAAAGTAAGAACTTCCTTGAAAGAAAAAGGTGCAAGTAAGGAGCGTTCAATGGAAACCCATCGCGGCGTATAAGGGGAGACATCAGAAAGGAGCCATTTAGAAGCTGATCGAAGGCAAAAGGCTTTATGATACAGATGAAAATCAGGAAAATTCACTCCACCCATAGATTTAGGTTTACGGAGGAATGCCAGAGAAAGTCTAGATTTTGTATTGTTCCATAAAAACTTAGAGAGAAGGGAGTCAATTTTTTTAAAATAGATATTAGGAATGTGAATAGGAATCATAGAAAGAATATATAATAAAATAGGAGTAATCATCATTTTAATAGAATCAAACCGTCCCCACCAAGAAAGAAAGAGAGGGTTCCAAGAGGATATGAGTATAGAGATGCGATCTAGCACCTCCTTCATATTGATTCTAACTGAATCTAATATGGAGTTATTAAACCAAATTCCCAAATACTTGATTTTAGAGCTATTCCAACGGAAACCAGTTGCGTCGAAGTGTTGTTTAAAACAGAATTTTGTAATAGGAAGAATTTCTGTCTTATCAGAATTTATCTTATAACCAGAAACAAGAGAAAAATCTGAGATTTCTTGCAAAAGAAGAGGGATATAAGTTTCAGGATGAGATATAAAAAGTAAGATATCATCCGCATATGCGGATAATTTCAAATGTTGATCGCCGTATTCAAAACCAGAAATGGATGAGTTATGACGTATATGTGATAAGAAAGGCTCAAGAGATAAAATAAAGAGAAGGGGTGAGAAGGGGCAACCTTGACGTACACCACGGTGAAGGTTAAAAGATTGAGAAACCAGACCATTAACAACAACAGAAGCTTTAGGAGCTGAATATAATAAAGATATTAAAGAAATAAATTTAGGACCAAAACCATGCCAATGGAGGGCTTTAAATAAAAAGACAAATTAACTCTGTCAAAAGCCTTCTCTGCATCAATAGAAACAGCGGCTAGAGGGTGTGAGAGAGATACAGCTTTATTCAAGACATTAAAAAATAAATGAGAGTTGTCAGATGTTAGTCTACCTTTGACGAAACCACATTGCTCTAAACCAATTAATTTTGGTAAAAGAGACTCAAGACGCAGCGCGAGTATTTTGGCAAAAATCTTATAATCGACATTAACCAAAGAATTAGGGGGCATATTATCGAGAACGGCGTTAAAAGTATCGCCGGTTTAGCGGCAGAAAACTGCCGCTAAAGCGGCGATAATGGGCTTGATAATATGCCCTGGAGAATTCCAATAGAAGTCCATGTTCTGGTGTGAACATGGGCTTCTATTGGAATTCTCCAGGGCATATTATCAAGCCCATTATCGCCACTTTAGCGGCAGTTTTCTGCCGCTAAACCGGCGATAATTTTAACGCCGTTCTTGATAATATGCCCCTTAGACGGTAGTTTTTACATTGTTTGGGATCCCGGCATCTTTATGAATTAAACAAATTGTAGCATCTAAGAAAGTACCCTGCGCTTTACCATTAGTATGAAAGAATTGAAAAAGTTGCAAAAGTTTAGGAAAGAGAAGATGTGAAAAATGTAGAAAGAATTCCACCGCGAAACCATCGGGACCAGGTGTTTTGTTTTTCTTAAGGAGATTTAAAGAACGAGAGATCTCTTGAATAGAGAGATCAGATTCTAGAGACCCAAAATCAAGATCTGCATGAGAAGGGGGTGAAACTTGATTAAGATATGAGTCAATAGAAGAGGGAAGTGGAGAAGACTCTGGGGTATATAAAGTTTTGTAAAATTCCATGAATTCATTTAAGATGTCTTGATCCTTGAAAAGGATTTCCCCATCCGAAGAGTGAATAGAATCAATTAATACACGTTCTTTCCGAGATTTAAGATAATTAGCCAGAAGTTTGCCAACTTTGTTACGGCCGCCATAGTACCGAGCGCTCGAGTGGAGAAGAATCGAAGAGGCGTTATCGGTAGACGTTTTATTGAAATCAAGTTTGGCACGAACGAGTTACTGCAAGGAAGAATCAGAAGAAGATGTATAGAAGTGATGCTCTAAACGTTTAATATTAGCCAGCAGGACTTTTTGCTGACCAAGTAAACGCTTCTTTTTCTTGGAGACATAATCTATAATAAAGCCACGAGCTGTAGCCTTAAAAGTATCCCAAAGTAGTAAAGGAGAGGTGTCAGGAGAAGAATTTAAATAAAAAAATTCCTCTGAAAATAAGGTGAAGGAGGAGGAGAAAACTGAATCCTGCAGAAGGGAATTATTAAACCTCCATCTAGAAGATTTGGGATGCGATCGGAGCAAATCGAAATCAACAACAACCGGGGCATGATCAGAAATAACAATGGGTTGAATTGAGGAAGAAATAAGGTTCTGTGTTAGGGCAGAAGAAAGAAAGATATAGTCTAATCGTGACAGAGTGCCATGAGGGGGAGAGAAAAAGGAAAATTCAGAGATGTCAGGGTTACAGAGTCTCCATGCGTCTATAAGATGGGTCTGGGATATGGTATTTTGAAATTGTTGGTGGGTTTTGTGAGGTATGAAACAAATTTGGGATTGTCGATCAATGAAAGGATCCATGACCTGATTGCAGTCACCACCCAAAATAAAAAACTCATCTTTATGCTGAAAATATTTTTGGGTGATATTAGGCCAAAAGGAAGAGTCTGGTTGAGTTGGACCATAAATATTTAAAACTGTAAGAGAAATATTATTGATGAGCAACTTGACTAATAACCATCTACCATCTGAATCAGTTTCCTTAGAAATAACAGAACATTTCAAACGTTTATGTACTAAAATGATTACCCCATTTTTCTTCGTAGATGTAGGAGAAACTAAGACTAAACCCACCCATTGCCTTTTGAGTTTCAAAGCTTCTGACTCTGTCAAATGGGTCTCTTGCAGTAGAACTAGATCAGGGTTATATGTAGCTAAATGAAATAATATTCTCTGCCTCTTTATGGGATTAATAAAACCTTTTACATTCCATGAGATAACTTTGAACGTAAATAGAATGAGTAAAAAATAGAATCACATGATCAACATTAATGCAAGAAAAGAAGAAGAAAAGAAACAAGAGAAAGGTATGGAATGAAGAAGGTGAAGGAAAGAAATAGGAAAGAAAAGGGGAAAAAAGAAGGGATAGTAAGAAAAAACAGTGCAAGTCAACCATTAAAGAAAAAGACATATGTAGTAACAATAAGAATAGGACAAAGGAGATTGACGACTGTAAAGCGTACCTTTTAGGGAGGGGATTAGAAGAAAAAGTACAAGGAGCAGCGAGACACAAGGGAAGACGGCATACCCAAACAGGAGGAACGAACCACAACAGGGAGGTGTATAAAACGAGCAGGAAACGGATATATAAGGAAATGTCAAAGACAAATTCTGTGGTAAGAGAAAAACAGAGGAGACAAAAAAAAGAATGTCATACTATAGAACAGATAACAACAAACAAGTGTCAGCAAACAATAAGCGACCTGTAGGGAGAAAAGTATCAGAGTTAAACACGTAAAGCAACCATATTGCAATAAGAGAAAGCAGTCAAGTTATCGGAGTTGCAGAGGAAGAAGGACCAGCAATTTCCATCGACGATGTAGAGTGGGAATGAATGAATCTTCTCAAGTCCGTTGGATCTTCAAAGGTGGAAGTTTTGTTTTGAAAAGTCACCTTAAATAAGTAAGGTGAAATATCCCGTATCTTGCACCCATTGTGCACAGAGCAGGACGAAGATCGAGAAAATCCTTAGGATGCTTGGCAGTTGTCGAAGAAACATCCCAAGAGATGAATAATTTGGAACCAGACCAAGCAAGTTGTTTTTTGGCTTTGGCAGCGTTCAAAACTTGTAGAAGCTCAGTAAATTTCAAAAAGAGGAAGATTACACCTCTTGGTTTCGTAGGAGCTGACGTAGATGTCAACCAAGGGCCCAACCTGTGAGCACGCTGAATGCTTAGATTTGTAGATGGAGGGAGGTCCAGAAGCTTTGAGAGAAAGGTGGCGAAGAAATTAACAGGGTCCTCACCTTCCAAACCCTCCGGAAAGCCATATAAACGAAGGTTATTGCGTCTATTTCGGTTTTACAAATCTTCAGCAGATTTCTTCAACAGGAGGACCTCCTTTTCTAGGGTAGCGACCTTGACAGACACGTCATGAATCTCTGCAACATGTTGTTCCACCGTAGAAATATGATACTCCATGGATGTCCATTTAGTATCCAAGACTTGCAAACAAGAATTTGTTTCCTCAATAAATGGACGAAGAGCACGTATTTCATCCAGTACAGTGTCCAAGGAAACAGGAGAGGTCGACTTCGGTGGAGAAGGAGGATCCTGCTTAAGACGTGTGGTGGCAGAAGATGGAGTTTGCGATTTAATTGATGAAGTCGGCGAGGCGACTGATCTCGAGGAACTAGATTGCGCCATCATGCCGGTACTCTGTATTGAAGAAGTAGTGTGAGAAGCGCAGAAGTCAGAAGCACTGATATTAGACTTTTTATTGATAAAAATCAGTTTTTTACTCCTTCCCATAGGTAACGTCCAGAGAAAAAGCCAGAAAGCTGTAGGCAATAGGCGTGCAATTTTCAGCAAAAAGAAGGTCTGATGATATAGTGCGCTTGAAGAATGAAGAGGCAGAGAGTAAACGCTGGAAATATGACTTGCGTGTAAGCTGCCAAATTAAACTGCCAAAGTATTTAGCTGGTCAGGAATTCAGAGGAAATGAAAAATAAGCCACTCCATAAATATAAAAGAGAGTGGTTGGTGTAAAAATATAAAGAGTCACTACAGGCATGAGGCACTTGAAGAGAAATGCAGCATTATAAAAAGATACAAAATGGCGGCCGGATATGAGGAGAGAAGAATCCTCATAATATCTCCAGATAAAGGCAACAAAACGCCATAATAATACCACAGGACAGGCAGTGGGTCTTCCGACGCCTGTAGAACACCGTTTCAGGCAGAAAAAGGGGCTGGAGCCGCAGGAATCACCGCGGCATCTCCCGTCGCGGGTCGGAGCGCCGTAATTAGGCGGCCATCTTGTTTTGCGCCGCGCGCCGATCTCCCATTTCATCTATTTCTATATTTCTATTTTTATCCTGTGTGCAAATAAGTATAAATGCAGGTTTCATGAGGCAGCGCTCTGTTGACCCCAAGGACTATTAACTGTTATATTATTTAGTATTTGTACTGTTCACATCTGCAAATTTCATTGCAGTGGACTAGCTGGCATTTGAATTTCCTTCACTATGGGGTTTCAAGGTGACCAGAGTATGGCATGCTGTGGAATGCTGTATTGCGCATAGGGCTGTGCAAATATTTGTTTTTCTCATTCTGTTGTATGAGGAACCGAAATGTGATAAAATTTGGTGAAATTTGCTTCTGTCTATGAACGATCCAGTTTGTATGACTCTCCCTAGCGAAACAAGGTCCAGGTAGAACCAATGAACTATGGGGCATATTAGCAAGACCGGCGATAAAATTATCGCCGCTTTAGCGGCAGGAAACTGCCGCTAAAACGGCGATAATGGGCTTGCTAATATGCGTTATAGAATTCAATAGAAGCCCAGGTTAGATGTCCTGCACATCTAACCTGGGCTTCTATTGAATTCTATAACGCATATTAGCAAGCCCATTATCGCCGTTTTAGCGGCAGTTTCCTGCCGCTAAAACGGCGATAATTTTATCGCCGGTCTTGCTAATATGCCCCTATATGATCTGCCCAGTTTATGCCAGTTTGGGAAGATCTTGTGGTTCTCTGTGGACCTTGCTTTCCTGGGAGAACCGCACTGCAGGCAGATTTACTAACATTTGATGTAACACAGTGCATTAACCAAAGAGGCTGCATTGAGTTGCGTTAAAGAGAGATATGGCGCTGTTGCTGTCTCTCCCTACACTGGCAGAAATTAGGTTGCCTTGCGCCACCCACACACCTTTGCAACAAGGGTATGATGGGGTGTGTCTGATGTGTAGCATACATTTTGTACTGCAAGGGTATCCTTCCACTACAAAATACTATTCCTAGACATACTTTCCCAAGTTTGAATGTGTGCTTTAAAATAAAGCACACATGCAAATTTGGAAATGTTTGGAAAAAGAGAAAACTTTTCTCCAACGTTATGCCTGCCTCGAGGAGGGATACATTTTTGGTGAAAACCCTTGTCTACCTTTTTAGGTCGAGCTTTGGAGACCTCTTGGATATACTGTACACTGCTTTTCATTTGTTAGTTTCAGTGTCCTTTAAAAATCCTTGCTTGCTCGTGGCCAATCCTTCCTTTTTGTCCCTCCTTTTTGTCTTTCATTTCCTCCTACGGATCAGGGACCAAGTACTGTATCTTTACCCTTTGGTTGTTTATCTGTTCGTTTTGAGGACTATTTTTTTATTTCTTTCCTGCTCGTGTTACACTGTGCGTGTGTGTTTAGTTTTTGTGTCTGTATTTTATTGCATGTTCCATCCTGTCCCCTCCTTTCCCTGTTGTTGCTGCCATCCTTCCGCGCCTCCCACTATGTTGCTTGTGTTAGACTTGTGCCCTGCACAGGGTCAAGTAACCATAGGCATGCTCTTTAATAAAGAGTGTCCCAGGCATGGGGTGAGCAGTGTGTCAGCCGCACCTTGGCCGCCTCCTCTGAACACGCCTTCCCAAAGTCACAAGAATACACTACAACACTCACAATGAAGCTCAAAGGAGAAGTGAGAACACTCTCAGGCTTTCACATGCTGTGTTGGTGAGAAACGAGGAGCAATCATGCTCTTAATACAAGAAAAAATTGTCAGCCATCTTCGAATGTTCATTTTATTTTACCATCTAAAAGAACTGCAGGTAAGTGATGACTAACTTTAAATATTTTTATACGCAATTTCGATTATAATTCTTTCATTCGAATAAAGGTTTAAATATTACATTTAAACTATTGAAAATTAGAAACATGCATTTATTTATAAAGAAAAGTGATATTTTGGAACTTTATTGATTGGGAATGCTAAAGAGATAGTGATCTCTAGCAACTGCTGCCCTCAGGGTGCTGCTCAAGACAGGAAAACAAGGAATAACATTTTACGACCGTGGCCTTAGTTGTGTTGGGCTGAGGAAACGTCTTCCGCAGTTCCCTCTCTATGTCTACATCTATCGGATGGCAGATGAGGGTGAGTTTTGTGGGAGATGGGAGCAGCTGACAATGAACATTCCGCAGAGGTGCATAGAGCTGCGGCATCAGCTTCTCTGCATTGCCTGACACCCCGTTACTGTAAGGTACAAAAATACTCTACCAAGCAGTACCGTAGCTCAGGGGCGTAGGAGACACTAAATTTCTGGGGGGGACAGGGACAACCTTGTGGACTTTGCAGTGACCCTAGTCAAATCGCCCATTGTGTGAGACCGTACGCCCGTTAAACGTACACAATCGCATAGTTATGAAGAGAAATATTGAGAAAGGCTGGCATGTAGTCACAGTTTGCAAGTATGCTTTATTTTTATTTACATTCACAAAGTAATTAGACCAAATGGGAAAAAAATATGTATATGAATCTTGCATCTTCATGCACCAAGCAAACAAAGGGGATGTCTGGGGGGTCCATAGGACCCGCTTTCTCCCCTCCAGAGGGCTGCTCTAAGGAGGCGCACTCACAGTGCGCCACATTTTTGATGCGCCTCCTGAGAGCTTCTTTGCCTCTGTGCACACGTCTGTAATACAGCGCGGGCACAAAGGCAAAGGAATCCCCTCATTTGAATGGGACAGCACCCCCACGCAAATGAGGGAACGCTCTCTTGAGGTAGCGCTGGTGCTTTAACTGCTCCAGCGCTATTGGTATTACAGAAGGGGCCGCACAAGTGTCTGCAGCCCCTTCTGTAATACCAAAGTGCCCGTGGGCAGGCAAAGAGGGCACGAACGCCTGTTGCGCCCCCGGGGCACTTTCTGTAATACGGCCATTGGGCTTCTAAGGTCTGTTGGGGCCTTCTAAGGTGTAGCATGGGAATGTGCTCCCTCATGAGAGTGGACTGGTCATAAAGGCTGAGCCTGGTTCCCCAGTTCCAAATTCATCTGCTCTGGCCATAGTGCCACATCCTCTCTCCACTGAACACCATACTGCCCCACTGAGAGAAACTCGCACTGACTTCAGCTACAACCCAATTGTGCCCTGCTATAAACACCTGGATGTGACTCAATTCAAATTATGCACTAGACAAGAGCAATATGCTGCCTGAAAAACAAAGTATCAACATCCTGGAAAGAGCAAACACTCAAGGGAATGCAAGTTTAAGTAAAGAATGTGAATGTAAGCAGGAACATGGTAACCTTAATGCTTTTACTCTCTTTATTCAGAAATCAGTGAGTGATTTTTCCTGAAAAGTTAGGGACATGACTACAGGGCCCAGAAAGGACCCGTTTCAATGTGCGTTGCTTATATCCTTACAAAACCTAAGCTGTTTGGTTTAAAAGGACCACATTCCTGAACACAGAGCTGCGGTACAAATTTTATAAGCTAAAATAAGGAAAAAACACTTAAAGGGATCACATTAAACGTTCTCCACTCCACCCATCAACCAGGTATTGCAGTCCCTCCAGGAATGGTGCACTTCCCCACCCTGGGAAAACAATGTTGTTCAAAGAAAGAAGATAAAAAGAGAGTAGCGCTTCACTGGTAAACTTTGTAAAGTGGCGCTAATGTGTGTGGGTGTGAATAAAACCAATTTGGCCTGTCTGCGACCACTCTGTTACTGAAGGACTTTCTCCTACCAGCTGTTCCAGGCAGGACACGAGCAGCGCTGGTGCTCAGCTGATGGCTGCCTTTCCTTTCCTGGCTGTAACCGCGCTGCAATCACAGTGATGGTGCTATTTCCCTGGACTTTTATTTATTAAATGCGCCACAATGACTTTCTGCTCCACCATGTCCATGTTAATTATCCCCATCCTTCTGTCCTTATGCACAGCCCTTCATTTGCATTAAGTCACGGAGGCGCCGCAGTGATTTTGCGCTCAATGGTGTCCGTCAGTGTTACTTACCCCGCCCTTCCCTCCTCCACGTAGGGCAAAGTTCTGTTGTTACACACCCCTGCCTTCTGCCTGTACATGCCCTCTTGTTTATTTAACGTCCTATAGGATCAACATTACATTTTACATCACCCTCAATAAAGGCAGAAATAGGGCGCTGTGAGGTCACGGTTTACTCTAAAGCACCAAATTGGGTAGAAGGCAGAGTGCAAGTTGTAGCATTTATTGTTGGCCGTAGCTTTCTTCCCTTCTAAGTTGCACACGAAGCACATTTAAAATGTAAATGTTTTTTTTTTTTACAATTCTTTTTGACTGAGAGTTTGCTTTTATATAACTTACAGCAATGTTCTGACAGCCAAGACAATTCTGCATTGTTGCTGCTACAATTCTTTAAACATCACATCATAATCAAATATATCAAACCCCCGCTCCAGACAGGCCAACCATTCACGTATAAACCTCTCGTACCAAGAGCAGATATCAAGAAAAATAAGATGCCTTCAGGGCATAAGGTTAATTTGTTCCTTTTTACTTCCACTATTCCTTGGGTGGGCACAGTGCTTAATTTGTAAAGATTAAGTCCCAGTGCTCAAAAACGGAATTTGAGGTGCCCTGGAATTTTGTATTTTATGTGTACTGGGTGGGAGGAATCATGACTTTCCACAGCGCAGTGGAGGAGGGGGAATAAGGTGTCTCACATCTCCTCAGGCAGGGTGAACTGGGCCCTGTGCAAACTGCCCAGTGCAGGAAGTAGTGTCACGAACCAGACGGGCAGCTGGCCAGTGGGGTCTGGTGCTAGGCTGCAGGGGCTAGAAGGGAAAGGGGCACATCTGGGACGCATGAGGGGGGCTAGGCGCTGGAGGTTACATACATCCAGGCCTTTTTCGGTGCCAGCAGGCAGCTGAGGCGCAGGTACCAGTACAGGTCTGACAGGAATCTCCCACCTGCTCCTGGTAACTGCCGGCCAACAGAGAGCCAGTAATGGGACACATGCAGCAGCTGGCACCGGGGTGATGCTGAGCTCGCCGGAGTGAGGAGAAAAATGTATACCTCGGCCCTGTGAATTAAGTGCTGGTGCTGAGCACCGTAAACCACCGGCACAAAGCACTGGGTGGGCAGTATTTTGTGGCCACTGTGTAGACTACTTCCAGGTTTGGCAAGGACAAAAAGGGCGATACGAGAGTAGCTTGGACGAATAAATCAATGGCCCCTCGCCTCTTCTGAAGTCACCCAGGTTAACCGACCCCACTGAGAGCCTGCACTTTCTAGCAAAGGTGGAAAACAGGAAAAGGAGGGAGGAGAGAGGAGAGAGGAGACAGTAGGGGCTCTCTGCACGGGCATCGGGGGAGGGGAAAACATGAGAAGTAAGGAGACTAAAGCACCAAGTGAGAGAAGTGAAAGATATCCTTAGAATGCTGGAGAACATCTTTTTTTAAAACGGAAAATTGTGCACTTTATAGCACAATATTTTAAAGATTTTCCCAAAGCGAAATGCTTTTTCTTTTTCTCCACCTGCGCTGCCCTTAGGGTTCAGTCTTCAAGCCGGCAGCAGACACTGGGCGAGGTCAGATAGCAATCAGTGCAGACTGCACGCAGCTGTGGTGGAGGTGAGATAGAATTCCCGGAGCCTCAGGGGTGCAACAGTTGAAAAGGGCAGAGGGCTGATGGCCTCTGTGACGTCACCTTTATGCTGTGACTATCGGATTGGTCACAGGTAACTGGAGAGGCAGGTCACAGCAGGTCAAGGGCAGGGCCGTTAGGTCGCGCTTTCGCATGCTAATGGCCTGCCAAATGCCAATTTCAGAAGGGAGAGGGAAATTCTTGTGTCCCTCGTCCCCCCACCCTTGTCCCCTGTGTCCCCCAACTCCAAAATCTGGGGGGGATATGTCCCCCGCATCCCCCACAGTTCCTACGCCCATGCCGTAGCTACTCTTTCTCCCAGTGAACACTGACTTTTCTGAGCACTTCAGGTTTGCCTTTTCTTGTACTATGCGGAGAACTACCTCTCTCTGAGTAAAGGTGCTTACTTCCCACTGGCTGTGACTGCCAGGGTAGGTGGAACCCAAGGATGGGAGCAGGGAATGACTATGGGGCATATTAACAAGGGCTGGTGATAACATTATCGCCGCTTTAGCGTCCGTTTTCGGGCGAAAAGCGACGATAATTTTATCGCAATATCATCAAGGACACGCCAGAACATGGGCTTCTATTGGAATTCTCAAGGGCATATTATCAAGCCCATTATCGCCGCTTTAGCGGCAATAATTTTAACACCGTTCTTGATAATATGCCCCAAACTTCGCATCTCTAATGAGATGCAAAGTGGGCGTCACTGAGCGTACCCCTGACGGACTACCTTGTTAAATATCGCGAAATGTACATCGCAATATTTACAAGGAGGCCCACGCATTTTTGCAGACGTTAGTTTTTGGCGAAAACCGCGGTTTTCGCCAAAAACTAACATCTGCAAAAATGCAGACTTACCTATACCTAACAATGGGGGTGCATTATGCTGATACGACCACAGGGTCGTATCAGCAAGGTTATCGCCGTTTTCCATGGAACATCGCAGAAAAACCAGCGATGTTCCATGGAAAACACCGCTATCGCTGGAAAATTATCGCCATTGCGCTATGCGTTGTTGATACAGCGATAGCATGGCGATAATTGCCAGCGATAGCCGGCGATAAATAATTTTTCGCTAAGAGCGGCCAGCGATAATTATCGCTGCCACTTGATAATATGCCCCTAGATTTCTCCAGTCACAGTGCCAACTGTAATTTCTTGGCACAGACCTTTACTCCTATCTGACCCGCTGTTCGCAAATGCGTTGATTGCACTGCTGTCTTCAATGTGAGTGTATGATCCCCATTCTGCTTTGACTTTCCCATCTTTGTACCTTTACATTAAGTCTCTGCACCGCTGCCGTTTACAGTTTTACTTATATCTAGGATTACTTCACTACTTAAGTGTGCTCTCTGCAGCCTAAATACACAAAAACTCTGTAATCCGTAGGCCTACAATACGCTCTCCGCCATCATTTGTGCAGGTTTTGCCTTTGTATAGCAAGTTACGAGTTGCTGACATCAGTTTAACTTTCTGTCTGTATAAAGTAACTGTTACACCAAGGGCTTTAAATGGGATGATAAAAGTGTGTGTGTGGTGGTGGTGGTGGGGGGGGGTTCTTAAAGGGGCATGGCCTTAAAAGCTAATACTTTTCCAGAGGTGTGGCCTATGCATTTGAGGGTATGGCTTAAAACATCTAAACCGAAATTCTGATCTTTCTACTGCATGCCACCTGACCACTATTGTGGTTCCTCTATGAGCTTTCCGTTACTGAGGTCTGGGGTGGTAGTCTTCAGTTTTATACTCGCAGACATTATCCCCGTCCTACCACCTTAGCTCTCTGAGAAATGTAAACTTTTTTCTTCCCACATCTTTCTGAAATTCTCCATCTCTGTATTTCATACCTCATCTATTTTCTCGTCTGCACGTTTTTATCACTCTTTCTTGCATGTACCTCCTTGCATCTTCTTCACTTCACTTCGTTACATACACAATGGACCTACTCACCTGTAAGCACTGCATTTTCATTTTCTTTAGGACTGTAAATATGTTGACAGCTGTGTTCCTCCTTCAAACACTTTTGCACAGAATCACAATTACAATTGTCATTCGTGACCTAGGGTTGCAGCAGGAAGGAGGTGGAGTTACAAAGAATGGTGTCACAAGGCAATTTGTAGAGAGGCCAAGGACTGTATTAGCATGTATTCTGAACGGTAAACAACCATTACAATCTTTTACCCCGCATACCATCACCCCGCATACCATGACAACGCAAATACCATTACTCCGCAATGCCATTACAACGCATGGCATTACATTTTATATGCTTTTACCACGCATGCTTTTACAACGAAATTCGTTGTAAATGCATGAATGGTAAAAGCATGTGGGGCATATTAGCAAGACTGGCGTAAAACGGCGATAATGGGCTTGCTAATATGCGTTATGGAATTCCAATAGAAGCCCAGGTTAGATGTCCTGCACATCTAACCTGGGGGCATATTATCAACGGCCAGCGATAATTATCGCTGGCCGTACATAGCGATAGAAATATTATCGCTGGCTATCGCTGAATATTATCGCCATGATAACGCTATATTTACAACGCATAGCGCTATGGCGATAATATTTCAGCGATAGCGGTGTTTTCAATGGAACATCACTGGTTTTCCAGCGATGTTCCATTGAAAACAGCGATAACATTGCTGATACGACCCTGTGGTCGTATCAGCATAATCCATCTCCCATTAAAAGTATGCCTTAGTCAGGAATTTAACAGACGTTAAATTCCTGAGTTAAGGCTGAGGTAGCGCAATTTTTTTTATCGCTGCACCTCCTTGTTAATATCGCGAAGCTGCCTTCACGATATTAACATGTGTTGTTTTCACAGCCACGCCTTCTTTGCATCTCATTAGCGATGCGAGGCGAGGCTGTGAAAAAACGGGCTCTACATCAAGGAAACACGCGCTAGCGTGTCCTTGATGATATTGCGATATAATTATCGCCGCTTTTCGCCCAAAAACGGACGCTAAAGCGGCGATAATTATATCGCCAGCCATTGCTAATATGCCCCTTGGGCTTCTATTGGAATTCTATAACGCATATTAGCAAGCCCATTATCGCCAAGCCCATTATCGCCGGTCTTGCTAATATGCCCCTATGTTTTTTATATGTAAGTATAAGGTAAGTATAGGGTTTGGGGTGTAGGGGTGTAGGGGTATATGTTATGGGGGTTCAGGGGTAATTTTAGGGTTAAGTGTATTTTTGGGTTTTGGGGTGCTGGGGTATTTTTAGGGTTTAGGGTGGGTTTCGGTTTTGGGGTACTGGGGTATTTTTAGGGTTCAGGGTGGGTTTAGGTTTTGGGGTGCTGGGGTATTTTTGGGGTTCAGGGTGTGTTTAGGTTTTGGGGTGCTGGGGTATTTTTAGGGGTCAGGGTGGGATAGAGTTTTGGGGTGTAGGGGGTATTTTTAGGGTTCAGGGTACATTTAGGTTTTGGGGTGCTGGGGTATTTTTGGGGTTCAGGGTGCGTTTAGGTTTTGGGGTGTTTGGGTATTTTTAGGGGTCAGGGTGGGTTAGGGTTTTGGGGTGCAGGGGGTCTTTTTAGGGTTCATTTTTGGTTTAGGTTTTGGGGTGCTGGGGTGTTTTTGGGGTTCAGGGTGCGTTTAGGTTTTGGGGTGCTGGGGTATTTTTAGGGGTCAGGGTGGGTTAGGGTTTTGGGGTGCAGGGGATCTTTTTAGGGTTCATTTTTGGTTTAGGTTTAGGGGTGCTGGGGTGTTTTTGGGGTTCAGGGTGCGTTTAGGTTTTGGGGTGCTGGGGTATTTTTAGGGGTCAGGGTGGGTTAGGGTTTTGGGGTGCAAGGGGTATTTTTAGGGTTAAGGGTGGGTTTAGGTTTTGGGGTGCTGGGGTATTTTTGGGGTTCAGGGTGCGTTTAGGTTTTGGGGTGCTGGGGTATTTTTAGGGGTCAGGATGGGATAGGGTTTTGGGGTGTAGGGGGTATTTTTAGGGTTCAGGGAGCGTTTAAGGTTTTGGGGTGCTGGGGTATTTTTGGGGTTCAGGGTGCGTTTAGGTTGTGGGGTGCTGGGGTAATTTTAGGGGTCAGGGTGGGATAGGGTTTTGGGGTGTAGGGGGTAATTTTAGGATTCAGGGTGCATTTAGGTTTTGGGGTACTGGGGTATTTTTATGGGTCAGGGTGGGTTAGGGTTTTGGGGTGCTGGGGTATTTTTGGGGTTCAGGGTGCGTTTAGGTTTTTGGGTGCTGGGGTATTTTTAGGGGTCAGGATGGGATAGGGTTTTGGGGTGTAGGGGGTATTTTTAGGGTTCAGGGAGCGTTTAAGGTTTTGGGGTGCTGGGGTATTTTTGGGGTTCAGGGTGCGTTTAGGTTTTGGGGTGCTGGGGTAATTTTAGGGGTCAGGGTGGGATAGGGTTTTGGGGTGTAGGGGGTATTTTTAGGGTTCAGGGTGGGATTAGGTTTTGGGGTAGTGGGGTATTTTTAGGGGTCAGGGTGGGTTAGGGTTTTGGGGTGGAGGGGGTAATTTTAGGGTTGAGGGTGCATTTAGGTTTTGGGGTACTGGGGTATTTTTAGGGGTCAGGGTGGGTTAGGGTTTTGGGGTGTAGGGGTAATTTTAGGGTTCAGGGTGCTTTTAGGTTTTGGGGTGCAGGGGTAATTTTAGGGGTCAGGGTGGGATAGGGTTTTGGGGTGTAGGGGGTATTTTTAGGGTTCAGGGTGGGATTAGGTTTTGGGATGCAGGGGTATTTTTAGGGTTTAGGGTGGGTTTAGGGTTTTATATATATATATATATATATTTTTTTTAAATATTTATAAATATATATAAAAATATATATATATATATCTATAAATGAAGCGCGTCATGTGATCAAGCTAGCTGTGTCGAGTGAAATGCGTCATGGCAGGCATTATGCCTGTGTATTTTTATGGATTAATTTGGAAATAAACTGCACTGTTTCTCCACGACATCGAGTCCTAAATAACTTTCTTCCGAGTTTGGCTGAGGTCCGTGCCTGTTGGTTCTGCCGGGGATAGGCAGACAGGATTCTGGTGTGTGAATATATCTATATATATATTTGTGCAGCTGGTTCTCCCACAAGCCATGTCAGAGACCAAGGGCGAAGGAACGCCCGAAACGCATATGACAATATTGGCGTATTGATACTGGAACAGCGATGTTGTTTGCTCAGCAGTCCTGCAATTAAAATGGAGAATACACGCTGTGTGTGGGGCCCTCAATTGTGCGAGCACTCTTCAATTGGATATATTGCTCCAGGTCGTGAGGGCTCCCCGCTGCTGACAGTGCGGGCCGAAGCGCTGGTGATTTTTTAGCGCCGAGGAACAGCGTGCCAGGTTGTGAGGACATGAAAAGAAGCTGGGCACCAACCTCGTGAGTTTTTCAGTAACCCACTGCGGTATTTTATAACTTTTGAGGAGAAAATTGCACCCACTATGACTGTAAATAACGAACTACACAAACCAGAATGCAATTGTGCACACGCCTACTGAAGGCGGGACTTGAACTCTTTATTAGTGTGATGTGATTTGTGCAGCTGGTTCTCCCACAAGCCATGTCAGAGACCAAGGGCGAAGGAACGCCCGAAACGCGTATGACAATATTGGCGTATTGATACTGGAACAGCGATGTTGTTTGCTCAGCAGTCCTGCAATTAAAATGGAGAATACACGCTGTGTGTGGGGCCCTCAATTGTCCGAGCACTCTTCAATTGGATATATTACGGCCTGCTCCAGGTCGTGAGGGCTCCCCGCTGCTGACAGTGCGGGCCGAAGCGCTGGTGATTTTTTTGCGCCGAGGAACAGCGTGCCAGGTTGTGAGGACATGAAAAGAAGCTGGGCACCAACCTCGTGAGTTTTTCAGTAACCCACTGCGGTATTTTATAACTTTTGAGGAGAAAGTTGCACCCACTATGACTGTAAATAACGAACTACACAAACCAGAATGCAATTGTGCACACGCCTACTGAAGGCGGGACTTGAACTCTTTATTAGTGTGATGTGATTTGTGCAGCTGGTTCTCTCACAAGCCATGTCAGAGACCAAGGGCGAAGGAACGCCCGAAACGCGTATGACAATATTGGCGTATTGATACTGGAACAGCGATGTTGTTTGCTCAGCAGTCCTGCAATTAAAATGGAGAATACACGCTGTGTGTGGGGCCCTCAATTGTGCGAGCACTCTTCAATTGGATATATATATATATAGATATATATATCAAAGCTCCTTTATACACCATGAGACAGGAGCACTCACGGGCGGGTGCCGGCAACACGGTGGCGTTCCGTGTAATAAGTCAAAGCTCAAGTTCCTCCTCCCTTCTTTCGGAACAAGCCAGCACTCACGGGGCAAATTGCGTAAAGTTTTATTTCATTTTCAGCAACAACAAACGCGTTTCGGCATCCGCCTTCGTCGAACACCGACGAAGGCGGATGCCGAAACGCGTTTGTTGTTGCTGAAAATGAAATAAAAACTTTACGCAATTTGCCCCGTGAGTGCTGGCTTGTTCCGAAAGAAGGGAGGAGGAACTTTGAGTTTTGATATATATATATATATCTATATGTATATATATAAAGGAAAAGCACTTTTACACAGTTTATGCCTTAACCACGCACGCATTTGCGTTGTAAAGGCATGCGTGGTAAAGTCATATGCGGAGTGAAAGTTTGCGGGGTAATGGTATTGAGTAGTAATTGCATTTGCGTTGTGAAAAATGCGTGGTGATGGTATGCGGGGTGATTGTATGCGGGATAACGACATATATTCATTCTGAACACCTTTGTGTCCCAATGACAGCTCGTTATCCCCCCCAAGAGGGCCCCCAGCAACCAACTTAAAATCATTAAAACGGTTGTCCTGGAATATTGCAGGGCTCTCAACCAAGTTTTTAGCACCGAAGTGGGTGAAATATGTAAATTTTTACCATATCATTTGTCTGCAGGAAACTTGGGAGGTGAATAACAGATTCTTCTTGGAAGGTTATAAGACATACTTTTTACCAGCGGTGCATTTGGTGACGGGTGGGGCCAGTGGGGCTTTGCTTACCTTTGTGGCAATAGAACTAAATGAGTGGGCTGTTAACTTGGCGAGGAACTCAATGGTATTGCAGGGACTGATGATATCTGTCCCGGGAGCGTCCCCTTTTTGTTGGTAAACTTTTACAATGCTAGAGGAGGATTTGATGGGGCCTCTAGCCTTCAGTGTTTAAATTCGTCCCTGATCTCATGAGGGGCTCAGGTTGGAGGGGTGGGTCGAAAGATGATATTGATAGCAGGGGATTTTATTTGTCATCTCTGTGAGTGTCCTTTATTAACCGATGCCACCAAGTCTAGGTATATGGTGACAGAGGGGCTTCACTTCGTTTATTCCAAGGAAGGTCCGCAGCTTAGTATGTTACTGGAAACTCATAATTTGATTCTTGCCATGGAGAAGTTGGTGAACTCCCCTAACCCTTCTATTATGCCAACCTTTAAGGGGAGAGGCTGCTCTTCTATAATTGATTTTATCTTTGTGTCTGCACCCCTTATTTTGTGTTTCACTGATTTTTATATTGTCCATAGCCCTTTTACGGACCATAACCCTTTGTCCCCGGAACCTGAGGGATTCATGGATGACATTCGCCCACGTGGGGGTTTCCTCAAAGGGCTCCTCCTTGTTGACCAAGGTAGATGACTAAACTGGACCCAGGTAGACACAGTGGCCTTTAAAGCCACTCTTTTGTCCCACATAGCCCAGGAGGTAGCAACCTGTTTGGATGCAGAGGCCCTCGAGAAGGATATTATGCTAGATTTCAGGGTATTGCGAGCAAAGTAAGGGAACTACAGACTGTACCCTCTATCCAGGCGGGTAGGCAACATCCGAAAGGGTTTGACAGGGTCTGTTCTAAGTGCCTTCAGCAGCTGAAGCTTGCCCTGAAACAGATCCCTAGAGACAGGAGCCTGGAGGCAGCTAGAAGGCAGACTTGCAAGCAGGCAGTTGCCAAATGCAAATATGCTTTTCAAGAACCAGCCTGGGAGGAATTAGTCCAGGCAAGTGAAATAGGAGATAGTTCTCTTTTCTGGAGAGGAGTGAATAGACCCTATTTTGCAGATGGGACAAGCCCTGCCATCTGTACCCAAATATCTGGGCAACAGTGGGTAGATCACTTTGCGGGGGTCTACAATTTTGGTGATGTGGTAGAGGATGAGGTTGAGGTAGGCATCAAGTTGGGGCATGCCCCATGGTCTTCACCCTGGCGGAGATAACTAATGGTATAAACAATCTTGCTAGGAAGAAGGCCCCAGGCCCTGATGGGATTCTGCCGGATTCGTTGAAGATGGATGTTGAGCTATGGCGCCGCGTACACCCTGTCCTTTTCAACCAACAGGGGGATACAGCAGGGGTGCATCCTTGCACCTTTTTTATTAATCCTATATGTCAATAAGCTTGAGCAATCTTTTCTCTTGCCTCAGGCTGACTGCCTTAGGGTGAGAAGTGCTGCAGCAACAAATGATTGATGGAATGCTGAATGAATCAAACATTCACCCCCAGTCAAGAGATCTGGGTTAAATCCATTGTTCTTTTGCTCGCGCCACCTCAGTTTGGACCCAGCCGTATGCAAATCAGTTTTGACCCTGCTCATCATGGAAACAGTCCAGCCCGAACTGCCAAGCCGGGTCTTTCCTGGACTGGAAACAAGCACCCTTCATCAGCCAGCTTGTGGTTGCTCCCAGTATTGTTATATGCCGACGATGCAGTCCTAATGGTCCGCATGGCTATAGGGTTGCAGCTTCTTCTTGATAAATTTGTTGCCTTTATGGATAGTGTTGACCTAGCAATGAACTTTACTACTTGGGCAGTGGCCTGTTTTGCTCGTAGGTTAGGCTCCTGGTCTCCACAAATACTGTTGAAAATGTATAATGCTAAGTGTCTGTCCCAGGCCCAGTACGGCAGTGAGATTTGGGGGTATCTGAAGACTGATATCATAAAAATGGCAAAAAACAAATTGTTAAGGCGACTGCTTCAGGTTCCACATTCTACCCCTGCCTTTTCAGTACACGCTGAACTCGGAATTCGTTTTCTTGCCGATACACTGGTCCTAAGTACTTTACTCTGCAGGGTAAAAGTCTGGACAAGGGAGGATCTTAAGCTTAATAGATTGATCCTCTCGAATTGCCTGTCTCTAGATGGTGCATACAGAATCCCTTCGTTAGCTAATATTAAGATTGCTTTTAGGGCACCTAGTAGAGCAGATGCCTATTTAACACCTCGTTCCCTACTGCCCTGGGACCAACAATGCATAAAAAAGTTATAGCTTGAGCAGGCATCATCAGCTAGAGAAGGGGAGGAACTGATGAAACCCCAAGTGAGGGAACATGCGCTCTTAAAGTCTCTGCTCAGGGAATGGAGCATTATTTAGTGCAGGTTCCTAACAGGGGAGACCGGTTTCTTCTGACCAGGTTCTGATTTAATCAGTTACACCACTTACTGGTCACACCCTGTGGATGGGTCCCCTGGGCAACAGGCTGCCCTCTGGTTGCGACAACAAGTCTCCGCAGGACACCTTACATTTTGTTATGTTCTGTGGGTATTTTAGCTGGCTGAGAAAAAGGTTGCTACTACCACTGCTGAGGACACTGAATTTTACGCAAGTACGCCCCGTTCTTAAGTATTTACATTTGCACCCCAATGTACATGTTTTATTTGTTGTTGTCAGTTTTCTATGTGCAATCCTGGCTTCTACGCCCTCCCGACCCGACAGAATATTATTCGCATGCATCTGTCTTTCATCTTGTTTTTATCATATTTGTATGGAGTTCTTAAAGTATATGTGTTTTATTCACATTAATTTATATCTTTGTATTTTGCTATTTTATGGTTGCTGTGTACAACCGAATAAATATTTTATGATGATGACAGGCACTATGAGATATTCGCACTGCTGTTAATCCTCTGCTCCAGAGCTTTCAAACGTCTGCGTTATAAACTGCCACCCACAACATGAACTTGCACAGACACAGGTGACCCAGTTCATTGTATGTAATATCAATAGTGCCATGCTGTTTGGAAAAAAACCATTATCTTGGAAAAAGCAAATATTCTTAGGAAAGTAAATTTAAGTTAAACATGTTTTAAGCCATTGTTCTGAAATTGATTAATGCGTTTGCCTTCAAAGTTAAGTACATGAATATAGAGCCTTATATGGACTTATTTTAACATCTGCTTTTAATTACTGTCGGGTCTGAGCCCGGGGGTACCCAACTCAGTTGAAGTCCTGCTTACTCCATAACCTTCTGCCCCACTCCTTGCACACATACACTTCATGAACCTGTGTCAACTCTGATTGGTTTCCTGCTGTTTCAACCTCACTGAGCGCTTCATACCTTTCTGTTAATATTTATTTATAAAGGGGCATATTAGCAAGACCCACGTTAAAATTATCTCCGTTTTAGCGGCAGGAAACTGCCGCTAAAACGGCGATAATGGGCTTGCTAATATGCGTTATGGAATTCCAATAGAAGCCCAGGTTAGAAGTCCTGCACATCTAAGCTGGGCTTCTATTGGAATTCTATAACGCATATTAGCAAGCCCATTATCGCCGTTTTAGCGGCAGTTTCTTGCCGCTAAAACGGAGATAATTTTAACGTGGGTCTTGCTAATATGCCCCAAAGTTTTATAAAGCGCGAATATGACCCTTGCGGGTATCAAATCACTTTGCAATGTTCGAGGCAACATGTAGTAATCTCCTTCGCAGTTTGCATGTTAAATCCCTGCACTTTTGTAATTTCTTCTGTAGTCCACCTATTGCTACTATCGTCCCTATGCATTGCCTATACAGTCTTCCTAGAGGTGTCAGAAATGACGATATTTGCCTTTATAATTCCTGCATGATTTCCTCCAGGTAAAATCTGGTTGCATCATGTGGGCAAATAGTGCAAGTTTCGTCTCGCACGGGTGGCTACTTTGGATTTTGATCAGGCCAATGCAAACAAGGATTGGTAAAGCCATAGCCTGCGTTTTTAAAAGCAAAACCTATTGGCTTTGCCAATGCTTATTTAATAGATCGGTCTTTGTGTCCAAGTCAATGGGTTGTTGTGTAGGAAAGTCCATGTACCACTCATGGTGCATGCCCTTGAAGCAAAATAGTACAAAGTAGCATATAGAGCAACTTTATGTTACTTCAGGGCTATTTTTTAACACAAAACATCATTTGGGCTGGAAAGTAAATCCCAATTCTATACTTTGCACTGGTTTATATCACTTTTGTAATGAAAACCTGGTGCAGAGTGTTTGTAAGCCTGCCCAAAGTGCAGAAACTATGAGAAATGCCTGAAAGCTGCCTATCTTGCCTGCTAGCCCACAGAGTGAATTTTGTGGTTTTGCAGCCCAGTTACACTCAAAAGCCAAATTAGAAATGAGCAATTTTGCAAGTTGCAAAGCACATTTTACCCCCTGTATGGAGTTGGAGTATAGTGTGCTTTAGTTGGAGTTTTGGGCAGTGTAGTTCAGAAGTTGTCTAGTGTGTACAGTAATCTACTAGGAGGTACATGAAGGGTTTGTTGTGTGAGGTCAGAATGGAACAGTGAACCTATTCTATTTTGTGTTTTTCTAATAAAATGGTTGTTGGCAGTCCAGTAGTAGATGTGATATGTGCTATGCTACTCTGTTGTGGGCTATTATGCTCTGTGGTGTAGATTTGGAGGTGTAACTGCAGTGTTGCGCTGAGTAGTTATGAAGGAAAGCAGCACAATGTCACTGATACTCTTACGAATGTGACTGTGTGGTGTTGAAATATCGTTTTTAGTGCTGAGGAGTGACTCTATGGCAGCTGCATGGCCTTCGGTGATGTGTTGGATGCATGAGAGTGCACTCTTAGGGCCTAAATACCACTTTGGTGGTGTGGCGCTGGGTCTGCCCCGCCCTCTCATCGCCAAAGCCATGGTCAGACCGCCCGCTAGATCAGGCGTTTCCTCCTGTCTGGCGGGCTGGTTTTTGGCGTTCCCACGTTGGTGTCTCAGAAAGTGGGCACTGCAATGGGAACACCAAAAACAGTTCCTGCACGGCATGAACTTAAAAGTCCATGCTGTGCAGGAACTGGGGTGCATACGCACAGGGGTGCACATGTTGTGCCCCCCTGCATGCATCCCCATGTGAAGGTGGCACAGGGGGCCCTGCATGTCCCCCTCTGCTTCCTCTTGGTCACAGTGTTCATGGAGTAGGAACGTCCATGACACCGCCGGAGGAGAGGAAACTCGTAATATACTTGGCGTGATCGCAGCGGTCCCGCCAAGCATATTGCGGCCTACTGGCCACCGCAACACTGCTAGGGAATGGCGGTTCCCTGGCAGCTGTGGGAGGGCAATGGCGGTACGACAGCCCTAATCGTAATAGGGCAGTCAGGAGAACACCGCTGCTGCGCCCCCATGAGTCTGGCGGTCCGTGGACTGCCAGACTCGTAATCGGCCCCATATTGTCTGTAGTGTTTGTTATGTTGATAAAAATGGAGGTTCTCTTTTGTAGGTTTAGTCTTGTTTCTCTTGTGTTATGTTGTGTTAAATGTATTCATTGGTGTGAAATTGTTTGTCTTTCTATTTAGTGGTGTTTGATACTGAAACACTACCATCCACATGGCCTTTCAGTCTTTGTTGTTAGCTTGAGAGAATGGTGTTGGTATGTGGAGTGCCTTTTATTTTTCTGGTGAGTTTGAGGTTCCCCGGGAGTGCTTCTAATCTTCACTAGGATGCAGCAGCTAAGTAGGGAGCTTAAGGGCAAACCCAAAGTTTTGCTCTCGGGGCCCTCGGAAGGAAATAATTAAAAATTAACTGTTAGATATTGTGCTTTGAACAGTGGTAGAGCTAGTCCTGCTGGTGCATAAGGTGAATGTTACTGTCCATACACATGCTTGTCGGAGAGTGAGAGTTCAAAAGGGTCATTGTTTCCCAAGTGTAGGTGGCCCAATGGCTGGTGAGGCCAGGTGTGACCTCGGTGAATATTCTATGGAAAACTCAGGTGCTGGTTCAGTAAATGTGATGCAGAGTTTGAATGCGTTTGAATGCCTGTGAGTATATTATAAGAACAACACGTTTTATTTCCCAATGAAAGCCATTGACAACTGTGATATACTGACCGATCCCAGAACAGCTAGAGCGCATAGATTTTGTGTAAAAGTTAACTAGCAGTGCAAAGATTCACTTTTAACCCATACCTGCGCTTGACACCACCATGCTAACATCAGGGGTCAAAAGCTTGTGATTCACGGTTCAGGAATAAGTTTTCTTCTCCCAGTCAGAGCCTGGCACTCTGAGTTGGCTCACCATGCGGTAGTTGGAGGGAGACTGCTGCGTCATGGCAGGGCACATCTTGACTCCAGTGGTCATAGCGCCTCCTGAACTCAAAGTCACCTCAACTGGCTGAGGTAAGAACCCTGTCACCAAGCAACTGATAGCCACCGTGACTTCTGTGGGATTACTGCAGCAAAGCACCAGAGGGAATACCGAAGGCTGCAATGGTGGATCTGGAAATAGGACATGAGATGTTCAGCGATGAAGCTGGCAGTGTGTTAGTATAAGGGCCTGAAATATAACTTTCAAGTCAAGCTAACACAAAAGCGTACTATGCTGCCTTATGTACAAAGCCACTCATCATAACAAGCCACCTTGTTTATCACAAGTAACCTCTGGAAAATTAATGGGTCTCAGAAGCTGAAACTCCCTACAATTGAAGGTAACAGAATTCAGAACTTGTCTAGCCTAGAGTAAGTCCTTCATTGGTCCACTACTTCTGCCTGAAACTTTTCACCTCTCAACAGCAGGACTGAACCCTACTCTTCTTACCTTCAAGAAACACTTAAAAACTCACCTCTTGGGGCGTGGTCTGGCGTCAGCCAAGATGGCGGCGTAATCTCTCTGCTTCGTCCCGGCCCTCGCCTCGCCCGCGATATCCGCTACTGATCCGGCTGCCGGACGGACGATCTGACAGGCAGTGTGTTCCGGATCCAATCCTGCAGCGATTGAGACATCTCCGGCCCCGGACGGTGCTGAAGGCCGTGAGCTACGTCGTGCGGCCTCTCCGGCATCAGCAGAGGGGCTACTGAAGGCGGGGGGCGGAGTCGCGCTGGAGCGCTGGCTGCGCGCAGAGAGTCCGGCCCGGGATCTCTACCACGCGAGATCCGCTGCTTGAGGCCTGCACTAATAGCTCTGCTGATTCTTTGCTCCTGGGAGCGGGCTGCCTGGGCGGTCTCCTCCATCGTGGCTGTGCCCTGTCCTCCGGACTCGACGGCTGCAACGCAGCACATTGTTCCTGTTTGGCCCGACGTCCATGCTGCTCCGGGGCTGCCGGCTTGAGCTCCCCAGGTTCTCCCATCTGCCTGGGTGAGCTCGCTAGTGGCTCCGACACTCCGCCGGGGCCGCTTGCGGCCGCGAAGAAACGTTTACTGCTGGCGAGGGGGCTCGCCCTCTGTGTTCTCTTGGACCAGCTGTGACATCTTCGGGGGCCCCTCTTCCCCCCACCTGTGTTGGACAACCTGCTGATTTTGGCCGTGAGGGGGCTGGCACACAAGGGACACTGGCCGGCCAATTGGGTTGACAAATGAGCGTCACGCTTGGAGCGCGCTGCCCTCGTATGGAAAGTGTCGATGCTGGGGGCCCCACGCCGTGCTGTTGAAGAGGACTGTTGGAAAGTGCCCAGAGGCCTACGCCTGGCCACATCATTGAGGTGGGGCCCACCTGGTGGGAGATATGGAGGTACAGCCCCTACCTGTTCTGTAGTCCTGGCCGGGACTATATATTACGGGTGCCATGTAGATCCAATGCCTGGGGGACACAGCAATTGTGATTGGGACCAAGAGTGTGGACACAGACTGGCCTGAGATACGTTGCTTTGTCGGACAGGGGGGCATTCCCTCTGTGGCCTCTGGTTCGAACATATTGCGGACTCTTTGTGCTGTGGGCCCGCTCTGTGTGGGAGGTGTAGAAGCCGGAGTTGAGGAGCGCCTGCCATTGTTTGCCGCTGCGAAGGTGGTATACAACCGAGTGGTGTGGAGGTGAGAGGGGTCCCTGAGTCCCGTTAGCGTGCTGCCGATCATGACCAAGCCGAAGGGGACTCCCGCTGTGATACAGTCGAATAAACTAGACAAATATGCTGTCCCACGCCAGCTAGCACATGAGGAAGGCGTGACTGGAGGCCAAATGACTGGGGAAGAGCCATCCCTTAGCTCCATTATGTCGGCAATTCAGTCCCTGGGGGCGAATTTGGAGACTAAAATCGACAAGGTCACCATCGAGATGAACTTAATGAGGGCGGATATGCGCAAAACCTCAAAGAGAATCACGGTGACGGAAGAAAATGTGGGTGAGCTCCAATCGGCGACACGCAAACTGGAGGAACGTGTGCAGAAGCTGACACATCAACATAAGCTGATGGCAATGAGGCTGGATGACCAAGAAGGGAGGGCCCAACGCAATAACATCAGGGTGGTAGGTGTACCGGAGGATGCGGAAGGCCCTTCCATGGATCTTTTTATTGAGGACCTTATACTGAACCACCTTAAACCCAAGAGACTATCTACCTTCTTCACTGTGGAGAGAGCACACAGGGCCCCGATCCCGAAGCCTAAACCCGGGGCTCCACCTCAGACGATCATCGTGCGTGTTCTCAATTTCAGAGATCGGGATGCCATCCTGCAGGCTGCCAGAATATGTGGAGATCTACCCTTCGAGAATTCAACTGTGAGGTTCTTCCCGGACTTCACGCTGAAAGTGCAGCAGGAGCGGCGTACGTTTGATGGGGTGAAACGAGCCCTTCGAGAGAAAGGGATAAAGTACATGATGCTCTTTCCGGCCAAACTGAAAGTTATTGACAATGACAAATCGCTGTTGTTCACATCACCTGGAGATGTCCAACAATGGCTGGATGGAGACCCCCATTGATCATTTAATCGCCGTACTGACGGAGACTGGCGCGGGAGCCGCTTCCGCACTCTTGAATCTCCACCTAGGCGCAGAGGTAGAGATAGGTCCGTGTCCAAATCCAGGAGCTCCCGGTCTGGCAGTCCTGTGAACGACGATCGCTCTTCAGGGAAGTAAGAGTATGGATTAATTGTTGATTGTCGTTGTACATCTTAATGACTCTGGGTGTTGATCCTCCATGTCCGCTATTGGACTTGCTGCCCCCGGGGAGCGGTGGACTGAGACATATTCGGATGAGACAGCGTATTTTGTGTTCCGGTGCTATGATGTGTGTGCGGGCGGGGCGGGAGGTATGGGTGGGAGTGTCGTTTGGTGGCAGTGCCAGACAGCCCTACTTTAATTTTTGGTTCTTGGGGCGACAGGCGCTCTGCTTTTGGGGATGTGGGTAGTTTTAGACCTACAGGGCAGGGTTGCAGGGTGGGGGGACATTGTTAGGGGTGTTTTTTATTTTCTTGCGTTTGGTTTATTGTTTGTTTTCTGCTTCAGATGTATTGCTGCAATCTCAATGTCGGATGATGTTATTTCATGGGGCGAGGCCCACTGCATGCAGGGGGGTGGGCCTTGTTTCCGGGGCGGACGGGAGTGTGAGAGTTACCTGATTACATGAGCATGCGACCTACCAAGACACTAACTATTCTCTCCTGGAACGTCAATGGCCTGGGGGACAAAATTAAATGCACGATGGTCCTTCAATACTTGCGTAGGCATTCCCCTGATATTGTCCTATTACAGGAGACGCACCTGCGGGAAATAGGTATTTGGCTCTCAATAGGTATGGTTACACCCTACAAACCCATGATGGCTTCACGTCCGGGTCCAGGGGCACTGCGATACTAATTAAAAATGTGATCCCTTTTGTGGTACAGCGTACGTGGTGTGACCACCTGGGTCGGTATGCAGCCCTATTGTGAACTTGGGAAGGGCAGCTAGTTAACATATGTTCGGTGTATGTTCCCCCGCGATTACATGACACTACGTTCCCCGCTCTCGGCCAGCTCTTGGTGGAATTCCCGCCCGGGTTGCTGCTTTTTGGAGGAGACATGAATGATACCCTTGCGCCTGAAATGGACAGGGAAACTCTTGCCCCCGGAGTGAAGGGGCCCCGTCCGCTGTCCTCTTTTGCACAGGCTATGGGATTGGTGGATCTTTGGAGATGTAAATATCAAAGGAGGGAGTGGAGAGTCGGTGTCCTCCACGGACACCTAGGGTGGATACGACCTCCCCTAACATAAAATGTCCAGTGTAGACAGATAATTAATGTTCAAGATGAGACATAATGGTCTTAATCTGAAATGCGAAAGGATAATTCTTTCAGTACAATCTGGAAAAAGAAACACAATAAATGAAATCATCAGGAAAGCCAAAATTACTCCGATGGTAACATAAGTGACCTGTAAAAGTGATGCAAACAGTGCCTGCTATAGACCGTATAGTGAAATACTCATGCCGGTGTAGTGTCCTGTAAAAAAGAGACTGATAACGAGACTCACAAACATGAAACAGAAAACACACACACTATGGGGCCGATTCTGATGCGGGTTGGAAAAGCTTCCCGACCGAATCGGTTGGGAAATGGTGTCCGACCCACTCGGATCGGGAAAGTCCGACCGGCGGAGTAGGATGCATCTGGATGCTTCCAGATACGATTTGGTTGAACTCCCATTGACTTCAATGGGAACATTTGTTCCTAACCGCATCAGAATTGGGACCTCGGTCGGGAAGACACGTTCCCGATCCGATTTGGAAGGAGCAAATGCCGTTAGGAGGCCTTCCTAACCGCATCAGAATCAGGCCCTCGGTCGGGAAGCTTTTCCAACCCGCATCAGAATCGGCCCCTCTATGTGGTACGACCCACTGTCGTCCTTGCTGTGGCTGAGGGGTATAAGTCAAAGAATACATTTTGCCAAAAGAGGAACCAGGTTACATACTTGTAGTATTGTCGGTGTTGGCGTCATGAGCCTGAAAACGATGGGGATCAGGTGCAAATCGCACTCTGTTGGTAAAAACCGAGTGAATCAGGTAGGTAAAAAAGGCTTGAAAAAGAACAGTATATGCAGGTTGGCTCCTTTGGTGTGGCTATGCCGTACTTACATGTACCGGGGTACTACCTCGTACTGCCATCCCCGTCGATGTGGTTCGGCCGGGAGGGGCTCGTATTTATATGCTGCTTAATTGGCTCGGCGCTCCCGCCTAAGTGAGGTGTGGACGTGCGCTAGAGGAGCCACTCCATCCTGAGTCGGGACTCAGACGCCCCGGAAGTGGATCAAGTGGAGACGCTGCCTGCAACCGGTCTGCTTAGATCGACCCGGATGTGTAGGTGTTGCTTAGCAACTGGAGCGCTCGCGGTGCAGTAACCATATTTCGAAGGGCATCAATACATGAGGATATTTACAAAGAGGCTGCAGAGAAGTACATGGTAATAAAAAACGTCATGATAAAGAGCGGTATACCCATGACAGGGTTTGCGGAGTAAATAAAACCGTCACTATGTAACATCACTGTGTGGTGATGCTAAGGTTATCAAGGAGGCCCACAGGAATAGCGGCAGGTGATATGTGCTGCCTAGCGGTCCAGGTGTGGCAACCCGGAGAGCACAGACTGGGGACATGCTGGGCAACCCGATTGGGGATGTCGGGGTAGGTAGAAGGAGGGGGAAGAAAAAACGACTGGGGATATGATGATAGTTTTAACAAGAAGGTGGTAACTAGCCCCATGCTTTCGAGTACTCAGTTTGCAGTTCTACAGGATACATAGTCATACTGGAGAGGAGAGATAATCAAGAGAAATGGCTCCAAGGTATATTATCATTAAGGCCTGTTGTATGGGTGCCCAGACGGAACAACCATCTTTGTTCTTTTTCCAAGAGGCCGTTTTCAGAGGGCATTTGCTCTATTATCGTCCATTGCAGGTCATTTACTGTGTGAGTTTCTGTCAGAAAGTGTGTCGCCATTTTAGTTGTGCTCTTCTTGCATCGTATGTTGCTTCTGTGTTCCCCGATCCGGATTTTAACCGGTCGTGAGGTCATACCCACATACTCCAATTTGCATGGGCACGTGATAATGTAAATGACGTTCCGACTGTTGCAGTTTGTAAATTTTCTTTGCTCCCATACACTGCCATTACTAAACTTAATTTGTCTGCTCTTTTTGGTGAGATGGCAAGTGCTACAGTTGCCACATGGGTGGTGCCCCTGGATACGTTGGAGGGTCGGATTCTCATTGGTTGGAACTGTGCGTGGTCGTGTGTGAACCAGCATGTCTTTCAGGTTTCTGCCTCTCTTGTGTGCAAACAGTGGTTTTTCAAGATGAAGTTTGCCACAATTGAGGATTCTCCAATGTCTATTGACAATTTTTGATATCTCGTTGGAATGTGTGTTGTAGGTTGTCACGCAGATGGGCCTAGCCTCTTGATCCTTCTGTACCTTTTCTTCCAACAGGGCCTCTCTGTTGTTATTCCGGGCTCTCTTCATTGCCCTGTCAATGATTTGGACGGGGTAGTTCCGGTTTGAGAGCTTGGTCTTTAAATCCAAAGCTTGTGCTTTGTAATCCGTCAGTTCGGAGCAGTTCCTTCGGAGACGAAGAAATTGCCCGTAAGGGAGGTTGTCACGTAGGTGGCGAGGGTGAAAGGCTGCTGTATAATAACAGGCAATTCATGTAAGTACGGCATAGCCGCACCAAAGGAGCCAACCTGCATATAATGTTCTTTATCAAGCCTTTTTTACCTACCTGATTCACTCGGTTTTTACCAACAGAGTGCGATTTGCACCTGATCCCCATCGTTTTCAGGCTCATGATGCCAACACCGACAATACTACAAGTATGTAACCTGGTTCCTCTTTTGGCAACATTTATTCTTTGACTTATACCCCTCAGCCACAGCAAGGACGACAGTGGGTCGTACCACATATAGTGTGTGTGTTTTCTGTTTCATGTTTGTGAGTCTCGTTATCAGTCTCTTTTTTACAGGACACTACACCGGCATGAGTATTTCACTATACGGTCTATAGCAGGCACTGTTTGCATCACTTTTACAGGTCACTTATGTTACCTTCGGAGTAATTTTGGCTTTCCTGATGATTTTATTTATTGTGTTCCTATTTATTGTGTTTCTTTTTTCCAGATTGTACTGAAAGAATTATCCTTTCGCATTTCAGATTAAGACCATTGTGTCTCATCTTGAACATTAATTATCTGTCTACACTGGACATTTTAACAATTACAGACATATTCAGTCATTTCATGTGAGTAGGGTAGGGATCTGTGTACACGTCCTGAAGAAGAAGCAGTACGCTTCGAAACATGTTGACACACACAGGAGGTCTTGTACATTGACACAACATACCTCCGCCTCACATTTTTAATAATACCGGCATCCAGGGATATTACATTTTTCTACTCCGCAGGTGCTAGGTATTTTTTAACACTCACTTATCACTCACTTCTGACCCTATCACTCACTCTCTCTCACACCACACATAGTGAAAACATCAGTGCTCCCGCATATTTCGCCGGTAGTAGCACGCCGCGTTCCGTAGAGGGACGCGAAGACCCTTATGATGAAGCATGACACCAAGGGCCCTTTTGGTGTGTGAGGGGTATTTAAGAAACGCATTGTGCTTCCCACCATCGTAGGAAACACACTCCATCACTGACCAGTATTACCTTTCTCAAACCCTCATGGGTGGATCTTGATGTTTAAGAAGGATCTTTGGAGATGTCACCACCCCAGGGCTAGACATTATACTCATATTTTGGTTGCCCATGGCAGTGGGGCCCGACTGGACTATATGTTTACACATAGCAATGCAGTAGGGCTCTTTCAAGGTGGATGCCACAAAGCGCGGGGTATATCCGACCACTCACCGGTTGAGATACAGCTCCATAGGCCAGCTCGCGACTGGTCTCTTCCGCCACAGCTGGACCCCTTCATATTCCGAGACCAAGAATTTCGTGAGCGCTTCGAGGAAAGGACGGAGCTGTATTTCACCGAAAACGTGGGTTCTGTTAGTTCCACCCGTGTCTTATGGGAAGCTCATAAGTTGGTGTCGAGGGATTTTGTCCAGGCGGCGCGTGGTGCTCAGCGCAAAGAAAAGCATTGTCAGTGTGATGACCTTGAACAGGAAATACTTGCCCTGGAATCACCATAATTGAGACTCCTGGGGAGACGGAGGATCTCAAGCATTCCCTTAAACTTAAACAACGATCCCTGCGAGACATCGCGGACGACGCGGCATGGGCACACGCACTCGCCACGCAGCGTAGAATATATGATCTGGGCGACAAGGCCAATAAATTGATTGCTTGGCTGGAACGCCGCGATAGGAGTCGCAATTGGGTGTCCGAGATCCGGTCTGAGGAGGGGTCACGGGGTGGGACGGGTGCTGCCCTCACAAATATCTTCGTGGCTTACTATGAGAATCTCTATCAATCTCAATCCGACTGGTCGGAAACGGACTGTTCTGAGTTTCTTCAAGACATTTCTCTCCCAACTCTGGGTTAGGAGGATAGGGAAGCCCTCGATTCTGATTTCCATTTGGAGGAAGTGGAAAATGGCATGAGGGATCTGCAATCTGGGAAGGCAGCAGGCCCGAATGGGCTTCCCACGGAAATGTTTAAATGTGTGGTGGGGAAGGTGGCTCCATACATGCTTGACATGTTTCAGGAGGCGTCCGAAGTGGGGCAGCTCCCAGAGGATTTGAGACTGGCGACCATAGTCGTCCTTCCCAAGTAAGGTAAGCTGCCTGATCTCTGTAGTTCCTACAGACCCATATCCCTCTTAAACTTCGAAGCTATGGTTTTAGCTAAAATCACCGCGAACCGGTTGGGTCCAGTGTTGCAATTCCTGATCCACCCGGATCAATCGGGCTTTATGCCTAATAGGAGCAAGAGTCTAAATCTGCAAGGTTTATTTGGAGTCATGTACATGACTCAAAGACAGTCCGATATCCGCGGCTGGCGTTCGATAGTATTGAATGGACGTATCTCTTCGCTGTCCTGGAGAGGGTGGGCATCGGCCCGCGACTGCAGCAGTGGATCCGACTGCTGTACACTGCTCCGATGGCCAGGGTGCGAGTCAACGGGACCATCTCCAGAGCCTTTGCATTGCACAGGGGGACACATCAAGGGTGTGCACTGTCCCCGATGCTCTTTGCACTGGCTCTCGAGCCTCTAGCGGCGTGGATTAGACAGGACCCGATGGTGGTGGGGATTGATTTGGGGGGAGATTGGGAGGAACGTATTTCGCTCTATGCGTATGACATCCTTCTTTATGCGCACCGACCTCGCCAAACCTTCCATAGACTTATTCATGTTATCCGATCCTTCGGGTCATACTCTGGATATCGTATCAACTGGGATAAATCCGCGGTTTTCTCCCTGGCTGGGGATCCTCCGGTCCTAACGTCTGCATGTGCGGAGATGGTGTTCCAAGAAAAATTCAAATATCTGGGCGTTTGGATCACTAAGACCGACGCCGACTTTTATCAACTGAATCTCCAGGTGCAGCTCTCTAGGCTACGGGAAGATGTGACACACTGGAGGGGGCTCCCTATTTCGCTTATGGGACGAGCAGTCCTCTTCAAGACGATGGCTCTCCCTCGCTTATTGTATGTCATCCAAAATACGCCTTATCCAGTTCCAGACTGCTTCTTCCAGGCGATCGACTCCGAGCTCCGCCTGCTATTATGGGGGGGAGGTAGTCCTAGGATTGCACTTAAGAAATTGCAGAAGGGGATGTATGAAGGGGGTCTCGCGGTTCCGGATCTCAGGAAATACTATTGGGCTGCCCACCTAATTAATGTTAATGGCTGGGTCTTTGCCCCACTGGAGGAACTGGCCTATAGAGTAGACTGGCATTGGGTCCTGGCAGCCACTTGGGGGCACTATATTGTAGGCACGGGAGTTCCGCACACTTGCCACCACATACTAAAACGGTTGTCGATATTTGGCACCGAGCAACTAGGATGACGGGGTGGGAACAAAAACTCACTGAACAGACCCCGCAATGGGAAGGGGACTATCTGAGGGAAGTACGCAGACTGGGGGGCTTCCGGAAATGGAGCCTTATAGGCATTGACGTGCTGGGTGACGTTTGGAAAAACGGACGAATGGTGTCTTTTGAGGGTTTGTGCGAGGAATTCCAGATGAGTGACGGAGAATTTCTTCATTACTGTCAATTGCGCTCGGCGCTACGCTG